>JBBBVM010000048.1:1200000-2400000 GCA_037355625.1 Petunia x hybrida
CTGTATCATTTTTATATTTCTTTAATTAAAGCAATGATTAGATTAATCATGACTAGACATTAGAATAATGAACTAAGGATTGCATTGGGGAAAGACATGTATATCAAATTTCAAAAGCAGACGTTGGTATAAATATGTAGTGGCAGAACGACCCATCAATCAATATATCATACTACTCCATTCCCTAATAATTTATTTTAGACACATTCTTTGATTATTGAGATTAAAATAGTTGTATCTTAAATTTATATATTAGTACAAAGTTAAAACTAATCTTAGTATAAGATTCTTGAATTTGAGGGCGGCACAGAACGTAAATTGTTTTGGAGCTCAGGGATAAGTTTTGGACTCAATTATTTGAACCAATATATTAAATGAATTATGTATCTTGTCTTTTACATAGAGAAAGACCATTTGGAGGAGATTCGACAAGGAAAGAAGATTATTGGGTAGTGTTTCACTTCTTCGGATAGAGGTAGGTGGTTCTATCCCTTTCTTTGGTGGAACTTGTCCACATGGGATTTGTACATACGTTCCTTGTGTGTGCACTGCCCTAGGTGTAATAGTTTACACCTTTTGATGGTATTTAAATATCTATGTGAAATATGTATCGTTCCTTGGATTGTGACTTCTTCGGTTGTTGATGCATTGTTAATTAAAAATGTTGCAAGTATATGTATGTTTGATATGGAAAGTTATGATTACTTTGTTTTCGGAGTTTGTCCAATTGATAGCCTCGGAGTTGGTCCACTATCTGGCTATAATTTATATAATTGATAGCCTCGGAGTTGGTCCACTATCTGGTTGTAGTTTATATATTTGACAGCCTCGGAGTTGGGCCACTGTCAAATCTTTTCGGAGTTAGTCCACCTATTCTGCTATTATGCGAGTCGATATTATTTGCTTGTCATTTGACTGGAAAATTGTTGATGTTGAAGGGTACTATATACTTGTGTTCTTCCCTCCTCTACTCCATTAATTTATTGCTTAGACTAGTTTACTGTCTTTCTTAGAAACTAGTCTACCCACCTACTAAGTCGTTTTGACTTACGTTGTTTTCTTTGTTGTTTCTTATTATTCGTTCGGGCAGATACAGATCCGCGTACCAGTGAGCCCCGTGGCTAGACCCGAAGATTTCCTATTGATCAGCGGTGAGCCAACCATCTTTATTCCGTGGTGGCGCACCTTTCAGTTATTTAATTTTCGTTATTTATCTTTCAGACATTCGGGATATTTTATTCGGTATTTTCTGTCATAGATGTTCATGACTTATGGTAGAGGACAAGACCTTAAGTTGTACTGTGGGATATTCCGCTTATTTCGATAATAAAGTCGCACCTTGGATTTTATTTAAGTTATTTCTTTAATAATATTGCACTTAATTGCTAATTAAGCGAGTGGGTTCGCCCGATATGGTTAGTTCGGGTGCCCTCACGACTATTCGGGATTTTGGGTCGTGACAGCTCCCAGAAGACCTAACGGGCCTTGGCCGGTAGACCGGCCAATCAGATTTAAGTAGTGATAAGACCGCATTTGATTGGTCAGAACATGTCACTTGTACACGTGGCACATCTTTATTTGCCATTTGGATTTGACTGGGATTGCCATGTCATTGGCATATGGCATAATCTTATTGGCTTTATAATTTGACTTGGCGCCACATCACCTGCACATGTGGCACTGATTTGGGCCTTTAGGATAAGATGATATCCATTAGCTTTGGGCTAATAAAGTGGGCTTATCATTTGTGGCCCAATGGATTTGAATGTTGGACCTATATAATTAATCCAATTATACTAGCCACTTAATTTATTTGGACTAATATGCCTTGAATTTAACATATAGCCAAATTATTTTATGAATTTAAATCCAATAAAATTTATTCGTCTACAAATGCCCCCTACTTCAAGGCTTGTCGATGTCGAATTTGCAGACACTTGAAGACTAGACTGGAAGTAATTTTTTTCAAGTGGATAATTTTAAATTAACACCAAAAAAAAAAAAGCAGCTAAAATGTTTAGCTTGTGCCACTGACTGGCTATAATTCAGTTCGCAGTCCACAAAGTAGCTATGAATGAAAATGTTGTCATCGTAGTGATTTGCGGAAACGAATTGGCTACCTTTCAGTTAGAATTTCAGAAAGTGGCTATGAGCGAGAAAGAAGGCCTGCCTCTTTCTCGTTTCCATCATAGTAAGCATATGACCGGACTGGCTATGTTTCAGTTACGGGTGCTGAAAGTGGCTATCAAAATCGTCTATACTCCAGTTTATATTCTTAAAAGTGGCTACATATTTAATTTACAATAGCTATCTTAGAGGCGGTGTCATACCCTGTGCTTACTCTTCAGAGTTCTATTAGGATACATTTTTTTTATATCCTTGTTAGAGACAAATTTGTACATCCCAACCTCTATATAAAGGACTCCACACATTATATTTTAATATGTACTTCCTCAGCTCCACAAGCAGAACAAGAATCGTAGAAGGACTTTGATATGTAAGTCTTCAATAGCTTTCTTGTGAATGATGATTCATATTACTTGGGCTGATTATGCCATGATGCTCCCAATTTATTTATTAATCACAGTAACTATTGATTTTTTCATTATTTTATTCAATTATGTTTCTGAGACATTGATATCATGGTTGCTCTATTTGAATATTAAAATTTTAATTACGAAGGCAACACTTTTACCATTATCAATAGTAAATTGATATAGCCATTCGCTGAGATAACAACTGCTTGCCTATTTAATTATGAAGCAACTTTTTTTTCATGCTTGAACTTTGTTGGCTTGATTAGTTGTACTAATCATTCCATCTACTTGTAGTCACATGCTCGTTTATTCATATGTAAGGAATGTACTCCCTTATGTTGTATGGAATAGAACAATCTGCAAATTTGATTTTATCTCATAATCACGAGTCCATCACGTTGCCAAGTCAGAAAAGTGAGGGATCTGAGTGAATGATTATCCAACAATCACAAATAAAGTTTAATGTCGGTCTTAGTTCTCTTTGGGAAGTGAGAAAAACCAACTGAGGAAGAGGAGAAGTAACGGCTCAATTTATAACCTTCGTTTTAGCCATAGTTCCACACCAAAGAGGACTCTGAATATAATCTCCAACAGGACCAACACCAACCTTCTTTTTTTTTATGAAAGGGTCACAACATCTCTTTGCCGTAATTTTGCATGATAAGCGTCCTTTTCTTTTTATTTCTTGAGAGTTCTTACTGCCCTTTTTTGGTTGCAGCAGGCAAGGCAACAGTCAATCGCCAAAATTATCGTCGGTTCTCGTTTGCAAACTTGGCAGTTAGCACCTCTATTTTCATGTGTTGCTTTTGTTTTCTTTCATTTTTTTTAAGTTTCTAGCAACCAATTTGGGAGGAAGCGCTTTAAAATTCATAATGGAAGCTTTTAAAAGTTCGAAGGGCAACTCTTAAAAAGTTCGAGGTGAAGCTCTTAAAAGTTGGAGACGAAGGCCTTTAAAATTCACCATGGAAGCTTTTAAAAGTGCAGCAAGGAAGTTCCTAAAAGTTCGAGAGAGACACCTTTAAAAGTTCGTGACGATGTCCTTTTAAAATTCACCATGGAAGATTTTAAAAGTTCGGCATGGAAGATCTTAAAAGTTCGAAGTGGTCACCCTTAAAAGTTTGCGGTGCAGACCTTTAAAATTCATCTTGGAAGCTCTTAAAAGTACGTGATGAAAGCGTTTTTTTTCTTTTTTTTTTCAAAATTCACCATGGAAGCTTTTAAAAGTTCGAGGAGGAAGCTCTTAAAAGTTGGAGATGGATACCTTTAAAAGTTAAGCTCTTAAAAGTTCGAGATGGACACCTTTAAAAGTGGAGCTCTTAAAAGTTCAAGATGGACACCTTTAAAAGTTTGCGACCAAGGTCTTTTAAAATTCATCATGGAAGCTTTTAAAAGTTCGAGACAGACACCTTTGAAAGTTCATGACGAAGATCTTTATAATTCACCATGGAGGCTTTTAAAAGTTCGGCATGGAAGCTCTTAAAAGTTCGAGATGGACATCTTTAAAAGTTTGCAATGAAGGCCCTTTAAAATCCGTCACGGAAGCCTTTAAAAGTTCGAGAAGGAAACCTTTAAAAGTTCACAATGAAGATCTTTAAAATTCATCATGGAAGCTTTTAAAAGTTCGAAAAGGAAACCTTTAAAAGTTCGCAATGAAGATCTTTAAAATTCATCATGGAAGCTTTTAAAAGTTCAGCACGGAAGCTCTTAAAAGTTTGAGATGGACATCTTTAAAAGTTCGCAATGAAGACCCTTTAAAATTCATCACGGAAGCCTTTAAAAATTCGAGAAGGAAACCTTTAAAATCCACCTTGGAAGCTTTTAAAATTTCGAGGGGGAAGCTCTTAAAAGTTCCAAGTAAACACCCTTAAAAGTTTGCGACGAAGACCTTTAAAACTCGCTATGGATGCTTTTAAAAGTTCAAGAAGAGGGCTCAAAATTTATTTTGCCCTGTTTCTTCTCATGACCCTTGCCCCCATTTTTTTTTTACGAGTTGCGTGCTAATTATATTAACTTCACTTTTGCAGATTCAACATGGTTTACTTCAGAGACTCCAACTCTTCCTCCACACTCAAGTATCTTGTAATTTCGGATCACAAGGATAGCAAGGCAGAGACAAGGCTATTAGTTGTCACGCCCGTAAGTGGTTTATACGCTTCTTCAACATGGCCATTTTTGAGAAATCCGTATAATTTGGCGACTTGGACTTACGAGCAAACCAGTCATACATCTAAGACGTTGAGCCTTCTTTCTGCTACTCACAAAGTCACGAACACCGCAAGTTCCCTCCCCTGTCTTGGAAGGCGGATCATAAATAAAGATGTCCATTGGGGTGATACTCTGATATTTGGTGGTGAATTTCACTATATTCGCGGCTACTGGGAGTGGGCTGAAGACATCCTTAGCAGGGGCGAGCAGACCTTGAGAGCCACTAGGATTTATGACGCCGTATTTTCATCGTTGTTCACCTATGATTGCAGCATTAGCCTTATGAAAGCCTTTTGTGAGGGCTAGTATCCTATCACAAACACGCTGCTCACCTCAGTTGGAGAGTTATCCATGTCCCTTTGGGATGTATGCATGATCGGTGGTCTGCCTATTGCGGGGTCTCCTTACGAAGAAGTTGTTCCAAATGCTCGAGAACTCACCGGCAATCTTGACAATAATAAAAGGTTTCTCCCACAAAGCTGCGAGTATTTATTTGACGCATTTCACCGGCTTCGAGAGGGGAATAACCCAAATGTCTCTTTGAGAAGATGGATAGAGTTTTGGTGCAAAAGGGCCGTGACGTATGAGCAGCCTCCAGAGAGGGAAGAAAAGAAGTCAACTCGAGGTCGTCCTAAATTTACATATAATCCTAAAGGAGTCATCTGCAAGGCGGTTGCTTGGTCGAATGTGGAAGAGGCTTTGTTTCAGAAACTTGGTATCAAAGGCTACACGAAGGATGACACTTACCTTGCTGCTTTCCTATCATGTTGGTTATGTGCTTTCGTGCTCCCAAAGGAAGGTGACTTCATTCGGCCTGAGACTTTCAAGATTGCAAGCCTGCTAGCTCGTGGGCAAAAGTTTAGCCTTGATGTCCCTGTTCTGGCATCCATCTATAGGGGTTTAAATAAAATTTCGAATTGCTCGGAACTTGACCCTTCTAGGGTGTACTTTCCAGTCCATTATGTGTATGGTTGGCTAGCATGTTATTTCAAGATACATTACCCTTTAGAGGAAAGGCCAGTTGGTCCACTAATGACTGCGTATTCTAGAGAGGGAGCTGCTAAAAACTTTGGAGAGGAAGAAGCAAGGAAGCGCGTACATAATGGAGAGAGCTTTGTTTGGACTGCGACGACGCCAGAGAGAGAAAAGCCCTATGATTATATTGACAATGGCACTGCACCAAAGTTTGAGACAAACTTTTTTATGAGTCTTCGCTCGAACTACCTTCCCTTGAGAGATGGAGCTACCTTTATCATTGAGCCTTATAGTCCACATCGCTTCAGCCGCCAGTTAGGCTTTTACCAAGACATCCCTTGTTGTTTAGAGCTAGATTTTCGTGAAGCATCATTGGATGATGGGCTCCGATTTGCATGGGTTTGTGTGTTAGCCTATTCCAGGGTAAAGGCGACATTTCCCCCTTTCAGATCTACAATAAAGAATTCTTGCTTGCCTGGTTACAACTCTTGGTGGGAAAAGTATATGGGAGCATCCTTGAGGATCATATTCAGTCATTAGTGAATGTTGTTAGGCCCGCCACAAATATACATCAAGAGAATGGTGAGGATGTTGCTGTAGTTAATGAGCCCAATACTGCAAAGGTCAAACCAACAAAACAAAGTAAAAGTAAGGGCAAGGGACTTAAAATGCCAGTGAAGATACCTAGTGAGGAAATCAAAGGGCTATAGGTGCCTTAAAAATGGATCTCACCATTGGAGAGATGACTTCAAGTGCATAGATGCATGTGATCGACGCAAGGACTTCATATAATGTCTTGCTTGGTAGGCCTTGGATACACGAGAACAAAGTGGTTCCATCCACTTACCACCAATGCCTAAAATATCATGAGGGTGGAGTTGAAAAGACGGTCGTTGCTGATGACAAGCCATTTACTGAAGTATAGGCACACTTCGCCGATGCAAAATTCTACTTGAAGAATGTCGTGGGAGGAGTAAAAGCCGATAATAAAGCAACAACCAAAGATGCCGAGCTTGCAGCTAAAAGGGCTGAGGTGGCAGCTGGTAAAGCAAAAGTTGTAGCTGATGGAGGTCAAGTTCTCTTTAATCAAAGTAACGTACACAAGGCAAATGTTGCAGCTTCAAACAAGAAAATAATTCCTACACTTCGCTACGTTCCAAAATTGAAGAAAGAAGAAAGCCAGTCTTCTAATCTTCAAAGTGATCAACTCAAGGGATTAACTTTTCCCATCAAGCGAATTGATGCGATGAAGCTGACCTCGAAGTTACTTGGTAGTTTTGTGGCTAAAAATCTACCACTGAATAAAGAACTCCCTACGAAGCGCACGAATGAGGGGTTTGATCCGAATGCTTACAAGTTGTTTGCAAAGGCCGGATATGATCCCAATGAACCATCTACACTAGGGAAGCTCTTACCTGAAGGTACCATGAATAAATCACGCGAAGGCTTGGGTTATGAGAAACCTCCACCGGTTTGTATCTCTATAAGAAGGGCAAGAAACAATTACATCACTGCTGAAGACGACTCTGAGGCTTCGAGCAAGAGGTCTTCTGCATTTGAACGGCTGGGAGAACCATCTCCAAGAACTTCTACATTTGATCGGCTGGGAGAACCATCTCCAAGAACTTCTGCATTTGATCGGCTGGGAGAACCATCTCCAAGAACTTCTGTATTTGATCGGCTGGGAGAACCATCTCCAAGAACTTCTGTCTTTGATGGGTTCGGGAAACCGTCTTCAAGAACTTTTGTCTTTGATAGGTTGGGACCATTGAATAAGAAAAACAAGGCTCCGAGGAAATCCAAAAGTGTGAAGGTGCATGCCCCTTCTAATTATAGTCAAAGTCTTATCCCTTCAAGAATGAGGCGCGAAGAAAGATTAACAGTGTAATGTGAAGACACGTTAAAGGTCAAGACTTAAATTATAGTCCACACGAAGGAGCGTGATGTAGATGAAGAAATCATGGAATCTTCTTATCACATCATTGCACAAGAAGAGGAAGATGCATTATCTCCAAATGGGATTGTAAGTGAGGTAGATGATATTTCTGGTTGTCACCACATATCTTTCAACAATGACGATCCTCATGAAGTAGAAGATGCTACAGATGCTCCACCGGAACTAGAAGAAGGTGTGAAGGCAACAATTGATGCATTGAAAGAGATCAACCTTGGCACGAATGAAGATCCAAGGCCTACGTATATTAGTGCTCTGCTAGCAGCGGATAAAGAAGGTGCTTATGTAGATCTACTAAAAGAGTACAAGGATGTCTTCGCTTGGAGTTACAAAGAGATGCCTGGCTTAGACCCGAAAGTGGCGGTTCATCATTTGGCAGTCAAGAGTGGTACTCGTCCTGTAAAACAAGCCCAACGTTTCTTTAGGCCAGATTTGGTCCCCTTGATTGAAGTGGAAGTCAACAAACTCATCGAGGCTGGTTTTATCCGTGAAGTCAGGTACCCCACATGGATCTCAAGCATAGTGTCTGTAAGGAAGAAGAATGGTCAAATTCGAGTTTGTGTTGATTTTAGGAATCTCAATAATGCATGTCCTAAAGATGAGTTCCCGCTTCCTATTCAAAAACTTATGATTGATGCCACTACTGGTTACGAGGCTATGTCTTTCATGGATGGCTCCTCTGGCTATAATCAAATTCGCATGTCACCTAAGGATGAAGAATTCACAGCATTCCAAACTCCTAAGGGTATTTATTGCTACAAGGTGATGCCGTTTGGTTTGAAAAACGCTGGTGCCACTTACCAAAGGGCCATGCAAAATATCTTTGACAACTTGCTTCACAAGAATGTAGAGTGCTATGTTGATGACTTGGCGGTAAAATCCAAGAGAAGAGAGGACCACTTGTGTGACTTGAGAATGGTGTTCGAATTACTGCGAAGGTACCAACTTCGAATGAACCCTTTGAAGTGTTCATTTGGAGTTACTTCTGGGAAATTCCTCGGTTTTATTGTTCTGTTGACACCCACTTTTGTCCCGATTTTTTTTTTTCAAAATTAATAAATTATGGCAATATTTATAATTGAGGATAATTTTTTGAAAATTAAATATAATTCGTTAATTTCTGATTAAAAGGATCAAATTTTGAAATGCATAGCCTAATTTCTACCCTACCCGTGCAATCACCCGATTTTCTCATTTAAATCCTAAATTGGGGTCAAAATCACTCCCTCATTTAAATTCCAGCTTATTTATGCAAAGCCCATATCACACCCCACACACAAAAGTCCCAACCCATCATTTACCAATCTTCCCCTCATCATATAAAACAAAACCCTGCAACACCCATTAGATTACCCCGGCCGTGCCCCCCCCCCCCCCACAACGGCTCTCTCTCCATAATCAACTCCCCTCACCCCATCATTTCCCTCATCCCCGACTTACAAAAACCCTCACAAAAATCAGCCCCCCCCCATCCATTATTCATCACCCATTCCACCTTACAACACACCCACGAGATCAGAAACTGAAAATAGGAACGGAGAGAGATCTGGAAATGTCTTGAGATAACGGAAACATTGAGGCCACCGGCTGTCATCACCGGAGTTGCAGTGACGCCGCTACTTGGCTGGTGTCGCTCCTCCG
This sequence comes from Petunia x hybrida, assembly GCA_037355625.1. Lineage (NCBI taxonomy): Eukaryota > Viridiplantae > Streptophyta > Magnoliopsida > Solanales > Solanaceae > Petunia > Petunia x hybrida. The sequence goes on from JBBBVM010000048.1 coordinate 1,209,313, forward strand.
TCTTGTTGTCGTCACTGGCGCTTAACTGAAAAGCCGATGACGTTGGCTTTATTACTTTATTTCATTAATTACTATACCTTATTATCGTACTAATCCAATTTTACTTGTTTGTTTTGCGAGGTACATTTTGGCACGGATAATTTATGGGCGAGTTTGGCTAACTCACGAATGGGAATAATCCATTGCATTGAAGTCATTTGGGGATTGAATTCAGACCCGAGCATTCAGAAATAAGACTTAGGAATTTTAAAAAAAATCAAGACTCCCGCGAGTTGATCAATTTCCGGTTCTATCTTTAACTTTGTCTTTCTTTCCTTAGAAATATTTATGCAAATAAATGTGTAGAATATTTTATTTATCAATAATATGTAATTGTTTGTTGATTGCTTTACTTTATGTTCATTGTATTTTATTTTTGAAGTCGTTATTTAATTTATTGCAAATAGGGGCAAATTAGCGAAATGCGTGCAAACTAAAATATTTTTCATAAACAAGTTTTATTTCAATTAATTATTTTAGATAAATTTTCTAGAAAGCATATTTTGCAAATATTTTGGAAACCTGTCGGATTAACCGTATTTTAGGGAATTTTGGAAGTGCCTTAAAAACCTTCTTCCGAGATTAATAAAACCTCTTACCTTTAGAATCTCTGAAAAGACCGTCTTTTTTTATAAAAACGGAGTTTTGCACGCATTTGTTAATTTGGTTCCCTGTTTTCCTTAAATTGGGTGGAGACTCCAAAAACTCCAAAAGAGTTAGCCCATCCTGTCGATATTCCGGAATTTGCCCTTTTCGGGGTAATTTTGGGGTTCAACAGCATGGCGACTCCGCTGGGGAACAATAAAGGTTTTGACCATAAAGGTTTCCAATTGTTTGCAACTAGCATGCCTAATTTATTTGCTTTATTATATCTGTTTGTTTGGTTTGCCTTATAAAGCATGTATTGTATTTATTTGTGCATAAAGTCCGCATTCCGCTCATATTTCCTCCCTCATGGAGCCTGTCAATTCTCTTTCACCTCCTCGATTTCATCACGGGGTACCCGCTTGACGGGTAGTTATGCAGGAAGGGCATTGCCCTTACCTCACTCTTTCAAACTTCTTTCGTGTCACCAAAAGTTAGTTCGGGATATTGAGATTGCCTGGTTTTGTCATGGCCAGTTCTACTGCGTTGTGAGGCCAGGTCTATCCCGCATAGGTCGATTCAGCCTCAACCGTTAGCCCACTCTTAGAAGGAGATTAGGTCATGCATGCATATGCACCTTAGTTTGGGGGAAAGTTCGGCAGATTTGGTTGGTTTGTGTTTTGGAGATGGCTTGGGTGTAGTGAGATCTAAGAGGCGAAGCCCCTGGTGTCTTTAAAAGGATCAGTGGGGTCCCTTTCATGAATGGCTTTGCGTGTGTGCAGGCCTATGTTGATTATCCAGCTGCAACTTTGTAAAAATTGAAGTATGCTTGTCGCATACTAGGAGAGCGAAGCCCCTGTGTCTTTGAATGACCAGTGGGGTCCCTCCTTGAAGACCAGTGCGGTCTTGGCTACCTAGGAAACTGAGAGGCTTGATTAAAGCCGAGGACCAGTGAGGAGCCCTATGAACAAGGTCTGTGAGCCTTGCAAAACCTAGGAAACTGAGAGGCTTGTCTAAAGCCGAGGACCAGTGAGGTTTTATTTTGAAAGGCCAATTGGCGCCTTTCGTGATTTGCAGTCTGGTATTGTGGAGGCAATTGGAAATTTCTCCCTGGATGTTGTAAAGCAATTGGGAGTTGTGCTTGGAGGAGTGTGGATGTTTTGCAAAAGCTATGGAGGATTGTTTCGGGTTTTAGGCATTTGGGTTTGGAATTTTGTGCAGATGCTGTGGAGAGCATGAGTTGTGTTAAAATGTTAGTTGCCTGCCTTGCTTTATTTGTTCAAAATGCGTTAAATACTAGATGTTGCTTGCTTGTGTGCAATCCTATGAATGACATTCAAACTATCTTAGTTACCCTTTGAGAGGTTTATTTTGTTTTGTTTATTTCTCTAGCAAATGTTGGATTTGTGAAGTGGCTGACCATTCACCACGCAAAGGTTTTGAGATTTGATTGATGGTAGACGCTCTAGCTCGTGAATGATGTGGCACAAGAAGCTAATGGCATTGTTTGAAAGAACTTGGCAATTGAACTTAGTAGCATTATTTTCAATTTTAATTCAGATTGAGGCCCTGAATTGCATCGTACTTTAAAGCTTATGTTAATCTGAATCAACTCATTTTGAATTCATGAAAGTTGAAATAAAATGCATTTCATTCTTATTATATTATTTACTCTTACATTTGTTTCTATTTTAAAATTAAAATTGATAAACCTACCAAAGCTTTACTTGTGACGTATGGCAAAGCAACTGAACAAATTGAAAGCGATGCACTGAAAAGTTATTGTCTGCGCTCTTTGGATATCGCACTATCTGTTAGAACTTCAACTGGGGCAGCTTTTATTGGTTGGCATTTGGCGTTGAAGCAGTGTGGCAGAACTACGCATGGTCTGATTCCCAAGGAGGGATACGTAGGCTCCCACATCGGGCTCGACCCTTTAGCATTTAAATTTTTATTCTCCCCTAAGAAGGACAACTGGGGCAATTTTGCAAAGCGAGTTGGAGATGCGAAAGATAGTAACTGGGGCAGAATTTTGCAAAAAGCGGCATTGGTTATTAAAGATGAGTTGACAAGAATTCTGTAGTTGGTTAAGCAAACGGTGCAAAGTCTAAGACAAAGGACGTTCAGTTTGTTTTAAAATATGTTACAAGTTTAAGTCAAGGCAAAATTTTCAAAGTGCATCTTTGACTTCATTTGCATGCTTATTTCACTCGCTATATTGCATTAAAATATTTTATTTTGCCTCTATTTTTCAAAATCTATGCTATTTGAGTTTATGAGCCAAGTTTCTGAGAGCAATTCGCAAATCCAAGTCCAATGAAGACGAGGAAGCAGCAGAAGCAGCAGGATCAGGATGAAGTCTGCACAAATCAAACGCTTCCCTTTTTTCTCCCCAAATCTAACAATTTTTCTTTGAGAGCAGGAACATGAAAGCTTGCAATGAAAGGATCATTCACATTATGGATGAACAATTTGTTGAACTCGCATTCAAAGTTGTCTTGCAGATTGCGTCGCAATCCCTTTTCATGACTTAAAGCATTATGCTTTGTCATGAGTTATTGCCGAACAGGCGGCATTTCTACCCCTATGACTTTCATTCCTAATAGGCGACAAAGCCGAGGCTTGTTTTGTGTTTTCAAAACTAAGCCAAATAGGGCATCACTTTGTTTCAGGCTATAATCCGCACAAGGCCATCCTTGCCGGATTGTCTCGCCAATTGATTTATCAATGGCTATCGCACTGACTACATTTCCGCACTACTTCGCTTTGCACTTATTTTGATTATGCCTTCGCACTTGCTTTAAAACTAACGCCTTGCTTTACTCTTTCAGGTTGACCGTCGGCTCCGAGGATCCCCTTTGTTGGACTATCTCGCCTATTGATTCGCCAAATGGCTCTTACATTGCTCTACATTCCCGCATTACTTTGCTTTGTGCTTGCTTTGAATCATGTCTTTGCACTTGCCTAAAAAATTAACGCGTTGCTTTCCTCTTTCAGGTTGACCACCAGAAATTGAACGTCATATTGAATAAGAACTGAAGGCATTCAACGCTTTGCAGCCCTATTAATTCAAGCAACACGACCCATTTTGCTTATTTTGTTTTGCATTATTTTGCCTTAATTCAATTTACAACTTTGTTTTGCAGGCTTCTATCAAATTTAGGCTCGTTCGCCTTATAATTGAACGTTTTAGGCTCGTTCGCCTTATAATCAAACGTTTTAGGCTCGTTCGCCTTATAATCGAACGTTTTAGGCTCATTCGCCTTATAATTGAATGTTTGGGCTCGTTCGCCTTATAAATTAATGTTTTGTTAGCTGCGTAGGATATAGATTAGCCAAGTCGGCTGGAACACCGCTTTCGGAGTGTTTTGCGATGTCGGTTGGCTTGCAATATTGGCATTTAGCGATAGTCTAAGACAAGTCGGCTGGAACACCGCTTTCGGAGTGTTTCGCGATGTCGGTTGTCTTGCAATATAGTCATTTTGTGATAGTTTAAGACAAGTCGACTGGAGCACCACTTTCGGAGTGCTTCGCGATGTCGGTTGTCTTGCAATATTGGCATTTTACAATTCGTTCTCACTTTACTTATTGTTTTGCTTTACTATTTCAGAATAAGGATCAGTTTAGAGGTTGTCCAGGCGGAGTATCTTGTCAGTTGATCGAAAGAAGAACTTTGGATGATATCACCACCCGTATTTACAATTTTTGTTATCACTTTATTTATTTCTCATTCCAATTAGTACAGTTTATTAGCAGTTGCTCGTTTACCATTTGTTGAGATTATTACAGGATTTTTAGCAGCACCGCAGCACCATTTGGAGCATTACGTGGAGCTTTTCTTAGCGGTGAACTGGGCAATCGTTGATATGAGCTAGACTCGTCAACGAAGACCTGAAGAATCGCACCCGCATAAGTCATCCACCCTAGAGGTAAGTCTCTTGTTAACCCTGAGTCTGAGGTTTGAGATTGAAGACAAGATGGCTCGATTATCAAGGTGCAGTGGAAGCTATGTCCGTGTAACTTGGGTGATTACAAGCCTCTTTTCCCGCGCTTGAGTGGTCGTTACTATCTCGTCCTTGATCTTCAAATCGCGTCGAACTACATATGGCCTGATTCTTTTTCAGCCCGAGATATGTAGGCAACTCGGAAACCGAAGTTCGACCATGCCCATAAGCCTCGCATTTTGATCCTAGGAATCGAAGTCTTGGCTTTACCGTGACAAAATTGGGTTTCGCGTCAACATCTTTACCCTGGAAACTCTTTCATCCATTCCGGGTAAAGAGGGGCAGCTGTTGACACCCAATTTTGTCCCGATTTGTTTTTCAAAATTAATAAATTATGGCAATATTTATAATTGAGGATAATTTTTTGAAAATTAAATATAATTGGTTAATTTTTGATTAAAAGGGTCAAATTTTGCAATGCATAGCCTAATTTCTACCCTACCCGTGCAATCACCCGATTTTCTCATTTAAATCCTAAATTGGGGTCAAAATCACTCCCTCATTTAAATTCCAGCTTATTTATGCAAAGCCCATATTACACCCCACACACAAAAGTCCCAACCCATCATTTACCAATCTTCCCCTCATCATATAAAACAAAACCCTGCAACACCCATTAGATTACCCCGGCTGTGCCCCCCCCCCCCCCACAACGGCTCTCTCTCCATAATCAACTCCCCTCACCCCATCATTTCCATCATCCCCGACTTGCAAAAACCCTCACAAAAATCAGCGCCCCCCCCATCCATTATTCATCACCCATTCCACCTTACAACACACCCACGAGATCAGAAACTGAAAATAGGAACGGAGAGAGATCTGGAAATGTCTTGAGATAACGGAAACATTGAGGCCACCGGCTGTCATCACCGGAGTTGCAGTGACGCCGCTACTTGGCTTGTGTAGCTCCTCCGTCTTGTTGTCGTCACTGGCGCTTAACTGAAAAGCCGATGACGTTGACTTTATTTGATGTGGTTCGGGGTTTATTTCTTTTGCTTATAATCTCGTATCTTGGTCACTCTTGTTTCCTGAATCTCATTTGGTGTTTCTTGTTGGAAACTTTATTTTTCTGATGTTTCGTTGGCTACTACTTTCGATGATGGTTCTGGGGTTTCGATCCTCATGTCTTGTGCTCCGATTTGTTTCTCCTGTTTTGATCGACACAAGCTGTACTTTTTAATTCGTTCCACAATGTTACTGCTTTGGATCTGATCGGAGACGTTAGTTATATACCAAAATAGGGATCGGGTTTGGGGGTTTAAGACACCATTTCGCCGGAAAACCCCACCACCATTCGCCTATTTCTGTCGGTTTCCCTATGTTTTGCTTGTGAAGCTATGGAGCTTCTTGCCGGCGATACTCACTGTGCTTTGGTTCTAATTGATTGGTTGCCTTTATGTTTCTCCTTCTCACTGTTTGTTGAAGTTTTTTGGCAGATTTGTTCATGATTTTGCTCATCGATTTCTCTCTGTTCCTGGTGTTTTGTTGATCGAATTTAATTGGAGGCAATGGGGTTTTGAAGTGAGGCCATTTGGTTGGCACTTGCTCCTCCTTTGCCGTTTGCTCCGCCGTGGTCCTAATCATTACTATTATTCAGTGACCATTTAAAAGTCGCGAATGTTTGGGCCTTTTGGTTCCTTGTTCTGGGTTTCTGCCTACCTTATTCTTAAGTCTGGTTTTTATCGGATGTTTGTTGGTAACGCATTATTGATATTGTTTGTTATGCAATTTCTCTTGTACGTGTTTGAAATTGTTGACCAACGGTGACCATTGCTTTTGAGACCCTTTTGTAGTTTCATGGTGTAACACTGATTTTGTGGTCCCCACACAATAGCCTATGAAAATAATTTAATTTGAGGCGTATGGACTGATTTGAACTCGATACTACACCCCGGGCCGATGAAAATACATATACGCTTATTGAGGCCTACACAAGGAATTGACGGATAATGAATTGACGGATTTTGAGCATGATACAACACTTGAACCGTCCCGTCCCCGTGTCCCTAAAGCAAAAGGCGATGATGAGTGCATTTTAATGCTAAGCAAGTTGAATAGAGTAGTGGGTTTGGTGCTTTGGCACGGCAACACGGCCCGGGCTCCGTATTTGCAACCGTACCAAATCCCGAGCCTCTATTCGACGCGCCATACAAACCTGAGCCTAAATTTTGCAAAACAACCTCGTTACTATTATTATTATATATTCTATTATTATTATTATTATTATTATTATTATTATTATTATTATTATTATTATATATTCTATTATTATTATTAATATTATTATATATTCTATTATTATTATTATTATATATTTTATTATTATTATTATTATTATTATTATTATTATTATTATTACTTTATTTCATTAATTACTATACCTTATTATCGTACTAATCCAATTTTACTTGTTTGTTTTGCGAGGTACATTTTGGCACGGATAATTTATGGGCGAGTTTGGCTAACTCACGAATGGGAATAATCCATTGCATTGAAGTCATTTGGGGATTGAATTCGGACCCGAGCATTCAGAAATAAGACTTAGGAATTTTAAAAAAAATCAAGACTCCCGCGAGTTGATCAATTTCCCGGTTCTATCTTTAACTTTGTCTTTCTTTCCTTAGAAATATTTATGCAAATAAATGTGTAGAATATTTTATTTATCAATAATATGTAATTGTTTGTTGATTGCTTTACTTTATGTTCATTGTCTTTTATTTTTGAAGTCGTTATTTAATTTATTGCAAACTGGGGCAAATTAGCGAAATGCGTGCAAACTAAAATATTTTTCATAAACAAGTTTTATTTCAATTAATTATTTTAGATAAATTTTCTAGAAAGCATATTTTGCAAATATTTTGGAAACCTGTCGGATTAACCGTATTTTACGGAATTTTGGAAGTGCCTTAAAAACTTTCTTTCGAGATTAATAAAACCTCTTACCTTTAGAATCTCTGAAAAGACCGTCTTTTTATAAAAACGGAGTTTTGCACGCATTTGTTAATTTGGTTCCCTGTTTTCCTTAAATTGGGTGGCGACTCCAAAAACTCCAAAAGAGTTAGCCCATCCTGTCGATATTCCGGAATTTGCCCTTTTCGGGGTAATTTTGGGGTTCAACATGTTCGACATCGAGGAATTAAAATTGATCAAGCAAAAGTAGATGCAATTTTAAAGATGCCTGAACCCAGAAATCTCCATGAAATGAAAAGTCTGCAAGGAAAGTTGGCCTACTTTAGGAGATTCATTTCAAATCTAGCTGGGAGGTGTCAGCCATTCAGCCGTCTCATGAAAAAGGGCACTCCTTTCGAATGGGATCAAGCTTGCAGCAGTGCATTCGAGAGCATCAAATCCTATTTGATGAAGCCTCCTGTTTTGGCAGCTCCAATCCCTGGAAAGCCGTTGATATCATATATTGCGGCACAAGAAAAATCAGTTGGGGCACTTTTGGCTCAAGAAAATAGTGAAGGAAAAGAAAATTCACTTTACTATTTGAGTAGAATGATGACGTCAAATGAGTTGAAGTACTCGCCAATTGAAAAGTTGTGTTTGGCACTAGTCTTCTCCATTCAAAAGTTGAAACATTACTTTCAAGCTCATGTTGTACGGCTGGCTTCTCGAGTAAATCCTATCAAGTTTGTAATGTCAAAACCAGTCCTTAACGATCGATTGGCGAGACGGTATCTTCATTTTCAACAATTTGAGATCATATACATCCCTCAAAAGGCGGTCAAAGGACAAGCGTTGGCAGATTTTCTGGCAGATCACCCGATACCTGATGGTTGGGAGCTAACCGACGAGTTACCTGATGAAGATGCAATGTTCGTCGAAGTTCAACCGTCTTGGAAGATGTACTTTGATGGTGCTCCACATCGCGATGGAGCTGGTGCTGGAGTAGATTTTATAACTCCCCAAGGATAGGTATTTCCATATTCTTTCACCTTGACTCAACATTGCTCCAATAATGTCGCAGAGTATCAAGCGCTCATACTTGGGCTCGAAATGGCCGTCGACATGAAGCAATTACAGTTGCAAGTCTATGGCGACTCTAAGTTGGTGATTAATCAGCTTCTGGGTAGCTATGACGTAAAGAAACCTGAGTTGCGTCCGTACCACGACTATGCACAGAAGTTGATAGGATGGCTTGGTGATGTAACTCTTCAGCATGTACCGAGAGGGGAAAATAAGAAAGCTGATGCCTTGGCTGCTCGAGCTTCAACACTTACCCTGCGTGATCAGACGAAAGTTACTATCTGTCGAAAATGGGTAGTGCCACTTTTAGACAATGACGAGGTTGAAATGAATGACGTCCAACATCTTGTTGCTGTTTCTGAAGTCGACGAGGAAGACTTGCGGCAACCTATCATTAACTACTTGAGTCATGGGATACTGCCAGAAAGCCCAATAAGAAGAACTGAAATTCGTCGCCGAGCTCCGCGTTTCTTGTACTATAAGTATACTCTATATAGACGATCATTTGAAGGAGTGCTCCTGCGATGTTTAAGGGGATGATGAAACACTTCAAGCTATGCAAGAAGCGCATAATGGGGTGTGTGGATCACACCAGTCTGGACCGAAACTCCACTTCCACATAAAAAGGATGGGATACTATTGGCCGACAATGGTAAAGGATTGCTTAGATTATGCTCGAAGATGCAAAGCTTGCCAGCTCCATGCAAATTTTATACATCAACCACCTTGTTACACCCGACCGTCGCATCTTGGCCATTTGACGCTTAGGGGCTAGACATTGTCGGACCATTGCCGAAGTCTTCTAAAGGACACTTATTCATTTTGGCTGCAACTGATTACTTCTCAAAATGGGCAGAAGCCGTCGCTCTTAAGGAAGTGAAGAAAGAGAAGGTTGCAAACTTCATCCGAGTAAACATCATCTATCGCTTTGGTATTCCTCGTTATATAATAACGGATAACCGCAAGCCATTTGACAATAGGTTGATGAATAGTATTTGTGATCTCTTTGGCTTCAAGCAGCTCAAGTCTTCTATGTACAATGCTGCTGCGAATGGTCTAGCTGAAGCGTTCAACAAGACTTTGTGCAACTTGCTGAGTAAAGTTGTCTCCAAGTTCAAGCGAGATTGACATAATAGGATGGAAGAAGCTTTATGGGCATATAGGACGACTCATCGTACGCCAACGCAGGCAACTCCCTACTCACTTGTTTATAGGGTTGAAGCAGTCCTACCACTAGAGTGTCAAATACCGTCGCTACGACTTGCCATCCAAGAAGGGCTCACTGATGAAGAAAATGCCCGCTTGCGCCTTGAAGAGTAGGAGGCTCTTGATGAAAAGAGACTTGAAGCCCAACAAAGTCTAGAATGTTACCAAGCTCGATTATCTCGTGCCTTCAATAAAAAATTCGCCAAAGGTCCTTCCAGGTTGGTGATCAAGTCCTTGCATTAAGAAGACCCATCATCACCTCCCACAAATCTGAGGGCAAGTTCACTGCAAAATGGGATGGGCCATATGTCGTGCAAGAAGCCTGTTCAAGTGGTGCTTATAAGCTTGTTGACGCTAAAGGAAAAAGAATCGGTCCCATTAATGGGAAATTTTTGAAGAAGTACTATCCTTGAAGAAGATCGCTCCTTGACGTACGAGCATAACCTGCAAGTTACTCCTGGCCCAAAAGAGTATAAACTGTGCACGGTACTAAAAAAAAAAGAAAAAAGTCCGCTAGGTTGAAAACCTCGGAAGAGGCGGCCTAGGCAAAAGTTAGGACACAAAAAAAAAAAAGTCCGCTAGGTTGAAAACCTCGAAAGAGGCGGCCTAGGCAAAAGTTAGGACATAAAAAAAAAATCACCTGCACCGAACTACGTAATGACTTGATCCTCTTCACCGAGGTATGTAGGCAGCTTATAGTTTCATTCTAAGTTCAGTCGCATAAAAATAAAAATGGTGGGTTTGGCACGATGTGATAAAAGGAGAAGTAGGAGGGTCCTTTCTTGCTCTTTCTCCACAACTCCTTAATACCAAGAATTTGTTATCGAAACTTGCAACCCCAAGGAGAAAGGCGGATATTTAGCAGCTCATTTTAAATTGTGAAGTTAAGTGCCAAATAATTCTTCAAAGGAAAATTCCTCCGGGTGATGAAAATGATTGCAACTTGAGATTTGAAGTCTTGTTTCTAGAAGTTCAAGCGGCTCGCAACTCGGATGTGTATTCATTAAATTACAAATATTTTGGTGAAACCGCACTGGTCTGCGAGTCATAACGTGGCAGAATTTAAAGGTTGAATTCAAAAATTCACCTAGAGCAATTCTGAAGCTATTTAGTTCCGAATTTTAGATATGTTCTAGAATTTGAAGTCTAGTTTCTGGAAGTTCAAACGGATTGCAATTCGGATGCATATTCATTAAATTACAAATATTTTGGTGAAGCCGCGCTGGTCTGCCAGCCATAACGTGACAGAATTTAAAGGTTGAATTCAAAAAAATTCACCTAGAGCAATTCTGAAGCTATTTAGTTCTGAATTTTAGATATGTCCTAGAATTTGAAGTCTAGTTTCTGTAAGTTCAAACGGATCACAATTCGGATACATATTCATTAAATTACAAATATTTTGGTGAAGCCGCGCTAGTCTATGAGCCAGAATGTGACAAAATTTGAAGGTTGGAATTAAAAAATATTTTACCTAAGAGCCATCCTGAAGTTATTTGTTTCCAAATTTCGGATATGTTTTAGGATTTGGAGTTTAGCTTTTGGAAAATGAAATTTTTCTTGATTTGGATATTCAAGCAAAAAGATATGAATTTTCTTCTACAAGTGCGTTGTGCTGTAAGATGCAGTGCCGGAATTGAAGACGCAACGAAAAGGACACAATATAAGCCAAAGCACTAAGAGAAATTCTATTAATGATGGAATCCGCTACCTGATCAAGTGCAAAAAATAAAGAAGGAAAACAAGACAATATATGTAGCCTAATCTAAACATAACTTGTAATTAAGCAAGTCTTGACGGCTAGTTGCTAGGCGTTGCCGCTTTTCTTCCAAATGAGCGGAATCATCGTCAGTCACCAAATCCATGCCATCATACGAAGAGATTTCGTTCTCAACATCTGATACCTTTAATTGTATCTCCTCAAGCTCTTTCTTGGCAGCTTCGATAATGGCTGCAAGATCCTTCTTCTCTTGCTGCAGCTTCTTCAATTTAGCCTTGGTGGTCCTTAGCAACTCTTGTTTAGACGAAATTAGCTCAGCCTTATCAGTTTCTTCTAACTGGAATGATTGAAGGCGCTCATTGGCTTTTGAAAGTAGTTCCAGCTTCCTAGCTTCACTCGTCTTGTCAGCCAAATGGGATCGTTCTTGGCCATACGAAGTAGAAAGCTCGAAGAGAGAATCCATCAAGTCCTTCAAAGGTGAAAAATCAGTAATTTTTGATCCTTGCATCTCCTCAAAAATGACCTCGAATTCTTCCCTAAGCTCTGGAATAGCGTCTAACTCAATTTTAGAAAGTTTTCCGCATATGTCCTTCCAAAGCCCATAAACTAACATCTTCTTGTGTTTAAAAACGACACTTTTTCCCTCAAAAATAGAAACGACGTCATTTAGCATGCGAGGGGTCTCTTTTAAAGTAGAAGACGACTTTACTGAGCCTTTGTCGTGGCGAACAGAGGATACTTCTTGCTCCTGCTCGATATCATTACGCTGCAAATAAAAAAAAATTAAGAGTAAGTAATAAAAAGGGGGGCATCAACCTAGTCAGCCGTCTATGATGATAAAATGAGGAGTTTAAGATAGTCACCATGAAAGCCGTCAATGTCTTTTCTGAACTCTCAACGCTATGAACTTCGACTTCCTGCGCAAGCTTTTCAATTGAGGTTGCTTTTTGGAGATGTGCCTCTGATGGTACTTTCTGGTGTTTCCAGCAACGATCTTCATTAGCGCTCCCACTGTTGTCTTGCGAAGGACGTTTTTTAGAAGAATTGAAAATTCTACTATGACCATTCAATAAGAGTGTCCCATTGTCATCCTGAAAATCTGGGATATGGATTGCCTCTGCAGGCACCTCCGCAGGCGGTTTAAGTCTCTTAACCTTACCTTTGCTTGGTTTGGCTGGTTTGATCTTCACAACATGGGACTCGTCAACCATAACAGCTCCCTCATAATCGTTCAATAAAGGGATTTCATTGTCACCTTGAGGATTTTGAACATGAATCGCCTCGCTAGGTTCCTCTGCAGGAGGTTTAAGTCTCTTGACCTTAACTTTGCCTTGTTTAGATGGTTTGACCTTCACAGCATGGGGTTCGTCAACCATAGCAATTTCATCATTATCGTCCAATAAGGGTGTTTTATTGTCGCCTTGGGAATTTTGAACATGAATCACCTCGCTAGGTTCCTCTGTAGGCGGTTTAAGTCTCTTAACCTTACCTTTGCTTTGCTTGGATGGTTTGACCTTCACAACATGGGGATTGTCAACCACCACAACCTCATAATGATCATTCAACAAAGAGGTTGCATTATCACCTTGAGAATTTTGAACGCGGATTTCCTCACTAGGTATCTTCGCTGGCATTTTAAGTCCCTTTCCCTTATTTTACTTTGTTTGGTTGGTTTGACCATTGCAGTATTGGGCTCATCAACTACAGCAACATCCTCACCATTCTCTTGATGTATATTTGTGGCGGGCATTCCGTTCCATTTTTAGTAAAATAGTGAAGGATATTCCATTAGTAATGAAAAAAGGGGTGGAGGGGATCCTGGCCCCCTCCCTTGAAAGCTCCTGGTGCTGCGACTATCACCGGTAAGTTGCCTAACAACATTCACTTTTTCCCACCAAGACTTGTAACCAGGCAAGCAAGAATTCTTTATTGTAGATCTGAAAGGGGGCAATGTCACCTTTACCCTGCTAAATATCCGCCTTTCTCCTTGGGGTTGCAAGTTTCGATAACAAATTCTTGGTATTAAGGTAGAGTTGTGGAGAAAGAGCAAGAAAGGACCCTCATACTTCTCCTTTTATCACATCGTGCCAAACCCACCATTTTTATTTTTATGCGACTGAACTTAGAATGAAACTCTAAGCTGCCTACGTACCTCGGTGAAGAGGATAAAGTCATTACGTAGTTCGGTGCAGGTGATTTTTTTTTGTGTCCTAACTTTTGCCTACGCCGCCTCTTTCGAAGTTTTCAACCTAGCGGACTTTTTTTTTTGTGTCCTAACTTTTGCCTAGGCCGCCTCTTCCGAGGTTTTCAACCTAGCGGATTTTTTTTTTTTTAGTACCGTGCACAGTTTATACTCTTGTGGGCCAGGAGTAACTTGTAGTTTATGCTCGTACGTCAAGGAGCAATCTTCTTCAAGGATAGTACTTCTTCAAAAATTTCCCATTAATGGGACTTATTCTTTTTCCTTTAGCGTCAACAAGCTTATAAGCACCACTTGAATAGGCTTCTTGCACGACATACGGCCCGTCCCATTTTGCAGTGAACTTGCGCCCAGATTTATGGGAGGGGATGATGGGTCTTCTTAATGCAAGAACTTGATCACCAACCTGGAAGGACCTTTGGCGAACCTTTTTATTGAAGGCACGAGATAACCGAGCTTGGTAACATTCAAGACTTTGCTGAGCTTCAAGTCTTTTTCCATCAAGAGCCTCTAATTCTTCAAGGCGCAAGCGAGCATTTTCTTCATCAGTGAGCCCTTCTTGGATAGCAAGTCGCAGCGATGGTATTTGACGCTCTAGTGGTAGGACTGCTTCAACCCCATAAACAAGTGAGTAGGGAGTTGCCTGTGTTGGCGTACGATGAGTCGTCCTGTATGCCCATAAAGCTTCTTCCATCCTATTATGCCAATCTCGCTTGGACTTGGAGACGACTTTACTGAACAAGTTGCACAAAGTCTTGTTGAATGCTTCGGCTAGACCATTAGCGGCAGCATTGTACATAAAAGACTTACGCTGCTTGAAGCCAAAGAGATCACAAATACTATTCATCAACCTATTGTCAAATGGCTTGCCATTATCCGTTATTATATAACGAGGAATACCAAAGCGGTAGATGATGTTTACTCGGATAAAGTTTGCAACCTTATCTTTCTTCACTTCCTTAAGAGCGACGGCCTCTGCCCATTTCGAGAAGTAATAAGTAGCAGCCAAAATGAACAAGTGTCCTTCAGAAGACTTCGGCCACGGTCCGACAATGTCTAGCCCCCAAGCGTCAAATGGCCAAGATGCGACGGTCGGGTGTAACAAGGTGGTTGATGTATAAAATTTGCATAGAGCTGGCAAGCTTTGCATCTTCGAGCATAATCTAAGCAATCCTTTACCATCGTCGGCCAATAGTATCCCATCCTTTTTATGTGGAAGTGGAGTTTCGGTCCAGACTGGTGTGATCCACACACCCCATTATGCGCTTCTTGCATAGCTTGAAGTGTTTCATCATCCCCTAAACATCGTAGGAGCACTCCTTCAAATGATCGTCTATATAGAGTATCCTTATAGTACAGGAAGCACGGAGCTCGGCGATGAATTTCAGTTCTTCTTTTTGGGCTTTCTGGCAGTATCCCATGACTCAAGTAGTTAATGATAGGTTGCCGCCAGTCTTCCTCGTCGACTTCAGAAACAGCAACAAGATGTTGGACGTCATTCATTTCAACCTCGTCATTGTCTAATAGTGGCACTACCTATTTTCGACAGATAGTAACTTTCGTCTGATCAGGCAGGGTAAGTGTTGAAGCTAGAGAAGCCAAGGCATCAGCTTTCTTATTTTCCCCTCTCGGTACATGCTGAAGAGTTACGTCACCAAGCCATCCTATCAATTTCTGTGCATAGTCGTGGTACGGACGCAACTCAGGTTTCTTTACTTCATAGCTACCCAGAAGCTGATTAATCACCAACTTAGAGTCCCCATAGACTTGCAACTGCAATTGCTTCATGTCGACGGCCATTTCGGGCCCAAGTATGAGTGCTTGGTACTCAGCGACATTATTGGAGCAATGTTGAGTCAAGGTGAAAGAATATGGTAATACCTCTCCTTGGGGAGTTACAAAAACTACTCCAGCACCAGCTCCATCGCGATGTGCAGTACCATCAAAGTACATCTTCCAAGACGGTTGAACTTCGACGAACATTGCATCTTCATCAGGTAACTCGTCAGTTAGCTCCCAACCATCAGGTATCGGGTGATCTGCTAAAAAATCTACCAGTGCTTGTCCTTTGACCGCCTTTTGAGGGATGTATATGATCTCAAATTGTTGAAACTGGATATACCATCTCGCCAATCGATCGCTGAGGACTGGTTTTGACATTACGAACTTGATAGGATTTGCTTGAGAAACCAGCCGTACAACATGAGCTTGAAAGTAATGTTTCAACTTTTGAATGGAGAAGACTAGTGCTAAACACAACTTCTCAATTGGCGAGTACTTCAACTCATTTGGCGTCATCATTCTACTCAAATAGTAAAGTGAATTTTATTTTCCTTCACTATTTTCTTGAGCCAAAAATGCCCCAACTGATTTTTCTTGTGCCGCAATATATAATATCAACGGCTTTCCAGGGATTGGAGCTGCCAAAACAGGAGGCTTCATCAAATAGGATTTGATGCTCTCGAAGGCATTGCTGCAGGCTTGATTCCATTCAAAAGGGGTGCCCTTTTTCATGAGACGGCTGAACGGCTGACACCTCCCAGCTAGATTTGAGATGAATCTCCTAAGGTAGGCCAACTTTCCTTGCAGACTTTTCAATTCATGGAGATTTCTAGCTTTAGGCATCTTTAACATTGCATCTACTTTTGCTTGATCAATTTCAATGCCTCGATGTCGAACAATAAAACCGAGGAATTTCCCAGAAGTAACTCCAAATGCACACTTCAAAGGGTTCATTCGAAGTTGGTACCTTCGCAGAAATTCAAACACCGTTCTCAAGTCACACAAGTGGTCCTCTCTTCTCTTGAATTTTACCACCAAGTCATCAACATAGCACTCTACATTCTTGTGAAGCAAGTTGTCAAAGATATTTTGCATGGCCCTTTGGTAAGTGGCACCAGTGTTTTTCAAACCAAACGGCATCACCTTGTAGCAATAAATACCCTTAGGAGTTCGGAATGCTGTGAATTCTTCATCCTTAGCTGACATGCGTATTTGATTATAGCCAGAGGAGCCATCCATGAAATACATAGCCTCGTAACCAGTAGTGGCATCAATCATAAGTTCTGGAATAGGAAGCGGGAACTCATCTTTAGGGCATGCATTATTGAGATCCCTAAAATCAACATAAACTCGAATTTGACCATTCTTCTTCCTTACAGGCACTATGCTTGAGATCCATGTGGGGTACTTGACTTCACGGATAAAACCAGCCTCGATGAGTTTGTTGACTTCCACTTCAATCAAGGGGACCAAATCTGGCCTAAAGAAACGTTGGGCTTGTTTACAGGACGAGTACCACTCTTGACTGCCAAATGATGAACCGCCACTTTCGGGTCTAAGCCAGGCATCTCTTTGTAACTCCAAGCGAAGACATCCGTGTACTCTTTTAGTAGATCTACATAAGCACCTTCTTCATCCGCTGCTAGCAAAGCACTAATATGCGTAGGCCTTGGATCTTCATTCGTGACAAGGTTGATCTCTTTTAATGCATCAACTGTTGCCTTCACACCTTCTTCTAGTTCCGGTGGAGCATCTGTAGCATCTTCTTCTTCATGAGGATCGTCATTGTTGAAAGATATGTGGTGACAACCAGAAATATCATCTACCTCACTTGCAATCCCATTTGGAGATAATGCATCTTCCTCTTCTTGTGCAATGATGTGATAAGAAGATTCCATGATTTCTTCATCTACATCACGCTCCTTCGTGTGGACTATAATGTGAGTCTTGGCCTTTAACACGTCTTCACATGAGACTATTAATCTTTCTTCGCGCCTCATTCTTGAAGGGATAAGACTTTGACCATAATTAGAAGGGGCATACACCTTCACACTTTTGGATTTCCTCGGAGGCTTGTTTTTCTTATTCAATAGTCCCAACCTATCAAAGACAAAAGTTCTTGAAGACGGTTTCCTGAACCCATCAAAGACAGAAGTTCTTGGAGTTGGTTCTTCCAGCCGATCAAATGCAGAAGTTCTTGGAGATGGTTCTCCCAGCCGATCAAATGCAGAAGTTCTTGGAGATGGTTCTCCCAGCCGATCAAATGCAGAAGACCTCTTGTTCGAAGCCTCAGAGTCGTCTTCAGCAGTGATGTAGTTGTTGCTTGCCCTTCTTATAGAGATACGAACCGGTGGAGGTTTCTCATAACCCAAGCCTTTGCATGATTTCTTCATGGTACCTTCAGGTAAGAGCTTCCCTAGTGTAGATGGTTCATTGGGGTCATATCCGGCCTTTGCAAACAACTTGTAAGCATTCAGATCAAACCCCTCATTCGTGCGCTTCGTATGGAGTTCTTTATTCAGCGGTAGATTTTTAGCCACAAAACTACCAAGTAACTTCGAGGTCAGCTTCATCGCATCAATTCGCTTGACGGGAAGAGTTAATCCCTTGAGTTGATCACTTTGAAGATTAGAAGACTGCTTTCTTCTTTCTTCAATTTTGGAACGTAGCGAAGTGTAGGACTTATTTTCTTGCTCGAAGCTGCAACATTTGCCTTGTGTACGTTACTTTGATTAAAGAGAACTTGACCTCCATCAGCTACAACTTTTGCTTTACCAGCTGCCACCTCAGCCCTTTTAGCTGCAAGCTCGGCATCTTTGGTTGTTGCTTTATTATCGGCTTTTACTCCTCCCACGACATTCTTCAAGTAGAATTTTGCATCGGCGAAGTGTGCCTCTACTTCAGTAAATGGCTTGTCATCAGCAACGACCGTCTTTTCAACTCCACCATCATGATATTTTAGGCATTGGTGGTAAGTGGATGGAACCACTTTGTTCTCGTGTATACAAGGCCTACCAAGCAAGACATTATATGAAGTCCTTGCGTCGATCACATGCATCCATGCAGTTGAAGTCATCTCTCCAATGGTGAGATCTATTTTTAAGGCACTTATAGCCCTTTGCCCCCCCTTGGTTGAATCCTTGAATCAACAAGCGACTTTGCGTTAGTTCTTCAGTAGAGATGCCAAGTTCCTTCAGCGTGCGGATAGGCAAGATATTAACTCCAGATCCTCCATCAATCAAGATTCTATTCACTCTTTGCTCATTAACATAGCCAACCACGAATAAGGGACGATTATGAGGAGTCTCCCCAAGTAGAATGTCATCATTTGTGAAGATGATCTTTGCTTCACAAGTACTCGCTTCTTGGGAGATAGGCTCACTGAGCTTTTCTGATTGTGCCGGCGGCAACAACTCTGATGTTCCACTCTTTTCTTCTTCTTTATCAGCATTACAACATGAAGCCTTAATATCACCCTTAGGAATCTCCGTGCAAAACTAACTTGGAATGAACTCTTCCAGAGTCATTGGCTGGCGCGGTTGTTGAAAGTGGTAAACCTCCACCCTTGCCTTTTGTGGACGTCGAAAAGTGTTTTTCTTTTCTGCCTTTTTCACCACCTTTTGCCTTATGGTTGCTCAGCTGATTCATTTCACGACTTCGTTTTATAGCGCCTACGTCGAGTCACTAGTATCCAACCTTCATCATCTCCTTGATCAGTTTGAGCATCACTTTCTTCCAATGATGCTTGCTCCAAGCTCTGCACATTTAGTTTGGCGAGTTGTAGCGATTGATTTATTAAGATAGGTTCGAAGTCGCCAAACTTGATCATGACGTCGTTCTCTTCAAATCCTTCAACGAAATTGCAGATCACCGCAGGGTCGTGCGAGCCAAACATGATGGAAACCTGGTTTGCCTCTTCCTTTTCATCTTGCAGTACAATCTTCCCTTCATTGGCCAATTCCATTATTTTGTCTTTGAATACGAAGCATTTCTCGAGCGAGTGCCCCACAAGTCGATGGTACTTGCAATAATTTGGAACATTCGTCTTTTCAGCTTAATTGGGCCGCCCCAGAAGTTCATCAAAAATTGCGGGAACATCCGAATCTAGGAATGGATATTTTCTTTCTTGCATCTTTTTTAAAGTCAACTTTCGACTTGGCTTGTCCTTAAATGAAGTCGTCTTCACATTTTGCGTCTTGCTTACCTTTGTGGTAAACTTCAAAGGTGCAATATCAACATTCATAGATTTTTTGTTTTCAGCCTTGGGCGCCAGCTTGCTCCATTTCTTGACTTCTTGCTTGTCTTTTCCTCTGCGAGATTCATAGACAGGCGGTCCTTCACTTCCACTGGAAGTAATGCTTAACTCCATATCATGAGCGCGCGTGGCCAACTCTTCAAAAGTCCTAGGCTTTATTCCTTGCAGGATGTAGCGAAGCCCCCAATCCATGCCTTGAATGCACATCTCTATTCCCAACGCTTCACTTAGCCTATCTTTACAATTAAAACTTGCATTCCTCCATCGATTGATAAAATCGATAACTGGTTCTTCTTTTCGTTGGCGAGTATTTGTGAGCTCTATCATGCTCACAGTACGCCTTGTGCTATAAAAGCGATTAAGAAACTCGTACTCCAGCTCCTCCCAACTATCAATGGAACCAGACTCGAGGTCCGTATACCAATCAAAGGAATTTCCCTTAAGTGAGTGAACGAATTGCTTGACAAGATAATCTCCATATGTTCCAGCATTGTTGCATGTTTCAACGAAGTGCGCCACATGTTGCTTTGGATTTCCCTTGCCGTCGAACTGTTGGAATTTTGGGGGTTGATAACCAGCGGGCATCTTTAAGCTATCAATCCTTACAGTGTACGGCTTCGCGTATGCGAGGGAAGACTTGGAGGCAACCTCATACTTATTCTTAAGTGTCCCCATAATTGTCTCCTTTAGTTGATCAATTAGAATCACTCTATCAGCAGAAACTTGGATTTCCTTAGCAGGTGTTGCTTGCTTCACGGGAGTATTAATCATCTCTTGTACTTCTGGACGCTTCCCTGACGCATGGCTAGATTCTCCCTCCATCATGCTTTCCATCTTGTGGATGCGAGCGTCTTGATTCTTGACATAGTTTGTTAAGCCATCGATCGCCTTTGTCAAGTTTGCAAGTTGTTCCTCCACCGTTAAAGTATTAGTCGCCATCGCTTGCACGGCTGTTGGAGATGATGGAGAGTAACATGAATTTTCCCACAGATTAATCCTTGACTTGCCTATGTCCGGCGATGTGGTTGGGGATGATCCAGCACTCGAATCATCGTTGCCTCCTTTCATGGTTTTCTTTTTAGATCCAGAAACGCTAAGCTGAGCTAAAGTTCTTTCAATGATTTCAGCAATGTTGCTTCCTTCCTCCAATCCATCAGTACAGGATCTAGCTCCTTTCGAAGATGAAGAACCAAAAATTGCAGTTGATGCGGACGGCACTTGGAGTGCTTGTTGTCCCAAAAAATTTGCTTTGTTCCTTGTAACTGGTCCAAAGCTTCCCTTAGTAGCCTTCATGTAACTTGTTCACCTGGAACTTACTTATTACTACATGCACTGCACAAAGATGTGCAAGACAGATTCATATGTGCAAGGTACGCTGTTCCTCACAAATATCATGGGAGGGATACATACATATATATAAGATATTATAAGACTTGATGTTGAAATTTAATCCCGCTCGTATTTAGTTTAAAAGTTCAAATTCAAAATGTATTCAGCTTCCTACGGTTTCTATTTTGACAGATACTCCTAAGATACATTCAAATTCTGATAAGGATAAAACTACCTAAAGGTTTTAGTGTAATGATCAAACACTAAAAAGATAATTATCTCAATTAACTAACTACTCCTTCAATTCGAATTAAAATAACTGATTTCAATTATAAACACCTCAACTGATTTAGGATATATAGATTTATATCGATAAAGATTATCTTTCCATTCAAATTTTATTTATTTTTCATAGAAAAATGCACTTATTTTTCAATTTAAATTGAAATCATATCTCATGAACATTTTAATTAGTTGTTGCTTTATTTATTTTACAGATAATATTGTGCAAAGATAATTTTGAATAGTTTTAAATAAAGTATGAAAATGAATTTGAAACAATCTCATATAAATTTTAATACATGTACTTCTTTTTTCTATGAAGATGAATTTGAATAGGCTTTCTTCTCTTTTCTGCCAACATTATGAATAATTGTTTGAAGATAAAGTATTTGAAAGGCGGAATAGGTTGACAGCTACTCAAACTTGGCACGAAAAGTCACTTAGATCCCTTAACCCTTTAGTGTACCTATTGACTACTCGAACTCATTCGGATTTGTACCGTTTAAGTAAAAAATGATTGCAGGGCATAGATCGTGTATTTCAGCATGATTGAGCGCGTGAAAAGTTGCCAAATCATATTTTTGTCTTTTGCTTTTTAAATTTTCTTGAAATAAGTTTATATTTTTAAAAATCATCATCCATTAAAACCATCCCCATCACCTCCATTCCTTTACCCTTACCACCATTGCTTTGCCACCGCTGACACTGCTATCCTGCTACATCTTTTATCCACAATTCACCACCAAATCAGCAACTGAAATTAACACAACTTTTTTATCCAAAACATCTATTGCATGATAAAAATTCTAATTCTTGAACCCCCAAATCAAGAACTCAACATCATCCAAAATAACGAATTGGTAAAGCTACTGGAATCAAGTAAGAAAATGTTGAACAGTGGATAGGAAAATTGATTCACCTTAGAATTTGGGGGACGAATTCTATCCATAAGGTACGAATCTGAAACAACCAAGGAATATAAAAACAATGACCAAAAAAATCTAGTACTACTATACATAAAAAAATAAATTTGATACAAAAATATAAGTGGGTTTAAGTAAAATATTGAGACTATGAGAAAGGATTTAGGAGTGAGTGAGGGAATAACCAGGGGGCGGGGGGTTTCTGGGGAAGAATGGTGGAACGGGGAGGGGATAAGCTATTGTTGTCTTTTTTTTTTCTTTTCCTTTTCGTTTTAGAAATAACGTTAATTAGTTAAAGTCAAGCGTCACATGGCAATTTCTCATTTGTTAGTTTTGACACATCAGCGCGTCTGAATTACACCGACTATAAATTTTTGTTTGGTTGTCTGGGAAGGATTCAATAGGCACAGTTTAAATCTAACACCAGGGAGCAAATAGGTACAAGGCAAGGTTGAGGGAGCTAAGTGACTTTTGGTGCCAAGTTTGAGTAGTTGTCAACATATTCCGCCTATTTGAAATAATCTATTATATTTAAATCAAGTTTGAAAACGTTATCTTCCAATCATTGATTCAAGATGTTTTACAGAACTTTTGAACTTTTACACTAATAACACTTATCTTTCAATTTAAATTTAAATTAAGCATCATTACAAAAGTTGTCCTAATGTCCTATGCTATATTTTGTCCTAAGCATATATATATATATATAGAGAGAGAGAGAGAGATTAGTTGTCCCCTATTAAAGCACTAATTTTAGGATTATTCGTACTACTAAGTAGTTGTTAGATATAAACAAAACTTAAACCCAATAAAATTTTATCCACCAACTAATTACGTTTCTTATTTTTTTCTTTAAGAATTAAGAATGTGAAATCATTTAACCTATTTTGTAGGAGCACATACAATTTCTGTAATTATCATTCCTTTTATTTCATTTGTTTTTCAATTTCTATTCCCAATTTCTTTTATAGTCACTTTCTCCGTTTACCTATTTTAGTTGTGTTGTATTCCATTTAATATTCATTTGATATCTAAGTTGTATTTATTTTTTTATGATTAACTATAAATTGTGTATTCGATGTTTATTCACACAATATTTTATATCCATCCATTATTGGCAATTTATTATTTTGTATTCCACATGCTATTAACATGATATGCAGTTTGTATTCATTTAGTAGTATTTTGTGTAATTTTTCATTAGTTGGTATATAACATATTTATTATATATTTACTTATTATTTATCATGAATTGATCTACTATTCATAATGAATTATCTTTTATTCTACATAATATTAACATGATATGTAGTAAGTATTTATCGAGTATTTTGTGTTTTTCTTTATTAGTACTTATATAAATAATTTACCATATATTTACTTATTATATATATTTTCTACATTGATGTGCGGGTAAGTTTTTACCTATTTCATGTGTGAAGATTCTCTTTTAAATTAAAGATCTACAATCTGTATAAAAAAAATCCCATTTCATAAAAAATAAATAAAGATTGAAAATGAAAAAAAAAAAATCATCAAGGCGTGAACTAGGTCTCTACTAGAAATCTGTAACGATAACTACAAGTTATATTTCATGAGTGATTTGTGGAGTAATATGTTAGGATATGCCTAAAAAAACCACCTTATTGATTGAGTTTCCTAATTTTTTGCTAAAGCTGGTGAGAGAAAAATCTCATTTTTATAATTTTAAATTGTGCTTCCACTTTTTATGGTAATTTTGATTTCCTTTTACTATTATTTGCACTCCCAAAATAAGTTGATCTTGATCGCTTGCCCATGACAAGCTCTAAATCACAACACAGATGGTATTATGAATCTCATGTCTTTCATTAATTAAATCCAAAACAGTACAAAAAGAATTCCCTAATGTACAGCAAGGTTGAAGAACCTCAAACTTGAAAGTCCAATTTTATCCATAGCATGACATCCATGAACAGTTATGCTTCTTTTATATCAGTCCATCCATCCGAATTTACGTGACGTTATTTGACCGGACTGATTGGATGGACTTCATTTAATGAAGGAACGTAACGATGTTGTCAACTCCTTGTGGCTGTTGGAGGATGTCCATAAATGGGAGAAAAATGAAAGAAAGCTAAGTATTAAACCAAAAGAGAAAATAAAGATGTCGAAAAAAACATGAAGGAAGCAGTTGGTGAGATTTTCCTAGTACCTTTCTTTGGATCACAAGGCCATATCTTCTCATTCAATGAGCTTAGCAAGAAACTCTCCTCTTTGATCTTCAAATCTACACTAATCCTTTCTTCAGATCTCTCTTCATCAGTTTCCTCCTCCATGATCGACCACCCATTAGTCAATGTTGTCGGCGTTGATGCACCATTACCACCACCTCCACGGCCTGGAAAATTTGACCCTGCTCTTCTTGAGTTGCATTTTAACTAACTGAAACAAGGCACTGAAACTTTTTTGACAAATAGAGCTGAAAATGAGTGTTATATTCCAGTTGTTTGTGCTGTAGTTGATACTATGATGTTATCAATGTAAGATTATATGGACTTGCACATACGTAAATACGTAAATAATTAAATGTCAGTTGCTATCATTAAAAGGTTGGTCCAAATTAAACGTGATCTACTAAGGTTTAAGTTATGTAGACCTATTTAGACACCTCGTAAAGTGTGGAGGCCTATGTGTAGATACTCGGATGTAATTCTAGTTTAATGATGGGATAAACCAGAATTACATAAACAATATTCTAATATAAAAGGGTTATGGTCCCCAAATCAGACGTAGGTTTTTTTAACTGATATTCCATCATCAGTTGAATAGAGAAAACGGCTCACGTCTAGATTTGGAAGACCCAAAACCAAAACAAAGAAGAACCACATCAGTTGCTATGGATCCAGGTACGCTTCCGCTTTAAGTTTATAATTCTTGATGATTTGACATAGTAGATCATGAGGTTGATGTAGTATAAAATCTAACAAGTGGTATCAAGAGCCTATATTATGTTAAATTATTAAGAATTGGCTACGACATACTGAGGAAAATATTTTTAGAATCCTTTTTGTTACTTCACGGTATCTTCGTTCTATTAATTAACAATTACATGGTTGTTCAGTTTAGGAGTTATTTACTGTGATTGCACTATAGAATATAAGGTTTATTAACCATCCAAGGATTAAGATGTCGGTTTTCGGCACCAAGTTTGATGTTGCCGCTGCAAAATTAGGATCTGTGGTCAACAATTCTTCTTTAAAGTCATCATCATACAAATGGTCAAACAGATTTGGTTGATTATGTTTATTATGATGGATTTAGCTTGTAGATTTGTGTGGATGGTGGCTGTAGTACATAGGTCTGCGGAAGCCATAAAGCTTGTTCTCATTGTCACTTGTCTAGTTAATTAATTTTATTGGCGCTATTTAATTAATAATCTTTGACAACTTAATGAAAAGGCAATTTGTGACATGTTTTAAGATAAATTAAGGCCCACCATAATTTGTTTTGGCTTGTGAATTTTATGTTCCTATTTGGTAAATTTAAATTTGGATATTGGTATGGTTATATGTATTTTGAGATGAATAAATTGAAACTAGACGTCGCCAAAGTTACCTCTCTTGTGGAGATTTATTTATTTTGAAATATAAAAGGTTGTGTGCGTGTATTATATGTAAATATTAATCGGCCCAAAAGAAGGTAAATGTTTGACAGAATTACACGTACATTTTGTGGTAATAAACATGTGATGATTATTTGGTTTACATGTGAATAATAAATCGGCTCAAAGGAAGATTTTTATTTGACATGTTATTTTATTATCAGTGTTTGATTACTGCGACAAGATATCACTTACAAGTTAATATTTTATCCAAAGATGAAATATTAATGGAGTGTCCGGTATCTTGAGATGGGATTTACCTTTATTCAAATTTATTTTCAGTTTTGGTATAAATTTAATGTGAGCTTATTTTGTTATTGTTCTCTGATTCAGCTGAAATTACTCCTGCAAGTATTACTGCCAACATCAATTCCATTCCGATGCTAAATGGCACTAACTTCAAATCGTGGCAAGAGAACCTCAACATAGTTCTCGGAGTCATGGATCTCGACCTTGCGTTAAGGGTTGATTCTCCACCACCTCTTACATTTGACAGTACTTCTGAACAGAAGAAAGAGATGGAAAGGTGGGAGAGATCAAATCGCATGTGTATGATGATCATGAAGAAAGCCATTCCAGAAACTTTCAGGGGCACTATGTCTGACAAGGTGAATACGGCTAAGGAATTTATAGTTGAAATTGAAAAAGTATTTGTCAAGAGTGAAAAGGCTGAAATTGGTACACTTTTGACAAGTCTGATTTCAATGAGGTACCAAGGAAAAGGTAACATCAGGGAGTACATTATGCAAATGTCTCATCTTGCTTCAAAGTTGAAAGCACTTAAGCTGGAACTCTCTGAGGACTTGCTGGTGCATCTGGTTTTGATATCCCTTCCTCCACAGTTTAGCCAGTTTAAGGTGAGCTATAACTGTCAGAAAGAGACTTGGTCTCTGAATGAGCTCATCTCACACTGTGTTCAGGAAGAGGATAGATTGAAGCAAGAAAGGACAGAAAGTGCTCACTTAGCCGTTGTACCAAAGGACAAAAGGAAAGACAAGAAAAGAAAGAATAAGGAAGCTGCGGATACAACAATACAAAAGAAGCAACATAAGGAACCACCTAAGGATAACAATGGTTGTTTCTTTTGTGGAGCTGTAGGGTATAAGAAGAAGCACTGTAACAACTATCACGCTTGGCGTGCAAAGGAAGGTACGCTTCTTAATTTTGTTTGTTCAGAGGTTAATTTGACTTCAGTGTCAAGACACACGTGGTGGATAGATTCTGGTGTAACAACTCACATTAGTGTGTCTGTGCAGGGTTGCCTGAATTGCCGAAAGCCAAGTGATGGTGAAAGATACATCTACGTAGGTTATGGCAAGACGGTGGAAGTCGAAGCAATTGGAACTTTTAGATTATTGTTAAGAACTACTTTTATTTGGATTTGAATGAGACTTTTGTTTTACAGTCTTTTAGATGGAATTTGATTTCCATTTCAGCTTTGGACAAATTTGGTTATTGTTGTTCATTTGGAAATGGGAAATTTAGTCTTTTTCATAATTCAAAATTGGTTGGATCTGGTTCTTTATCAGGTTACGATAATCTATATTTGCTTGGCACAATTGCTTCGTATAATGAATCCTTGCATGTTAATATAATTGGTAAAAAGTGCAAATTAACCAGCTAGAATTCAGCTTCGTTGTGGCACAAGAGATTAGGTCACATCTCCAAAAGGATAATTGAGAGACTTGTGTCCGACGGTATTCTCAATCCCCTTGATTTTTCAGATTTTGATGTATCTGTGAATTGCATAAAGGGGAAACAAACAAATGTTAGGAGATTTGGAGCCAATAGGAAACTTGACGTCTTAGAACTAATACATACTGATATTTGTGGACCATTCCCTACAGCTTCTTGGAATGGTCAACATCATAACGTTCATAGACGACTTTTCAAGATATGGCTATATATATCTCATTCATGAAAAATCGCAATCACTGGATGTGTTCAAAAATTTTAAGGTTGAAGTTTAAAATCAACTTGGCAAACATATTAAAAGCGTTTGATCTGACCGTGGTGGTGAATACTATGGTAGATATGACGGATCAGGTGAACAACGTCCAGGACCATTTGCAAAATTCCTAGAGGAATGCGGTATCGTTCCACAGTACACCATGCCGGGTTCGCCCACTATGAATGGTGTTACTGAAAGACAAAACATAACGCTTAAAGACATGGTGAGAAGTATGATTAGTCATTCTACCTTGCCTGAATCACTATTGGGAGAAGCATTAAAGACCGCAGCATATATACTCAACAGAGTTCCAACTAAAGCAACTGATAAGACCCCTTATGAGCTTTGGACAGGCAAAAAGCCTAGCTTAAATCATTTGCACATTTGGGGATGTCCAGCTGAGGCAAGGCCTCATAGGCCAAATGAAAAGAAACTGGACTCCAAGACTATCAGTTGTTATTTTATTGGATACTCTGAAAGATCTAGGGGTTACAAATTTTATGATCCCACAACTAAGGCTATTTTTGAGACGAATAATGCGCGGTTGTTTGAGGATGTTGAGTTTGCGGGGAAAGAAAGAATAAATGACTTTGTCTTTAAAGAGGAGCATATTGATATTCCTCAAATTGCTATTGACAATGCTCAGGAACAGTCTCTTATACCTGACGTTGCTCGAGAAACAACTCCAGATCAAGACAATGTCATTGAACAAACTCTACAGCCTCAAGAACCAATGTCATTAAGGAAATCCACTAGAGAGAAGAGAAATGCAATTCCAGACGATCATTTTGTGTTTCTCCAAGAACATGAAGATGACATTGGAATGACTGAAGCTGATCCAATCAGCTTCTGTCAAGCCATGGAAAGTTATAACTCTCAAAAGTGGATTGATGCCATGAATGAGGAGATGAAGTCTATGAACGACAATGACGTATGGGAGCTTGTCCAATTGCCTGAAGGTGTGAAACCTATTGGTTGCAAATGGATATTTAAAACTAAGAAGGATTCGAAGGGCAATGTGGAATGGTACAAGACACGTCTTGTTGCTAAAGGCTTCACCCAGAAAGAAGGCATCGATTATACAGAGACTTTCTCTCCAGTTTCATCGAAAGACTCTTTCAGGACTATAATGGCATTAGTCGCACATTTTGATCTTGAGCTACATCAGATGGATGTTAAGACTGCGTTTCTCAATGGCGATATTGATGAGACAATTTATATGGTGCAACCTGAAAACTTTGTGTCTGGTGATGCAAAATCTATGATCTGCAAATTAAAGAAATCCATCTATGGGCTTAAACAGGCGTCTCGTCAGTGGAATCACAAATTTCATCAAGTTATCACCTCATTCGGTTTCGAGATGAATCTTGTTGAAGATTGTGTATACCACAAGTTCAGTGGGAGTAAGCATATTTTTCTGGTTTTATATGTCGATGACATATTGCTTGCCACAAACGATATGGGCTTGTTGCATGATACCAACAAATTTCTGAAAAATAATTTTGAGATAAAAGATCTTGGTGATGCAAATTTTGTATTAGGGATTCAGATACATCGAGATCGCTCTCGAGGTATTCTTGGATTATCACAAAAGGCCTATATTGAAAAGATATTAAAGAGATTTGGCATGCAAAAATGTAAACCAGGTGATACCCCTGTGGCTAAAGGAGACAAGTTCAGTCTCAAACAGTGCCCTAAGAATAAATTTGAGCTTAAGGAAATGGAGATGATTCCCTATGCTTCAGCAGTAGGAAGTCTGATGTATGCTCAAGTTTGTACGCATCCGGATATTACATTCATTGTTGGCATGTTGGGCAGATACCTGAGTAATCATTGGAAAGTAGCCAGACGAGTCTTACGGTATCTACAGAGAACGAAAGAGCACATGCTCACATACAGAAGGTCGGATAAGTTGGAGATCATTGGATATTCAGACTCCGACTATGCGGGATGCCAAGATAGTTTAAGTTCTACTTCGGGCTACATATTTCTGCTTGCTGGAGGAGCTGTCTCTTGGAGAAGTGCTAAACAGTCACTTATTACTCCGTCCACATTTGCAGCTGAATATGTAGCGTGTTTTGAGGCATCTGAACGTGCATCATGGCTGCGAGATTTTGTCACTGGCTACGAATTGTAGATGAAATTGAAAGACCACTTAAGATATTTTGTGACAATGAAACGGTAGTCAGGTTTGCTAATAACAACAAGAGGTCAAAGAAACACGTTGACATAAAGTTCTTGGTTGTTAAGCAAAAGGTTCAGGGAGGTGAGCTGTCTATAGAGCATATTAGTACAAACTCCATGGTTGCGGATCCGCTTACTAAGGGACTACCACCCAATATCGTTCATGAGCACACTGGTCATATGGGTGTTATGTCATCTGAGGATATTCAGTTTTAGTGGGAGTTTGTAACTTTTAATGTTCTATTCATAGACACAATTTGGTTTTCAGTTTTTGGTTCAGGTTTACGGTTTTCAGTGTATGGATATTTTAAGAATATTTCTGCAGAAATACAGTATTCAGTTTATTATCCTCCCTGACTTGTTTTTCTGTTGGACCAGTTGGAAATAGACATGTTTAGATCACATTACATGTAATTTCCATGCTACGCATCCATGCTTGATCTATGTCATTCGGTTATGTTGGTATACGTGATCAAGGAAGGTTTAGTTACGATATAAATGTAACGAAAGCCGCCTTGATTCTATACTGGCATGATTGATGGACGAGATTGTTTAGAGGTACTTCAGTCTATGATAGCGAATATTTTGAGCTCATTAGGTGACATACAATTATAAGGTTACGTGTATGTATATGTGTGTAGTCCAAGTGGGAGATTGTAAGATTATATGGACTTGCACATATATAAATACGTAAATAATAAAATGTCAGTTGCTATCATTAAAAGGTTGGTCCAGATTAAACGTGATCTACTAAGGTTTAAGTTATGTGGACCTATTTAGACACCTCGTAAAGTGTGGGGGCCTATATGTAGATACTCAGATGTAATTCTAGTTTAATGATGGCTAAACGAGAATGACATAAACTATATTCTAATATAAAAGGGTTATGGTCCCCAAATCAGACGTAGGTTTTTTTAACTGATATCCCATCATCAGTTGAATAGAGAAAACGACTCACGTCTAGATTTGGAAGACCCAAAACCAGATGAAGAAGAACCACATCAGTTGCTATGGTTCCAGGTACGCTTCCGCTTTAAGTTTATAATTCTTGATGATTTGACATAGTAGATCCTAAGGTTGATGTAGTATAATCTACAATTAAGATCTAACAATCAATAGTGGGACATATGTTCACTAAATTTTAAGTGCCTATAGCGGCATTCTTTCCCTCTAGTTCAGCTAGTCTTGCCATGGAGTATGCTGCTTGGAAAGTTGATGTAGAATACCTCAAACCAGGTTAGATTTAGATCCTAAATTTTAAACACCGAACTTATTATTCTTTTAAAATTATATATATGTCAAAATGCGTTCCCCACACATTTGATATGAAAAGGTTCTGCGTGTCAAATCACCTAAATTTTTGTGTGAATGCATGTAAGTTTACTTAAATAAAATTTCATAGAAAATATAATTCCAGCCGCTTCATTCATATGTTTTAAATTTAGGAATGTTAAGAAATTTTTTAAGTTTTGTGATATTAAAGTAAGGGTGTAAGGTCTTTTTTTTCAAATGTATGCAAAAAATTTAGTTAGGTAAATAGATGCTTGACCTCCCATGTAATTACTATAATATCACTGAAAATGAAACACGACAGAATATTTGTTGAAATTTTAGGAAATTTTTACCCACGCGTCTTATGAAAACTATTATATTAAATTGAGCTAAGAATCTCCATCTTTTTCTAACTTAACTAGGTGAAACCCGAATTCTTCCTGGTTTACCCAAAGAAATGGCCATGGATTACGTTGATATAGTAAGGAGATTTAGCTCAGACAAAGAATTTGGAGCTAATGTTCCAGATACAAAGAAAAAATCATTTCCAACACAACCTGGTGATGAGCCACCATGGGTGGAGGGGCAAGTTCAATTTTCAGAAATAGTCTCATATAGGCAAGCAGAGCACATATAGCCCCCTGTTTATAAAAAAATTTCAATGACAACACTAATTGATCATGCTTCTGATGGTTTTAAAGTGTACAGATTTTTAGGAAAAGTAGGACTTTAAGCATGCTATCAGTTTTCTCAGAAGAAACAACTCAGGACCATTTCAATTTAAGCCTAAACATGATGCAATGCACACAGGGGTAAGAGAGACAAGAGAATGGCTCCTGGGTAGCCTGCTTTGTACAACATCATTGCTGTAGCCTGTTTTAAAAAGATACAGACAGGGCACTGAGCAAATATATAAGTTTTAGGGGGGGGGGGGGGGGGTTCCTAAGGGGAAACACAGAAAGAAAAAAGGGGTGTTGGCCAAAGGAAGAAGGCCCTGTTACTCAAAAGACTAAGGAAGTATCCAATTCTCAAGGTTCAGGAGTATCAATAGTCAGAGGTTCCTTGTTCCAAAGCCACCAGAACTAGTTTAGGCAGTTCAAACATTGGCCTTAGTGAACCCTCAACGTTCTATGTACCATAGAGCACAGCTGCAAGCAATAGAGTTAGCAGGGGATGAGGAAAAGGGAAAACCTGATCCAAAGGAGAGGTCTTATCAGGAACAAGTGCAGTCAGTGCACCCTGGTGTGTCCTTCAGATGTGCAGGTCACTCAAAGAAAAACAATGCAGACCAATAGTTTAGGCAAAAATAGAGGTAGGACAAAAGGTCATGCTAAGGAATCAACACATACACAGAAGCGCTAAGCAACCAGTAATGAAATAAGGCATCATGCCTCTAACTACATCTTGGCAAGGTTGATATAGTTTTAAACAAAGATGCAAATACTACTTGGGATACACAGAACCAAAGCATAGTATGCATACTAGTGGTTTTAACAGAGCATGGTTATAATACACATACACATATGCAGAAGTAAGAGATAATGAGGATGAATACCTTCAGATACTGTGCAAACAAAGGAGAGGAGATGCTAAGGCCAGCACACAAGTAGTTAGCAAAAAAGCAGATAAGCAGGGAGAAGGAGATGCCAGAAAGCTATGCAATTTTTTAGTGTAGCAGTGTGTTTCTGGGTTTTTCTAATGTCCAGAACGTGTCCCTTTCGTCGAAAATCTAGTGGTTTATATAGGTGAGAAGTATGAATTTGAAAAGCAACGGGTGAAAATCAATAAGGTAAGAAATACAGCCTTCCAAGAATAAACAGGGACAAACTGAGTCAATCTTCCAAAAATAGGGTAGTCAATCCTAAATTCTAAGGCTAATCAATCTTGAATTGATTTGAGAACCCTCCCCCTCGAACTTAACTTAGTCCAAATTCAGAAACCCTCCCACAAACAGGTTTGAACCGCAACTGATTTCAAAACAAAAATGCCAATGATCATGCAAATTTCTTTCTTTATTCCACTCACAAATTCAAATTAGAATCAATCAAAATCCTTTGAAATCGTGTAAATTAAATCTACCAATTCAGATTCTAATAAAATCAGTCATGAAATAATACACAGTATGATTGTATCACACGACTTAAGCAAACTATAGCAATTTCAG
Source organism: Petunia x hybrida (assembly GCA_037355625.1). Taxonomy (NCBI): domain Eukaryota; kingdom Viridiplantae; phylum Streptophyta; class Magnoliopsida; order Solanales; family Solanaceae; genus Petunia; species Petunia x hybrida. The sequence continues at coordinate 1,242,818 of JBBBVM010000048.1, forward strand.
ATTCAATCATACAATTTAACCTTAACCATGGCGAAATCAAAGCGTAAACAGGTTCACTATGATGTCCAAACAAATCAACAATTCAAAGGAGTTATGAGTCATGAAAATCAATTAATCGATAAGTAAAGACGATAATCCTATTAATTCATAGAAAAACACAGGGGATTTTATACATAGAGTCACATAGATTTCACAAAATCAAAGAAAAAATGATTACCCGTTTATTAGAATCGGGTCAATCATGCCCCGTAGTTAATCTAACTGCACATGGGGGTTTTTACCCGTTTAAGAAATATCACCCCTAATTTGACGACCTATACTCCGCCGGAGGCATCTCCCGGCGGTGGTGTCACAGTCATCGAGGTTGAATCTCGCCCGTGCCCAAACATCCTCAAAACTATATGGGTTTTGTAGCAGACTTTGAGGGGAATACGATGGTGTCATTTTCCCCAATTTTCTCCGGTCAGAATGACCGGAAAGTCCATCGACAGTGATGGTGATTTGCATCGCCACGAGAGGGAAGAGAGAGAGAGTCGGGCTGAGGGGTGTGGGGAAATGAGGAGACTTTTAGGGTTTGGGGGGTGTATAGTTAAAATAGGAAAATTACATCCTGGCTGTTGGATCAATGTCGTGGACAGCCAGGATTAAGCCACGTAGGCAGGTGACGTGTAAAAGAAATGGCTGATGTGTATGCCTTGTGCGCATATATATACCTGTATATATGTATATATGCGTATAAATAGTGTATAAATAGGTATAAAATTATAGGAAAATTAGGAAATTAATTTAAAATGTCTGGGTGGCTAAGAAAAGTATAAAAAGATAGTTTTTAGATTTAAAACAGCTTTGGATAATTTTGTCAAAAAATAGACTATCTTATTGCAATGGCATCATCCCTCAAGCATCTGCACCCAATACAAAACCAAAAGTCATGAGTCCGTTGGTATAGAATACTAAAGCTCTAACTTTGTGCTCAAGGATGCTATCTCACCATTTCGGGAACAAGAACTCCTTGAAGAGAAGTCACGAAGGAGCCATAGGAACGGTTATGGACAGTTGAGTAGTGGAGAAATTATTTTTGTTGCATCTCTCGTCATCAAGATCTGACCATGATACCTTAGTTGTAGGCCATTCATCAAGGAAAGGGCACATTGAACGTTGCTCCTGCTTTACAGTTCCAAGTGAGCCTCCTATGTCGCTGCCAAAAAAGCAATATTGGTGTTGCTATTTTGAAATAGTTGCATCAACCATAGGTTCAAATGGACGAGGCCATCGTGTTTGTGACAAGCCATCCAACAACTCAGAATCATTTTTTCGGTTTCAACATGGTGCTTGAGGAAAGTTGTGGTGGCATCTGACACCATGTGCTATCACTGTTAGATCCCCCAAACTTTTCATACCTGCTGAAGTTCTAGAGAGAAATTGTGCTCATCGGCATCAGGAGCCATTCCATGGTAAAAACTATGGTAGCATTTGCATTTCATAGAACTTCCATCATTAATAAGATGAGAAGCTCCATTTTGCTATCTCAAAAATTAAATGTATCTTGCCAATATTGTTGGGAAGAAACCAAGCAATACCAAATTGCACGACAAGTTAAATATGGAAGAAATACCCAAGTCAAAATACTTTCCACACTATTTGAATACGAGGAGCAAATTAAGTGAAGCACAAATGGATATAGGGCAGCCACCAAGCAACAATTAAAGCAAGCAAAGTAATCAAAAATACGAGACACCAAATTTTACGTGGAAAACCCCTTCAATGTGAAGAGGTAAAAAACCACGGGACCAAAGTCCACAAAAGCTCCACCAATCAATTACAAGAGTACAAAGTATTCTCCAAATTGGCCACCAAATAAGTGCCAAACTACGATCAACAATACATATAACAAAGCACCAAAACTAGAGAAGAAAATGAGTAAAATCACCAAAATACAGCTGCTGTTCACAAGCAAAAAACTGGGGCTACAGAACTCCAAATTGATTCCTTCTAGTTCCCAATCAAAGATCAAGTTGAGAGGAACATTTTCTCCAAAAATCAGCTTAATCGGACTAGAAACGAAGAAGGAATTGCGTTTTAAATTCAGCTGCAGTGTGCTGTTTTGCTGTGTGAAACTTTGCACAATACTCTCACTTTTTCTCTCTCTATGGCTGCTCTCTTTTCTCTTGTATATTCCAAAATCAGACCTAAAATTGGTCTTTTATATGTGGTAATATTAGTGGGCTTTAGGGCATAAAGTGGGCTTGGTCCAAAGGTATTTTTTATCCACATATGAAGGGAAAGCCCTATAACCACAGCAATTCTCCTCCGCCCGACTATGTGGAAGAGACCGCCATCCCGGCGATCAAACAACATTCTTCAAAATTCTCTCTTGGCAAAGGTTTAGTAAGCATGTCTGAACCATTGTCATTAGTGTGGATCTTCTTAAGTGAAAGGAGTTTAGCATCAAATACATCCCGAATCCAATGGTACCTCACATCAATATGCTCTGACCTACCATGGAATGTAGAATTCTTGCCAAGATGAATAGCACTCTGACTGTCACAATAAAGCACATATTTCTTTTGAGCAAAGCCAATTTCCTTCAAAAAACGCTTCATCCAAAGCAACTCTTTACAACCTTCAACAGCAGAAATAAGCTCAGCTTCTGTAGTAGATAGAGCAACACATTTCTGCAACCTGGATTGCCAAGCCACAGCTCGCCCTGCATAAGTAATTAAGTAGCCAGAAGTAGACTTGCGAGTATCAACATCACCAGCCATGTCTGAATCAGTGTAACCACAAAGAACAGGTTTCCTTGTACCAAAACACAAACTCTGACTAGTTGTGCTACAAAGATATTTCATTATCCACTTCACTGCATTCCAATGCTCTCTTCCTGGATTAGAAATATAACGGCTAACAATACCAACAACATGAGCAATATCAGGTCTTTTGCAAATCATTACATACATCAAACTGCCAACGGCTGAAGCGTAAGGAACTTTCTTCATATCTTCCTTCTCATCAACATTGGTGGACACTGCTTTGTGCTCAACTAGAAGTGCATAACTAACGGTGTACTGATAGCCTTTGCTTTATCCATGCTGAATTTGTGAAGTACCTTCTGAATGTACTTCTCCTGTGATAACCACAATTTCTTGGCCTCTCTGTCACGAACAATCTGAATGCCAAGAATCTATTTCGCTGGTCCTAAGTCTTTCATGGTAAAAGACTTGTTTAACTCTTGCTTCAACTTTTGAATCCTACAAGCATTATGACCAACAACAAGCATGTCATCAACATAAAGCAATAAAATAATAAAGTCATTATCAGAGAATTTCTGCACAAAAACACAATGGTCTGAAGAAGTCTTCTTGAAACCCTGTTGCTGCATAAAAGACCCAAACTTCCTGTACCACTGCCTAGGAGCTTGTTTCAAGACATACAAGCTCTTCTTCAATCTGCAAACATAATTCTCTTTACCCTTGACTTCAAAGCCTTCAAGATGCTCCATATAAATCTTTTCATCTAAATCGCCATGGAGAAAAGCAGTTTTAATATCCATTTGCTCAGCCTCTAAATCTAGACGTGCAGCTAAGCCTAGAACAACACGAATGGAGGACATCTTCACAATAGGAGCAAATATCTCACTAAAATCAACTCCCTTTTTGTTTTTAAAGTCCTTGACGACCAGTCTAGCCTTATACCGTGTAACTGGGTTACCATCTTCATGTTTCACCCTAAAAACCCACCTGTTTGTCAAATCTTTTCTGTCTTTAGGAAGCTTAACCAAATCAAAGGTGTGATTATCATGCAAGGAATTCATCTCATGTTGCATAGCATCTAACCACTTTTCTTTTTCTTCATCTTCCATGGCCTTTTCAAAACATTCAGGTTCTCCCCCGTCAGTCAAGAGTACCCACGCACCAGGAGGATACCGAGATGAAGGTCTGCTCACTCTAGAAGATCTTCTGAGAGAACTCTCTCGAGCATCAACAATGATTGGTTGCTGGCCAACCACATTATCATCAACTGGAGCATCGACAATTTCATCAACATGCTGGTCATTCTGAACATGATCATCAACATGGTCATCAACCTGAGTTTCAACATTTTCATCAGGTGCAACAGACACAGGAACTGGATCAACATCAACTAAGCTCTCACTGCTCTGAGAATCAACTTTCTTAGCTTTGTCAAAGTCTTCCATTGTCTGGTCTTTAAAGAGCACAACATCACAGCTTCTAACAAGTTTTTTCTCAACTAGATCGTAGAAACGATATCCGAATTCATTCTGGCCATAACCAATGAAGATACACTGCCTAGTTTTAACATCCAGCTTTGAACTTTCATCTTTAGGTACATGCACAAAAGCTCTACAGCCAAAGACTTTCAAATTATTATAGGAAACATTCTTACCAAACCAAACTCTGTCAGGCACATCACCATCCAAAGCAACAGTAGGAGATAAATTGATAACATAAGCCGCAGTATTAAGTGCTTCTGTCCAAAAGGAATCTGGCAGCTTAGCCTCTGAAAGCAAACATCTAACCCTCTCAGCAAGTGTTCTGTTCATCCTCTCTGCTAAACCATTTAGCTGAGGAGTCTTAGGAGGAGTCTTCTGATGCCGAATACCCTGCGCTCTATAATAGTTATCAAAAGGACCAATATATTCACCACCATTGTCGGTGCGGATGCATTTCAATTTCTTCCCTGTTGGCCTCTCAACCAAGGCCTGAAAATCCTTGAACACATCAAGTACCTGATCGTTGGTCTTCACAGGAAACACACAGAGCTTGCGGGAATGATCATCAATGAAAGTCACAAAATAAACTGCACCACCTTTAGATCTTTCTTTAAAAGGACGACGCAAATCAGAATGTACAAACTCCAGCAAATCAGGTTTTCTCGAAGGCGGATGACTCTGAAAAGAAACCCTTTTCTGTTGACCGGCTAAGCAATGAACATATTTCTTCAATTTTGATATGAACCAAACTATGCAGAAACAATATAAAGGAATGGAAGCGATAAAGTAAACACACAATGAGAAAATAGGGGACGGGGAAGGACAGAAATAGAAGAAAAAAGGATATTCGATTCAAACAAGATTTAATATTCGAGAGAGAGAGAAAGAAACTTGAACCTATCGAGGATCCATACGAGGATAACATCCACTCGGTTCCAAGTAAAGGAGTCCGTGAAGCCTCGGGCTTTCACAAGATAAGGCTCGGCCTAATCTATCTCTATCCTCAATCAAAAACTAACTAAATAAAATAAAGGGCTAAGTGAAGCTTATATAGTTTTCTCATACATGAGTGTGAAATGACTAAAAGCCCCTAAGTCTATGATAAATGGACAAAAATGCCCTTCATGGTAATTCTGGGACGCTGCTTGTCAGTTCTTCATCGTGATCGCGCAAGGCATGTCGCAATCGCGCAGTACAACATAGACCTTCATCGCGATCACGCAGAGAGGCTCGCGATCGCGCAGGTCATTACTCTTCTAGCAGTCCAGCAAGCTCGCATCTTGGTCTTTTGGCCATCTCTTGACTTGACTCTTGGTTTCCAAGCTCTCTTTGTAGTGTTCCAAGTCCCGCATGTTGAGCGTAAGCTTCCTACGGCTTTGGATACCAATCCAGATTGTATCATTCTCCCCTTCTTAAAAGGATTTCGTCCTCGAAATCCACGAAATCAAGCCAACAAGACCTACAAGCAAGGCAAAGACAAACGAACTTTCTACTCCAAGAGTAGGTTAGTGTCCAAGAGTGTGGAAAACACACTCTTATGATAGAGCCCAGCATCAATAACAAGTAATAAGCTTATGTCTCCAAAGAAAACAACAAGTACTTGACTCCAAATAAAGGTGCACCCAACACAAGAACAAGCAAAGTGATTAATAGGATATGGAGCATGCAAGATATAGGAATCAAATTCCCTATGACCCATAAGCGTATGACCAACACACCAAGCCTTCAAATCAATATTATCACAATGTGACACATTGGCTTTGGCATGCTCAACACCCAAGGTGTGATCAACATGTGGGGTGGAGTAAACGAAATAGTTCAATTGGCAACTAACATCAATCACTCCACTCCCTTTCTTGGAAGCACTCTTACACACACCAAGAGTGACTTCCTCAACTCCAATTCCAACTTCAAGAAAATCTCCCTAACTTGACAAACTCCAACGAAAGGTCTCCAATATAGGTCCTTCATCATCATAGTCCACACAATGAAGGCTATGACTACTAGAAGATGGTTCAATACAACCAATATCAAGACCACTCATCTCACTTGGAGTTCCAAACAATGGATCATCTATAGAGTCTAACTTCACAAACCATGGAGGTTCTATCTTACTACCAACCCTAGTCCGACGCAATTCATTATCACAATTGAGATTATCTTCAAGCAATGAGAATGTAAAAGCATGCATGTCAATTTTATGGTCAAACAAAAGCATAACATCAAAACTAGGTTCTTCACTCTCACTTGAGGAGTTATCGAAAATAAATCGATCCATTTCACACCTTAGAGACTCGTCAAGGTCACAACCATCCTCACTACGACACATAGGTCAACCATTATCAAGTAATTCATCAAGGGAAAGAATAGGGTATTCATTCAACTCATCTTCCCCTTTTATCAAATATAGGTGGGGTGTCATGACAAGGGACACATATAGGGTCAACTTCACAATCTTCACTAGAGAGAGGTTCAATGAAAATCGAGCTCACATCTTGACGTGGTTTATCATTCCTCTCAACTAATGGGTCACAATCACATACAAGTTGACCATTCGACAAGGAAGTAACATGTTCAAGAGAAGAACTTTCACATACCTTTGAGTGGCCATCTAGCTCACTCAATGCACTTGAAGTGTCTTGAATTGGCTCTTCACCTTGAAGTTCACATTGAAGATTTTCTTCACCTTGTCCATCCTTCTTGGGACATGATTGAAGCTCCATTGGTTTGCCTCCAAGAGTACCTACACAAGTATTCACGCAAGTTGAAGAGAAAGACAAAGGGTTAAGGTTAGAATAATGGGTGTCCTCACTCTCAATGATTCTTTTTTCCTCTTTCTCTTCCCTCATTTTTCTTTCAAGGTCGCGTGTAGATTCGGGTGGTGACATCCCACTCATATCACTCAACACATTCTCTCCTTTTTTCCACTCGAGGAATGTCACAGGTCACTCCCTTACTTCTCCCAATCTTTTGTCTCTCAAATTCAGGTGAATTGGGACGAGGCCCAAGAATATCCATAGCCGGAGTAGGTGGACTTTTAACATCAACCCGGAATCTAGAACTTAAAGACTCATCACTTGAAGTCTCATTTTTCTTTGTTGGTGAACCACATAGCTTTGGAGCTTTTGGTTTGGGGTTCACCTTATTGATATTTGTCAATTCTTGTCTTGCACTAGTCCCACCATTTCTTGTGTTTGTAGAACTACTTGTGACACGACCCGAATTCTCAGTTAGGCCGTGCGGGCACCAGAGAATTCGGGTCGTGTCAGTTGGTATCAGAGCCAGGTTTAGAGTCTTTCCAGATCATGACAGTGTCTAATAGAGTCTCGCTGATCGGGCGGAGACGTCCGTACCTATCTACGAGAGGCTATGATGGCATTTAGGCAGTTTCCCTTCTTTTTTTCCTGTCGTGCGTGAGTCTTCTTATCTGAAGTTAAATATTTTAATTTTCTGCAATATGGTGAGAACGCGTGCGAATGTTCAGCGAGAGGCGGAGGAGCCAGCGGTCGCCCCTATGCCTGTTGCTCCGCGAGGTCGCGGTGTTGGCCGCGGTAGAGGTCGTGGTCGAGGCAGAGGTAGAGTTGCACAGGCCGCGAGGATGGTGGATCGTGTTGATCCTGCTGCAGAGGTTCCGGTAGTGCCAGCTTTTGCCGGGCAGGGGGAGCAGGGCTTATTCGTTTCCCCCGCACTTCATGACGCTTTTATGAGATTCTTAGTGACGCAGATGCCCCAGGGACCTCCTATTCCTCAGGCTGCCGTAGATGCTCATATTCCTCAGGCTGCGGTGGATGCTCCTATTCCTCAGGCTGTCGTAGATGCTCCTATTCCTCAGGCAGCGGTAGATATTGGTTCTCAGGTTCAGGAAGCCCCCATTCCAGCTCCACAGGTAGCCCCAGCAGTTCATGTTCTAGGTGGTTATGTTCCAGACGTAGCGGGTGTTATACCTCCAGTTGTTCAGGCTAGTCAACCAGTCCAGGTAGCAGGTCAGGTTGATGATCCGGCAAGGTTGCATTATTTTACCCGACTTAATCCTCCGAAGTTCTCTGGTCAGAAATCGGATAAGCTTAAGCCTCGTGAGTTTCTTGATCAATGTCAGCGTATCTTAGAGGCCCTTGGATATCTTGAGCAGTATGGAGCTGATTATACTGCCTTCCAGCTTGAGTGTCCAGCTTTAGCTTGGTGGACCGCACTCCGATCAGCTAGGCAGGGCTTACCTAAGCTGACCTGGAGTGAGTTCTCTCATCGATTCATGGAGAAGTTTTTTCCTCGCAGTCAGCAGGATGAGAAGAGAAGACAGTTTGAGAGGATTGGATAGGGCAACCTGTCAGTCACAGAGTACGAACTTTTATTTTCAGAGATGTCCAGCTATGCTCCAGATCTTGTGCAGGAGCCCTCTGAGAGGGTCAGACGTTTTATTGATGGGCTTTCTCCTCATTTGCGGTCCCAGATGGCTCATAAGATTGAGGCTGGTACTCTATTTGATGTTGTTGTTGATATTTCCAGGAGGTATGAGGCCTATCATAGATTGGAGATGGAGGAGTTAGAGTGGGAGAGTAAGAGATCTCGTGGTCCAGGGCATTCTAGTACCTCACATGGAGGTAGGAGTTATCAGCAGCAAAGTAGGCCTCCTGTCAGACCAGCTCAGTTTCCAGCGCGTGGGTCTCAGAACGCGCCTACTTCTTCTCAGGGTCAGTTTTGGTTTCGCCCGCGAGATCAGTCTCAGTTTGATCAGCATAGATTTGCTCCAGGGTGTTTTATCTATCAGGATCCAGGGCATCATAAGAAGGATTGCCCTTATCTCCTTCAGCAGGGTAGTAGCCGCCCTTTCCCTCGCCTTCCAGCGCCTATGCAGCAGCAGCCTCAGGGTGCCCCTCCAGGGTCTCAGCCAGCTAAAGGTGCACCACCACCCGGTAGAGGTCGTAGACATGGTCCTAGTGGTCCCGCTAGAGGTGGTCGTCAGGGTAGCGGCTCAGCTCAGCCGCAGAGACAGCTATATGCACTGCCGGCCAGGCAGGATGCCGAGGCATCCCCAGCTGTTGTTACAGGTATTTTATCTGTTTGTGGTCGACATGCATATTCTTTGGGGTATCCAAGATCTACATATTCGTATGTATCTCCTTATTTTGCTTCGGGTTTCCATGTTGATTATATGTGTCTTCGTGATCCATTCTGTGTTTCTACTCCTATTGGAGACATTATCATCGTGGATCGAGTTTATCCAGCTTGTACTATATCTTTTGGGGGTCGTGAGACACTGGTAGATCTTCTAATCCTAGATATGGTTGATTTTGATGTCATTATTAGCATGGATTGGTTGGCGTCGTGTCATGCCACATTAGATTGTCATGCCAAGTCTCTTCAGTTGTCTCTTCCTTGTTCAGCACCGGTAGTGTGGCAGGGTTCTTATTTGCCACCCAGGGGACATGTTATTTCTTTCCTGAAGGCAAAACGGATGATGGATAAAGGGTGTTCAGCGTATCTTGCCATGGTTCGAGATACCACTGCGGAGATTCCATCTCTTGATTCTATTCCTGTCGTTAGGGAGTTCCCTGATGTGTTTCCAGATGATTTGCCAGGACTTCCTCCTGATCGAGAGATCGAGTTTGGCATTGATACAGTGCCAGGGACTCAGCCTATTTCTATCCCTCCTTATCGTATGGCCCCATCAGAGTTGAAGGAGCTGAAGGAGCAGTTGCAAGATTTGCTTGAAAAGGGGTTCATCAGGCCGAGTATTTCTCCGTGGGGTGCTCCTGTTCTATTCGTGAAAAAGAAAGATGGGACTATGCGGATGTGTATTGATTATCGTCAGCTAAATAAGGTCACCATCAAGAATAAGTATCCCTTGCCTCGCGTTGATGATTTGTTTGATCAGTTGCAGGGTGCCAAGTTCTTTTCGAAGATTGATCTGCGATCTGGTTATCATCAGCTAAAGATTCGTGAATCAGATATCTCAAAGTCTGCTTTTAGGACTCGTTACGGCCATTATGAGTTCCTAGTTATGTCTTTTGGGCTGACTAATGCCCCTGCAGCTTTTATGGATCTCATGAACCGGGTGTTTAAGCCATTCCTTGATTCCTTTGTCATTATCTTCATTGATGATATTCGTATTTATTCTCATAGCCGCGAGGAGCATGATTATCATCTGAGGGTGGTTCTTCAGACCCTCCGTGATCGTAAGTTGTATGCCAAGTTCTCGAAATGTGAGTTTTGGCTTGATTCTGTAGCATTTTTGGGTCACGTGGTATCTAGTGAAGGTATCAAGGTTGATCCGAAGAAGATTGAAGCAGTGCAGAAATGGCCTCGTCCTACCACTCCGACGGAGATTCGCAGCTTCCTTGGATTGGCAGGTTATTATCGGAGGTTTGTGGAAAAGTTCTCTACTATTGCAGCTCCCCTGACTCGCTTGACACAGAAGGCGGTTCAGTTTCGATGGTCCGATGAGTGTGAGGCCAGCTTTCAGAAGCTTAAGGCCTTATTGACTTCAGCTCCAGTGTTATCCCTTCCTTCGGGCACCGGCGGATTTGTAGTTTATTGTGACGCATCTCGTGTGGGCCTTGGTTGTGTTCTTATGCAGCACGGGAAGGTAATTGCTTATGCTTCCAGACAGTTAAAGCCGAATGAGAAGAATTATCCGACTCATGATTTAGAATTGGCAGCTGTGGTCTTCGCTTTGAAGATATGGAGGCATTACCTTTATGGCGAGCCTTGTGAGGTGTATACAGATCATAAGAGTCTGCAGTATCTTCTCTCTCAGAAAGATCTTAACGGCCGACAGTAGAGATGGCTTGAATTGATTAAAGATTATGATCTCACTATCCATTATCATCCTGGGAAGGCGAACGTGGTAGCAGATGCTTTGAATAGGAAGTCCATGGGCAGTATGGCTTTTCTTTATGCTGACATGAGACCATTGGCCCGAGAATTGCAGTCCCTTGGCGACTTTGGAGTGAGATTTCTTCTTCCAGACTCCAGTAGAGTTTTAGCGTGTGTTGCAGCTCAGTCTTCCTTAGTCAGTCAGATTAAGGGAAGACAGTTCGAGGATCCTCATCTGCAGGAGTACGTGGTCGTGGCCTAAGTGGAGGAGTTCCCTCCTTCGAGCTTGATTCAGATGGAATTCTTCGGTTTAATGGTCGACTCTGTGTTCCTGATGTTGGGGATTTGAGGCAGTCAGTGCTTAGTGAAGCTCATAGCTCGCGTTATTCCATTCATCCTGGTATTACAAAAATGTATCAGGACCTCCGAGAGCTATACTGGTGGAAGGGGATGAAGAAAGATGTATTTGATTATGTATCTCGTTGCTTGAACTGTCAGCAGGTTAAGTTCGAGCACCGGAGACCAGCAGGGTTAGCTCAGGCATTGCCCATTCCCGAGTGGAAGTGGGAGCACATCATGATGGATTTTATTGTTGGTCTGCCAAAGACCCTGCGGCGCCATGATTCAGTCTGGGTCATTGTCGACCGACTGACTAAATCAGCTCACTTTACCCTGTCAAGACTACTGATTCAGCTCAGAGACTGGCTCGGATTTTCATTGAGCAGGTGGTTAGATTGCATGGTACTCCTGTATCCATTATCTCAGATCGTGGTTCCCAGTTTACTTCTCAGTTCTGGCAGTCTTTTCAGAGAGAGTTGGGGACCCAGGTGCAGCTTAGCACAGCATTCCATCCTCAAACTGACGGTCAGTCCGAGCGGGTTATTCAAGTTCTGGAGGACATGTTGAGAGCTTGTGCACTTGACTTCGGGGGTTACTGGGATGGTCATTTGGCGTTAGCGGAGTTCTCTTATAATAATAGCTATCAGTCTTCTATTCAGATGGCTCCATTTGAGGCCTTATACGGTTGTCGATGTCGTTCTCCTATTGGCTGGTTTGAGTCTCGAGATGTCGAGGTGATGAGTTCAGATATGGTTCGTCAGACTCTTGAGGTTATTCGTGTTATTCAGGATCGTTTACGGACCGCCCAGAGTTGGCAGATTTCATATTCGAACAGGAGGAGCCGAGAGTTAGAGTTCGAGGTCGGGGACATGGCATTTTTGAAAGTGTCACCGATGCGAGGTGTAAAGAGATTTGGCACGAAAGGAAAGCTTAGTCCCAGGTTCATTGGCCCTTTCCGTATCGAGCAGCGTATTGGTAAGGTAGCTTATCGGCTCGACTTGCCAGCTTCTATGCCAGTTCACCCAGTTTTTCATGTATCGATGCTCCGGAAGTGTATCCGAGATCCTTCCGAAGTGATCGAATTAGACCCTGCTCAGCTAGATGTGAATCTGGCTTACGAGGAGTTCCCAGTTGCTATAGTAGCGCGTGATGTCCGGAAGCTTCGTTCGAAGCAGATTCCGATGGTTCGAGTGCGATGAAATAATCGTCCACATGAGGAGGACACTTGGGAGCTTGAGTCCAGTATGCGTGAGAAGTATCCTTACCTCTTCGACGATTCAGGTTCGAACTTGATCTTTAAAGCCTAAAAGTTCTAATCATTGCATATGATTTTGGTTTCGTAATAAATGTCATTGAAAATTCGTGTAAGCATTCTCATTAGAGGTGTTAAATATATTTTAGACTCTTGCTCGTTCGAGGACGAACGAGAGTTTAAGTGGAGGAGAATGAAACGACCTCGGTCAGTCGTTTCGGAAGTTAGGACTCCGATTGGCGTGCCGATAATTTTAAAATATTTGTAAGGTCTATTAGGACCTGTCTGTAAAATTTGAGCTAAATCAGACCTCGTTTGGTAGGCATCGGAAAAAGGTTTCAGTTTTTATTGTCAATAAATGTTAAAAAGAGATTTTTGAGCTCGGTTTGGGCGAATAAGCTCCGATTCAAAATCTGAAAGCGCCGTTAGGTTCGTATGATTATTTGTGACTTTTATAATTTTTCGAAAGTGAATTTCGATGTTGTTCGGCTAGTTCGGCAAAAATGCCGAAAGTTAAATAATTTGACCTTTTTCCTTTAAATTCGCATCTTGAGTTTCGGGAGTCGGATTTGAGATCCGTCTTCGCGAGTATGTTACATATATTTTGTATAGCTTACTTGAAAAATTTGGGATCATTTCGACTTCTCTAGGGTTCCATTTTAATTTTAATCGTCGTAGCGAATTTATATAAAAAAAAAAAAAAAAAAAAAAAAAAAGAGAAAAAGTCATAGTTCTAGTCGGTGGCTAAGGGATTTAATCCCTTAGCAAAGCAGCGAATTTAGAAACATAACAGAACCATACAACAAATACAGAGAAGGAAAAATTAGAAAAGAGGGAGGAAAAAAAGGGAAAAAGGAGTAGAAAAATAGTGGAATTTCTACCCCAAAATTTTCAGGTAATGCTGTTAACTCATTATCTTAGCTTATTACGTGTCTTTGAATATATTTTTACGGTAAAAATAAGGATATTAGACATCACCCTATTGGCGTAAATTGATAGTTTAAAGGGTCAATTGGACCCCGATGATGGAAATGATTATATATATTCGCACTCAGTGAGTTATGGGCAACATATAAATATAATTTATTTAGTGTTTGGTTATGGAACTTTGAACCCTGTATATAGGCCTGGACTGCGTATTGCGTATGCGAATAGGGTATCAGGTTCCTAACTGGATTGCCCTAAAACATAAGGAATGAAGCCTTTAGCTTTATCTGATATAATTTTTCTGCTTATTGAATAGAAAGAGACCGTTTGGCGGTTAATCCAAAGGAAAAAGCAGTGGTTGAGTATCAGGGCTAGCTTTGGGATACGGTAAGTGTTTATATCCATTTCTTTGGAGGCACTTGGCCTCATGGATTTTCTACCACGTGTTCCTTACGTGTGTAGCTGCCGATAGGCGTACTCATTACGCCTTAGCCTTGGATTTACATTCTATATTATATATTATGTCATGTTATTGCTATTGCATTGGGAATCTGAGTATTGTACTTTGGCTTGGAGTTGGCATCTCCTTCCCGGCTGTCGATGAGAGTCCTGTGCCGGTGAAGGGTTATTATTGCATCACATTGCATTCATATGCATTACATTGCATATCATACTGAGTACAGGAGTATTTCGCCTCAGCTTTACATTTTATCGGGTGCAGGAGTATTCCGCCCCAGGAGAGTGCAGGAGTATTCCGCCTCTGGTTTTGATTTATATTTATCGGGTGCAGGAGTATTCCGCCCCAGGAGCAGGAGTATTCCGCTCCAGTTGGTTAGCAGATTGGATTCCCCTCGAATGCATGAGTATTCCGCTTCGGGCTGGGATTATGGGCATATGTGACCCTTTGCATCTCATGTCATTTCATCTCATTTCATTTTATGTCATTTCATCCCATTCCATTTCATTTCATACTTTTGAGTAGATTTTTTGTACATGAATACTGTTCTGCTTATATGTGCATTGCTTATTTGTTGATTGTTGTCTGCTTCCGTTTCCCTGACTAGCGTATCTATTTTTCGAGGTTGCTAGTTTGTTCACACTTATTGAGTCCTCATGACTCACCCCCTATTTGTTCTTGTGTTTTCCTTCGTTCGGCAGATTCTGCTCCAGGACCCAGCCAGTCGCGCCGTGATTGAGGAGTAGTACGTTCTCAGCTGTCTACGGTGAGCCATCCTGTTCATTGCGGCCACCCACTTCAGATATTACAGTTTTTCTTACTTTTGCTCCGTTCGGGAGATGTGTATATCTTTTGGCCTTCTTAGATGTCTGGTCTGGAAACCTTTAAAATTGTGTATTCTGGGTAGTTAGTTGTATTATTCAGACATCTTGTATGTTTGTCTATCCTTGAGAGTTATCTTATGTTGTTAAAGTTTGGTTCATTTTTATTTCAAGGTAATTCTTCACAATTTATATCGATTCTATCAATAGGGTTCGCCCGACAGGTTTAGGGGAGGTGGTCGGGTGCCCGCACGGCCTAACCGAGAATTCGGGTCGTGTCATCTTGGTTGCTTCCTTTTATCCTTGGATTGAAATACTTGTTCCTTTCACTTTTGCATAGACCAAGAAAGTGCACTAGGAGGTAACTTGATCTTTTCCCAAAGAGACTCAAATTCATAAATTCTTTGACCCTTGCTCACAAGATACCTATCATTTACAATACTATATCGCACTCTCTTGTCTTGCAACCATGGCATACCTAGCCAAACATCAACACCCAACTTGGTACACACATCACACCAAACATAACTCCAGTAATTCCTATGAGATATGCATACCCAAGCTTTCTTGGTAACCCACACTCCATTGTACTCATATGGACTATCGAGCGCATAGCATGGTAACCTTAGCTTACTAATTAACGAAGGGCTAATGTAATTGGCACGGGTGTTACCAATCTTGAGCAAGTATTCTCCATCATCATTCACGGCAACAAGGAACATTCTCATACCCAAGTTTCGTATAGGATCATCCAAGTAAGAACTTGGAAGTTCAAGAAAGACATCATCAGTAAGTTGGGTCCTCCTTATTTCTCCTATAGTAGCAACACCACTAGAATAACCTCCACTTCCCGTCACTCTTCCAACATTAGAAGTGTTGTTGAAAGTCGAGGAAGGAGTCTCATAGTCAATGGCACCACTCCTACGACTTCTCACTCCACCCTTCACATAGGAGTTAGGAGCATTAACCCCTTTAGCACGAGTAGGATAGATAATCCTCCTTTTTCCCATGGAACAACCACCTCCTCCTCCCATACTAATGGAAGGACCTCTACTACTCCCTTGTACACCACGAGTAACACTAAGAGATTTTCTTTTTTACTTTGATACAGTGGAGTTGTTTGAACATTATGCCGCGTTCTTCATAAATTTTTATTAGTGACTTGTCAAAAATTATGCCTTTAGGACTTTTTGATCTGCTTATTAAAGCTCTTCTGCAATATTTTTATCTCTCTTCTATAATATAATCATCTTTACAGTATCAAATATGATTCTTTAAATACTAATACAATATGGTTCTAGTGTCGAATGTTGCAATAATTCTTGTTGGAAATTTTTGTTTTTTTATTTTCTGTTGATTCTTTACTTTTTCAATCAAAGAATTTAATTTTCAGAAACGATAAAGTGATCCAGGTATTAACATGATAATTGATTCCATTTAGAGATATTTATATTACCATTTATATGAAATTCAATATAATGAAGATTTCACTATTTAGAACCTGAACAATAAGGCCATCTGTTTCATGTGAAGTTTTGAAATAAATTCTTTGAGAAGTTCTATGATGGTAGAGTGCAGCAAAAGTCCTTCCTCTTCACCAGGGGGAAATACTCTCCATCTTGTAGTTGTTTTATTTGTTGTTTCCTTTGTTCTTTTAAATTAATTAATTGGTCCTTTTTTTTTTGTCGGTGTTAACTAGGAATGGATAAGAGCTAGTTGAATACAAGAAATAGAGGTAACAGAAGGTATATAGATGGGGTAGATGACTTCCTTAAATGGGCATTCAACCAATCAAGGGTGAGCACTTTGATTAGATGTCATTGTAAAGGGTGCATAAACATCACTTACAAGATAAAGATTGAAGTAAGAAGAGACTTACTGAAGAAAGGTTTCTGGAATTCTTACAAAGTTTGGGACTTGCATGGAGAATTATTAGCAAGAGATGAAAATGCTAATGTTGCATCCAGTGAAGACGCAGACTATGATAGTGTTGAAAAGGATGATACTACTGAAATGATGCATGATGCTTTTGGACAGACAAATATGGAAGATGATAACAATTTATCAGAGAACAATGAAGTTTCAAATGTGCATGCAGAGAAGTTCCACAAATTATTGGAAGATGCTCAGACAAAAAATTATCCAGGTTGTAAGAATGTCTCAAAGTTATCTTTTGTTGTTAGACTACTTCACTAGAAGTGCCTTAACCATTGGAGCAACAAATCGGTAGATACACTTTTGAGCTTACTTAAAGAAGTTCTTCCAGAGAGGTCTATTGTTCCGGATTCTTACTATGAAGCGAAGAAAGTTCTTGCCAGAATACATGTCCAGCCCCCTAAACTTGACACTTTTTCTCATTTAGACACCTCAACCAACTCTCTTCCCATTTAAAGCCCTGAACCACGTCTTCCTTTCAGTAGCTTGACACTTCTCGCTGACTTGTCATATAGCGTGAACAACACCACTTTTCAGCGCGTGAAGCCCATAAAACTCAGCTTCCAACGGTAAAATCCCCCCCCCCCCATTCCTATTATTTAGCGCTACTTCACATATATTCAATTCCAAAACTCCTTTCTTCTTCAATATATCTTATTCCTTACCCAAATTTCACCATTTCTGGATAAAATTCACTACTTTAAATCAAAAGCTCATCTTCCATTTACTTTCTATTTTCCATTTCCAAGCTTGTTTAATTTTCTCTGAATGTCTAACATATCAAGTACATCTTCTTCACCAATTATTTTTTGTAATTGTGGGCGTAGTGTTAAAATTAGGACCTCATGGACGCAAGCTAATCCAAGGCGTAGTTTTCTTTTTTGTACAATTGAAAGAGTAAGAATTAAACTATTTTTCCTTAATTTTTTTCAATTAGTATTTGTATGATTAATTTAGGCTGCCATTGATTTACTAATTTGGTTAGTAATTAAAAAATTCAACTATTTGTAGGCAAGGGGTGGTTGCAACCACCTTTTGTCCCATAATATTATGATACCACCACTGGTACCCACTGCTTCTGGTACCCTGATATCCACTCATCTATTCGGCCATAGTTATCTAACAACTTCAACCTTCCACTCCTGACTTTTCGTCTCTTGTAAACAGTATATGTCGGCCTTCCACTCCCTAAGCATTGATTTGATCAATTCCCTTTTCCCGTTGTCGTTCAACCCCGTTATATTCCAGCTGATAAGTTTGATTGTCATCCCACTAATGAGTCTTCGTACCTGCCTTGTTTGTCTTCCTCGTTGTCCCCGTAGTTAAGGCTACATATGAGACCTTGAAGTTCCCTTTTGCCCTTTTGTTTCCATTGAGTAGGGGTGCAGAACTGAATTTGCCCTCTTCTAATTGTTCTGTTGCTCTCAATTTTTGTGAAAAGTGTCAAAGCTTCCTCTTCGCAACCTCTAAAGTCAATCCCAATTTGTTTTCCCACCTTAAAAATATTTCTTTGGACCCATTTTGATACACTATCAATTTTTGCATATGGAACTGGTCCATATCAATAACCATATCATGCCATGGAAGAGCAAGGATTTCACTGGAAGAGAGAATATGATCTGGTTCTGCAGCCTGTAATTCCATGTTATAGCAGTCATTAAGTTCTTCCGCCCCAATAAAGCCTCCAGTTGTCACTTCATATGACTCATCTTTTCTGCATGTGACAATAGAGTCCATCGTAGTTGCATTGATGGAAAGATCTGCGGAAATTTCTGATTGTTGGGCCACCAAAGTTTCAATTGAAAATGGGTTGGGTCTCGGCTTAATAGAAGGAGAAAATAGATTACCCAAATTAAGGCCTATTGGGATAACATCGTTAATATTAGGGAGATTTATACAATATACAACCCTAATGCCATATTTACAAAACATAACAACACTATACCAATTTACAAAAAATAACAACATTTTTTTACATAGCATATATAAAACACTTTTACCCCATACAATTAGGGTTTTATCATCTCCCTCACAACTGTTTCAATCACCAGTGGCGGCGCCACTGACCAGCAGCTAGTCGCCGCCGGTTAGCCACCGGCTGGCGGTGACAGGTCACCGGATTTATAATTATCTTTTTTATTTTTATTTTTTGATTTTTTTTAGATCTACAAAAGGAAACATGCAAATATACACACATATACATATGAAAATTCATATAAATTATTTTTTTGAAAACAAACATACACAAATATATAAAAAATATACAAACATACAAAGATATATAAATAAATATATACAAATAATTTTCCATCCATACATACACATACACAAACATATAACAACATACACATACATACATCAACATACACATACAAAAAGTGGAGATATATATTTATATATAAAAAATACAAGTATATACAAAATTTATACAGAAAATACAAAAATATACATACTACACACATATAAAAAGGAAAAAAAGAGATCTGAAAATCCACCACCGAATACCCACCGAAAAAGTTAAATCGGAGCAGCAGTCGCTGCAATAGAGCAGCGCCGCCGCAAGGAGTAGCACTGATGCACTACGGCGGCATCAACGCCAGAGAGGAGTGAGGATTAACAGCGGGGCATAACTGCTGTTGGCTGGATCTGCTCGCCGGAGGGAGGAAAGGGATGGTGAGGGGGGAGGGGTGGGTGGATGGTTAGAGGAGGAGAGGGGAAGAGAGAAGAAGAAATTAGGGTTTTGCGGGTGGGAAAGTGGAGATGAAAAAATGGTATTACATCAAAGTTTCTACGAAAGTCAGGATTATTAGCACCTCTTACATTCCATATTATGATATTTAGTTGCCTATTCATGTTATTAGGATTAGGGTTTTCATTAATAGAAACTCCCACCTCAGGGTCAGTTCTTAGTGTTGGGTTCAACACTACTGCATATTTCCCAACTAATTTGTTTGATGTGGCCCTCGCATCTAAGGAGCATTTATAGAGAGAGTGATGAGTTGTGAAGATAACTCTTTTGTCCAACCTTTCTTTGAAAAGGAGAATATCAATTTTCTTTAGGTTTAGAAATTCCGTACGACTCTCCCTCCGCCTTAACACGATTGGCTCCGGTTCCTTCCTCCTGCCTTTGTCTTGTTCTGGTGGATTGGGATGGGGTTCTGGTTTAGATGGATGATCTAGAGGTGGTGGAACATCCACCTATATGGGGTGTTTTTGTTGGGGTTCATCATCTGAGGATTCAAGTTTAGATGGTTGGGGTGGTGAAACATCCCATTCATTTCCATTGATGCATGCAAAGGTTGATTCTGAGCTAAGTCCTAAGAAATGAAGATTTGGTTGTTTGGTGGTAGTAGTCGTGGTGGAAAAAAGGGGAGGTCTGGTAAGGGTTGTTCCATTTGATTCATCCCTTGCATGAGGTGAGGCTAAGTGTTGTTCATATAATTTTGCATTTTGAGATGCATCCCTTCGTACATAATTTTTGCTAGGTAGTATGGGTCTTGAATGATCACATAAGCTGGATCACCTAGAATTTCCAGTGGAATTGTTATTGCCTTTCCCCAAAGAGTTGATTCCATCTAAGATTAGGACACAAGATTTAGTGGTGGTGGGAGTGAAAATGAGAGGTTGATTCATTTGAGATAGTTGAGGAATATAAAAGTTATGGTTTGGATTCATTTTTGTTTTCTCCTTCTTCTTTAATTGGTGATGTAGTAGTAGCTTCTTTACTAGTAGCTGAGCTTTTTTCCTTTTGGTAAGCAATTTCATTTTTTTAGAGGATAGATATATGCTCAACGTTTAAAAGAGTTTTAGTAGGAGTGCAATGATTTTTCATGGCAATTTGCGCGTTGGAGTGGCTAAGGAAATTCAATGAGAGAAGGTGGCAGAAGTTTGGGTCAAATTTTGGATTCATTTAGGGAATGTTATTGGTGGATGTAGTCGGTATAGAGATATGGGGGGATTCATCAGGGATGAAAGGGGTATTATTTTTGGTATTTGTGTAAATGTGTAGTGGATAATTTGTTAGGTGTAGCATCAGTTTTTGCTGACGTGGTGGAATTTGATTGGATCAACGTGTCCATGGGGTCGTCTAGGTGTAATTCCTCCACATTCTCGAGTAGTTGGTCTTGCTTAGGGAGTTTCGATTCTTGCATGTGTTTTCCAGACGTGGAAACTTCATTATCTTTAGTAATTAATTTGTCTAAATTTTCATGATTTAACGAATCTAAGGAACTAAATTTATTAGATGTTTCACTTATACGGTTATTAGTTTTAATATTTCCTTGAGGCTTAGAGTTTATATTTAAGGATGAGGATTTAGAAGACTTACCTGAAAGTCGTCCAGCTTGCATGTGTGCATTTATTGAAATGTCATTTTTTGTAGAACCATTTTTATAGGCTTGACCCATATTGGGAGTTGCACTCTTTTTTCTTTTTGAAAAGTTTACTGTCTTCCATTCTTTGTGTTTTTGGTTAAATGGGAAATTTTATTAACCAAAGTAAAGAATTTTACATCCAGGTTGGTGCTGACCGCCATACTCTCTCAACTACTAGACTAAAACAAGACTATCAAAAAGCAGACCCTATCTACTTCCATTTTGGCTACATTCAAGATACTTTATTCTATTTAAAAAATCATGATTTTCAGCATCTTCAAGGCATGACATCCAGCCGTGTTAGTATTTTCCTGCACTTTGCCACATTTTTGAGTAAAATCTCCTTACCCACAGTAGCTTTATCATAAATTGCCTGCTGAAATCTAATAGCATTTCTCTCCCTCCAGATGCTATATACAGTTTGAGAAAACACACAAGATATAACAACACGCATCCCTGCTTTCCTCTTAGCTATTCCACTCATCCACTGAACTTCTTCTTGCCACGTGCATGGCCTTCTCTGTATCCTTAACCAAGCTAGTCTACACCACATAGCTCTTGTTACTTGGCATTCAAAAAATAAGTTCTCAACACTTTCTGCATTCATCCCACAGTAGGCACAGTTCATTGGTGTTTGAATTCCAAATTTCTGGAGCCTGTCAACTGTTACTAGCCTTTGATGAATTGCAAGCCACAGTGTAAATTTATACCTGGGGTGAATGGAGTTATTGCATATAATGCTTTTCCAAGGGACTTTTGGATGTATAGGGAGGTAGTTTAGATACAGTTTCCTGATAGAGAACTTCCCACTAGGAGTTTGCAAGATTTTCAACCTATCCATCAAAGACCCTTTCAATCTTGCATTGATGTATTGGCCATGACATGGTGTCTAAATTCTATAATTTTCTTAACTACCCAGGAAGCTGCCTTTAATGGTTGACATTTATGCAGTTGTTCCCTCTTTAGGTAGTAATTGTGTACCCATTTGATCTACAGGCTATCTTTTATCATTTCCACTGCCCACAGTTGTTTAGTCACGACAGCTCTGTCCCATAGACTTAAGTCTATCACATTTAATCCACATGTTGAGTAGGGCATACACACTTTCTCCCAAGAGACCAATGCCTTCTTTGATACAGCAGCTTGCCCTGTCCACAGATAAGTTCTACACACTATTTCTATGGCCTTTACAATCTTCTTAGATAAGATGAAAATTTGTGCCCTGTAGATTTTTATGCCAAAGATTACAGATTTGATCATTTGGAGTCTGCCTGCATATGAGAGTAGTTTTTCAATCCAGCAACTAACTCTTGAGGTGATCTTCTCAATCAAGGGCCAGCATTGGCTGATGGACAACTTCTTAGAGGATAGTGGCACCCCTTGATATCTGAAGGGTAGCTCACCCACTTGGAAACCCAGGTTCTGCACTACCTCTGACTTGTTTGCAGAAGTTATTCCAGATACATAGATGGAGCTCTTATCAACATTTGCTTGGAGATCTGAAGCCTAAGAGAAAATATTGAATGTTTGTATTAGAAGCTTGACTGATACCAGATCTGCTCTGCTGAACATCAGGAGACATCTACAAAGTATATATGGGTGATTCCATATTTCCTGCACTTGGGGTGGAAATTGAAATCTCCATTAAAACTAAGCCGGTTCATTTCCCTTTGGAGATACTTCATTGCTATGACAAACAGGTAGGGGGACATGGGGTCCCCTTTTCTTATCCCTCTTTTCCCATGGAATGATTTGGTGAGTCCACCATACATGGCCAAGGAGTAGGATACTGTAGTTACACACTCCATCACCCATTGAGTGAACTTGTAGGGAAAGCCTAGATCAATCATCATTTGTTTCAAGAACCCTCATTACAAGGTGTCATATGCCTTTCATAGGTCCACATTAAGTACACACCTAGGTGACATTCCTTTCCTAGTGTTTCCTTTGAAGATTTCATGACTGAACAAGATGTTGTCTATGATGTGTCTTCCCTTAATAAAAGCTGATTGTGATTGTCCAATAATTCCATTTATGACTTCTTTTATCATGTTGGTTATCACCTTGGAAATTATCTTGTACAGGGTTGTGCAACAGGAAATAGGCCTAAAGTCCTTCACATGGGTAGGTGATGGAACTTTTGGCACTACTGTGATTGCTATGACATTCAAGGCTTAGCACATTTTTCTAGTTCTAAAGAAGGCTTGGACTGCCTCTATTAATCATTTTGTATCAGCTCCTAGTTTCTTGTGTAAAACTCCACAAGGAAACCATCAACCCCAGGTGTCTTATCATTTGGCATATCTTTTAGAGTAGCTGATATTTCTTCCAGAATGACTTCCCTTATCAGACTACATTGCTATTGATAGTTCAAATAGGGCCCCCTTTTAATCACTTTTGAATTAGGACATGGAAGTTATGCATCTACTGTACCCATTAGGCTGGTAAAAAAGGTGATAAATTCCTTCTCCACTAGTTTAGGGTCGGTCAGTTTGATACCAGCTTCATTATAGATGGATGTAATGGGATTCTTTGAGTGTCTGAGTTTTACCTGAGCTTGGAAATATTTGGTGCTTGCATCACCACTTTCTATCCAGGTTGCCTGGATTTCTGTCTCAGTACCTGCTCTTCTACTCTGCTCCACCTTTCAATTTCTCTAAGCAGTTATTTTTCCTGAACTTGTAGTTCCACCTGGTGAAGCTGGTTGGCCATAGTAGCTTGTACAACTTCTAGTTCTCTCCTAGCTTTGTCTAGCTTTACCCTGTAGGATGCCATGTATGAGTTCAGACCTTTTAATTGGTCTTTGAGTTTACGTAATTTCCTCCAAACTCTGTGCATTGCTTCACTACTATTATCTTGGTGCCATACTGCTTCTACAATACTTGCAAACTCTGGCTCATTCATAAAGTGTGGGAAGAGCTTAAATGGCTTTGGCTTCAGAGGGAACATTGAACCACATTTTATTAGAATAGAGGAATGGTCTGATACTGATGGGTTCAAGTAGTCAGCTTCGACATGGCCATGTTGCTGCATCCATGCCATATTACCAAAGGCCCAGTCTATTTTACTGTAAACTCCTCTGTTTCCCTCCTGCTTATTGCACCAAGTAAAGTGCCATCCAGTAGCTTTCAAAGGGGTCAGCTGAAGCTTATCTACACACTCCTTAAACTCTGTGATTTCAGCTTGTGTCACTGGTGCCCCTATCCCATCCTCCGAAGACAGGATATTATAGAAGTCCCCTGCTATTAACCAAGCACCCTGCACATATGTCTCTATCATTTGCATTTCTCTCCATAAGACTTGCCTCTGCTGAGAATCATTTTTTGCATACACAACAGTGAAGTGATAGGAAAACAGTTTTGTCGGATCCTTCACTAAGCTGTAAATCAGCTGCCAGTGATTTGAAGGACTTGAATTATAACATGCTCCTTCCATAAAAGCCAGATTCTCCCATTCAGTTATTGGGAATAGTTCCATACTGCCTTCCATATTTTAGCTACTTTAGTCAGTACTTTTATTTTATTTTTTCTCCTTTACCTTAGTCTCCAGGCAACCTAGTACCTCTACTTTATTCTTTGCCAAAAAGAGTCTCATCTCTTTTTATTTAAAGGGCTTATTAAGCCCTCTAATATTACAAGTTGCTACTATCATGGAGGGTTAAGGTGCAGAGAGGCACCATCCCTTTGTATCTTCAACCTCTAGTGCTGGATACCTATTTGTGGTAGTAGTCAACCCTCCCCTATGTTCAACTCCTCCAGCCGATTTCTCATTATGTTGTAGTGTGTTTGGTGGAGTTGCTTTTGTTACTGTTTCTAACTGGCCCCCATTGTTCTGGTCAGGGTTCTTTGCAGGCTCAAGGTCAATTGGGGTGCCTTGGTTTTCTGGTTGCACAACTGTTTTCCATTCAAGCTTAACTTTTGCGTTCTTCTTTCTAATCCTTGTTATTTTCCCCTTCCTAGGGGCCTCCTGATATTCATCTTCTTATTGTTTCTTTTCCCAGGATTCTTGTGTAGTGTGCCCAAATCTCATACGGTCAGTACAATACGTAGGCATCCATTCATATAAAATAGGTTGTTACAGCACTCCAGAGGGAGTGTCTATTTCAATACATTCCATTAAAGGTTGTGTAATATCACCTTCGATAAGGATCCTGGCATAAGATACTTTTTCCATGTTTGCAGTAAATTTATCCGTATACATAGGTCGACCCACAATACTGGCCACTTTTCTGAGGGCCTCAGATGACCAGTAACCAATTGGTAGTCCAGGAAAAGTGACCCAAAGGGGTATTGTAGTGAGGCATTCAAGGTTAAAATTGAAGTCAATGAACCACTGTTGAACAATAAATGATTTATTATGCAATGTATATGGCCCAGACTGCATCACTAGGTCACATTCCTCAGCTCTGTTAAACTTGAAAATGTAGTACCCATTGTCATGCATCAAGATTTGGGGTGCAGTGACAAAATTCCAGACAGGGCTTACATAGTTTTGTAGGGATTTTATACAGGGTGTGTCCCTAATCACATACCCTATCAAAGTTGTTTTCCAGTAATCCGTAGGGGTTTTAAAATCCCCTTGTTCTAATTTAACTACTAGTTTGTCGTTTCTAGTAATAGGGGGAACATAAGTAAGAGATTTACCCATTTGCAAACTTCGATTTCCTTGATCAGTGGGTTCCGGGGTTGGTTGCTCCGATGATGAATATTGAAGCCAACGACCCTCTAATTCCCTTTTAATTCTAATCTTCATCTCTTCGTTTACCCTAATCTGCTCTTTCGCTTGTTCTTGATCTCGCTCAACTATTGAGAACATTAGGGGCAAAAAACTCCGAAATGTTACCAGTTGTCGTGATGATTGTCCTTTATTTGTTAGGGTTTTTAGTGTTGTTGCCGGGCTTGGTTGAATTCGTCGAGCCATTTGTTCTTGGCGCATGTTAGCAATCCTTGCTTATCATGCGCGAAGAGCATTTGTGCTTAACATGCGCCCTTCTCCTTAACTTCCACTGTCTTCCATTCAAAATCCCCATTCTTTGATTTTTATTTTAATTGGGACATGGGTGTAGGATGGTTTGTAATAGTAGTAGAGGCAGTAATTTGTGGCTTATGGAGGCAATATTCCTGGGTATGACTTAGCCTTCGCACAAATCTTTCACAAGATGTTTTCTCCTTCATAAATAACATTTTGCTTATAATGCTCAATGTAAACATGCCTTTTAATTGGGGAGTCCAATTGCACTTCTATCCTGACCCTTGCATATCTTGCCCTTAGAGCAGAAGAGGTTTTAAAATCAACCTTCAGTAAACGTTCAAGGCTGCTCCCAATTTTTCTCAAAACTCTTTCATCGAAATATTCAGTAGGAAAGTTGGAGAGACGAATCCAAAGTGCAGTAGTTAGTATCTTAATTTCAGTAGCTACAAGATTTGGCTCCCAACACCTTGTAGATAAGAAAAAACCATTAACGAACCATGATTCTTCAGTTAAAACTTTATGAAGGCTATCATGTTTACTAAACTTAGCAACATAAAACTCTTCCCCTAGGTCTAGTTATGGAAAATATTCAGTAAGTTTCCATAAACCCTTGAGCTTCTCATATAAATATTGATGATGTAATCTTTTGCCCAAGAGTTTGATAATAATGGAATTGAGCCAGGGAGAATAAATGTGTTGCTTTTCTTCATCAGTATGTGGTCAGGCAAGTCATTATCCAGTAGTGGTTGTGATTGCATGCGAGATTTTGAAAGAGGATCATGTAGTAAAGGTGAAGTAGTATATGGAGTGATAGTGGGTAGTATTTTACTTTTCAGAATAGGTTGGCTTCTTATATGTAGCTGTAGATGTCTCATTAAGTAAATTATCAAGTGGTTTTGAATGGATTGACTGCACATCAATAGGAGGATCGATACAATTAAGATCCATTGATAGAGAAGAGGTGATAGAGAAGAGGTGGTAGTGAGCTCAGAGGAGAAAGAGGTTAGAGAGGAGGGGAGTAATGAGCTCCAATACTTGTCAATGAAAGCTACTAATTAAGATACTATCTTCTTACTGTAAGGTGTATTGAGTATATGGATATTTATGTTTTTTCCCCTTGTAGATATCCACTTACCTCATTAAATATTTTGTACATACTATAATTTTTTACTTTAAGATTTGTTGCTTCATCTTATATGACCAAAATATTAATTGCTATATGATTTAAATGATAAAGTTAACCTCACAATTTTTAACAATAACTTGTTTTCTTTTTAATAGAGATCAAGATATTAATTTAATATGATAATAAAAAATCAGTAGTGCAATTCTTCATCCAAACAGTTGGAGTCACATAACTCATAAATTGTAACACCTCAATATTTTACAATAATTAATTTATTTTATTTAATTTGAGTTGGAGAAAAAGTTAGAAAATTTATTAGATAACTTTTGGACAAATGGATAGTGTCTTATACTAGTTGGACCCCAAAATATAAAAGTAAAAAGTTGTGGGCTACGCCCACATTTCTTTTGCTAGCCCTCAATTAGTTTAGGTCATATAAAATACTTTACCATAGTCTTTAAGATAAAAAGAATCTAGTGAGTGAGTATTGAAGACCCCAAAAATGGCGGCTGGCGAGTAAATCAACAAAAGAAGTGTTCTAAAAACATAATCCACATCTTATCAGGTATGTTTAGGTAATTCTTACATTTATCCTCTGTTTTCTGTTGTAGTTTTTACTGCTAAACCATCTTCTTCTTCTTAATTTAATAATGGTTTCCAATACAAAAATAATAGGGGATAGTTAACCAAGTAATGATGGAACTAGGATCATGTGTTAATGATTGGTTTAAATTTTAATGGGAGTGTATGAATGTAACTTTTCTCCAGTGCTTAAATATAGAGCTTATACTTTAGTTTTAACAATTATTTGTTAGATAAGAAAACTTCTAATTATTTATTATATTATTGTTTTGACTAGATTACTATCATATTAGTTACATGTAATTGAGTAGTGATTATGTTAGAGAATATTATATATATATATATATATATATATATATATATATATATATATATATATATATATCTTAAGTATTTGAGAGGTAGAAAGTGGTATTTACACTAAGTTATCTATTTAATAAAATTGAGAATTGTCATCCCAATTCCTATCAAGATCGAGACTTGATCATACTTTTGGACTCGTGTGGTTATGAGTAACACCATTGTGAGATTAATTTCGGGATTTGGCTATGGGGCTCAGGGTGGACTTTTAAGTTGATTTCTTAACCCTTTTAGCTTAAAGTTGGTAATGTTTAACTATTAGCCCTGGTATTGATTGCATTACGTTATTTTAATAGAGCGAGAACATTTGGAAGAGATTCGAAAAGAGAAAACCATTGTTGAGTAGCTAATGAGCTTCGGACCGAGGTAAGTGTATTTTACTTTCTTGGTGGACTTGCTCAACACCATATGTATAATATATCCTTCTATACAAGTAATTATGGCACGATGTAGTTCCGTGCATATTATTGTGGTATGATGTAGTTCTGTACATATTATTGAGGTACGATGTAGTTCCATACATATTATTATAGCATGATATAGTTCCGTGCATATTATCGTAGTATGGTGTGGTTATGTATTTATCCCCGAGTTACAATGAAAGTGTTCGTGGTACTTTGATGATGGAGTTTGAATATTAATTGATTGTTACTTAAAGGTTTCTCTTTACTTTCCATATCTTTGAGTTGTCTTACTTTCCATATATGAGCAACTTGATACTTTACTTAGAGCCCAATCCCCGCTTATTGAGTCACTCAACTCACCTCTTTCCTTTTCTTCGTTGGTTTATTTATGTCTTACAGTTTCGACATCATCTACTAGTGAGCATCGGGGTTAACCGAGGTGGAGCATCCTTCTATTAGCAGTGAGCCAACCCATTCGTCCGTGGTGGCCACCTATATAGTTTATCTTTTCCTTTGATGTATTCTCGAGATTTTTGAGTTGTATAACTTATTCGACACTCTTAGATGTTCATGATTCGGGGAGTACTTAAACCTTTTATTGTTGGGATTATTTCTATTTAATTCTATGGTATTGAGATATTTATATTTTTTCATTAAGAAGCTTATGTTATTCGTTCATAATCAAGTGGGTTCGCCCGGCAGGGTTAGTTGGGTGCCCTCACGACCTATTCGGATTTTGGGTAGGGATATTGAGTTCGGTATTGATTTGGTTCCAGGAATTCAGCCTATATCTATTCCTCCGTATCGTATGGCTCCAGCCGAGTTGAAGGATATAAAGGAGCAATTGCAAGACTTATTGCATAAGGGGTTCATTCGACCTAGTGTGTCGCCTTGGGGAGCTCCAGTGTTGTTCGTTAAGAAAAAAGATGGCTCTATGCGTATGTGCATTGATTATAGGCAATTGAACAAGGTCACTATCAAGAATAAGTATCCCTTGGCTCGTATAGATGACTTGTTCGATCAGTTGCAAGGACCCACGTTCTTTTCCAAGATTGATTTGAGGTTTGGGTATTATCAATTGAAGATTCAAGAGTCCGATATCCCGAAGACAGCATTCAGGACCCGTTATGGTCACTATGAATTCTTGGTTATGTCTTTTGGGCTTACGAATGCTCCAGCAGCTTGTGTTATGCGAGTCGGCGTTGTATTCACTGGTATATTCCTATTTTCTCCTCATGGTCAGTAGATTGTTTCTGTAGGTTAAGATCTTTGTTATTGTCAAAATGAGAAGGGATAATTTGATGAGGTTCGAGCTCCTGCTCGAGGGGAATCTTTGGAAAATCTTCTCAGGGCCCGAAGGTTCAACCTCGGTGTCATGCCCGCCTTCGGTTGAGGGCAGTTCACCCCTGGTTTTAGCTTCAGCCTCGGCGTCATTTTCGACCTCGCCCTCGGCGTCGTCGCCCTCCCAATCGTCATCTCTGTGGATGACAGCATCAGCACCAACTACCTCCATGGCATCATCAAACATGACGCCACCTTCCTCCTCTATATTGACATCATCGCTCACTACAGCTAAGTCATGCCTGGATCTCTCCTTGCGATGCCTAGGGCCACCAACGCCAGATGTCACTTCACCACCACCCTCCGCCGCGGCTATTTGTGTCGCCGGCACAGTGGCGGTGATATCATCACTAACAGTAGCGGCGACTGAACGTGATGCTCTCACCCTCTCGCCAGAATCGCTTAAATCTTGCTTAGAATGTGTGGTAGACATGGTTGCAGTTCTAAATGCTTAAAGATCTCTTGAAAGCAGGGATTAATCAAGATGGAAACAGAAGTGTTTTTCTCTTTTTGGTTACTGTTGTTTGCAGATATTGGAAGTAATTAGAACGACTTGGAGAGGAAGTATTTATAGGTGTGGGAAGAGGAAAGTGTTACAATTTCATCATTATAATGTTGGGGGAAACAAAAAAAGCGGTGTGACCATTCGATCAGCCAATAGACGGGTGACGCGTGTCTATGAATAGTGATCTGAAGAGACGCGAACTGTTGACAAAATTTGAAATGCTTGGATAAGATCAAGCCACGTCACTTCCCCGCGGAACTTCACTCCACTCCTCGGTAACTTCAATAATTAACCGAGGAGTGGGGGCCCTATCTATATTAGGTAAAAATCGGCTCACTATGAGTCTCCTCGATAATATGATGTGATAGCAACCGAGCACGTGATGACAAGCTAGAAACCGAAGCAAGCGAGTGGATCGCCGAAGTCAGACACCAAGGTCGTCACCGAAGGCGAGCCGTAAGCTGAGCTTCGGTGACATTCACCTCGGTCGAGTAGCAAGGCCCTACCATCGAGGTTATATACATGAACCTCGGTGAAGCCCCTCGAGTCAAGCGGCTTTGCAACCCACTACTTTGCCCATTAACTTCATCCATAAATGCTCCAGACGTGGGTTTGGCCATGAACGAGTTGTGGAGAACGTGGAGCAAATTCTTATGCCTATACATAGTACTTTATTTTACGTTGTAGGCATTCAGAAATATATACAAAAATTCTGGCAAATTTTGTACTCATTGCAATATTTTGAAATTCCGTTATTTTCTCGCATTTGCGATTATTCATAACATTTATTCGACTTTGATACGAAGATTTGCTTGTTTTCCAACCCAAATTCGATTTGTGATCCTAAACCGATTTAAGCCCATACATTATGATATGAAGGTTTTTATTTATAACAAAGCCTCTCTATGCATGAAATACAACTAACGAAAATGGATCAATGAAAAATTGAGTTTAATAAAAAGAGAATTTTTAAACATATCTGTTTCTCTCTTCCTGTGCAAAAATAAAGTAGAAGCAGATACAAAGACAATCGAATAACAATATTTTTACGTTGCATAGTAAGTGATCTTTTCTTTTCTTTTTTTACTATAGCTATTTGCTTAGTAATAAAGATTCCTTGAACATATTAAACCCTAAAATTAAAATTAGAACTCAAATATTAATGGAGAATTTTATTTTTAGCTCAAAGTAAAATATATTTTTTTTCATTTCTTCATCAAATTGTTTCTAATTTCTCGGTCATAAAGCAAATAAAAACTTCTAAAAAGCATAATAAACTTCAACAGGATATATATAAAGAGAAGTAGATAGAGGAGAAAGGGAAAGAAATTAGGAAAGTAACAGGTGTTGGGATATACTAATAACCATGCAGTTTTAGTTAGATTATTCCCAATTTAACAATTGGTTATTCATTTACTAAAGATAATGAATTATTATTTATTTAGATCAATTGTATCATGTGTGTCCTATTATTTATATAGTAGTTGATTTAGTGTGTAGAGCCAAGCTTATACACGGAAGATTAAATCATCGGTTCTTATAAATAATAAAGTAATGTTCACAATCAAAGATGGAAATTGGACAAAGCCATCGGTATGATTGTAGTACAAGATTATATATAATTTATCTTGATTATGGGAATGGTATAGTTCCAACTTCTTGTGCTAGTGCGCTTTGTGTGTATTGAACGGACCAAGTAGAGATAAGTGTTTCTTGTCACGACCCAATTTCCAAGGGCTCGTGATGGCACCTAAACAACATTTGCCTAGGCGAACCAATGAAACAAGATGCGGAAAAGAACAATAATGTGAAAAGATCATAAATCGATATATAAATATAAAAGTGTGAAGTCCAAAAGAATATATCCACAAAAGAATTGGAGCATTCTAAGAGTGACTCAATAAAGTATGAATATATCAAAGAAATCTGAGTCCTATCTCTAAGTGACTCCGGCGGTATGCCACCACGGTCTGTGTGGTCGGCTCACCTCAATCAAAAGTCTCAGAAGCCTCGGGAACCGCTAACGTCCGGGCTGCTGACTGGATGAAGGACCTGCGCACGTGGCAGAGTAAGTTATGAGCCGAAGCCCAGTAAGATCACCGACAGGCCCGCTAAGGTACCCTTGCGGGACAAGTCGCTACATGCATCATAAGCAACAACATACTATAGTAATCATACAATAAAGTAATGAAATCACAAATAGATGTAACACATTCCATACACACAAGTAGTAACCAAAAGTCTCAAGGATTATGCCCATCCAACGTAAGGCATAGGTCAACTCAGTGGCGGTTTGGAGGTCCAATCTCTACTCCCGTGCCGACTAACCTAGACCTACGATGGACTAGCAACACCACTACTAAGTATCAACCATATACCGTGACCCGAAGTCACTATCACAATCATGAATAAGTAGACCAACGACCCGTAGTCGTTGGCTCATCTCAAATCTGTCTACGATCGCACCACACCCCCTGTCAAGTGCGTCGTATCTCAATAAATCAAGTGACCACACCACACCCCCTGTCAAGTGTGTCACATCTCAAAGATCAAGTGTCCACACCACACCCCCTGTCAAGTGTGACACATCTCATAGTATAGGCGACACCACACCCCCTGTCAAGTGTCCCTCTAACAGTATTAATATCCAGGACATTAATAACAATAACAGAAATAATAACAGAAATATTAATAACGATAATATTTCACAGTCACCGTAACCCAGGTTGGTTATGCTAGCTGAACGTAAGGCGAAGGTTAACCCGACCACAGTTTGGGGGTACAATCCCTACTCCCATGTCGTCCAACCCAAGGTTACGTATAGACAGCACTACCCAACCCGGCAGGTGAACAAATCAAGTACCAATATCATACAAAAGCCGGCAAAATCCTCGGCAAGACATTTATCATGACATGCCGGCAGCATCCTCGGCCATGTCCCAAGTTCTTGCTATCTAAGCATGGCGTAGCAAGCGTTACTACGATATAAATTTAAGCTACCTCGACGTAGCGTTTAGACCGGCGCATACCTCGGTCGAGTCACAATCTCGCTATATATAACAAACAATAATAGCAAGTAATTCACATCATTAATCCTAACCATTGTTAGGTATATATATGCGTACATGAAGCATACTAGCATGAAGGAAGAGTCCACAAGCACAATAGAGGTCAAGTCTCACTTACCTCGAAATTCGGGCTCAAATGCCGGGAAGAATCTCCTTTCCCACTCGCCTTGTCTGCGAAGGACTCTCCACTAGGTCTATTAAGACAAGATATAGCACATATGAGTGCTCAGTTATAGCTATTTAAGCCTATAGGCATCCTAGGGTAAAAATTACCAAAATGCCCCCGGGTAGGACCGAGCCCTAAATTTACAAAATGTACTTTTCCGGACTCCCCACGCTCCCGTGAGTCCAAAAGTACACTTAGACTCCACCTGCGAGCCTTGCTCGATGTCTTTCCCCAATTCTTAAGAATCTAGGGTTCTAACCCATTTCCAAGAATCAACCCTTTGATTCTTGTGTTAATCAACATAAAGATGGATTGAAAGGGCTTACCTTGTATAAGTATGATTGGGTCTTCAAGAAATACCCAAAAATCGCCTCAAGAGCTCACCAAATGATTTTTTATAAGTTATGAACCGAAATGGCCCGAAATGGCCTTTTTATAGCAGTTTTTTTTTTTGCCTCTGTGACAGCTTCTTTTGCAAAAATCATAACATTTGATAGGTATATCCAAATGATCTGAAACTGATTCCATTAGAACCACAACTCAAAGGGCTACAACATTCATGTTTTTAGGTTTTCCTAATTCCTTACGAATTGGCCGGAAAATCAGCTTTTATCCGGCTGTTTGCGCCAAAACAGAACAGAAAAATCGCACCAGATTTTCTACTGTTTTAGGGGCAAAACGGGAACCTACGAAGCTCGGAATGATCCCAAATTTTGTACACAAGTCATAAAATACTTGGGTGACATGCTCGTCAAGACGGAACTCAATTCAGACCTACAGAACTCAAAAAGTGGGTCCCACGGCAAAGGTTCAATTTTCGACTTTCGCCAAAATAGCGAAATTTAACCAAACGACCTTGGAATCCAATTCTGAAAGTTGCTACAAGTCACAAATGACTATACGAACCTAACGGAACTTTAGGATCTCTCATCGGAGCTCATTTGCTCAAATCGAGCTCGGAAACCTCTTTTAACTCCTTTAAACTTCTGAAACGGGGACTTTATCAAAGTCCTATCAATCGAGGTCTGTTTTCAATTTTGAAGGTTGCTACATCTCATAAATGATGAGACGGACCTAACGGTGCGCTCGGATTTTCCATCGGGGTTCGTTTACTCAAAACGACCTATCGATCCTTTCCAGAATTTCATAAACGGATCCTTTTCTCGAAAACCTATCAAACGGACTCCGTTTCGACTCAGATTTCACATACGGGTTATAAATGACCTAACGGAGCTTTTGGGACTGTCGACATGCAAATCGAGGTCCCGGATCCCGTAACGACTATTTTAGGGTCGTTACATTTCTATACTGACTATATAAAACAAACTCTCTAGCTTATCAAATGTACTTATACTCTTAATCTTGATATAGCTACTATTAGTGGTGTATATTATTCATTGTCTTGATTTATCAATAGGTGAGGTCCAGGATATTTGGGTCAAATAATTCCTGATTAGTTGGATAATGATAATATGCATTTGCGAAGTGATAGCTAGTTGATGGAATCCACGTCTCGGTGCAGAGATTGGTGACACCCCTTTATGAAAGCTTATAAATTTCTATGTGTAAATCTGGCCAGTGGATTTTGTATCTGGCACATAGAATAAGTTAAAGCGGAAGTCTAAAGGATGTTCATTTAGTCAATATATTAAATTGTCAGTAATTTGATATTATTGATTGGTGTCTGTAATCTTAACGTGGGGAGTTAAATAAGATTTGATGGAAGAATTCGAAATTCAACTGAGGAATGCAATTACGAATTTCTAGTGAAAATAATTTGTAATTTATTATGGAAAGATTAATTCTAGAGAAAAAGAATTAATTCCATAATTGGAAGCCTCATTAATTAATTCTGTGGTCCCTGTTGTGACCGAATCCAATTAGGACTAGGAGAGAGGTTTCTTGGTGGAAAAGAATCCTATACAGTTTTGGAAAAGGATTTTACTCTTAAAACTATATAAAGGGATTCTTGGCCAAAAGGAAGAACAAACAAAATACAAAAACCCTAAATAGTTCTTCTCTCTCTGAAACACTTGTTCCACCCAAGTGATTATTAGTCTGGGTATTGTTAGGGCACACGACAGAAGATCATGGAACTGGAGGACGACCCCGTCTATGATCCTGCTCGTGATTGAAGATTTGTTTCAAGGTTGAAGTCACACTTCAAGAGGTATTCCGTTATATGTTTATGTAAAACTTAATAGCCTGCTAGTTTGTCTAGATTACATGTTAGTTCATGATCCTGGAATTGCTTCCGCTGTATTTATATTCCTTCAATTGGTATCAGAGCATCCTCACGCCTAACTAGATGGCTAGGGTTTCATGAAAACAAGTTACATGTGATATATATATATATATGTCGAATTATGTATGTGATTCATGTTTTCGTGTGTATTTGAGTCATGTTTAACTCGGCACTTGTTGCGTCTTCTTGGCGGAGTTGCAAAATTTGATTTAATGTTCTTGACCTACTGTTGTACACATTATATTATAAAGAAAAGATAAGAATGTATGGCGGGGTTTGGTTCGGCGGCTACGATGTAGAAGTCGATGGGAACTTGAACTGTAGTTTGTCCCTCTTATTCTTGGTTCTTGATTAACTTTATAAAACTCGTTTATATTAAAATATGAAAGGAAAAGGTTAACTGTTGGCGGTGGAAACTAAGAAGCATAGCGCATAGGATTTTCTATGGTCAATATTCTTATTCATTGCAAACAGTGGTGTCGACCAAGATTTTCTTGAGATTGGATTTAGTTTTTGGATCTTGTTAATAATGTTCCATGGCTTAGTGCAATATTAAACTTCATGTTGTTAAAAGTTTTTGACACACTGATTGCAAATTTATTTGTTGCTTGAGAACACAAAGTGTATCGATGACAGAGTAATTTGTAAAAGAGTCAAAATTTTTGACACACTGATTGTTGTGTGATTAGTCAAAATTTGTTGTGTAAATTTGTGTTGTCTGGTCACGTGCTTTGCTGCAGTTTAAATAGAGAAAATATTTGTCTCTATGGTATAATTGATGAAAAGTTTTTCTTTTGGCTCAATTGAATAGTTTCTCTTGTTAAATAATTAAATGGGCATTATCTTTCTCACACATATGTTGATGTGTATAAATAAGAGATTATGATTAATAAATAATTACTATTAAAGTGGTTTATTTATTTGGAATCATTAAAATTTCTTAATAGTTTTATACATGGTCATATAATACATGAATTAAGAATTTAGATTAATAAATAGTTACAATCAAATTGATTTATTTATTTGGAATTACGGTAAAATTCTTAATAGTACTTTATAAATGTGTTAAGAATTTTGTGATAAATAAATTGTTGCAATCAAAGTGATTTATTTATTTGGAATCTATGAAATTTAATTGTGTTGCTCATGTGAGATGATATCGTTTAGAGATTAAGAGTTTACGATTGATAAATGGTTACCATTTTATGTGGAATATTTATTGGGAGTCATTGAAAATTCTTAATATTATACATGTGAGAGGATATTGTATATGGATAAGGAGTTTATGATGAATAAATGGTTACCTCCAAAGTGGAGTATACATTCAGAATGATTGAAAATTCTTAAAGCTTTATACATGTGAAATTATGTCAATGCATGAATTGAGAGTTATGATTAATAAATAGGATTTGAGAAAGTGATCTATTTATTTGAGTCATTGATTTTTCTCAATGTACTATGTATAAATTGTCTCTTGGTAAATGTATGTTAGTGGTGAAATTTTATCTGCTTGAAAAGGAGATTAATTTCGTGATACTAGAAACGCTAAATTAATTCATGAGATAAGATATTGAGATTTTCACCTAATAGGAGAAAATAATATCTTGGATTCTTACGTGTATTAATTGAGAGGACAATTAGACATTAGATAAGGTTTTGCGTATCTGAGTAATACAATGCGTGTCTTGTGCTCATGGGATAATTATAAAGAGAATGAAAATCGGCATCATGTTTACTTTAATTCATAACAATGCCTTAAATGGTTATCTTCAAATTAGGTCATAGCTTTGCGATCAAGAATTCACGATCTCTCATTGACCTAAAATTCGACAGAGACATCGGAAACGATCCGATAAGAAATTTTCACTGCTTTCCAGTAAGTGGTGTCAGTTTTTGACATTTTTGGAGATCGTTTAGATGGACTTTTAGGTAGTGTGCTGGATTTAAACGTGAATTAAATATGAAAAGTCATTCTTTATATCAATTTTAGTTTATATTAAATTTGGGACATGATAATGCATGATAATTTAATATGTATTGATGTATGATAAGAATGTAGTTCATATTTTGACGTAAGAGTCGCACTGTTTTAACAAAATACAAATTTTTTAAAATATGTTGTTTGATCTTGATTCATGGATTTCAAAAGATTATATGTTTATGTTGATATATGATTAGAACAAGCAATAGATATATTTTAAATTCTAAAAACGTGAAAACAATATTTGTCCGAATTTGGTCATAGTTTAGGAGATCAGGATTGACGAACTCCGATTGACCTGAAATTTGGTAGGTTCATCGGAAACGGCCCAATGAAGAAAAACTCACTGCTACGCAGTGAACCATGTCGTTTTTCGGCAGTTTGAGGCTGTTAAGATGGTGTTTTTTGGCGTTTTTCTATTTTCTGGAAATTATTTTTCTTCGAAAAGTTAATGGTTGGCACCCAGTGGTAATAGGGATTATTTTATATGGTATAAACAATAAGTTTACGTGTTGACATAGTTCTTCCTCCATAACGGATAAATTTATTGTTGAGTATACTTGGCTTAAAAATCCCTATGGAATCCATGATTGAATGCTAGTATAAACAATGTGTTTATGTGTTGACAATAGGTCTTCCTCCCTAACGGATAAATGTATTGTTGGTATACTAGTTTTAATTACTAGTTGTTGATGACTTGTATATATCTCTCCAACTGAGAATTGCATGTTGAGTCAATGAAACTAGGGCTATCCAATAATTGATATTTACTTGAATTAAATTGATAGTAGACTCTCCAACTGAGTTTGATATTATTTAATTTAATGAGTGAAATCTGACATTGCATGTATATGGTGCATAAATAGTTATTTTCCCAACGAATTTGGCTATTCGAGCTACATGAAAATATATGTGTGATGTATTTTGAATTTGATTATTCAATGTTACATGACCTGAGTTGATCTATTTAAATTGTTTTGTCTCACTAATTAGATATGTCTTTATTTCAATTCTCTAAGTGCTATCCTCTCACAAAACTAAATGATCTAGGATTTATTTTGGTGATGACAAGACATTAATTTAAAGGATGCATAAGAGATAGATATTCAATTTATTTTGTCAATGACTCTGGTGTTATTGAGGTTAATAAATATTTATCTCTTGTAGTACAATGTTACAAGGCATTTTCATTTGATATGTCTTTCGAATTTAATAATATTGATTTGCCCCATAAGAGAAAATATTCTTTGAAATTGAATAATACTTATCTGCTGCTCTTGTATCAAGGTCATGTGTATTTTAATAGAATATTATGGTTGATTATGGATGGATCTTTGAGGTTCATTGAAAGTGGAGGCGCTACCAACCATGTGAATTCTGGCTAAAAGGAAATATGACCAAGTGATACTTCCCCTGAAAAGGTAATAAAGCTAGTGATAAGTTATCATTAATTCATTCTGATTGGTGTAGTCTAAAGAACATATATACAAGAGGTGTTTTTGAGTATTTTTATGACATTCATAAATGATTACTCAAAATATCAATATATTTATTTGATGCACCATAAGTCTTATGCGTTGAGAAATTCAAGGATTTTAAGACTAAAAGAGAAAAGCATCATGGAAAATATATTAAGTCATTGCGATCTGATCGTGGTGGTGATACCTCTTTGTAATGTTCACTAAATACTTACCAGAATAAGGAATTATGTCTACACCTGGGACGCTGTAACAAAGTGGTGTAGTAGAAAGAAGAAATAAGACTCTTATGGAGATGGTTAGATCAATGTAAAGTTGTTCAAACTTGTTATTCTCTTTCATATTGGGAATATGCGTTAGAAAATTAAAATTACATTCTAAATGTAGTCCTTCTATGTTAGTACCTTTTAAAGGGAAAACTGGTTAGTTGGAATCAAGGATGAATGTGTATATCTTTACTGGCTATCCAAAGGGGACGAAAGAAGTTTATTTACCTATCATAACGAAAAGAAGGTATTTGTTTAGATAAAATACCAGATTTCTAGAATATGACTATTTAATAAATAATGTTCCTAGAAGTAAATTTTATTTACTGGAACTGTACAAAGAAATAACAAGTTATTCACTTGAAAATCCAAAAGTTCAATTGAAATCCAATCGGCATGTTGGAATTGACATTCCATTGTATTTAAATAGTGGGAGAAATGTCAATAGACAAAAGATGATTGGAAATCCACTACTCCAAAGTAGTGGGAGTGAATTTTTAAAAAGTCATTAATATACACTACAAGATGAAGTTGTTCGTATTCTTATACCGAAAGGTAAGAAAATAATATTGAGACTTAAGGCTCTAATTGTTGTGTGGTTTCACCACAAGAACATGGTAGTGTGACTTAGTAGTAGTACTTTGTCGTAGTGGGAGAAAAGAATGAAAATTGTTCGGTTAGCACTCTTGGGATAGTTTCATGACTGGATGCTGAAGAGGTTAAGACCGACCGATTAGTAATCTAAAAGCACTGTTGGACAATGATTGCATCAGAAAAATAACTTGTCTAGATCCTTTTATTATTCATGTAAAAGGAATGCTTGTGAAAGTTGTAGGTGCATGGTTAAAGTCTAAGTGGGAGTTTGATGGGATATATACTATTAACCATGTGTTTAGACATAGTATGTATTATAACAATGGCATGGTTATAAGTATAAGTGGGAGATTGTTGGGATATACTAATAACCATGCGGTTTTAGTTAGATTATTCCCAGTTTAACAATTGGTTATTCATTTACTAAAGATAATGAATTATTATTTATTTAGATCAATTGTGTCATGTGTGTCCTATTATTTATATAGTAGTTGATTTAGTGTGTATATCCAAGCTTATACACGGAAGATTAAATCATCGGTTTTTATAAATAATAAAGTAATGTTCACAATCTAAGATGGAAATTGGACAAAGCCATCGGTATGATTGTAGTACAAGATTATATATAATTTATCTTGATTATGGGAATGGTATAGTTCCAACTTCTTGTGCTAGTGCGCTTTGTGTGTATTGAACGGACCAAGTAGAGATAAGTGTTTCTATACTGACTATATAAAACAAACTCTCTATCTTATCAAATGTACTTATACTCTTAATCTTGATATAGCTATTATTAGTGGTGTATATTATTCATTGTCTTGATTTATCAATAGGTGAGGTCCAGGATATTTGGGTCAAATAATTCCTGATAAGTTGGATAATGATAATATGCATTTGCGAAGTGATAGCTAGTTGATGGAATCCACGTCTCGGTGCAGAGATTGGTGACACCCCTTTATGAAAGCTTATAAATTTCTATGTGTAAATCTGGCCAGTGGATTTTGTATCCGGCACATAGAATAAGTTAAAGCGGAAGTCTAAAGGATGTTCATTTAGTCAATATATTAAATTGTCAGTAATTTGATATTATTGATTGGTGTCTGTAATCTTAACGTGGGGAGTTAAATAAGATTTGATGGAAGAATTCGAAATTCAGCTGAGGAGTGCAATTACGAATTTCTAGTGGAAATAATTTGTAATTTATTATGGAAAGATTATTTCTAGAGAAAAAGAATTAATTCCATAATTGGAAGCCTCATTAATTAATTCTGTGGTCCCTGTTGTGACCGAATCCAATTAGGACTAGGAGAGAGGTTTCTTGGTGGAAAAGAATCATATACAGTTTTGGAAAAGGATTTTACTCTTAAAACTATATAACGGGGATTCTTGGCCAAAAGGAAGAACACACAAAACACAAATAGTTCTTCTCTCTCTGAAACACTTGTTCCACCCAAGTGATTATTAGTCTGGGTATTGTTCGGGCACACGACAGAAGATCATGGAACTGGAGGACGACCCCGTAGATGATCCTGCTCGTGATTGAAGATTTATTTCAAGGTTGAAGTCACACTTCAAGAGGTATTCCGTTATGTAAAACTTAGTAGCCTGCTAGTTTGTCTAGATTACATGTGAGTTCATGATCCTGGAGCCAATTAAAGAGAGACTCCAAGAGACAGCCATCCAACTGAAGTTGGCTGAACAGGGAGATCTCTCCGTGGATGACTATCAACTTTCCCTTCTAGCCGAAGAGGTAAATTCGGGCTCAGGGGGTTTGCCCAGTAGAGAAGGTGCTCTTGTTTCTTTAGGCGTTGCTAATGAAAACCAAGGAGAAATGATCGAGGCCTTTGACTGTGAACTCGAGGAAAGGGATCCAGCTAAAGGGAAAATGCCAGCTTTGGATTGGCCAATATCGACGACGAAGTCGAAATACGATGAAGAAACGGGGTTGTCGTTTTTTGGTATGGATCATTCATACCCTATCGTGCCTCTTCCTCGGGGCGAAGAAGCTGCTGCCTTTGCCGATTTGGGCGAATCCGAAAAGAGGGGTGGCAGGACGCTGCCGCTAAGGTGCCCAAAGCGATTGGCAGACTATTTATTCGATGTCATTGGCCCGATGGAGCAAGCTCGATTGAATACGCATTCAGATCTGAGTTTACCTTCTCAAATTTCTTATAGTGCTCTCAGGGTAAACTCCATACTTATAAAAATTTTCCTTTCTTGTTTTGCATCGATTTTTATGTATTTGAAATGCAATTTGTTTTCAGAACTGCATAATGGCGATCGAAACTGCCGATCGGATCCGCCAGCTTCAGGATGGAGCTAAAGTTTTGAATGACCAAATTATTCATCTTACTTTTGCTGGAGAGGACCTGCATCGGAAGCTGAAAACTGCAGAGGCCAAGTATGCTGAACTTTTGGCCAATTTTGATAAGAGTACGAATGAGCATGCTCTTTGCCAAACGGAGCTGGAATCTCAGATCAGAGCTTTGAACGAACAATTGAGTGATCACGAAGCCAATTCTGATCTGAAGATAGCCAAACTCAATTCTGTCTTGGAGAGCAAGAACAAAGAGTTGGCTGACCAGTTCGAAGAGTTGAGCGTTCTTCATAAAAGTAATGAAGACCTACTGGTTAAAGCTGATAGCTTGTCGGATCGAAACGCGTTGCTTCACAAGTAATCCACCAACCTAAGGCACGATCTCGAGGAAGAGTTTGAAAAGAAGAAGGATGTTATCCTCGCAGAATCAAGGCGCGATGTCCTTAGGGAAATGTTGGATCGAGATGTCAATGTTCCTGCCGAATTGAGTGAAGCTATTGCCATTGTGTGGTTAACTCGTGAAGATCTTGGTCTCCCAGCGAGTTCCTCCGATGAAGGCTCTGATAGTGAATGATTTGTGGCTGTTTTCGACTTGTTACTTTAGTCGTTTTTTGAAAGCTGATGTAATGCAGTCGTATGACTGGCTATGTACATACATATAAGATTAATATGAATGAAATTAAATTCCTTTCATTATTGTACTATTTTTTTCGAAGATGATTTAATCGTTCGAAAACTACATTGTTCAACGGTAGTCGTCGAA
Organism: Petunia x hybrida; assembly: GCA_037355625.1. NCBI lineage: Eukaryota > Viridiplantae > Streptophyta > Magnoliopsida > Solanales > Solanaceae > Petunia > Petunia x hybrida. Next base: position 1,286,133 of record JBBBVM010000048.1, read on the forward strand.
AGAGATGATTGGGGCCCAATGTTTTAGTACATAGTGAGAAATGACGTCTCATTTTCACGTAATGCACTCTTCGAACATTTTCATGAGTTCAGAATGAAAAAAAAAATTAACACTTGGTGAGAAACTTGGATTTGTAAAATCCGCTTAACATTTGAAACGATCACTTGAATCGAATAAACGTGAAAATTCGAAAATATAACCAAACTGTTGCATTTTATTGAAGTGAGCCGCTAAATGGGCCTTTAGTATATTTTAGATCATATGACTCGATCGATTACAAGATGCGGCCATTTTTAAGGCACATGTTTTTTTATCGCTATCGAATCGTTTACATAACCTGACTAAGCGGGTAACCCTTGAATTCGAAAAAAACGTCAATGTTTTAGAATCTCCGATAACATTGACTCTTCTAGTTCGATCTGAGATACGAACGAGTCCCAGGTTCGAGTGAACGCTGGAATTTTTGTCGAACGAGTCCCCAGTTCTAGTGAATGTTGGAACTTTTGTCGAATTCTGAACTAGTCCCCGGTGTTGCCTTCGATCCACTTCACCTTTCGATGGAAAGTCCCCAGTTTCTGAGCAGTCCCCAGTATTTGTCGATAACCATCATGCTAACTGCATCCCCCCAGTGCTTGGGTGTGAAATTTGAGCAGTCGAACACTGGTCCTCGATTTCGGTACCTGAAGCGGAGTCATTGGAAGACACGAACCAAGAAAACCGTTATAGATGAAGACCACGTTAGAATGTTCGTCAGACTTATCGACCCCGATCGGAGCGTTTTGAGCTCAGGTGTTCGTGGGTGATGTTTGTCATCATTCGATTCCAACTATGCCTATCATCTAAAAGTGTTTGTATCAAATAACCGATTAAACAATTTCTTCCGATGGAGAAAGAATGAAAATTGCGAAAGTAAAAAGTAAAAGGGTGAGGATTGATGATACCGCCGAACCTCAAAAGTAATACTTCTTCAACTGTGTGATATTCCAATTGAACTCGACCGGCTTGGAATCCATTGTTTCGAGTTGGTATGAGCCTTTTCCGATCACTGCTTTGACCCGGAAGGGTCCTTCCCAAGTTGCTCCTAATTTGCCTTCGTTGGGCTCATCCTTCTTCGGTCTTTTGATCTTCAGCACATAATCACCTACATTAAAAGATCGATACCTGATTTTTTTGTTGAGGTAATTTTCTGCCCTTTGCTTCTGTGCTTGTATTTGGACAAATGCCATGTCCCTTTTTGCTTCGACCAAGTTCAGATCTATCAGCATGGCCTCTTTGTTAGCTTCTTCGGTGGAGTGGGCAAACCGAAGACTGGGCTCTCCCACTTCCACCGGTATTAGTGCTTCTGCTTCGTAGACAAGTGAGAACGGTGTCTCCCCGGTAGTATGTTTCACCGTCGTCCGATGAGCCCACAGTGCTCCGGGGAATTCGTTCGGCCAATTGCCCTTTGAATCATCCATACTTTTCTTCAAGTACTCCAGTATTGTTTTGTTGGAAGACTCAGTCTGTCCATTTGCACTGGGGTGATAAGGTGTTGATGCAATTCGCTTGATCCCCCACTTCTCGAAGAAGGCTGTGATTCGTCTCCCCACAAACTGCTTACCATTGTCGCATGTGATCTCTTTCGGGATCCCAAAACGACAAATGATATTATGGTGAATGAACTTGATAATTTCCTGTTCACGAATTTTAGCCAAAGCAATAGCTTCAACCCATTTAGAAAAATAATACGTAAGAATTAAGATAAATTTTACCCCACCGGGCGCTGTCGGAAGCGACCCGACCAAATCCATGCCCCACTTCATGAATGGCCACGGTGACGTAACCGAATGAAGTGGCTCTGCTTGTTGATGTATGAGGTTGCCAAATCGTTGACACTTGTCACATTTGCAGACAAACTCCTTGGCATCATCTGCGATCGTTGGCCAATAGTATCCAGCTCTTATGATCTTCTGAACCAATGACTTGCTGCTGGAATGATTGCCGCACTCGCCTTCGTGAATCTCTTTCAGCACATAGTTTGTTCCATCTGGCCCTACACATTTTGCCAAAGGGCCACCGAACATTCGCCTGTAGAGTTGATTTTCGAGGAGGCAATATCTTGCCACTTTGGCTTTAAGTGATCGGGTAGACTTTTTGTCACTGGGAAGGGTGCCTGCCTGCAAATAAGACAAATATTTGTTTCTCCAATCCCAAGTATGATTAACGTTGTTTACCTCTTTGATGCTCCGACAAAGTGGGGATTCGAGCAAGTGAAACACTGTTTCGTCGAGTTTCTCATCGACGGCCGCTGCAGAACCAAGGTTGGCTAAAGCTTCTGCTTCGATGTTCTCTTCCCTCGGTATCTGAGCTATCTTCCACTCCTGAAAAGAAGTTAGAAAATTTTGTACCTTTTCGAGCAGTTGCTGCATCCTCGGATCTCGAAAGCAGAAATCGCCTTGGATTTGATTTACCACCAGTTGAGAATCACTTTTGATATCTATTCATTCGACTTTCAAGTCTCTTGCGATCTTTAAACCTGCAGCGAGGGCCTCATATTCGGCCTCGTTGTTAGTCTTTGCATGCAATTTGATTGCATACCTGAGTTTCTCGCCGGTAGGTGCTATCAACAGGATTCCGAGGCCAGTTCCTTTTACATTTGAAGCTCCATCGGTATACATTACCTAGACTCCGGGGTCTGGATCTCTCATCATCAACTCCTCCTTCTTTGCTTCCGGTAAGATGTTAGCGCTAAAGTCTGCTACAAAATCAGCTAAAACTTGAGAGTTTATGGCGGTACGAGGCTGGTAAGTGATGCCGTACTCACTTTGCTCGACCGCCCATTTCATTAATCGACCAGAGAGATCTGGCCGATGTAAAATATTTCGCAATGGAAATGTAGTTACAACGGATATTGGATGACATTGGAAATAAGGTCTTAGCTTTCGTGCAGCAGTGACTAGTGCAAGTGCTAGTTTCTCTAGGTGTGGGTACCTTGTTTCTGCATCTAACAATGTTTTACTAACATAATAGATAGGAAATTGGTTACCTCCATCCTCGCGAATGAGGACAGCACTTATAGCGACATCGGAAACAGCCAAGTAAATCAGCAGCATTTCTCCTTCGATCGGTTTTGACAGAAGCGGTGGATTGGAAAGATATTGCTTCAGTTCTCTCGGAGCCTTTTTGCATTCTGGTGTCCACTCGAAGCATTTTTTCTTCCTCAGCACCGAAAAGAACCTGTGATATCGTTCAGATAACCTCAAGATGAACCTGCTGAGATAGGCTACTCGACCAGCCATCTGTTGAGCTTCTTTTTCCGTTGTCAGGTTCTCGGGTATGCTTTCGATCGCCTTGATTTTGTCTGGGTTGGCCTTGATTCCCCTTTGCGATATGATGAATCCCAAGAACTTACCGGATCCAACCCCGAACGCATATTTCTCCAGGTTCAATCTCATGTTGAACCGTCTTTGTATCGTAAAAGTCTGCTCCAAATGACTCAAGTGACTTCCCTTCTCAAGAGATTTGACCAACATGTCATCGATATACACTTCCATGGTTTTCCCGAACAAATATTTGAACATAGTAGTGACCAAACGCTGATAAGTAGCGCCAGCATTCTTAAGACCGAAAGGCATGACTGTATAGCAATAAGTACCCATGTCTGTGATGAACGACGTCTTCTCCTGTTCGATGGGTCCATTGAAATTTGATTATAACCTGAATAAGCGTCCAAGAAGCTCAACAATTCGTGCCATGCCGTTGAATCAATCAGTCTATCGATGTGAGGCAGTGGGAACGAATCTTTTGGACAAGCTTTGTTGAGGTCGGTATAATCGACGCATACTCTCCACTCACCGTTTTTCATTGGTACTACAACGGTATTTGCAAGCCATTCTGGATACTTTACTTCCCTAATGAACCCATTTGCTAGCAGCTTTTCTACTTCGTCGTTGATCACCTTCCTTCGAAATCCTCCATTCGGCCGTTTCTTTTGCTTCACCGGCCGATATTTTGGATCGACATTTAGTTTGTGTGTGGCGGCTTTTGGATCGATTTCCACCATATCTGCGTGGGACCAAGCAAAATAATCAGAGTTGGCCTTGAGGAAGGATATGATTTTTGTTTTTATTTCGGTATCCAATTCAGCTCCAACATAGACTTTCCGATCAGGCTCGTCATCGAATAACATTACTTCTTCTAATGAGTCTCCAGCTTTTTGTTTATACGGTTCTCTCACACATGGTGGAACCTGCGGGAAGTCGCCTTCGACTTCGGATTCCGGTAGCTGCGTTAAGGCGCACGACGGAACCGAAGTGAAGCTTCCGGCCACGGGTTCCACTAGCTGTGATTGCTACAATCGAAAGCCTTCCTTGACAGTTACTGAGTAACATTCTCGTGAAGTCTGTTGCTCGCCTCTGATTTCACGAATTCCCCATGGGGTAGGGAATTTCACAACTTGATGTAGGGTCGATGGGACCGCTCCCATAGCGTGGATCCACGATCGACCCAAGATCACGTTGTATGCTATTTCGCCTTTCATCACTTGAAATGATGTTTCACTCTCCACACCTTCTGCATATGTTTTAATTGTAATTTCTCCAACTGTCACTTCGCTCGAGTTGTTGAAACCCGACAACACCGTTGATCGAGGCACAATCTTAACACTCAACTGCAATTGTTCAACCACCCTTGTATGTATGATATTAACCGAACTGCCAGCATCGATTACTACCCTTTTTCACATCAGCATCGTCGATCCTCATCGTGACAACAAGCACGTCGTGATGGGGATGGATCCTTCCATCGAAGTCGGAATCCCCGAACACGATCTCATCGTTCACATCGTCTCGTGTTCGTTTGTTTCATGTGAACGAGACTTTTGCATACTTCTTTGTAGTGTAGGTTACCCCACAGACACCATCTCCTCCGGTAATGACATTTACCATTTTCCTGGGAGCAGGAGGCTTTGGCGGCTCATCGTCTTTCTTCTTATTAAAATTGTTTCGTCCTCTCTCAGTCAAAAATTCGACCAAGTGACCCTTTTCCAGTAGGCTGGCCACTTCATATCTCAATGCTTTGCATTCTTCCGTTGTATGGCCGAAGTCATGGTGAAATGCGCACCATAAATTCTCATCCCTTGTGTTTGGATTTGATTTATGCGGCCTGGAAATTTCACAACCTTATCACCCATCCCCCTCAAGTGATTCACCAAGTTCGGTGTTGATATGCAAAAATTGTATTCTGTCAATTTTGGAGGCAGTGGTCGATCTTTCGGAGCCGAAGATGTGTTCGATTGCCCTTTCTTCGATTGATTCTTTGAACTACCAGCTTCGTGGTTGTTGTTCCCCATTCGAGGGAAACTGTAAGGCTCCCATCGTTGGTCCCTGTAGTTTCGCCTGTCGTTCTCAACTCTCCTTGTTGGCCGATCATAATGATAATTATTTCGGGCTAACTTCAATTCCTCCTCTTCAGCCCTAATCCTTGGTTTGCACTCACGATACAATGCATCGAAAGTCCATGCATCGATTTCCCTGAGACGATCCTTCAACTTGCATGCCTCTATCGAATCAGTGCGCAAGTTATTAGCAAAGGTCAAACAAGCCCACCTTTCTTTGAGATTTGGGATATGAATCTTTTCATCATTGAATTGTTTCCCAAATTGTTTGATAGTTTCCCCGGGCCGCTGCCTAACGTTCAAGATGTCTTCCATCCTTGGTGCTATCTTTTTCGCTCCTGTACGTGATCGAATGAACTTCGCTGACATGTCATCAAAACTCAATATTTCATTTTCGGGCAGCTGTAGATACCATTTCAATGCCGCTCCCTTCAATGTTTCACAAAACTTCTTAAGGCTGACCGAATTGATCTCCTCCGATGTCAAGTCATTGGCCTGAACTGCGACCGAAAACATATCGATGTGATCCCTTGGATCTGTGGTTCCATCGTATCCCAAACTCTTTGGTAATTTGAAAGTTTTGGGTATAGGCAGTGGGGCTGCACTTGCTAGGAACGGGCGTTTTGAAATCGATTTTTTAGCGACTTCATCTGGCAGCTTCTCCATAAATGACTTTATCTCACTGAACTTTTTATCTAGTGTGTCGTTCAACAAGGTTTGCATTGTAGCCATCATCCTCACTTCTGTTGTGATCGAGGTCTGAGCTCCCACGGCTTCGGCGGCCGTACCCAATCCTCCAGACCCGACCCCCGCTGCAAGTCCCCCTGTTACGGCGCCCTGAGGAACCGTAGTCGGAATGCTTACTGGAGGTGTGATCGGGGAGGTGGGTGCTCTATTTCCGATAGAGTTAGATAGGACCTTCAACTGTTCTTGTATCATTTCGAACTGAGCATCATGCCTTCTCAAATACGCCATTAGGGCCGCATTTGCATCTCCTGACTCAGTTTCGGTGGCAGGCTCCTTACCCGATCGCCGCCTTTGGGGCGCGTTCAACTGTGAACCAGTAGGAATGTCGTCACGAGTTGGATCCTGCTCGTGGTTGGTAGACTCATCGACCGCTTCAACGTTGGTCGGAACATGAACACCGTCATTGGGATTGAGCTGTTGTTGACCGTTCAGAGCGGTGGTAGCATCGATGTTATGTTCATCTGCCATTTCAAGACAAGAAAGCAAACGTAAGTAGTATCAAACGATTCAAATTTCGGAATAAATCGATTGCCTAGGCCCCACAGTGGGCGCCAAATTGTATTTCCCAAAAATGTATCAGGTTTTACAATTAAATTTATATTTAGTTGAGTCTAAGGCGACCGTTTATATCTTAATTCGATCCGCTTGATAAGCAGCTTACGTTAGTGGAACAATTGAATTTTAATGGTTTAATTCGAAAACGAGTAATATATCGATGTCAATGATGCAAATTCGATGTCAGATATCACCTAACAATGTCAACTGCAAATAAACAGTTCGAAGGCAGGTATGAATAGATTGATTCGAAGTGAGTAACAAGCCGACAATTTATGATGAGTTGATTCCGTCCTAATTAGATGCACGGATTCGATCAACTATGATGATGACAACAGATTCAATGATGATGCTAAATACGATGACGAATGAATGTAGTACGATAACGAATGAATGCAATATGGATTTATTTGATCGGACAATATAATAAGACAAATGGCAGCAATGTATTCGAGATAACTTAACGATGAGTAGATTGACGAACTAGCTTATGCGATCGGAATGACGACAACAAATTGATAAGATTGAAAACAATGAGATGGCGAATGAATCAAACGATAAATAAAGCAAGTATCAATTAAAACGAGCAGGCGACAGGTAAATAATGAAAGCGATAAAAGCTTATTGTATTGAAGAGCCGAAGGATGGTGCTTCAAATGAAAGAGATGATCCTTCTTCCACGTTTGAACCAAACCGCGGCTGAATTTGATACAAGGGTTGCTCTAATGGCAACAATAATTTTATGTATGTTGAAAGAGCAAAGCAAAAATATTTGAGTGGCTGAATAAAGACTTGAGAATAATGATGCTTCAGATGTGTGAACAATCGTCGTCTCAAATGAGAGTACAAAGACCTATTTATAGGTTGAAATGATGAAGAGTTTCAACCCTAGAAGAATTCCGCACACTCACGTTTCTCTTCCAACAGTTGCACGTTTTCACCCACTTCCCCTGAATCAGTTAAATCCGTTCCGATAAATTTGGGATAAGGACAAAACTGCGTTATCCATTAGAATGTCGTCTTCGAAAATATCCGATCGGGATGAGCACATAACCGATCATGGTAGTGAACGAAACCATTTTTCCCGACCACAACGATTCTAAAGTCAACTAATGCTTCTTCATAAAACCAAAACGGATGACTGTGATCGAACAGAAATCGACCAATACAGATTCAAATAAAAGAGTTCGACGCGAGTTTGACTTAAATGTCATAGATCGTGGATTTGATCTGAACAAATTTTTCAAAGAAGGAAAAGAAGAGTTGGAGGAAAAGATTAAATGACGGTCAAGTAGTTATTGGTTTCTTGAAGTTTCTTTAATCTAATTTAATATTCCAATGTGTCTGTTTATATAACCAATATCAGTGAGGTCTATTAATTAAAGGAATTTTTATACGAAAGTACAATTTTAGAACTTAATTACCAAACATAACAATATTTTAGCAAAATTGCCCTATATAGAGAAAAATACAAGTTAATTACAAATATAGCAACAACAAAGCAATATTTTCTCATAACATACCAAACTCTTACATTCTTCCTCTTATTTCCTCCACTATCACTTTTACTCCTCCCTGTTCCCCCTATTTCACTTTTTCTCCCACTATTTTCCCCAAATTTACTTTTAAACTATATAAACTCCCATTTTAGACTGTATCAACTCCGTTTCAGACTGTATCATAGTGTTTCAATGCCGTTTCACACTGTATCAGACTGTTTTAAACTATTTCAACTATTGTTTTGGACTGTATCAGAATGTTTTAAACTGTATCAACTCCCATTTCAGACTGTAACAACTCTGTTTTAGACAGTATCATAGTGTTTTAATATCGTTTCAGACTGTATCAGACTGTTTTAAACTGTATCAGCTCACATTTCAGACTGTATCACCTTTGTTTTCAGACTGTTTTAAACTGTATCAAGTCCCATTTCAGACTGTATCATTCAGACCGTATCCGACTGTTTCAACAGTTGTTTTAGATTGTTGCAATGTCATTTCAGACTATATCATACTGTTTCAACATCGTTTCAGATGTATCAAACTTCTTCAACAACTATTTCAATGTTTCAACGGTGTTTCAAACCGTATCATATTGTTTCAATGCCATTTCAAACTGTATCAGACCGTTTCAATAATAAATATAACGTGACTAGGTTTTATTTACTTTTGAAATAGTGGTTAAGCTCCAATGAGCAGTGTAATCAGCTGTAAGCAATAGAAAATAAGAGTTCAAATTTATTAAACTATTATAACAAATTTGTACGAACAGGAACAGAAACAGAACAAATCTGAAGAAACATAAATAGAAACAGAACAAATCTAAAAAAACATGAACGAAAACAAAACAGAAACTAAAGAAACATTAGCAAGCAAGTATAGTGCGGCGGAGAGGATGAGGAGTATGGCGGTGTAACAAATCTGTATCTGCACTATCTACTTTCCCGTCGACCGCTACGTTTCTGAACAAACCCGATCTGAGATTCGTGTCACACACAGCGAGCTGAACAAACCCGATCTGAACAAACCTGTTTCCCCAGAGAGTCAGTTCCCCTCCGCTGATGTCTCCACCGTCACCGACAGTCACACAGCGAGCTACACATGAACAAACTCGATGTCAAAAAACTCGCCGGAAAACTAGATCTGAGATTCGTGTTTCTGTTTGATGGTGAAACCTGCGGTGGAACTATTGGATATGGGGGTGGGGGTAATGGGGTTGGGGTGGGTGTGGGGTGATGGAGGAAGAGAGAGAGTAGGTGAGATGTTGTAATTTGGGGAAATAAAATTGAAATGTGTTGATTGGTATCAAATGTGCTAAAAAAAATATTGCTATGTCTTGTAATTTGAAAAGTATTGTTATTTTTTTTGTAATTAAGTGGTCAAATTTGTATATTTGTGTAAAAAAAACCCCTTAATTAAAAAGGAGATTTACACAAATATACAACCCTAACATCATATTTACAGAAAATATCAATACTTTACCACTTTACAAAATATAGTAATAGTATTTTTACATAGCATATACAACTTTCATTAAAACCATAGAAATGATGCTTTTACTCCCTCCGAACCTACCGCTTTCCGGCAGCTGGTCCCCGCCGACCGGCGGTGCTAGGTCTCTGAAAATGTATTTTTTTGTTTTTTTATTTCTTTGGATCTACAAAAAAGAATATACAAAAAATACACATATATACATTGTAAACTTTGTAGAAATTATTGTTTGGAAGCTACATAAAGTCAAACATACACAACATATATAAAATATGCACAAACATACAAAGATATACAAAAAAACATATCCAAATAATTTTTCTAGTCTATACGTACACATACACAAGCATATAATAACATACACATACAATAGTGGAGATTAGACATCAATATACAAAAAATACAAAGACATACGTATTTATTTATATACAAAAAATACAAACATATACATACCACATACATATATATACACATACAAAAAAGAAAAAAGGAAGAGAAAAAAAAAGAGGAGCAGATCGGAACCCACAGGAAAAACCCATCGGAAACATAGATTAAGGCTGCCACCGCTGTAGTGCAGTAGCGCCTCAGGCGCTACTGCACTACAGCAGTGGCAGTGCCGATAACGGTGAGCTAATGGGATCATAGCAGCAGTGGAGGGACACCAGCAACGATGGAGCTGCTGGTCGCCGGCGAAGAAGAAGGTGATGGCGGCATGGGGTGGGTGGATGGGTGGAGGAGAGGAGAGAAGGAGAGAGGGAGAAATTAGAGTTTTACGTGGGGGAAGTGGGAAATAAAAAAATGGTATATAGGGTAATTTTTTAAAACTATTGTTATGTTTTATAAATATAGTAAAAGTATTGGTATTTTTTGTAAGCTATTAGAGTAGTCATGTGGTGTAAATTTTTCTAATTAAAATATATGTCATTAATGAGAAACAATTATAAAATTTATAAAAAAGTAAATTAGTAAAAATATTATGCTTAGTTATGATTTCTTAAGAGACATAAGAGACATGTAAATAAAAACCTTACGACTAAAAAGGAAAAGGACCGGAGGAAGTATATGCTAGGTATGGTATATTTTAATTCAAAGTTTGCGTTGAATAAACTAATTGCATCTACATGTGCCAAACAAAGCCTTTTCACTTTCTAAATTGTGAAGTTTATCCCCTTCCTTCGATTTTGGTAAAACAGCACGCGAATGATGCCATGGTTACCTGTTTTCTTGCTACGGGAGAATTTACATATAGAAGTTGTTTGGCTCATGGTGTTTTCATGGCAAATTTTTTTTGGTGTTTTATGCTGTTTTCTTTGTTTTGTGGATGCTAGTGCAATTTACTGAAGTTTGGCTCCTGCTATTGTTTTTGCCGTCTTAAGCTATTAACCTGTTTTGTGGCTGTTGTTGCATTTTATTGAATTTTAGTGGTTTTAGTTCTCCTTGTGAATATAGCTATTCTTCTCAAGGTCACTGGTATTAGTTTTCACTAATATTATTGTTTTAGTGGCATCCCATTATTGACTCTAAGCTGCAATAAAAAGGTTGTGTTAAAAATCTCTGAGAATTTATTTTTTTTTTTACTGTGTATTACTGTATACTTATAGCTTATATGAAGTAGTTGTCCTCTTATAGGACTCTACTAGGTAATTATCTATTTACTATGATAAGCTTTAAGAGCACCCCTTATGGGTGGACTCTTAAGAGATAATTCCAACATCTCCCACTCGTGTGAGTGCTCTTATAATACGAGAAACATATTCTCCCCTCATCTCTACAAATATTCATACAGTGAAATAGACCGTGCGACCAGCATACTGTGAGAGCTACGTGCTATACATCTGTTAGGAGTATATAGCCTCCCGTCGAGTGCAAACCTGCAAGTAGATTATAAAGTATGCAATACCCTAGATCATATGAATCACATTTTGATATCCTCTCAAAATCTCAAATATCATTATTCTTTGTATACACAATTATAACCCATAAGTTATAACTGGTGCACCTGTGAACACAAAATTAATGAGATTCCATTAATGATCTTCCTCTTCTCATGATTCTTTTAACATTAGCTCAACTGCTTTTCTAGATATGCCCCGCCAGACCGCATCCATTTTCATGGTCTCTTGGAAATACACTAAGATAGCTAACATTAGACTAAGTCTCAAGTATCTGATCGGAGTCACTGAGGGTACATAATTTGAGCCAGCATAAAGGCTCTGGGTGTCACGCAACAGTAAGTTGAGATCAAACTTATGTTAACCCAAGGTCTACATTAGCACACATGGTATGAAACATATGCTACAACATTTTTTTCCTTTCCTTAAGGAGCGTATACCATTTTAAAGAATGTTTTATAGATGAAATTCAGACACCATAAGTATCTAAATTTGATTTCCTTAAACTCGTATCTAGCTCACAAAGTAGACTAGGTGAACATGCTTTCACCTTAATAAACTTATGTCATTATTTAAGCGACTCTAGTGCTTTTAAGCATATAGCTCTCAAATTTTCCATTTGATAATTTTTTCTTAAAATCAAGTCATCTCCACTTATCACTAAGATATGGAGGCGGTTGTCTGTGTGAGAAGGCCAACCTCTTGTCTACCCGTCATACTAAATAAAGAATGTACTAAACGCTCAATATATCATGAATATGTATGTAAGTAAATCAACTTTATTGATTATCAAAGAACATAGTTTTGTGAACAACTGGAAAAATATAAAGAATAATACAAAATCACTCAAAGTCTACGCAAGCCCTGAGACCTAGTGTGTCTCACAAATGCATCTCTAGCTAAAGGCTTGGTCAATGGGTCTGGTACCATATCTTCTGTAGATATTTTCACCAGGTTCAACCTCTTGCATTTATACATGTCTCCTGCATAGTTATACTTGATATCTATGTGCTTAGTATCACAATGATGCTTAGGATTCTTGGTTGCATCAACTGCAGCCTTACTATCACAGTAGACCAACACTGGTTCATCATCAGTGTTACCCAACAAGCTTTTGAAGAGCCTATTCAACCAAACAACTTCTTGTGTTGCTTTTGACAGAACCAGATATTCGGCTTCCATCATGGATAGTGCTACACATGATTGCTTCTTACTCTTCCATGATATGGCACCATTACTAAGTAAGAAGACATATCCTGAGGTAGACTTCCTCTCGTCTAAATCTCCTCCATGATCAGCATCAGTGTATCCAATTGATCGCAAATCTTTGTTGCCTTGATAACAAAATGCGTAGTCAGCTATGCCCCTCAGATATCTCATGATCCTCTTTACTGCTTGCCAATATGCTGGACCTGGATCGGATTGATATCTACTTACCAAGCCAACTGCTTGACAAATATCAGGTCTAGTACACACCATAGAATACATTAGACATCCAACTGCGCTTCTATAAGGCACTCATTCATCTTTTCTTTCTCTTCAGGAGTCTGAGGACACAAATGATTTCCCAAGTTATGGCCTTTGCTGATAGGAGTGTCAATTGGGTTGCTATTCTGCATATTAAATCGTTCAAGAATTTTCTTAATGTAATTCTCCTGAGAGAGATACAATAGTTTCTTAGGAAGATCTCTTGAAATCTTGATTCCAAGAATATATGCAGATTCACCCATATCTTTCATCTCAAATTGAGAGGACAACCAAGCCTTGACCTCATTTAATAACTCCTTATCATTTCCAGCTATAAGTATATCATCGACATACAATGTCAGAATTACAAGCTTATTTCTTGATCTCTTGGTATAAACACAATGGTCTTCATCAACCATAGTAAAACCATTGGATATGATCACATTTTGAAAGTGTATATACCACTGCCTTGAAGATTGTTTGAGGCCATAAATAGACTTCAAAAGTCTACAAACCTTTTGTTTGTGGCCTTTTTCATGAGCTAACTGCATCAGAAAAAAAACAATTCCTAGTCCGAATCCTGGACCTGGTTCACGCTTGAAAGTAGCAATTCTTCTTCCAATTTCGTTCATCGTATTTGGGAAAGCTTGCTTCGTGGCGAAGTATTTAGCAATGCCAGCAGCCTCAATTTGATCTGGAGAGCCTAAAGAGCTCTCTATCTTTCCCCAAATTCCGAGATTATATACTGCTGCAGAAATTGAATCGAAGGGGTTGGTTGAAAAGTAAGGATAGCACTGGTGTTTCTTATATGTACTCAAGTTTATTGGTGTGTGGGAATGGGAATGGTTTCAAAAAAGTCCCTTTAGCTCTGAAGCATTCGGGTTGTTCCATATAAATTTCTTCATCTTATTCTCTCTTGAGAAAGGCGGTCTTTATATCCATCTGATGTAATTCAAGATCTAAACTTGCTACTATAGCTAGAATCAGGCGAATTGAGTTAAATCGCACAACAGGTGAGAAAGTCTCTTCGTAGTCTATTCCTTCCTGTTGTGTATAACCTTTCGCCACCAGTCGAGCCTTATATCTCTCAACTGTGCCATCAGCCTTGAGCTTAATCTTGAGAACCCATTTGCTCCCAATAGCTCTGCGTTCTTTTGGGAGATCAACTAGTTCCTAGACTTTGTTGACTCTCATTGACTCCATTTCATCTTCCATTGCTTTTATCCATTTCTCCTTAGAATGGCATGAGAGAGCCTCTTTTCCATTTTTAGGCTCGTTTTCTATTTGTAAGAACAACATAAAAAGTTCAGCACCTTTGACATCAAATCGTCGGCGGGGAATCTTTTTACGTAAACCACGTCCTTTTTGTGATTCTACTTCGCTGTTCCCATTTGGATCAACGTTGCTCCCACTTGGATCAAGAACATCTATCCTGCTCCCACTTGGAACAAGATCGATGAACATCTCACTCCCACTTGGAACAAGATCCATTTAGTCACTGTTTGATGTCCAATGATTACTCACATTCGCATCCGATGATGAAGGAGGTTGTTGATGTGGAACTAAATCATCATCAGTTAAATTTCTCCCACTCGAATGAAGTGATCTTTGTACATTTTGATCTTCTATCTCAAACAAGGTTAGGTCTTGACCTACCTCTCCCTTTTTAGGAAACTAATCCTCTAAAAATGTGACATCTCGTGATTCAAATTCAGTTACGCTCTCACCGTCTTGCTGACCTATAAACACATAACCTTTAGAGGTTTTTCAGTATCTTATAAAGATACTTCTCTTTCCTCTTGGGCCTAATTTTCCATGTTTGTGGGAGGATGATGTAGCGGAAAATAGGCGGAAGCAACAAATGATATGAAAGTGCAGAAGCGATAAAGATAAAAGATAAAAATGAGATGAGACAAGACTCGAACGATTACCTAAGTAGCAACGAGGAACTTATCTCGCTACACCTCAAGTGAATGTCAAGGAATCACCTACGCTACGCAACTATCCTCGAGAGGTACCCGACTCTTGCAAATAGAATGATCAAAGATGGATGAAGTTCAAATTGGAATCCACCAATTGAATTCAAGTTCCTAACAAGGGTTCAAAGAGAGCATAGCTCATGTTCTTACAATATTCAAGGTGATCTAAATGAAATAAAAGCCTAAGGGAAGCTTATATAGATTTCCCATACATGAGTGTGAAATGACTAAAAAGCTCTCTAAGTAGTTTAGGATACAATAGAACACCTAGGGCTAAACTTAGAAGTTCACACAAAAAGTTGTAGAAGATGGCGAGCTAGGCGCCCCGCCTAAAGCTAGGTGCCCCGCCTGGCGCTGAGAGGCCTCATAGGACAGAGGCTAGGCGCCCTTCCTGGGTCCAGGCGCCCCGCCTGAGTTGCTCTGCACCTAGGCGCCCCGCCTGGTACCTGGACGCCTCAATGATTAGAGGCTTGGCGCCCCGCCTGGGCCTGGAGCATAGTGTTTCCTTCTTCAATCGAGCTCCAATGCAAGATCTTCAAGTCGATTCCGGAGCCCTTCACTTGCATCCTTTGTGCTCTCGAGGTTGGCTCTTGATGGTTGTCATTTAGGACATTTTATACCGCATCATCCTCCCCTTCTTGAAAGGATTTCGTCCTCGAAATCAAACCATCAAAGCCTACATCCAAAGACAAACAAAACAAAAAGGTTCCTACTACTAGAGTAGATTAGTGCCCAAAAGTGTGGGAAAACACACTCTTATGGTATAACCAAGTATCAATAGCAATAAAGAAGTTCATGTTCCCAAAGGAACTAGCAATTACTTGGTTCAACAAAGAAGTGCACCCAACACAAGAACAAACAAAGAGATCAATAGGGCATAGTATATGCAAGATCAAGCTATCAAAATCCCTACGATCCCTAAGTTCAAGATTAGTACACCAAGACTTTCCACTACGCGAGTAGGCAAGTCCAACAAGAGTGAAGGCAAGTGATGTGGAAAATTCACTCTTGTGATAGAGCCATGTATCAATACTATTCAAAAGGCTTATATCTCCAAAGGAAACAACAAGTTCTTGGCTCCATAGTGACAAGCACTCACAACCATAACAAGCAAAGAGACCAATAGGACATAGAACATTCAAGATTAAGCAATCAAAGTTCCTATGACCCCTAAGCTCATGGTCATCACACCAAAACTCCAATACAATACTTTCACAATGCGGCACAATGGCTTTGGCATGCTCAATTCTCAAAGTGTGGTTAATATGTGGGATGGGATAAGCAAAGTAGCGCAATTCACAATTAGCATCAAATACCCCCGCTCCCCTTCTTAAAAGCTCTCATACTCACACTAAGAAATACCTCCTCACCTCCAATTTCATCCTTAAGACAACCCCTCTCACAAGATAAACTCTGAAAGAATGTATTAATAATGGCCTCTTCATCATCATAACCCGAACCAACAAGAGTAGGGTCACTAGAAGAATCATCTACCTCACTCGAAGCTTCAAGCAAAGAGTTGTCTATGGGATCAAATCCATCACACCACAGAGGTTCTAGCTCATTCTCGACTCTAGTCTGATATAAATCACCTTCACAATTAAAGATGCCCCCACACAATGGGAATACAAAAGCATGCACCTCAATTTCATAGCCAAACAAAGGCATAGTATCAAGACTAGATTTTTCACTCTCACTTGAGGAGTCATCATGGATAACCTTGTCCAATTCATGCAATTCGGCCTCCTCAAGGTCATTATCATCCTTACTACGACACACAAATCCACCAAAATCAATTATATCCAGAGGCGTACCTACGCCTTTAACTTGGGTGCACTGGCACCCCCTAAGGTTTGGCCAAAATTCTGTGTAACATGCAATTTTTTGGAAAAAACTTGAATATATGTGTCTAAGCACCCAATGAATAATTGACAAATGGGTGCATAAGGAAGTAAATGAATCTTAAATTGCTTATGTTTAACTCGCTGCTTTGTTTAGGTTGTCAGGTGTACCTTTTTTCCTTTTCTACCTTTTATTTCTATTTCTCGTTTCTTCTGTTCTTCTTCTATTCTTGTTTTAATTTCAAGGACATTAGAAAAATACTGAAATTAGTTACTCCATTACACTTGAGAGTTGAAATAGAAAAAGCTTTCAACATGTTTTAGGGTAAATTAATCCTACCAAAGAATTTGCTAAATTGCATTATTATTTTCACCAAAATTATCCAATTGATTGGAGTGGTTAATTCCTTCATTAGTTAGTACTCCCTCTGTCCCAATTTATGTGTCATACTTTCCTTTTTGGTCAGTCCCAAAAAGAATGTCATATTTCCTTATTTGTCAACTATTTAATGCACTATCTCTATTTTACCCTTATTAGGTCCTACTTACTTTAACAGCCGCCAACAACTTTTTAATTACTCCAATCTTCTCTCTCTTACTTTTTCAAGGGTAAATTTGAACATTTGCAAAGTCAACTTCAATTTCTTAAATTCCGCGCCAAGTCAAACACCGCCACATAAATTGGGACGGAGGGAGTATTTTCTTTTCATCGATCTTTAAGAATAAAAAACTTGATCATACAAACTGAGCTAACCCAAAACCAACCAAACTAAATGAAATCAACCCAATACCAGACCGAATAAAACGAATGTACATCCCTAGTCCAGTCGCAGTGTTTCGCGATGGATTATACTAAAAGTAATAGTGCACCCATGATTCTAAAATCCTGGGTCCGCCTCTGATTATATCAACAACGGTAGAGTCACATAACTCATCTTCTCTATTATCAAATATGGGTGGGGTGTCATAACAAGGGTCAGAAGCAAGGTCAACTACCACGTTTTCACTAAAGAGAGGTTCTTTGAATATCGGGATCACATCATGATGTGGCTTTTCATTCCTCTCTACTAGCGGTTCACATGCACATACAAGTTGACCGTTAGACTCTTCACTAGTTGCTAGTTCAATAGAGACATTACATATACCAACTAGCATTGAGTCTCCACAAGACAAGGAACTAACATGTTCATGAAAAGGTGAAAGAACACTTACATTTGAGTTGCTTCCTTGAGCACTCATAGCACGTGAAGTATCAAGTTCAACTTCCTCTTCATGAAGTTCGCAATGAGGATCTTCATCACCTATCCTTCCTTTCTTACCAAACGGTTGAGGCTCTACTAGCTTGCCTCCAAGGGTACCTACACATAAGCCAAAACAAGTAGAAGAAGAAGAAGAAGAAGAAGAAGAAGAAGATAAAACATGGTTAGAACAAAGGGTGTCCTCACTCTTATTTTGTATTTCCTCTCCTCTCCTTTCTTTCATTTTTCTCTCAAGGCCAAGTGTAGATTCGGGTGACAATCCACTCACATCACTCCTCACTTCCTCTCATTTTTCCTCTCTAAGATTGTCACCGGTCACTCCCCCACTCCTCTCTTTCTTTTGTCTCTCATGTGGAGTGGAGTGATTTTCACTTTCAACTTGCAAGGGCATGACCATAAGATTGTTGGTTCCGGGCTCAAGGACCATGGGTGATTTGGCATTAGCCGCTTCCCTCAACTCCCTCATAATCCTATAGTCATTACTTACTTGCTTCGGCATCAAGGGCTTGAGCACATATTTTCTAGAACCATGCAAGACCGTGTAAAAGTTGGTTCTACCATCATGTACTACGCTCCGATCATATTGCCATGGCCTTCCAAACAAGAGATGGCAAGCTTGCATAGGTACTACATCGAACATTACCTTATCTCGATAATTTCCAATGCTAAACTCAATCAAAGCTCACTTCACCACCCTCAACTCTCTATACTCACTCAACCATTGTAAGCGGTAGGGATGTGGATGTTTTATAGTAGGCAATTGCAATTGGGAAAGCAAGGTCTCACTCATTATGTTAGCACAACTTCCCGAATCAATGATCATTGAGCACACTTGCCCCACCACACGACACCTAGCATGGAAGAGATTCTCCCTTTGCACATGCTCCGCCTCCTCAAGACTCATGGCACCCAAACTCCTCTGTACCACAAGTGTCATTTTAAGCTCATCATCTTGCTCTCCATCACCTTGGGGAATGCCCAAGTTGTGGGGAATGCCCACTTGTTGGGGAATGCCCAACGGTTGGAGATTGCCCAACACTTCATCACTAGTACCTCCTTTGGTACCCCTTTAGACACTCGGGGTCCATTCCTCTTTGAGGCTATCAAACCTCGAGCTTAGGGATCTCACCTCGGCTAAGAGGTAGGCCAAAGTGCTTTCCGGGACCTTAATGGTGTAGTATACGTCTCCGGCCATGTACCTACATAAATCAAAGACAAGAAAAAGGCTAGAGTAAAAACCTCACCCGCTCCCTCACCTTTTGAATGTCACTCGGTACACTCATTTAGTGGTGGGAGATTTATCACTCAAACATGATTCAACGGCTTCCTCGTAGTTGAACAACCTCTTCGATAACCAATCAAATTCACAAGAACCAAATTCTCTTCGGGAAGAGTGGAGTTGGTGGAACTCGATGAACGCTAGGCTATTTAGGTGCACACTTGAAGCAAAATTAAACTACGAGTCTTCTTTGAGGTCTACTCTCCTCTAAGCATGAGAACCCTATACGCTTAATGAACTAGTACTAATTGAGTAGGAGTGTTACTCTCAAAGTACTAACCGGAAGCAATGGAAACCAAACAAACACGAAAGCCTACAAAATCAACCAATCTGAACCCTTCAGTACACTGGGCGGTCTGCCTGGTCAGTGGGGCGGTCCGCCTAGAATTCTCACCAAAATAGGCTGAAAGATTTTGGGGCGGGGCACCCAGGTTTGGGCGGTCCGCCTAGGCCTGGCGCCTCAGCTCAACCAAAGCTCGATTTTGACGATTTTAAAGCAATTTTGCACCCGATTCCAAGGTGTTTTTGATATTTGATGATACCCAAAGTTGTTTTATGCTATAACAAACAAACCCCCAATGGTTTAATCCAATAAAGAGCCAAAAACAAGTTTGTTTCAAGAATTTGGAGCAAGTTCTTCAAGAAATTTCAAAATTTTCAAGATTCAAAAATTTCGATTTACATTCCGCAACTCCAAATGATGTTATGGGGGTATCAAAACGACGAGTTAACATCAAAGAACAATCTCCAATATCAAAAACCAACAAAATCATAACATAAAACAAGTTCTAGCAAATTTTGTGAATTTTCAACTTTTGAGATTTGGTTTTCAAGATTTTGATTCAAAACTCCAAAATGTGTTTCGTGGGCACCCAATCAACGGGAATAGGCTAGCATACAATCCCCGATAACAAACACCAAAGAAATCATCACAGCCAAGAACATCTAGCAATTTTTTTGTGATTTCCAAGTTTTTGAATTTTTTTGTTTTTTCTTCTTTCTAATAATTTCAACAACAAGAACACTAAAGTAAAGATACGATGAACAAGGAACGTGGATTCGTAAGAACAAAACCCGAGCCTTGCTCTGATGCCAACTGATGTAGCAGAAGATTGGCGGAAGCAACAAACGATATGAAAATGCGGAAGCGATAAAGATAAAGATAAAAACGAGACGAGACTCGAACGATTACCTAAGTATCAACGAGGAACTTGTCTCGCTACACCTCAAGTGAATGTCAAGGAGTCACCTACGCTATGTAACTATCTTCTAGAGGTACCCAACTCTTGCAAATAGAATGATCAAATATGGATGAAGTTCAAATTGGAATCCACCAATTGAATTCAAGTTCCCAACAAGGGTTCAAAGAGAGCATAGCTCATGTTCTTACAATATTCAAGGTGATCTAAATGAAATAAAAGCCTAAGGGAAGCTTATATAGTTTTCCCATACATGAGTGTGAAATGAGTAAAAAGCCCTCTAAGTAGTTTAGGATACAATAGAACACCTAGGGCTAAACTTGGAAGTTCACACAAAAAGTTGTAGAAGATGGCGAGCTAGGTGCCCCGTCTGGCGCTGGGAGGCCTCACTGGACAGAGGCTAGGCGCCCCTCCTGGGTCCAAGCGCCCTGAGTTGCTCTGCACCTAGACGCCCCGCCTGGGTGTTAGGGGTCCCCGCCTGGTACCTGGACGCCTCACTGATTAGAGGCTAGGCGCCCTTCCTGCTTCTAGGCGCCCCGCCCGGGCCTGGAGCATAGTGTTTCCTTCTTCAATTGAGCTCCAATGCATGATCTTCAAGTCGATTCCGGAGCGCTTCACTTGCATCCTTTGTGCTCTCGAGGTTGGCTCATGATGGTTGTCATTTAGGCCATTTTATACCGTATCAGAGGAATCATGTGTATAGGCAGCGCAACCCAAGGTCTTAACACACTTAGGTTTGGTGCTCTTCTAGTCCATAACTCATATGGAGTGGCTGCAACTGATTTTGTAGGCACACGGTTATGTACATAGGTAGCAGTAAGCAATGCATCACCCCCAATAACTAATTGGGAGGTTAGCTTGTGCCATCATTGACCTAACTATTTTTTGAAGCGTCCTGTTTCTTCTCTCCTCAACACCATTTTGTTGTGGAGTATTTGGGATAGTCAACTGATGAATAATTCTCTTTCTATCACATAACTCGTTAAATTGAGTTGACAAGTACTCTCGACCTCGGTCAGTTCGAAAAACTTTTATCTTCTTGTCTAACTGATTTTCCACTAAGCTCATATAGCATTTGAAATAACTTATTGCTTCAGATATGTGGGAAATTAAATAGACATGACCGAAACGAGTGTAGTCATCTATAAACGTGATAAAATAGCACACTTCATGCCTAGCCCTGACATTCATAGGCCCACAGATGTCTGAATGGACTAATTGCAAGGGATATCCAGCTCTAGTCGCTTTACCGAAGGGTTTCCTTGTAGATTTTCCTGCTATACAACTTTCAAAAATAGACAATTCCACATGTTCAATTCCAGTAAGCAAACCTTATTTTGCTAACCTTTGCATTCTTTGTTGGCCAATATGACCAAGTCTAGCACGCCATATGTTTGCATCACTATCATATTTTTGTGAGGAAGCAAACATAGAAAAACTAGCATTATTATTAAATAAATCATAATCCAAATCCATAATAATAAAACCTCCGGTCACATGGCCAAAACCAAATAAAGTTGAACCTAAAGTCAATTTGACAGAATTGTCATGGAAAAATAAGCTAAAGCCAAGCCTAAGCAAAACAATAACAGAAATAATATTCCGGTAAATTCCTGGAGCATAGAGGACATCATGTAGTAGTAGGAGTCGACCACCACCCAAGACTAACTTGCATGTACCGATCCCTTCAACAACAACCTTATTGTTAATACCCACATAAATCCACTTTGTTCCACGTGAAATACGCTGAAACTCCACAAAAGAAATGCGTTTCCTCGTTATGTGGTCCGTTGCTCCCGAGTCTACAATCTACAAAGGATTAGATTCATTCAAAAATACTGAACTAGAAACACAAAGTTCACTAGTTTGAGTTTTGTGAAATACCTTTCTAGGAGGCTCAGAGCAATCCTTAGCATAGTGACCCTTTTTGTCACAGTTAAACCATTTCACCTTTGCAACATTGACACGTTTGAGACGTTTGTTATTGCCTTGTTGTTCTTCCCTTGCTCTTTTAGCAGGCTGAGACTGAGTTGGTCCTCTTTTCTTAACCCAATTTTATTTCTTTGAACCACCTTTAGCCTTAGAGGATGTTTCCATATGAAACTCAGTTGTTGGCTTAGCAGCCTCAAGCCGATCCTCTTCAAGCTCAAGAGATCTCTGGACATCTTCCTAAGTCTTAATTAGTTGATTGTGGGTCAGATTCATCTTCATACGATCCCAAGAATTAGGTAAGGACCGTATGACAGCTTGAACTTGTTGCTCATCGGTCAACACATGGCCAGCATCTTTTAACTCCCCAATCATGTTTGACATAAGCCTCAGATGAGTTCTCACTGAATGTTCTGGGCGTTTCCTGTATGAGTCAAACTTGATTGTTAAGGATCGTAGCCTTTCAATCGAATGGGTACCAAACCTATTCTTCAAAGCAACCAAAATACCCATAGCTCTTTGGTGATCCTTAAATTCCCTTATGATATCATCATCTAAGGTGCTCAGCAACGTAATGCAAGCCAAGGAGTCTTTCTTTTTCCAAGCGTCATAAACCGCACGGTCACGTCTATGCTGAGCCGTGGTGCCTTCCTCAGGCTCATCCATGACGATGTTAATTGCCTCCAGAGTCTTGCTCTTCAAGCACATATTGAACTTTTAAGCTCCAGGTCGTAGTTGTCACCATTGAGTTTCAACCCTTTGGTGAGCTCAGCAACAATATTTTTAGCAGCAGTAGACATTCTTTTAACAAAATAAAAAAAATATACAGTGAGGATCTAAAGAAGGAATTTCTAAACGCAAGTACTATGTTCAACATACATATTCAGACAATAAGCACTAAGTTAATTAAGTTAATAACCACGTAAATTAATAATGGAGTCGAAAGTTCACTATGTTCCCAGTCATCGTCCAAAAATTAAACACATGAAAATTAACCTAGTCAACTACCTAGCTTAATGTCATAGTCACGTTTTTAAAACAACCTTTTATTTTCGTGAGCTTATAATCCCGTATGGATCTAAGTTAAACAAATTAATTTAAATTAATTTTAAATTTTATTTAACATATTAAATAAAATAAGTTAAATATTAACTAATTAATATTTATGTAATCGGTAAAGTAGTTAATTTAATAAGACCAATGTTAAACTAATTAACATTTTATATTTGTAAACTAATTAACAAATAGATGTAGTATTAAACTAATTAATATTTTGAACATTTGGGATAATAAACTTAACTATTTTCAAGAAAAAAAATATTAATACTAAATTTTTGAAAATTAAATCCAATTATGAACATTAGTACGTCATTTCCTATTACAAAAGAAATACTTCTTAACGACCCACTTGGCAAATCTGAACTGCCACGTTAAAAAAATGTTAAGTTCTAATCCTTAGAGTTTCTGCCTATTAGCATGTTTATAGATGGCCTAACTTTTAAATATAGCAGAACAAAAAAAAGTGAGCTAATTCTTAAAAATTAGTAGTGCATTTACGAATGGGGCATTTTCAAAAATACCCAAAGAACCCTAAATATTTACATCAAAATACCCATTACATTTTTGCCCACTATTTTATTTATATCCAATGCCCATTCCCCTGTTACCCGCTCTTTTGTCTCTGTTTCACAGCTTCCTCCTTCAATTTTTTTCTCCACTTTTCACACGATTTTTTCACAGCTCCAATGGATGAATATTGCTACATTTTACTTCAACATAGCGAAATTGGGCTGAAAATCATATATATCAAAATTTTCATGTTGAAGCATTATCGATCAGATCGTCATCAAATATTTTGGAGTTTCATAATACAATCCGACAATTCCTCTCCTATCTGTTGCTAACGGATTCCTTGATATGAAATATTCCGTAAAGGAAGGTATTCCGCCTATCATAGTATGGGAGTTGCTGTGTATTTTGGATTGAAGAAAAATAAATCGGATATAACTGATTATCCTCTCTGCGTGTCGTTTGATGTTAACGATTTGATTGCGACTAGTTCAACTACTAATGTTGCTACTGCATCAGCAAGTGTAATACCAGTGCAACAATATACTGAAGAAGTTGCTGACAGTATACAGGCAATAAGCACTGTTATTAGTGAAGACAAAATAATTTACAATCCTTTTCATCAGACGATTGCAATAGGACATATTTTCGCGGAAAAGGAAATATTGAGCACAGTTGTAAAGCGTTATGCAATTCATAAGAAATTTCAATTTAAAGTTCATAAATCGTGCTAAAAAAGGTAGGTAAATCCTGTGTTTTTGTCGTAGGATTTATATCTAAATTGCTAATTTGAGCAGTGTATATCATAGAGGTATACTGCTGTCATCAGTATACTCTATGGGATATACAGTGCTTGACCACTGCTATTATATAGATCAACATAATTTTTAACAGTATATTATAGGGGTATACTGCTGAATGTAGTATACTGTAGAGGGGTATACAGTGCTTATATGACAACTGTGTTTGTATATATCAACTTAAATTTTAACAGTATACCATAGGGGTATACTGCTTAATGAAATATACTGTAGGAGGTATACAGTGCATGTGTGGTGCTGTTTTGGTACATTCCAACCTATTCGAGCAGTGTATACCGTAGAGGTATATTGTTGTATTCAATATAATCTAGGAGGTATACGATGATTATTTAACACCTGTTTTCAGTATACTCTACGGGGTATACAGTGCTTATTTCACTGCTGTTTTAAAATACATAAATTCATTATACTGTTGTTGTATATAATGCATGTTTGGGTCTGCTTTAGACTAATTTAAAAAATATAGCATAATTGTATACTTCTGAATTCACTATACTGTAGGGGCGTATACAGTGATTAATTTATTGCAGCTTTGGCATAGTTGAAATAAGGAATCAAGGAAGAATTTCTTCTGATATTGCGGTTACTCTTCCAGAATCTCATCCGGCGTGTCAGCTTAGTTATCCTCATCAAACTACTTGCTTGATGTCTAGCTTCTCAACTGGTAGACGGCTGTTTGAAGCCACGGGATGGGGAAATGAGCGTTTACACTCGACAAGAGTGTCTCAGAGCAACCACTATGGTATGGCTAAGCTCCGTTCATAGCCTGAAAAACACTGACGATCTGTCCTCATCGTGGTCTTCAAATCTTATTTTGAAATCAGGTATTGCCTTGGTTGTGTGAATGACCAGTGCCATTGGAATCTTAAGGCTTACAGCATTGGATAAACAAAACTTTTCAGAGTAACAAGTTTGTATGATGAGCACAATCGTGGAATTGACAAAAGATTTGACGAACAGAGACAAGCCACCTCTGTTATAGTTGGCGGGTTGATATAAGACAAGTTAACTTATCCTAAAATGGTATACACGCCAGCAGATATAAAGAGAGATATGAAGAAAGATTTTAGTGTGGAATTGAATTACATGAAAACTTGGAGGTCGAAAGAAAAGGCATTAGAAATATTAAGAGGAAAGCCAAGGGAAGCATATCAAAAATTACCAATCTATCTATATATGTTGCAGCATACAAACCCAGGGTCGGTGGTAAAACTACAAACCACAGCAGAAGGACGTTTCCTGTACACATTTTTTGCACTTAATGCATCGATTAAAGGATGGGTATATTGCAGGCCGACAGTAGTGGTTGATGGAAGCCATCTAAATTCAGCGTACAATGGCACATATATCATTGCTTGCACACAAGATGCAGCAGGTCAGAATTATTGATTACTAATGTTTATTGATTTATAATGTATTATTATCGATAGAGCAATAAGAAAGGTAAACCATCTGCTGCACACCATATGTAAATGACAAACTGATTTCTTCCTAAACATATAAAAATCTTTGTACAGGACATATTCTACCACTTGCATATGCGGTGGTCCTTTCGGAAAATGATTCTTCATGGAAATGGTTTTTTTCATGTTTCAGAGAAGCTTTTGGGGAACGAGAGGGGATGTGTATAGTATTAGATAGGCATGATAACATAATAAGGGCAGTGCCTATAGTTTATCATACGGTTCCACATTGCTTTTGCATGTTCCATTTGTGGAATAACATAAATACCAAGTTCAAGAAGGGTACAAAGCAAATTTCAAAAGTATACTTTGCAGCAGCGAGAGCGTACACTATTCCTGAGTTCACCAACCAAATAGACAATATAGGAGGAGTTGATTACAGAGTAAAACAATATTTGGCAGCTGTTGGATACCAGAAATGGTCCCGCGCATATTGCACTGCAAATAGAACCTTCAACATGACTTCAAATATTGCTGAGTCGGTCAATTCAAAAGCAAGACATTCAAAAGGTCTCCCAGTTGTTCACTTTCTAGACTCTATGATACATATCGTATAGGAATGGAACAATAATAATGGTGCAGAAGCAATTGGCACATTTAGAGAGTTGACTGACAAGTATGAAGAGTTGTTGACAGCCAGCACTATCGCATCACAAAGCATGATAGTAAGATACACTATTGTTCTTTCAGTCTATCATATATTTAGAAATTTATGTGCAGCCGCCAATTTAAGTTCTTGAAATTCATGTGATACCTTCAAGAGATTTCCAGCATGAAGTAATTGGTGCTGGACAGAAACATGTCGTATCTATGCCTGAAAGAACATGCACTTGTGGGTGGTTTCAAATGGAAGACATTCCATGCATGTGCTGGCTGTTCTGGATAGACTTCATGTATCTCCTTATAAATATTGCTATGAGTTCTACACAACAAAGAACTTTCGTAAAACATATGAGATACCAGTTTTTCCTATCCCAGGTGAAGCTACATGGCAGATTCTCCAGCAAGTGCTAGCACAGATAGTTCTACCACCAAGGGGAAGATCCAAACGAGGAAGGCCAACAAAAACAAGATTCAAATCTTCATGGAAAAAACCTGCTACTAGAAATAAAAATCACTGTGGATAGTGTGGGCAGAAAGGGCACAACCGCAAGACATGCAAAAATATCCCTATAGAGTCTTGATATACCAACAAATTATGTTTCTTTCTTTATTTTACTGCGTGTCTGAAATAGCTTATGCTTTTACTGTTGGTGCAATTTGTGCATAAGTACTAGTACTATAGCTTGGTAGTGCAATTTGTGGATTTATTATGTTGGCTATCAAATGGTATGGTGTTCAATATCAATTGTTCTTTATCGTGTAGTAAGCTTAGTTCAATATGGGTATTTCATTGTATATCTTTCTATTATACATAATAGACTGTACCTTAATTAAAGCAGTATAACATCAGAGTATACTGAATATCATAAAGGTATACTTCTGAAAATATATTCCCAGTTTTCCTACAAAGGTATACAAATTTTAGTTGTCACAGTATACTTATTGTATTGAGAGAAAACTATGGTTCTATTGTATACCTTACTAGTATATGGTATAAAGGAATTGTATATAATATGTTACAATATATTATATATATACTTAATACTAGTAGCGGATTGGGCATTTTACCATCTTACTACATTTTACTTTGGTCTAATAACTGTCTTGAACTTTTTGACTCGCTTAAAAAAATTTAAAAAAGTAACTTCATAAAAAAAAATCCGCATGCCAAAAGTAAATTATTTAATTAAAATAAATTATTGTATTTGAGCACTTTTTTATTTGTATTTATCAATTTAACTGCACGTAGTATGCAGTTTTTGTGAGATGCAAACGTGTAAAGGTGCACATGTGCAGTTTCCTTTATTTAAGGTATGCAATATGTAGCCGTTTATGTGTGAAACCTCAGCTATAAAACAGGGTTATTGTTGCTGTTTTATTCTTCAAAATCTAATATAAGCACAGTTTCTTTCATCTTGTGAAAAAAATTACCCAAACACACGCACACAGAGACAAATGGCATGTAGACCAATTACTGCAGGATCTTGTATTGCACCAACAATAAAGATGGCGGTGGAGCAATTAAGAGATGAACTTGCAACTTTTAAGGATAGTTTTGAGGAATTCCTTCAACAGTAAAAGAAGGATGTTCGTCGGATGAAGAAAATGCTTCATGGTCTTCTTGCAGATCATAAAATGGACCCTGCTGACTGCTATACTTCTCCAGAAATTTGAAGTCTTGTATAAACTGGTCAATTTAAGTAGTACTTTCTATTTTATGTGAAATGTTTTATGGTTTGTTGTGTTCTATCATGTTTGTCTGAGTTAAGTAGCCTGTTTATGTTACATGTCTAGTTTTTACTGTCTTGTATTTTTATTGTTATGTATACTGTTCATAGAGTAGTTGCAGAAGATCTATGATGTCATCGTGTATCTTTATTGAAATGTCAATCTACTATGCAAGTTTCTAATGTATACCTTCCCAGAGTACACAGCTTTATGATATTAAGTATATGCCAAATGGTATACCTTTGTAGTATACGGTATACCCCAATGGTATACAATTTAAAAATGTCACACAAATGGTATACCAGCCTTGAATGTTTATAATAAACGTACTTTCCTTTCTATACAGCAGTATACCATATAGGTATACGTAGCACAAAAAGTATACTACTTACTCTAAAAATATAATAATGCATTTTATCTGATATACGCTAATGGTATACAACTAAAAAAAACGTCTTGCTATTTTATACTTAAACCCTCTACCCATTTCCCTCCAAACAGTACTCAGTTTCTCTCTAAAATTGATCCTCTCCCCCATTTCCCTATTTGATTACATTCCATTTCCCTCATTTCGACCAAATTTGACCTGTTTCCCCCATTTTTCCATTTGATTACATTCCCCAAATCCATGATTCAAACCCCTGCTTTAATTGATTTCAATCCTTTCTACTAAAAACGATAAATCCTAGTTCAAAATTGAGCTTGAAGCACGTTTACCAACGTAAACGTGCTAACTGTCCTGAATCGTCTAGTTCTCCACCAATTGCAAACAGTCTGGAAATAGTTACTGTTGGTGCGAGTGAGCCTAAGGTACTTTATGATGTTCATCTCCCTATTTTTTGTATCCGTATTACGTTTTAATATGTATACTTTTTTTATTATGCATAATAGCATAGTTGTATACATTTTTAACTTTTTAGAACCATGTATATGTTAAGATAAATGGAAAGAAATATGATGGAAAATTGATAGTAAGTAGCTAGTAGTTAAAGTATATTTTCAGCATAAGTAATAAGTGTTAAATCTGGACCAATTCTGCAAATATGGCTACGGGTGCAATTTTTTTTAAATCTGGACTGATCTGAAAAAAATAGACTAAGTTGCAAATTTTTAAATGGCCACTTTTATTTAGAACGCCCTCTAAATGTGTAGTATTATTTGATGAAAGATGTTTGGTAAGTTTTGGACCATTAATAAAGGTGAGAATGCTTCATCAACATCTTTGTAAAAAAAGCCCATTAGTGAATATAATCACCATTTTAATGTTTAAACTTGTGTAAATAAGATTATAAGTGCAACGTGAATTAAAGGTTTACAAACTCGGACGAATAGGCTTTGAACTTAGGACGTCTTTTAAACCTGGCCACATGTTTAATTTATCTATACGATTGGTATCATTAAATAAAGTAAATGTGTTAACTTTGCAAACAGACCCTTAAAGCGCCCTATTTTCGCAAAATTATTCTGCCCGTCTCAAATTAAACTAGGGGGATTTACAAAAATACACATACATCCTATTTTATTTACATGGCTCTACCCATTACATTTATACCCATAACATATTTGCACTCTATACCCATTAGCTAATTACATTCTTATTTTGAGGCATAAAATAATGAACTCAAGTTCTTCTCTCTCCTCATATCTTGTATTATTTTTCTCTCCTTTTTTTGTCATTCTTTTATTATTCTTTTCTCCTTCTCCTTTTTCACTATTTTAATTTTTTTCCTTTTGTCGTTTTTTTATTCTTTTTTCTTTCACCTGTTTCTAGCACTATTCATGTCTCCCTTTTTTTTAATTTATTTTCTTTCTCCGTAATCTTATTATACTCTTTTTTTTTTTCTTTTTTTTTCTTTCTCCAAAAAGGCATACTTTGTTCACAAACACAATACTGAAATATTTTATTTGCTCGATAGTATCTCACACTTTTATCCAAACATAAAACAGTATACCAAAAGAGTATACAATATACAAAAAAGATATACTTCTTTAAAAATAATAAATATTAAAATATTTATGTGCTCTAAAACATCTCGCATTTCGATTCGAACATAACAAGGCATATCGAAAGAGTATACAGTATACCAAAAGGATATACTTTTTCAAAACAACAAAAATTGAAATATTTATTCGCTCGGTAGCATCCCACACTTTGATCCAAACTCAAAAGGATATACCGGAAGAGTATACAGTATACCAAAAGGATGTACTTTTTCAAAACAACAAAAACTGAAATATTTATTCGCTCGGTTGCATCCCACACTTTGATCCAAACACAAAAGGGTATACCGAAAGAGTATACAGTATACCAAAAGGATATACTTTTTCAAAACAACAAAAACTGAAATATTTATTCGCTTGGTAGCATCACGCACTTTGATCCAAACGCAAAAGGGTATATCGAAATAGTATACAGTTCACCAAAAGGGTATACTTTGTTCAAAAACAACAAAAAACTGGAATATTTATTAGCTCGGTAGCATCGCACACTTAGATCCAAACACAAAAGGATATACCAAAATAGTATACCAAAAAGGTATACTTGATTCAAAACAACAAAAACTGAAATATTTATTTGCTCGATAGGGTCGCGCACTTTGATTCAAACACGATAGAGTATACCGAAAGAGTATACGGTATACTAAAAGGGTATACTTTGTTAAAAGCAACAAAAACTGAAATTTATATGCTCAGTAGCATCGCACACTTTGATCCAAACACAAAAGGGTATACTGGAAGAGTATACAATATATCAAAAGCGTATACTTTGTTCAAAACAACAAAACTAAAATATTTATTCGCCCGGTTGCATCGCACACTTTGATCCAAACACAAAAGAGTATACCGAAAGAGTATACAGTATGCCGAAAGGATATACTTTGTTGAAAACAACAAAAACTGTATTTCGCTCGGTAGCATCGCACACTTTGATCCAAACACAAAAGGGTATACCAGAAGAGTGCACAGTATACCAAAAGGGTATACTTCTTTAAAAATAATAAAAATTAAAATATTTATACATTCTGTAACATCTCACACTTCAATCCGAACATAACGTAGTATACCAAAAGAGTATACATTATACCAAAAAAGGTATACTTTCTTCAAAACAACAAAAATTGAAATACTATAAAAGTATACAATATGTTAGCATTTCAATTTTCTATTAAGTAATAATAACAGGTAAGCTTGGTGACATGAGTATACCAGTGTTGTGTACCGTTTACTAGAAAAAAGTATATAAACGAAAAATTTATTTGTTAAATTATAGAACAAATTAAGGAAGTATACCATAAGGGTATATTGTATACTAAAAAAGTATACATAATAAAATCTTTCCATTCAATTTTTAGTTCAGTTAGAGTCATATCATATCATTTGAATATCCATAGCACAAATTAATGTTGGTTAGAATTTTTAAGGGTGCACACATACATTTGGTGACACAAGTATACAAGTGATGTGTACTGTATACGTAGAAGGTATATAAAAAAATTTTGTTAAATTATAGAACAAATTAAAGAAGTATACAATTAGGGTATACTATATACTAGAAAAGTATACATAATAAAATATTTTCTTTCAACCAATGACCATCATAGAACTACAGAGGCAAACAACAAATGCATAGATTGATACTAATCTCAACATGGTTTTCGAATACAAAACTTGCAAAACTATTATAAACTCGAGCTCATAACTCGTAAGTAAATTGTCCAACATGCTACCACCATAATTAGAATCCATCATTTGCTCCATCAGTATGCTGCCAGCTTTACTATCATTTGCTACAAGCAAATATATTTCTTTCTCCTTCCAAATCATTTTCCCTACCAAGTTTGGACTTTCTTTCTCACATCAAAAACCTTGTTCCTAAAATGCAGCATAGGAAAAGGACTAGGGAAAGTGTGTATAGGATGCCTCATTATACAAAAATTTATCTACACGGCAATAACAAGAAAATCTAAAAGGCATCAGGACTCATTCCAAGATCCAGAAGGAGACCTTTTTAGAAATAACCATCTAGGGTACGCATAGCGAAACACAACAATAAAGCCTCTGCCCATTGATTGAGAAAAAACGGAGCATCTTCTGTCTATTGTTGTGCAAGCCGAAAGTTAGGAATTGATTGTAAGTTAGATCCCTTTAGTTTCCTGTAAAACCATAATCTCTTCCATCAAGAAGTCTTTTTTTTTTCTCAAAATTCTTGGATTACAGCTCATTAGAGTATTGATCAAGCATTTCAGATAATCTTGCTGTGAAGTTCATTTCTTTGTCTTCAAGGTACTCAACTTCCCATTATACTTTTCTACTTTTTCCTGAATATTACACAATCAAGGGAGTCTTAATCATCAAAAGTCAATGCAATGAAAATTACAAGAACAAATCTTTGTTACTTAGTTCATGGCGAATAAGAAGCAAAAGTAGGAGCATAGTAGTAGTAGTATAAAAATTATTTCCAATTCGCCGATTCGTTCTAGAAAAGAACATTAGATCGTTTCATCAAGATTTCCTAAAATATTTTTAAATGTAAAGACTAAATAAAGATTTTCAGCAACATAAATATTATAAGATTAGTTTTTTGTGCTCCGAAAAAGAGAGAATAAAGTTAAGCTAGAACAGCTACAACAGTTACTATGACAGAGTAGTGAATAGTGATTACTCATAGATTTCTAACGAATGCAGCTATCAACCTGTCATTAGAAGTAGGAACTAACAACCTACTACTTTAAGATGATCTCCAGACACAAAGCTAAGACCTTGAAGGACCTATTACAAGATTCTAAACTAGTATATCTTACAGTAAACCAACCAGGTAAAATGATACGTACCTACACGATATACCTTATACCAATCCTAAACTAGTAGTAGATTCTACTTGACTAAACATCTAATGGAACAAGACGAGCTTGGGACTAACTAACAAAAACAAACATACACGGGTGAATTCATGCTAGAACTAAGTAAACATTAGTTCAATCACTAAACTAAATCTAAATATATGGATTAGACAACAAAGAAAGAGCAAAGAAAACTAGAGTTTTTTTTTCTGATCTAACCGTCAGCGAGCTAAATGCACCAAAACCGTGACTGCTTTGCCACAGTTTCTGCTATTCCACTGTCCTGAGTTGCGTCTGCCTAGATGACACATCTCCGCTGCTGCCCGTCTCCACTATTGTCGCTGTTGCTTTTCCATAATGCCACTATCACTTGTCATTTCCAACACCACCAGCCACCGTAGCTTCAACAACCAAACGCGCGCCTCAGCTTGCTATTCCTTTCGCTGCTGCCTCTGTGCTATTCCTCATTTGTGCAGTATACCAAAAGATATATAGTGGTATTGAGACTTTGTGTAATAGTATACCAATAAGGTATACTGTGGTACTACAAAGGTATACATTAAAAAAAATATAATTTCAGCACTAACATTTCGTAGTTTTTACTTTCAAAACGGAAAAATATCATGAAAACAAAGAGGATATCAAAAAGAAAAATTGTTTATAAAATCAAAACTCAGGAGAAACGTACCTAAAATGCAACGTGTAAAACAAGTTTCTCCTACTTTATGCACTATGTCTAAATAATGTAACACACTATTATAATAAAGTGGGCACATATTTACAAGTAAGATAAACCAAGTTTTGTACAGTAAATAAAATGGTATATGAGGAACTCATATGTAAAGAAACTCTAGCCATAAATACACTTAAAGAGGATATTTCGAATTTTAAACACTTCAGAAGCTAGACTTGAGTTTGCAACTCCAGTTTTCATGCAAGAATACAGAGAAAGAGAAAAAGAAAAATATTAGTTGAAATCTAATTAACACAAAATAAACAATGAAATAGAGTTAGAAAGCTAATTAATCGAAAAATGACAAAGAGCATAATGCCATATTCGTAAGTACAAAAGAAAAGGCATGATCAGGGCATCAAATGCTCCTCAAGTCAAGCAAATTATCATTACCTCTAGATTGTTAATTTTAATATTTTGGCAGAGGCCACAAAGGAAAGGGGCAACCAAACATAAAAGTACTTTCCTTTAGGATAAATGATCAGAACACAAAAGAAAAGAATTCCATCCTAAAGTCATCATAATATAAACAACAATGAAGAGGAGAGAATTCAGGAAGACATGAGACAACAACTTCAGCTCAAACATGCAAAGCAAACAGAATCTAAAGCAAGGCCAAACTTAGTTTCTTAAGTCAAATTAAAACATGATCAAGCAAGATAAAAAAATAAAAGAGACCAAAATCTGCTATCATGCTATTAGCCATATTCTTTCTTAACTTTGAACACCAAATTTAAAATATCAGCAGCCATCATCTTAAATTCTTTCAGAAGAAACAACAAACTAAAAGTATTAACTTATGACACTGCTAAAAAAACATTTCATACAAGAGGAAGCAAACCACAAGTTATGAACAAGGTTCAGCTTAGTGTTATGTAATCCTTGACTAAGAGAGCTCTTTTTTTTCCATCAAAATTCAAACTATAAGCACGACATGTGATAAAAGTGGAATCTTGGGACAAACTGCATATTGTACTTCAAATTTGATTAAAAGCCATATACAGACATACTTACGTTCAGGCCACCCTAGCTCCTAGCTAAACTAGTTCCAAATTTCCTCAAGTGAAACGCGAATTTTAAAACTAACTTTCACTAAAGCATATATGTTGAATACCAAATTAATCATCAAGACTTGAAGTTCCTAACATTCAGCAGAATATGACTATGGATATTTCATATGAAGAAACAATAGAAGATTCCAAACAATTAAACATAAGACTAAGAAGACCTCATACAATTTTGAAATACATTAAGAAATTGAATTATGGATTTAAACTACACTAAGGATCTAGTGTGCATAAGAACATAACATCGACTTAAGCAGAATATCAGAACCTATGGTGAAAATATGGTCTGGAAAAGTCAAATAGTCGTTGGAGTTAGGGTTTTTCCAGTTCTTTGAACAACGATCTACGCCAAATGACTTGAAAAATTGAGGTGAGATCAGAGAATAGGATGCGGGGGCGGTTTAATCATGTAATTTTTGGCCGGAGACGATGGAGATTGTGGTCACCGTCGATGATCAGGTGGCAGTTCCGACGGCGCAATAAAATGGAAGAGTCTGGCTTTGTGTCTCTGATTTGGGGGAAAATGGGGTCATGGAATAAGATGCTGAAAAGCCATGGGCTTGTTTTAATGGGTAGATGGGTAAATATTTATGTCAAAATAGGTAGGTGGGTAAATATTTAAACCAAAATGGGAATGTAACGAAATAAAGTTTAAAATTGGTAAAAATATGTAATATTTTATAAAGTATGGGCATATGGTGTAAAAATTCCTTTACGAATAGGCCAACTGTTTCTAATGGGCCTCTAGCCCAATTTAATCAGCCAACCACCAAAATATTTGGATCCTTAGCCCATGTTTAATATCACTCTTATCTATCTTCTTCTCCAAGAAGTAACAACCACCAGCCATATGAAGAAAAAAAATTCTATTTCTGGCATTACAGCCATGAATTACAAAGCTAGCTTTGGAAGTTCAATATGGGAACAACTCAATAGATAAATAGCTTAATCTTACATGGACTAAAACTCATTGAAGCTTTT
The DNA here is from genome assembly GCA_037355625.1 of Petunia x hybrida. NCBI lineage: Eukaryota > Viridiplantae > Streptophyta > Magnoliopsida > Solanales > Solanaceae > Petunia > Petunia x hybrida. The sequence goes on from JBBBVM010000048.1 coordinate 1,322,450, forward strand.
CGCGTTTATTTTGAAGGAGTATATCTATTGTTGGACTGTCACTCTTTCTACGAGTAACATGACCTCATTATTTTTCCAGAGTAGGGATTTGAAGTTCTTTAGTAGGGATTTCATCAAGTTAAAGAACTACTAGCGCATTATTTGGGTTTTCCAAGAAAGTTGTTTTTAAAACCTCTTTTCCTCACGATGTTGTTGTCAATGCATTGCTTCAAATTTGGTCTTATGTCCTCGTTCGTCACGTCAGAACATAGGCAGCATTTACTGTTCAGGAAAACATACAATTTATTCTGCCTGAATTCTTTTTTGCCATATGCTAAGGCCACTCTTCCTCTTTTCCTCTACCTGTAACAACCCGATTTTTAAAGATATTAATTAATAGTTGGTGTGTCAATTATTACATTGATATATTGGTGGGGCTTCTTAACTTTAGTGTATTAAATAATAAGTTAGTGGGCTGCCCACATAATAGGCATATGCACTATGTAAAGGTTCACTTAGTGGACATTAGCGTTTAAATCCCAATAGCATAAGTTGAGAGATATAGAAAGAAAGCTGAAAGGAGCGGCATAGCAGTGGTGTGGATATACAGCGTTAAGAGTAGCTCTGGCCTCTCAGAGACAACTCCACTTGGTATGTGTAAACTCATTTCATATTCTTATTTATTACATGGTTATTTGTAAGGATTAAGGCAAGATTAATGAAATACTAATAATTAGTTATCTATTAAAGTAGAACTTTATTAACTTGTGATTGGTGGTAATGGAACTCTTGGTTCAAATATTTTGCAGAGAGAGTTTGTTTCGGAACAGAGGTTCTTAGCTCCTGGGTTACATTTGTCTTCTTTTATTTTGAAATTTTCTCTTCTCTCTGGTTGTAATTAATATTGTTTGGAGATGAAATTACAATGCATTGGACTGTAGCTAATAATTTGAGTAAAGATAGTGGTCTTAGAATAATTCTCATCATCCAAATTTTGAGCTTGAAGCACATAAATTGGGACTTTTAGGCCTAAATCCTATAACACTAATTTAGTAAATTAAAAGTCTAAATGACATTAAATTATAAAATTAATAATATATTTAGACTCATTAGTTTATGGTTAACCCAAAAATGTCGTTGGATTCATAGTTTGATCAAGTAAGCCCGGGGGTTGACTTTTAAGTTTATTTCTTAACCCCTTTGTCTTAAGATTTGTAATGTTTAAAGATTAGCTTTGGTATTAATTGCATTGCGTTCCTTTAATAGAGCGAGAAGGTTTGGAAGAGAATCGAAAAGGGAAAACTTTGTTGAATAGCTAGTGAGCTTTGGATTGAGGTAAGTGTATTTCTCTTTCTTGGTGGACTTGCTCCACACCCTATGTATGATATATGCTTCTATACAAATGATTGTGGCACGACGTAGTACCGTGCATATTATTATTGTACGATGTAGTTCCGTACATATTATTGATGTACGACGTAGTTCCGTACATATTATCATAGCACGATGTAGTTCCGTGCATATTATTGTAGTATGGTGTGGTTTTGTATTTACCTCCGAGTTACAATGAAAGTGTTCGTGGTACTTGATGACGGAATATGAATATTACTTGATTGTTAATGGTTTATTTTTACTTCTCATATCTTTAAATTATTTTGCTTTGCATATATGAGCAACTTGCTAGTTTACTTGGAGCCCCGTCCCCGCTTATTGAGTCACTCGACTCACCCCTTTCCTTTTCTTTGTTATTTTATTTATGTATTACAGATTCGACACCATCTACTAGTGAGCATCGTGGTTGATCGAGGCGGAGTATCCTTCTATTAGCGGTGAGCCAACCCTTCGTCAGTGGTGGCCACCTATATAGTTTATACTTTCCTATGATGTATTTACAATATTTCGGAGTTGTATAACTTATTCGGCACTCTTAGATGTTCATGATTCGGAAAGTACTTAAACCTTTTCTTTGTGGGTATTATTTCTACTCTATTCTATGGTATTGAGATATCTATATTTTTCATTGAGAAGCTTATCTTATTCCTTCATAATCAAGTGGGTTCGCCCGACAGGGTCAGTTGGGTGCCCTCACGACTTATTCGGAATTTGGGTCGTGAAAGTTGGTATCAGAGCCATAGGTTTAGAGTGCTCACGAATCATGAACAGTGTCTAATAGAGTCTTGCTGATTGGGCGGAGACGTCCGTACCTATCTACGAGAGGCTATGGTGACATTTAGGCAACTTCCCTTCTTTCCCTCATTATCGTGCGTAGTATTTCAATAACAAAACTAATTTTTTTTCCACTATGTAACGCGCAGATGGTGAGGACTCGTTCTTCAGCTCAGGAGACGGAGGTGGGGCCGGAGGCACCACCTGATATACCAGTTGCCGGGCCGGAGGCACCACCTGATATACCAGTTGCCGCTAGAGGTGGAGTTAGAGGTGTCGGCCGAGCGAGAGGTCGAGGCAGAGGACGTGGCCGAGGCAGACGTGGAGTTCAGATTCGTACTGCCGTCCAGCCTAGGGCTAGAGCTGCTAGGGCCACGAGAGTTGTAGATCATGATGATACAGAGATTGAGGATCAGCCAGAGGTTCAGGTTGATCAGGGATTTATTGCTACACAGGTACTTCAGGATACTATGTTGAAGGTTTTGGGCGTCCTTCAGGCTCTTGCACCACAGGAATCTCCCACGACCCAGGTAGCTTCTCATATTGGCCCACCAGCGGGTACTCAGATGCGGGGTATGCAGACCCCAGTTCAGTTTGTTACCCCTGCTATGCAGACTCCAGAGGTAGTAGCTGTGGGTAGTGTACCCCAGGTTGCTCAGGCAGGTCAGCCAGGGCAGATTTTGGTTCCGGAGGTGAATCAAGTCAGACTTCTTCACTTCACTAAGTTACTGCCCCCGACATTTAGAGGACTTCCATCCGAGGATCCACGGGCCTTTCTGGATCGTTGCCAGCGGATATTAGTTGCTTTGGGACTTCTTGAGGAGCATGGAGTTGATTATACAGCTTTCCAGCTTGAGGGTTCCGCTCTGATTTGGTGGAATACACTTACTCTAGCTAGACAGGGCTTGCCGAAGCTGTCTTGGAGTGAGTTTTCGCAGAGGTTTATGGATAAGTTCCTTCCGCGTAGCCAGCAGGATGAGCGGCGCAGGCAGTTCGAGAGGTTGAGACAGGGCCATATGACTGTATCTGAGTATGAGGTTCGATTCTTAGACATGTCTCGTGATGCTCTTGATTTAGTTCGTCCGGAGTCGGAGAAGGTTAGGAGGTTCATTGATGGTCTTTCTGCTACTTTGAGATCTAGTATGGCTCGGGAGATAGAGGCTGGTACTTCATTTGATGTAGCGGTGGACATTGCTCACCGATATGAGTCATATAGAGCTCTAGAGCAAGAAGAGTTTGAGAGAGATAGTAAGAGATCTCGTGGATATGGGGGACTTCCTATTGCCTCATCTGGAGGCAAGGGGGTTCAGGGGAGGTCTTCTGATAGGCCAGCTCAGTCTATGGTTCACAGCTCGAGGAGCACATTTGTACCCCGTCATGAGCAGACTCGATTCTCTCAGCCTTCTCAGCCAGGCCAGTCTGTTTCACGACCTCAGCAGCACGTACCTCGCAGACCCAATTCTGGGTGCTATCATTGTCGTGAGCTTGGTCATCATATAAAGGATTGTCCTAGACTACTTCAGGGAGGTAGTCAGTCTTTTCCTCAACCCCAGGCATCTGTGCAGACTTATGGTACTACATCAGGTTCTCAGCCAGCTAGGAGTGCACCACCACCAGGCAGAGGTCGTGGGCGTGGTGGTAGTGGCCCTTCGAGGGGTGGTTATCAGAGTACTAGTTCAGCTCAGCCTCAGAGGCAGTTTTATGCTTTACCAGCCAGACAGGATGATGTGGCATCCAATGCAGTGGTTACAGGTACACTTTCTATTTGTGGACGTAATGCTTATTCCTTGATTGATCCAGGTTCCACGTATTCTTATGTGTCACCTTATTTTGCTTCGGGTTTTAATGTTGATTATATGTGTATTCGTGATTCATTTTGTGTTTCTACTCCTATTGGAGAGTCTATTGTGGTGGAGCGGGTGTATCCTGGTTGTACTGTGTCTTTTGGGGGACGTGAGACCATAGTTGATTTATTAGTTCTGGACATGGTAGATTTTGATGTGATTATCGGTATGGATTGGTTGGCATCATGTTATGCTACTCTCGATTGTCATGCCAAGACCATTCGGCTTTCTTTTCCTGGCTCAGTACCGGTAGTGTGGCATGGTTCTTGTTTGCCACCTACGGGACGTGTTATCTCTTTTATGAAGGCAAGGAGGATGGTGAATAAGGGGTGTTATGCTTATTTTGCCATGATTCGAGATACTAGTATAGAGGTTCCGTCTCTTGATTCGTTTCCCGTTGTGAGGGAGTTTACTGATGTGTTTCCCGATGATTTGCCTGGACTTCCTCTAGATAGGGATATTGAGTTTGGTATTGATTTGGTGCCCGGAACTCAGCCAATATCTATTCCTCCATATCGTATGGCCCCAGCCGAGTTGAAGGAGTTAAAGGAGCAATTGCAAGACTTATTGGATAAGGGGTTCATTCGGCCTAGTGTGTCGCCTTGGGGAGCTCCAGTGTTGTTCGTTAAGAAGAAGGATGGCTCTATGCGTATGTGCATTGATTATAGGTAGTTGAACAAGGTCACTATCAAGAATAAGTATCCCTTGCCTCGTATAGATGACTTGTTTGATCAATTACAAGGATCCAAGTTCTTTTCCAAGATTGATTTGAGGTCTGGGTATCATCAATTGAAGATTCGGGAGTCCGATATCCCGAAGACAGCATTCAGGACTCGTTATGGTCACTATGAATTCTTGGTTATGTCTTTTGGGCTTACGAATGCTCCAGCAGCTTTTATGGATATGATGAACCGTGTGTTCAAGCCTTATCTAGACTCGTTTGTTATTGTCTTTATTGATGACATCTTGGTCTATTCGCATAACCGTGAGGAGCATGAGCATCATTTGAGATTGGTTCTTCAGACACTTCGGGAACGTAAGCTTTATGCCAAGTTCTCAAAGTGTGAGTTCTGGTTGGACTCTGTGGCTTTCTTGGGTCATGTCGTGTCTAGTGAGGGTATTAAAGTTGATCCTAAGAAGATTGAGGCCGTTCAGAATTGGCCACGACCTACTTCCCCGACAGAGATTCGTAGTTTTCTTGGTTTGGCTGGATACTATCGGCGATTTGTGGAGAAGTTTTCATCTATAGCTGCTCCATTGACGCGCCTGACTCAGAAAGCGGTTCAATTTCGTTGGTCAGAAGAGTGTGAGGCAAGCTTCCAGAAGCTCAAGTCATTGTTGACTAGCGCTCCAGTGTTATCTCTTCCTTCTGGAGCTGGAGGATTTGTAGTTTATTGTGATGCTTCTCGTGTTGGGTTGGGATGTGTCTCATTGCCTATGCTTCTAGGCAGTTGAAAGTGAATGAGAAGAACTATCCGACTCATGATTTGGAGTTGGCAGCTGTGGTATTTGCTTTAAAGATTTGGAGACATTACTTGTATGGCGATCCTTGTGAGATCTTCACCGATCATAAGAGCTTGCAGTACTTGCTTACTCAGAAGGACTTGAATAGTAGGCAACGCAGATGGCTCGAGCTGATCAAAGATTATGATCTTACTATTCATTACCATCCGGGGAAAGCCAATGTAGTGGCTGATGCATTGAGTAGGAAGTCTATGGGTAGTCTTGCATTTCTTGATGTTGAGATGAGACCTTTAGCTCGAGAGTTGCAGACTCTATATAATTCGAGAGTGAGATTTGATATTTCAGACTCGAATTGGGTATTTGCTTGTATGGTGGCTCAGTCTTCCTTAGTTAGCCAGATTAAGGAAAGACAGTTCGAGGATCCTTACTTTCTTGAGCTGCGAGGGCGCATTCAAAGTGGAGGAGTCCCTCCTTTTGAGTTGGATAGGGATGGTACTCTTCGGGTTGGGGGTCGTCTTTGTGTTCCGAATGTTGGTGATTTGAGGCAGTTGATTCTTGATGAGGCTCATAGTTCGCGGTATTCCATTCATCCCGGTATCACCAAGATGTACCAGGACCTTCGGGAGTTGTATTGGTGGAAGGGGATGAAGAAAGATGTCTTTGATCATGTATCTCGGTGTTTGAACTGTCAGCAAGTCAAGTACGAGCATAGGAGACCCGCAGGTTTAGCCCAGGCACTACCTATTCCTGAGTGGAAGTGGGAGAGGATTACCATGGATTTTGTAGTTGGCTTGCCGAAGACATTGAGGCATCATGATTCAGTTTGGGTCATTGTCGATAGACTTACCAAGTCGGCCCATTTCATTCCGGTGAAAACAACTGATACATCAAAGAAGTTGGCTCGGATCTTTATTGAGCAGATTGTTCGGCTGCATGGTACTCCATTATCTATTATCTCTGATCGAGGCTCTCAGTTCACTTCTCAGTTTCGGCAGGTTTTTCAGCGAGAGTTGGGTACTCAGGTCCAGCTTAGTACCGCATTTCATCCGCAGACTGATGGACAGTCTGAGCGGACTATTCAGATCTTGGAGGATATGTTGAGAGCATGTGCCCTGGATTTTGGCGGTCATTGGGATGATCATTTGGCTCTTGCAGAGTTTGCTTATAATAACAGTTATCAGTCTTCCATTCAGATGGCGCCATTCGAGGCATTATATGGTCACCGATGTCGATCTCCAGTTGGTTGGTTTGAGTCTCGAGATGTTGAGGTGTTGGGTCCTGATATTGTTCGTCAGACTCTGGATACGGTCCGCATCATTCAGGATCGTCTTCGAACTGCTCAGAGTAGGCAAATATCATACTCGAACAAGAGAAGCCGAGAGTTGGTGTTTGAGGAAGGTGATATGGTTTTCTTGAAAGTATCACCAATGCGGGGTGTGAAGAGATTTGGGAAGAAGGGCAAGTTGAGTCCTAGGTTCATTGGTCCTTTTAAAATTGTGAAACGTATTGGTGAGGTTGCTTATCGACTGGCATTGCCAGAGTCTATGCCTGTTCATCCCGTTTTTCATGTTTCTATGCTCCGAAAGTGTGTTCGAGATCCCACTCACGTCATAGAGGTGGACCCAGTTCAATTGGATGTGAACTTAGCTTATGAAGAAGTTCCAATTGCTATTGTAGGAAGAGACACTCGAAAGTTGAGATCTAAAGAGATTCCATTAGTAAAAGTGCGATGGCATAACCGTCCGCATGATGAGGATACTTGGGAGATTGAGTCGAGCATGCGGGATAAATATCCCCACTTGTTTGAAGCATCGGGTAAGTAGATTTTAAAGTCCTTGCATTTAAATTTCTCTTATTAGTTGTGAGTTATAGCATGTTCCCCTCCTTGTCGAAGTTTTTTTTTATATTCGTTAAAGTAATTTATCTCCTTGCCGGAGTGTGTTTAATTTATTATTGAGATTTACCTCCTTGTCCGAGCGATTGGGATTATCTTGAACTTTGCTTGGTGCCTATGCATGGCTTATTATATTGTATCTGGTGGTTGTTGGTATTAGATGGATAAAGTTCGAGGACGAACTTGTGGCTAAGCGGAGGAGAATGTAACAACCCGATTTTTAAAGATATTAATTAATAGTTGGTGTGTCAATTATTACATTGATATATTGGTGGGGCTTCTTAACTTTAGTGTATTAAATAATATGTTAGTGGGCTGCCCACATAATAGGCATATGCACTATGTAAAGGTTCACTTAGTGGACATTAGCGTTTAAATCCCAATAGCATAAGTTGAGAGATATAGAAAGAAAGCTGAAAGGAGCGGCATAGCAGTGGTGTGGATATACAGCGTTAAGAGTAGCTCTGGCCTCTCAGAGACAACTCCACTTGGTATGTGTAAACTCATTTCATATTCTTATTTATTACATGGTTATTTGTAAGGATTAAGGCAAGATTAATGAAATACTAATAATTAGTTATCTATTAAAGTAGAACTTTATTAACTTGTGATTGGTGGTAATGGAACTCTTGGTTCAAATATTTTGCAGAGAGAGTTTGTTTCGGAACAGAGGTTCTTAGCTCCTGGGTTACATTTGTCTTCTTTTATTTTGAAATTTTCTCTTCTCTCTGGTTGTAATTAATATTGTTTGGAGATGAAATTACAATGCATTGGACTGTAGCTAATAATTTGAGTAAAGATAGTGGTCTTAGAATAATTCTCATCATCCAAATTTTGAGCTTGAAGCACATAAATTGGGACTTTTAGGCCTAAATCCTATAACACTAATTTAGTAAATTAAAAGTCTAAATGACATTAAATTATAAAATTAATAATATATTTAGACTCATTAGTTTATGGTTAACCCAAAAATGTCGTTGGATTCATAGTTTGATCAAGTAAGCCCGGGGGTTGACTTTTAAGTTTATTTCTTAACCCCTTTGTCTTAAGATTTGTAATGTTTAAAGATTAGCTTTGGTATTAATTGCATTGCGTTCCTTTAATAGAGCGAGAAGGTTTGGAAGAGAATCGAAAAGGGAAAACTTTGTTGAATAGCTAGTGAGCTTTGGATTGAGGTAAGTGTATTTCTCTTTCTTGGTGGACTTGCTCCACACCCTATGTATGATATATGCTTCTATACAAATGATTGTGGCACGACGTAGTACCGTGCATATTATTATTGTACGATGTAGTTCCGTACATATTATTGATGTACGACGTAGTTCCGTACATATTATCATAGCACGATGTAGTTCCGTGCATATTATTGTAGTATGGTGTGGTTTTGTATTTACCTCCGAGTTACAATGAAAGTGTTCGTGGTACTTGATGACGGAATATGAATATTACTTGATTGTTAATGGTTTATTTTTACTTCTCATATCTTTAAATTATTTTGCTTTGCATATATGAGCAACTTGCTAGTTTACTTGGAGCCCCGTCCCCGCTTATTGAGTCACTCGACTCACCCCTTTCCTTTTCTTTGTTATTTTATTTATGTATTACAGATTCGACACCATCTACTAGTGAGCATCGTGGTTGATCGAGGCGGAGTATCCTTCTATTAGCGGTGAGCCAACCCTTCGTCCGTGGTGGCCACCTATATAGTTTATACTTTCCTATGATGTATTTACAATATTTCGGAGTTGTATAACTTATTCGGCACTCTTAGATGTTCATGATTCGGAAAGTACTTAAACCTTTTCTTTGTGGGTATTATTTCTACTCTATTCTATGGTATTGAGATATCTATATTTTTCATTGAGAAGCTTATCTTATTCCTTCATAATCAAGTGGGTTCGCCCGACAGGGTCAGTTGGGTGCCCTCACGACTTATTCGGAATTTGGGTCGTGAAACTACCAATTCGTTATAATATCCAAATAGCAGAAACCAGTCATATAACTTATTCCATAGATTTTATAGAATTAGAAAACCATATAATCTGTCCCAATTTCACAAAATCTACTAAAAATAAAATCATAGGCAGTTTTAATTTAGTACAGAAATTAAGAACAGATTTTGTAATTTTTTTGAAAACCAGAAAACCAACCTAATGACATCTGATACCAATGAGGGATTCATATATGCATATACATAAATCTATACTAAATAGATTAATCAAACATTATAAATCCGAGAACTTACTTGTTCTCCTTATAAGCAGAAGCAGTAGGATCTTGACTACGGCTAGAATCACTGGTCGTCGGCGGTTGTCACAGTGACGGAGCAACCCCTTTATCCACAGTCTAAACACTAGTTATTTGGTAGAGAGAAAGAGGAAGAGCTGTATAGAAAAGTACATTTTTTTTACTGTGTATTAATGTATACTTATAGCTTATATGAAGTAGTTGTCCTCTTATAGGACTCTACTAGGTAATTATCTATTTACCAGGATAAGCTTTAAGAGCACCCAGGGGTGGATTCTTAACAAATAATTCCAACAGGTAATGTCAGGTAAATTTGTTTAGCATAACTTTCTGCTTTAACAATTTCAGCATTAGTCATCATCCTCAAAAGTAGAAATTAAACCTGCATCTTTGATGCCTAACACCTGAGACCAAAGTTTGTCTAAGATGAGTCCGGCATGTTATGCTGTCAAGTAGACTCTCTCTGGCTGGACATGACTTCATATTTTCCTGTTGTATGTACTTGAGCATTACTTAAAGTGCTCACTAGTTTCATGTCATTTGAAAATTGAAATGCTGCAAGGCAAACTTGGGAGAAACCTTTTCCCTTTGAGAAGTGCAAAGAATATCTTTATTTCATATTAGTATTTCCTAAAACATCCCACCGAAAATGGGGTAAAAGAAAATGAATAGTTTTACCTTAATTTTTCACTGCAAGTGTTGGTTGATCTTGACATTAATTACCTACAATAGATCTTAGTTTGGGCACAGGCAGGCTGTTGACACACAAGCATTTGATAATGTGATTTTAGGTTTTTATATGACTACCAGCACATAAGTTTCTTGATTGCAAATGACACTTCTAATAAATATTGAATTAGAAATAAGTTTAAACAAGAATTTTCTCTATCTATTGCTGGTGTACTTTACGCTAAGTTTCTTGATTACACAGAATAGAATTGTTGGAAGTAGCTTCCTTTTTCCAGCTTAATTAGCAAGTAAGTGAAGAAGTTATTTCAATTTGCTCCAGACATGAGTATACCACATTGTTGTTTTATCTTTGAAGTCTTTATATACATACGTAATATCACTTGATAAATTTGACTAGCTTTCTCGTAAAGATAATTGTTGGTGAAACAAAAGTTGAAGCATTGTTAGAATAAAAGTATAGAAAACTATTTAACCAACTTTCTAGTTCTTTTAGTTTAACTCTATTTAATTTTCGCTATCTATGTTGTTTTCTAAGAAAAATTTTTAATATCTTTTTACAGATTTTGGAGAATGAAATTCACAACTTCATATAAAAGGAAGATTTTGAGAACATGGTTGGCTTATGGGAGTATTGGACATCTATATATTATAGTCTAGGGAATAAGCTAGGTTTTTGGTAAGAAAAATAAACAATATCATTGCTACTTACATTATAGCTACACATTATCATGGACGAGATGTTAATAGTATTTTTTGGATATATATATATATATATATATATTATATCTCTCCTTTTGTGCATGTTTTCTGGTTGCAAAATGGATAAATTACTGTAGTTTTAAGTTGAATAAAATTTAAATTTTTGGACAGTAAGTTTTAGGACCATATGTTATCTTGTCTTGTAGGTTCAAAAAATCCGGTCTCTATCTTTACAGCAAGAATGACTCAGTTAATATTCCCTCCGGTCCATATTATTTGATGTTTTAGGTATTTTTACGCGTATTAAGAAAATCACATTTTTAGCATTAATTAGTAATGTAATTGACTATATTAGCCCTTATTCAAGCTATTATTACTTATCATATTGTTTAAAGTCATTTATTAGCCAGGGGTGACATTGTAAAATTCCATCTTGATTTTCGAAAAGATCAAATATTGTGGACCAAACAAAATAAGCTAAAACATCAAATAAAGTGGACCGGAGGGAGTAACAAAAAAATTTTGTCGTTGAAAAAATTTAGGACTAGATTTTGTTTTAAAGGTCTTTAATTAGGGATCAGAATAATTGTCCATAAAACATTTTTAGGGGCCAGATTATTACTAATCGCAAAAGAGATTTTAGGACCAGATATGCTCCTGTTAAGTCGTCATTCTAATCGTTTTGAGGACAGAGGCAATAACCACGACTAGAAAAATCTAATCGCTATTAACATTAAGGACCAGAAATGGACTGTTTGCGATACGAGCAGAAAAATCTGATCACAATTAACATTAAGGATCAAAAATGAATTTTTTACAGCCAGAATTCCGGTCGCTATAGACCATTTTTCTTGTAGTGTAATTTGTCAGGAAGATGAAGATGGTGCACATGCCATTTCAAGGTTGTGATTGGTCGTAGTTATTTATCAATTTATTATGTCATTCATTGATTCCTCACAAGTGTTTGTCTATAATCAGCAACAAATTAGAAAAGGTCATGTCTATTGATCTGGTAGTAGTGAAAATGCATGATGTTAAGAGTTGTAAATTAAAGTATAGACAATCATATGATCTCTCAATTTGTAACTAAGAAGCTGGTTTGAAGGGTATGGTAACTGAAATATACATACCGTGCATATCGATTGAGAATTAGACAGTGTGTAGCTGAATCATATCAATTACACTTTATTTCATGCGAACCAAATAACTACTTGTCTAAACAAGCATATCCAACTATATGACTACATCCAATTACACATAAATCCAATTTCAAAATAACTTTGCACATGCTCCAAATAATGTCTCATTTCTATTAGGTTCACTACGGAAATGAATTTGAAAACTATATGAAAGCACATATATGATAGTATATCTTGAGTTTTTAATCTTATTCTGATGGAGCTTCAACCATGAGATTTGCTGAGTAGATCTAATTTCTTCAATACGTTATGCTGGCATAAAGCCAATCCCATCAGTTTTATAAGCATATATTTTCTTGGGAAGCTTGCAACAACTATGAACGAAGAAATATTTTAGAATACTCCCCGGTCCACTTTATTTGTTGTTTTAGCTTATTTTGTTTGGTTCACAATATTTGATCTTTTCAGAAATCAAGATGGAATTTTACAATGTCTTCCCTGGCTAATAAATGACTTTAAATAAAATGATAAGTAATAATAGCTTGAATAAGGGCTAATATAGTCAATTACATTACTAATTAATGTTAAAAAGGTAATTTTATTAATACACGTGAAAATATCTAAAACATCAAATAATATGGAAGGGAGTATCAATTTCATTGTACATCTAACAGGTCACAATAAAGAAAACAGTCCCTTCGTATCATTTAGTTGACCTCATGACCTGACAAGTTGATTTTATTTCTTTAATAAGGTGTGATTTTCTATGAACTTTGTTTAATGCATCCCGTTGTGCGTACTTCACGTGCCAGTTTCATTAATGTTATGTAGAAATATGTAAAGATGTTTCATGTTAATTCTTTTTTACTATGATGCCTTTTCCAAATGGATTATTATTAGGTTACAATCAGCCAGCCATATACTGTATGTTATGTACGGTATATTTTAATTCTGAGTAAACTTTATTTATCAGATTATATTGAGTATATTGTTGTTCTGTACTTTTTTATAAATAAGTTGTGTATAACCACTTATCGCATTAGATTTTTTTGACATAATAAAATATTTTAATTTAGAATTTATTAATTCTATCTTATATGATCAAAATATTAATTGCAATATGATCTAAATGATAAGATTAACCTCACATTTTTTAACAATGTCTTCATTTCTTTTTTAACAGAAATCAACATATTAATTTAAGACGACAATAAAAATTAATAGTATAATTCTTCATCCAAATAGTTGGGGTCGGGTCACGAACTCATAAATCTTGTAAATTCGATCCATCATAAAATGAGTCTTTAGCTAACAATTTACATCGACTAGAACACAATAGGAGAACTGTTTTATTAATAACTTAGACATTTTTTTTGTCAATAGAGAGATATATAGAGAGAGAATCTATTAGTTGTTCACTTTGATTCATTATTCATAAGAGTCCCTTCACAGATTGTCCCATGTTCCTTTAATATTTTAATAAAAAATCTCCCCCTTTGCTGCCAGTTGTTGATTGAATAAATAATAGTCTTAAAATAAAGTTTGTTACCAGCTAAGTGCAGATTCTGATCCCATGAAATTAAATGCTCTAGATCCCTTCAACCTATTCTCCGCAATATCATGGGCTCCCCCATCATCCTCGGTCAACAACCAAAACGAAAGGATAAAATATTAGCGCAAAGGTTTATGCTAATATTGTTAATCCTTTAAACCTGTAAGAGGTCATTACACATTGCACATGTAAAGGTTTTTATGTTCGTTGGACCGTAGAAAGAGTATAAATCGAAGTAACACGTCGTTTATGGGTATGGCTTGGTATGAATATCGTGTACAAGCACTCCATATTTACGTCAAGTTTTTTTTTTTTTCCTTTTTTAGGTTAATTTATATATACTCTTTATTAGTTTTAATCAATAGACAAAAAATACTTTAATCTAAAAAAGAAAACTAACAAAGTCAAAACTCTCACACGCTCAATACTTACGTGTAACATATCTGATTTGTCGTGTCTGCTTAAAACTTACACTTAATAACTATATAATATTGAAATATATATTATGTTATAAATGCAATTGTATAGGATATATGATATTCGTGTAATGTGTATATAATTAGGGTAAAGTTAGTTGTACATTGGGTCAAGCCCACTAAAGATAGCTTAGGGATTAAGTTGAAATTTTATCATTTTTCTTATATAAATAGGGGTTCTCATTCATTAATGGAGGCGAGGGTAGTCATCTAAAATTTGTGTGTTGCGTTCATTTTTACATGGTATCTAATGTGATGATGACATTTGAGCTATTTGAGGGCTTGGTTTAGTATAAATTTTTGCAACGACTACGACTTTTCGTTCCTCTTTTATTTGTTAAGTTGAAAACAATAACTCCTTCAAGATTTTAAAATCTCTTTCAGAAAATTCTTTTCACAAGATACCATAGGTAAAAGGCAAAAAAAAAAAAAAAAAAAAAAAAAAAAAGGGAAAAATCTTTTATAGAAGTTTCAAGGTCATATATAAGAAGGGTTTGTCTGAATTTCAACACAAAAAGTGAATCCAGTAATTCATCATTTCTAAAGTTGCTAGATCTAGACTCAAATAATAGGGCAAGGTATTACTCACTCCAATTCCGGAAGAAGAATCCTTGTCTATAATTATCTTTACTAAAATATATCTAGTTGTTGTCATCATCCATTTAAAAAAATGTTATGTGAATAATTAATATGTTAATTATTTGGATAAGGTCTGCAACAAAGAATTCAGCATTATTGAACAATATCTTGGCTTTGTTTGACTTTTAGGCGCAATGCAATTTCTAATTTTTTTCTTTTTTAATTTAGATAGAAGAGAAAACTCGTGCATAAGACAAGCTATAATGAAATGCTATAAACTACACATTATATTTCAATAGTATAATTTGTTATTTGCCTATGTGCCATCTAATTGCACTAGCATATATTTTAGTCGACTGTGAATTTCTTATGTTTAATATTTAGAGATGACAATATCTTCTTCATAATTCTGAAAATTTCTTTTAAGATTTACGCAAAAATAGCTTTTGTCAATGAAGTAGGTCAATGGTGAATTAAACTTTAGATCTCAGAAGAGTCATAGTTTATATTTCTCCAAAAATTTCACTAAAACATAATGACTTTCTAAACTATTCGTATTCGTATTCGTTGAAGTATCATGACAAAGAGTAACTAATAATTAATCAATTCAGTGGTTTGGTTTAACTTTTGAGGCTTGATACCTTACTTCCATTGTTGGTTGTGATTTTTTTTCCAGACTACTCTTACAGTTAGTCATTTGATATAATGATAACTATTTTCTGCACGCATATAATATATACAGTTTAAGTAATAAGGTAATAAGACCAAGTATTATTTCTACAGAAATTTATGAATAACTATTAATTAAATTAAAAAATTAATAATTATATAAACAAGAAGAATTGGTTATGTTGATTTGAGATTTAACTATAAACAAATGACAAAAATATTGATCAATCACGCAAACTAAGGTTTCAGATATCAACGGGAAATTTCTTTTCTTGTGTTGCGGGATATCTTGTAACGAGGAGAGAAAATGCAAAAAAAAAAAAAAAAAAAAAAAAAAAATGCCATGCTTTGATTGTCATAATGCAATTCAATTCACACATTGAAAATGGTGTTGGGGAGTGGATAGGATGGACCGATGGAGTAGACTTGGTGGTTGGAGATATGGGTTTTGTCATTTAGCAAAGTTAAACAGTCCATTAAAACAGTAAAGAGACATGAAAGTTAAAATGATTTAATGGTGAATTGAACTTGAGATTTCAGAAGGGGTTGTGGTTTATAGTTCTCCTAAAATTTCACTAAAACATAATGATATTCTAAACAATTCAGGATCCGGCTCCTCTCCATTACACCTTCTCTCCTTCCCTCAAGTATATATTTAGATTAGTGACACATATCCTAATTAATTTTTAAAGTTGTAGATTAGATTTATTTAATAAGTATCTTAACCATAGTTAAAATAACATATTTAAAGACCCTAACTTTGGTAAGAATTAAATTTCTATATTTCCACAAATTATGGTATCTATTAATTATATCATTATTCAATTTATTCTTTTTACATCCAAATATTCAAAAAATTAAAATTAAAATACTCTAGATTGTAATAGTTATAGTTGGAAAAAGGATTGGCGTAATCCCAACTTCACCTAGATATATTCTAATGTTTTAACAAAATAATTGGAATTCATTTATGAATCTAATTTTTTTTTAACGTCAGTAGTGAAAGCGCTACTTACGTCAATTGTACATTATGCTTGACATATTTATTGTAATACATTAGGAAGTTTAAAAGTATATAAGTTATAGGAAATAAGGGAAGCTGATAATAGTAACGCTTATCAATTTTTAAAATCTGTGGTAATAGTTGGATGTAAAAATAATAATATCCATTATCGTTAATGAATTTTATAAATTGTAAAGATATAGCATTTTTAGTTTTTATTAAAGTTAGATTAGATAGCGTTTCTCTAGAAATATCATTTTAATTGTAGTTAAATAATTGTTAAATACATTAAATCTCGACCTTTGAAAATTATTTAAGCCAAGTATCAATCATCTATATGTGCACTTGATAAAATGTAGATAATATGTAATGGAGGTGAGATTCATGTTCGTCCAAGTATCATGACAAAGAGTAACTCATAATTAATCAACCCAGTGGCTTCCTTTGACTTTTGAGGCTTGATACCTTACTTCCATTATTGGCTGTGAATTTCCTTCTTTAGTTTGTTTTCTATTTTTGGTACTAACCTTAAAGTTTACTCATTTGATATAATGATAATTATTTTTTGAACACATACAATATACGCTGTTTAAATAATAAAGTAATAAGATCAAGTGTTATTTTCATAGAAACATATGATTAACTATTACCTAATTAAATAATTTTGAATTGTATAATCAAGAAAAATTGATTTATTGATTTGAGAGTTAACTATTACACATTTAGATTGGTGAGACATATCCTAATTAATTGATTTATTGACAATTTATGACTAAACAATTAAACTAATCAATCACACAAACCAAGATTTTAGATATCAATGGAAAAAAATATTTCTGTGTTATGGAATATCTTGTAATGAGAGAAAATACAAAAAAAAAAAAAAACAATTGTCATGATTTGATTGTTGTAATGTAAGTCAATGCACATATTGAAAATGATGTTGGGCAGTGAATGGGCTGGATTAGACTTGATGGTTGTGTATTGGGTTAAATCTGACGTCACCAAGACTGATGACTAAGCATCCAAGTAGGACGACGTGTGGGCGACACGTGGGTATGAGTAGGCATAAAGATAACGGACAAAACCAAGGATGAACGGTCACCACGAGCAGATGAACAGTTGCAACGGCCAGAGCGGACGCAACTCCCCGTCAAACTCATTCAAAATAGAAGCCTTATCCTTAAATGATGTAACCGCTCGTCTGAGGAGTTACAACTGCTCGCGAATGGGTGTCTAGTCGCCTATATATTGTACTTCAAGTCACAAACATTGGATCTAATTTTTCTCTTACGCTCTCTCTGAATACACATCTGTACTTCAATCATTTATACAAAAGCCTTTATCTCCTGTCCATACTAATTACTTTAATCCAAATTCAAGCAATCTTATTTATTATTTCGCTGTTGCAACATCATAAAGAATACGAGGAAGGAATTTCACCAGATCCTCGCGACCTGAATACGGTTCCTTCTGCCTGATTTACATTTATTGCAAAGCATTAACTGCATTCTTATTTCCTTACTTTTACTTCCTGCATTTATTCCAAGCATTTACTTCCCTCCACGATCCTTGTATGCTTTTACATTTGTTCACACTTAGGCGATTAATCTTAATTATTGACCGTGACTCCGCATTACAAATTTAATTGTGAATTAGCCTAATAAACGAAATTACGGTTAAACAATTTGGCGACCACAGTGGGAGCCGGTTAATAACTTCTGTAGGTTAATTGCTTATCGTACTTTACTCTCTGCTCGCTATTTTTCTTGCTCTTTGGCTCTCTCCGTTTTCTTTTTGAAATGGCAGATAACAATTCACACAACAACGCTCTCGTCGAGGGGCAACAAAACCTTAATGACGTGGAGCAAGTGGACCTGAATCCAGGCGGGGATGAGCAACAAAATGTCCCCGCAGACGACAACATAATCCCTCCCGCAGAGGACGAGAACGTGATCCCAGCAGAACAGGAAAACGAGCATAGCCAACAGAGTAGCAGACATAGCCACCTTCCTGGCCGGAGAAATTCCGATCAAGGACCTGGAGGGCCTAGAAGACCCAACGGCCCCGGGAATTCAAGGAATTCTCAGGATCCTATCCTTGAGTTCATACGGCAGCAAGCCGAAATCAACAGACAAATACGGGAAGCTATCGACGGACTACGAGGACAAGCCCCGCCAAACACAGGAAATCCACCCGCTGATCGCCCAAGGGATGCCTCGCCATCCCATGCCTCGAGACGCGCTGAAAATCAAAATGCAGGATCAACGGTGCCAACGGAGATGAGCGAAGTCATGGAAGCTCTCACCAGGCAGTTCAAAGAAAGCCAGGAGGCCCTACAACGTTCTCTCCATGAGAGGATTGATCAAATCCCTGGCGCACCACCCACTTTGAAGAAAGTAGACGTTCAGCGGTATACCCAAAGGCCTTGGAAGAAAGAAGCAGCGCCCAAGGCAATACCCAAAACATTCAAAATGCCAAACATACCAAGATACCGGGGAACAACTGACCCCAACGATCACTTGATGATGTTTAGTAATTTCATAAAAGCAAGTGATCTCACCGACGAAGAGATCGAATCAGTACAATTAAAGAAATTTGTGGAGACATTGGCAGACGGCGCTCTCCGATGGTACTCAATGCTGCCACCAAATTCAATAGGATCCTTTGCCGAAATGGCAGAATTATTTGTCAAAGCGCACACAGGCGCCCAGAAAACAGAAACAAGAGTCGAAGACATCTTCGAAATCAAGCAACTGCCCGGGGAGTCTCTCCGGAAGTACGTGGATCGCTTTCAGCGTGAGCGCATGCTACTACCCAAAGTTCCAGATCGGTGGGCGGCTATCGCATTCACGAACAGTTTGGATGTCAAAAGTTCTGAAGCGACCAGACGATTGTACGAATCCTTGCGGGAATACCCTGCAGCAAACTGGTCGGATGTCTACAATCGCTATAATTCGAAGGTACGTATAGACGAAGATAAATTAATTGGCACAGGTGCCCGGGGACGGAGCCAGGCTCGCGCCGGCGGCGCCGGGGGAAAGATCGAGACCGATAAACCAGATGTGCGGCACGATCCATATCCCAATCGGTCACGCAACAACTCAAATGGACGCGGCCGCAACAACAACAAAGGCCTTGCAAGAGGCAATGATTCTGCTTCAACCTCTGGTGGACTCCCATCCCTGCCCGTCTTCACTATCGGAGCAGTTGAACTGGTAGCAGTACTCGAAGGGATGAGTGAAAAAGTCAAATGGCCTAAAGATATGAAGGGTGACCCCAGCAAGCGTAGCAAGAACCTGTGGTGCGAATTTCATCGCGATCACGGCCACACGACGGACGACTGCAAGGCTCTAAGGTACGAGGTCGCTAACCTATTGAAACAGGGCTACCTCAAGGAGTACCTGACAGAGAAAGGAAAACAAACACACGCAAAGGCCCAGCAAAGTAAATCAGAGCCTCCCCGAGCATCGTCTCCAAAGATGACTGTCAACGTCATCTCTGGTGGCATTGAGGTTGATGCAGTCACGTACACCGCAAAAAAGTACGCCAAAGTATCGATTACCAAGACCAAACGACCACGGCTCGAGGATACAATAACTTTTGAAGAAGCAGATGCTGATGGCTTACAATTTCCTCACATGGATGCCTTGGTGATCACATTGCGAGTGGAGGAATTCGATGTCAAGAGAGTGCTCGTCGATCCAGGCAGTTCAGCGAACATCATGCTGTCTCGAGTCGTGCAGGAATTGAAATTATACGACAAGATCTTACCAATTTCTCGCGTTCTCTCGGGATTTAACAATTCCAGCGAGAAGACGTTAGGAGAAATCACTTTAACGACTCTGGTCGAAGGTGTCAAGAGACAAACAACATTTCATGTCGTCGACGGCGACATGGCTTACAATATAATCCTTGGGAGGCCATGGATACATGATATGCAGGCAGTCCCATCGACATATCATCAAGTAATGAAATTCCCCTCGGAATGGGGGATACGAGAAGTTCGGGGAGAACAACGCTGCGCTAGAGATTGTTACTCAGTTGCAGTCAAGCTCCCCGAGGAGGCAAAATAGCAATCAAAGGGCCCGGGGTCGGAGCCAAACGATGATACATCAAACTACCGGGTCCCGGAGTTCATATCAAAGTTAGACGCACGGGGAGAATATACACCGACTATTGAAGCTTTGGAACCAGAGGAACTTTTCGACAGCATGCCCGAAAGAAAAGTATACTTGGGAGCGGAAATAAACAAAGACTTGCGCGAAGGTATTTTGCATTTCCTCAAAGAGCGGCACACGACTTTTGCGTGGTCGCATGCAGATATGACAGGGATCTCCCCGGAGATTATTTGTCATAAGTTGAATGTGGATCCGTACCATCGCCCGGTGAAGCAAAAGAAGCGCCAACAAGGAGCATTCAGGAACCAGATCATAAATGATGAAGTCGACCGCCTGCTCAAGATTGGCTCCGTCCGGGAAGTCAAGTATCCGGATTGGTTGGCCAACGTGGTCGTGGTGGCAAAGAAAAACAGCAAGTGGAGGGTCTGCATCGACTTCACCGACCTAAACAAAGCCTGCCCGAAAGATTCTTATCCACTGCCTCAGATTGACCAACTAATTGATGCGACGGCCGGGCACGAGGTGCTTACATTCCTTGACGCATATTCTGGCTACAACCAAATCTTGATGGATCCGAACGACGAGGAGAAAACGTCCTTCATTACTTGCCGAGGTACGTATTGCTACAAAGTAATGCCTTTTGGACTTAAAAATGCAGGTGCGACTTATCAACGACTAGTCAATCGGATGTTTCACGACCACATTGGCAAGACCATGGAGGTCTACATCGACGACATGCTGATCAAATCTAAGCGGGCAGAGGATCACTTAACACATTTGAAAGAGGCCTTTCGAATCCTTGATCAGTACAACATGAAGCTCAATCCGGAGAAGTGCGCATTTGGAGTGGGGTCGGGGAAATTTCTCGGTTTCATCGTTTCCCAACGAGGGATCGAGGTAAACCCCGCCCAGATCAAAGCTATAGAAGCCATCCCCGACGTACTTCATAACAGAAAAGACGTAATGCGGCTAACTGGGAGAGTAGCAGCACTGAGAAGATTCATTTCCCGCTCATCTGATCGATGCAAAAGCTTCTTCGACGTGCTGAAACAGAACAAGGAGTTTGATTGGACCCCTGAATGTCAGCATGCGCTCAAGGACTTGAAGCGATACCTGTCAAATCCTCCTTTGCTCTCAATCCCTCAGCCAAGCGAACAATTACTACTCTACCTGGCCGTGTCTGAATCTGCGGTAAGTGCAGTACTGGTTCGAGAAGACAAAGGTAAACAACTTCCGATCTATTATATTAGCAAATCCTTATTAGATGCCGAAACTCGCTATCAACCTTTGGAAAAATTAGCACTAGCTTTAGTAATCGCTGCCCGTAAACTAAGACCTTATTTTCAAAGCCACTCGATAGCTGTAATTACTACCTTCCCTTTGCGAAATATCTTGCATAAACCTGAATTCTCGGGCAGATTAGTAAAATGGGCAGTAGAATTAAGTGAGTTTGACATATCCTATCAACCCCGAGTAGCCATAAAGTCTCAGGCTCTAGCAGATTTTATCGCCGATTTTAGCGCTACTATGTACCCTGACGCTCAGCGTGAGGCGGTTCTTTTCGCCGGGTCGGAATCAGGGGCATGGACCTTATACACTGATGGGTCCTCAAGTGTCAAAGGATCAGGATTAGGCTTGGTCCTTACCACCCCCTCGGGGGAGACCATTAGGCAGGCCATAAAATGTCCTTTTATTACAAATAATGAGGCCGAATATGAGGCCGTAATTGCAGGTTTGAAACTGGCTCGAGAATATGGAGCAGACAAAATCCACCTTAAAAGTGATTCTGCCTTGGTTGTCAATCAAATAAATGGGGGTTTCGTAGCAAGGGAATCTCGTATGCAAAGGTATCTCGCCCGAGTCACAGGTTTGCTGGCACAATTCGACAATTGGGAGGCCACACAGATCCCACGAGAAGAGAATCACGAGGCTGATGCCCTGGCGAATTTGGGTTCGGTGGCAGAAATGGGAACAACAGGTTCAGTGGCCGTGGCTCATCTCCTCTGCACAACAATAGATAAAGACGCTATGGAGGTTAACACAACCAGTTTAACTTGGGATTGGAGGAATGAGATAATCAATTATATATTGCATGGAACCCTGCCATCAGATGCTAAAGCTGCTCGAAAACTGAAAATAAAAGCGGCCAGGTATACAATTTTGGATAATACCCTTTATCGTAAGACTTTTGCAGGCCCACTCGCCAAATGTTTAGGCCCCAGCCAGACCGAATACGTGATGAGAGAAGTTCACGAGGGTTGCTGTGGAAACCACTTGGGAGGCAAAGCGCTCGCACGAAAACTTATACGAGCAGGCTATTATTGGGACAAAATGGAAAAGGATACCAATGAGTTTGTTAAGAAATGTGACAAATGCCAGAGGTTCGCACATCTCCTCCATCAACCGGCAGAACCCTTACATTCAATTATCTCCCCGTGGCCATTTATGAAATGGGGGATGGATATCGTAGGACCACTGCCCGCTGCACCTAGAGGGGTACGTTTCTTACTGATTATCACGGATTATTTCACAAAGTGGGTTGAAGCTGCAGCATACTCGAAAATACGTCAAACGGAAGTAATTGATTTCCTTTGGCGTTACGTCATTTGCCGCTTTGGTGCGCCCAAAGAGATTGTAATGGACAACGGTCCTCAATTCGTTGGTCAGAAGGTCACAAGGTTCCTTGAGGACTTGCGTATCAAGAGAATCACTTCGTCACCATACCACCCAGTGGCGAACGGGCAGGCAGAATCCACTAACAAGATAATAGTGGATTCTCTCAAAAAGCGCCTCGAGCAGGCCAAAGGGTGTTGGGTAGAAGAGCTCCCCGGGGTTCTTTGGGCATATAGAACAACTACGAAAATGAGCACTGGGGAGACACCTTATTCCTTAGTGTATGGTTCTGACGCACTAATTCCGGTTGAAATCGGCGAGCCAAGCCTACGATATGCTCACGCAACCGAAGAATCCAATTCAGTCAACCTCTCCGAAGAATTGGATTTCTTGGAGGAACGAAGAGAGTTAGCACTTATACGAGTGATGGCTCAGAAGGAAAGAATGGAACAATACTATAATCGGGGACTCAGGCTGCGCAATTTTGAAGTCGGGGACTTTGTATTGCGTAGAGTTTCCCAGAATACACAAGAAGCAAACGTCGGCAAACTCGGTCCAAACTGGGAAGGTCCCTACAAGGTGGTCGCATCCGTTGGTAAGGGCTCGTATCGTTTGGCGCGCCCAGATGGATCGCTCTTGCCCAGCAGTTGGAACGTAGCTCACTTAAAGAGGTACTACTTTTAAGTAGTACGCGGGTTAGTTTCTCTATCTATTTTTGTTATTTACTTGTTATTACTGCCTTTTAAGCTGTTTTATCGCTTTTGTCTAAATGGTACTAATGGTCTTAAAAAGGCCAGATCCGTTTAGCTCAACTGGTAGAGCTCGAGGCCCTCGTGCTTCGCAGCTGTGGGTTCAAATCCCACAACGGACACACTCCTCTTGTGGTTATATGTGTTCCTTGATTCAGCGTCCCACCCATTGTCTTTTTATGTCTGAAATCACGAAATTTCAACATAAAAACAGGGGGGCGGCGAGGGCCCCAGTAGGCCAAAGTCTCGGCTAAATATGAGTGGTCTTCGAGCAGAGCAAGGTCATAATCGTTTTCCAAGTCCACAATTGGAACAGAATCAAGTAAGTTCAATAGAACTGTTTTACTTGTACTATGCTGTTTCTTTTTTATTTTGCGGCCAAGTATTCGCCCGAATTCTGTAACAGTACGACCAAACAATCCTGTGTCCTGGTCGTTGGGTTACTTATCCTTTTTTCAATAGAAATAACAGGGCAGAACTCAACTAACAACAAAATTTTTCTTCCGCGAAAACTTTCAAATGTCAAATATGATAAGCAAAGTTTATCGCAAGGCCAGCCTATACGGCCACACTTCAATCTACCTAAACGGCCTAGTCTTGTCTAGCCAGGGAAACCTGACTTCATTCATCTTAACTAAAGACAACTTAACCTAGTTGAGATCGAAGTTTATTTCGTACATCTGCGCAGATTAATACCAAAGAGGGAACTCAGACACTAGGATTTGAAATATAATCCTGACCTCTGAAAACCTTACCAAACAATAAACATCGACGTCATTCATCTAAGCGAGACTTAAGGTCAAAAATGATCATCAAGCTTTGCTAGATCAAGCAAAGAAACAGTCAAAATGTGCGTTCATTCGCAAGTGTTCAAAATTAACAACAGTTAATACAAATTTACAAGAAGGACCAGTTAAGGCTTCAATCATCGTTTGGGCCTGGATCTCGACCTGATGCACTAACCTCATCAGTCGGATCCCCGCCCAAATCTTCGTCTTCATTGCCGTCACTGCCTTCATCATCCTCTTCATCGTCATCGTCGTCAGCTCCCACTTCCATGCCCAAGGCTTGCTTGACGTCGATGATGGCCGCTATAGTCTGATCAAGAATTGAGTCGACACTGACTTGGCCACGTTGCAGTTGGATGAGCAGCTTCTTCTTGGCCTCGAGGGATTCCAGTTTGGAGTCGATCATATAACGGTCCCTCAAATTCGCCAGATCCTTCGTCAGTTGTGCTTGGGTCCTTGCAGATTCCTCAGCCCGATCTTTAGCTTCTTGGAGTTCTCCTCGAGCAGCCCGGGATTCAGCCTCAGCTTTGTGTAACTCCCTCAACATTAAGTCAGAGGCGCTGCGGATACTCTCCAAAGTAAACTCTTTCAGGTTAAGCTCGTGGGCGAGTTGAGAAATCTGACGACCCTGCTCATCCATCTTGATTTTCAGCTCTTCAAAAGACAGCGTGAACCTTTCCTTCTCGCCTAAGAGGCGATCCCTCTCCTCGAGGAGCATGCTTATCTTGTCGTTTGCTTCAGTGTTGGATTTCTCCAACCTGTCTATCTTGTCCTCGAAAAAGCCATGCTTCCCTTCCAAGACCCGCTTCTCCTTGATCAGGGCTTGTTTCTCCTCCTCCAAGGTCTTATTGGCCCGAAGAACCTCCTGTAGGTCTTTCTTCAAGCCAAGAACTTGATCCTGATTGTTTAACCTGGAGCGAAGCATAAGCTCAGCAGCCATCATACCCGCCTGGCAACAAGTGAAAAATATACAAGCAGTTAGAACTAAAGGTCCTTGTTAGAAATAAGGAGAATAAAGAGGGAAATATTACCCGAGCAGTGTCTTCGGCAATGGCGTAGGCCAATTGCTCATCGTTCATGCTGCGCATGTTCCACTCCTCGCGAGGGCCAATCAGGTTGGACGTCACCTTGACCAAATGGCCAGGTTTCGACAGAAAATCTGTGCCTGGTGGAATGATAAAGTCACACTCCCTCTCGCACGGCCTGGGCTCCCTCGCCTGTTCAGAAGGATAGTTGGGGCCAAATTTGTGACGAATGCCTTTAACAGAGTACGCCCCAACCGATCCCCCCAAGGATACTCTCCTAGTCAGCTTAGTGCGAGAGACCTCGACGTCCCCTGACTCATCGAGGCCCAGAGTATCGCACTCTTGCAAGTAGACTGGCGCCGCCCCGTCGGCAGCCAAGTTCATCATATCCTTGTAATAGAAAACCTGGGGTTCAGCTTCCCCCACGGGTCTCTTCCGGTCACTTACCTCCTCATCCTCATCCTCGCCTTTCTCCCCGTCCTCCTCCCTCATGGGCTCTTTGCCTGGACGTCTATGGGCAACCTGCTCAGGCTCGCCTTGATGGTTACCAGCCCGCCCAGGTTCATCTTCAGGGAAAAATGCAAAACTCTCGGGCACTCTCTCTTCCCCCATTTCCCCAGCCTTGTCTCCCTCCTTTTTCTCAACTCGAGGGCTCTCCTCAAAGGCATAGGAAGAGGTCTCCGCCACCTTCCTCCGGTCTCCCCGAAGAGGCATCCTCCTCCTAGTTAAGTTCGCCTCGGGCACCTCTGAATCTGAAAGAACCACCACTTCAGGTTCGGCAGATTCAGGGGCAGCCGCCGAGCTCTTAACACTCTCTTGCCCAGTCTTGGGCGTCTCAGCAGCAGCAACATTGGCCTCGACTGTCTTCTCGGAAGACTGAGGGGTCTTGCGAGCCGTCCTTTTCTTCTTCTTGGGATTACTCTTTTCAGAGTCAGTTTGTTTCCTCTTCAGACTCGCAAGAACCTCCTCGCCCCCTTCCCTGGCCTTGACGGCAGCAACGGTCTGGAGGATGGCAGCTGCCTCCTCGTTGACCTCATCCATGGGGTTAATGATCTCCTCCACATGAGGAGGAGCAGGGAAGTAATCGCCGCTGGTGCCTAAACCTGAAAATAAAGTCACATTAATACTGCAAAAAGTTCCTCTTAAACCGACAATAACTCAGGTTATCAACTTACCATGAGTACTGGGATTCGACAAATTCTTTTTAGTGGCATAGTGAGGCCACTGCCTCTGCTCGTACGTAAAGCCTGCCAAGATAGGCTCAACCCAAGCAGTCAACTCCCTCTCGGAAATCAAACCGTCATAGGGAATCCTGTCGGCTGCCCAACAAAGAGAAAAATCAGAGAATGCAAAAACATGATTCAAAAAAAAAAAGAGCAAAACACTTTGTATGAATAACTCGGGGACTTACGAGTTTTGTTCCACACCTCGCGGAGATTGGTTTTGTCGCTGCGGGTAAAGCGCCTGGATGCCACATAAACATACCTGTGCATCCAGCCCCTATCCCCCGAGTCTCCAGAATTGCTCACCAAAGCTTTCCTTCCTCTCATACGGGCATTGACATACCCATCCCTAGCAACCTGAAGGCTGTACAGAGCAATGAAATGTTTAAATTCAAAATCCTGCTCGGTCTCATCGGCGAACCACTGCAGCAGGGAAATAATCCTATAAACACTTGGGCATAACTGCCCCGGGCAGATCAGGTAGTGTTTACAGATGTCCTCGATAACGGGGTGCAGCGGAAGCGAATGGCCTATTGTGAATGGATAGGTAGACACGGCCGTCCATCCAGGCCTCGCAGAAGTAATGTTTTCAGTAGGAAAGGGGCAAGTAACCATAATATCGTCCCCCCAGCCACAATCTGCCCTAACCTTAGGCAAGAGGTCAGGGGTGATTGAACTCTTGAAACGGCTCGAAGGCCACGACCTAATGTTACCATAATGACTGGAGGGGCTAATTGAACAATCATTCTCAAGACTCCCCCAAAGTTTTGGAATCACATCGGCGACAGAAGTGGGGGAACTTGTGGATTGGCCACCCGCCGCTGAAGAAGTACTGGCTGCGGCGTCCATGTTCAAGCTTTTCTTAGCTTTTGGAGACATTTAAATTAAGGAATTGACTGAGTTCTTAAGCTTTGGAAGGTTTTGGAGAGGTGTTTTGAAGCTCTAAAAGATACAAGCCAGATTTGGAATGAAGTAAAAAGCTCTCAAAGTAAGTAGAGGTCATATTTATAGGGTTAACCAGACCCGACCCGCATCTACACGTGTCACACGCTCGTGCAATAGGTAAATCCAGCCACTAACATATAAAATAATAAAAATGGCGGTTTCTTTTACCTTGAGACGTGCGAGACGTGAACAGGCGCAGCGTAATCATCACCCCTGCGTTCTCGGAACACGCAACAGCCACTTTCTCAGTAAAAGGCGGAGCGGAAGTGACAGTCTGCACGGTTTGTCTTTAGTAAGGCATTTAATACCTGCGCCAATATGATGCCAGTTAAATCAAAAGCTTTTGGGGAAGCATTTAATGCTTGTACACTGATGGGATAACAATCAACTCAACGGGCAGCTTCCTGCAAAGACTCAAATGTCTTGCCTAAAGAAGATCCAAAAGAGCTCCCTCCCGTTCAAAATTCGTTTTCCACTCCTCGACCAGATTCTCTGCTCGAGAAGTGCGGGGACTATCTGTATTGGGTTAAATCTGACGTCACCAAGACTGATGACTAAGCATCCAAGTAGGACGACGTGTGGGCGACACGTGGGTATGAGTAGGCATAAAGATAACGGACAAAACCAAGGATGAACGGTCACCACGAGCAGATGAACAGTTGCAACGGCCAGAGCGGACGCAACTCCCCGTCAAACTCATTCAAAATAGAAGCCTTATCCTTAAATGATGTAACCGCTCGTCTGAGGAGTTACAACTGCTCGCGAATGGGTGTCTAGTCGCCTATATATTGTACTTCAAGTCACAAACATTGGATCTAATTTTTCTCTTACGCTCTCTCTGAATACACATCTGTACTTCAATCATTTATACAAAAGCCTTTATCTCCTGTCCATACTAATTACTTTAATCCAAATTCAAGCAATCTTATTTATTATTTCGCTGTTGCAACATCATAAAGAATACGAGGAAGGAATTTCACCAGATCCTCGCGACCTGAATACGGTTCCTTCTGCCTGATTTACATTTATTGCAAAGCATTAACTGCATTCTTATTTCCTTACTTTTACTTCCTGCATTTATTCCAAGCATTTACTTCCCTCCACGATCCTTGTATGCTTTTACATTTGTTCACACTTAGGCGATTAATCTTAATTATTGACCGTGACTCCGCATTACAAATTTAATTGTGAATTAGCCTAATAAACGAAATTACGGTTAAACAGGTTGGAGACGTGGGTTTGTCATTTAGCATAGTTAAACAATCCATTTAGACAGTGCAGAGACATGAAAATTAAAATAATTTAATGAATAGACAGGAAAAAATAAAGGAAAAACGCAACGGAAGAAAAGATTGAATAAGAGAAGAAGAAAGGGTATTGAAAATACCTTAAAATGTGAATTCTTTGTCAAAGAATTAGGCTACTTGTCTATATATCAAAATTAATACAGTATATATATAGATTAGCTAAAAAAATTGATGTAAATATGGGATGCTTGTACATGAAATTCACACCAAGACATATCCATAAACGATATGTGTTACTTCGATTTATACTCTTCCTACAGTTCAACGAAGTTGAAAACCTTTTCATGTGCAAAATGTATTGACTTCTTGCAGATTCAAAGGATTAACACCATGCAGCAAAGCGCACTGTTTTCTAGCCCAGACGGTCAATTTACACTCTACAGCATTAGGTCGCTGTGTTTGCTATATATCCCACAGCTCTTTGTTGGCTCACATGCATGCGTAGTTACTAGTGAAACCTACACCCCACAGTGCTAAAATTTTTTCCTTTTCTTTTTGTATGTTTACCGAGAATGATGGTGGAGCCCATGTTACTGGGGAGAATAGTTTGAACAGATCTAGAGCTTTTCGCGGGATTGGAATCTGCACTAGCTGGTAACAAAATTTTTTTAAGACATTATTATTTGTTGAATCAACAACTTGCAGTTATTTTTATAAGTTATTGCATAAGTTATTTTTATTTTTGCATAACAGAATGTACACGCTCAACCAGATTTTTCTATATCTTGTTCAGTTCAATTGACTTAGCTTTTCTGATCCACGCATAATGGATGTTGCTTTGTCACGTGTGTTTATGCCACTATCAGAAATTCCTTGTGGCGAGTCTTGTATTTGGATCCCTTGCATAAGTTCAGCTGTGGGTTGTTCATGCCGCAATAAGGTTTGCTATAGCAATGAAATTAAACCATAAAAATAAGTAGATCTTCCTGCGTTCAATATAATACCATGTAATGCCGAGTTAGGAGAGGGGCACATGTATGGTTGTGGTTAGACGTAATGAACAGAGTAATTCAACAATAATTATATCATGTTGGTATGTGTGTATTTCTATCTATTGAATTTGTGTCAAAGTCTAGCACTATGTGTAGCTGGCAAGATTGTTGTATTATGATTTTTGTATTCCTGTACTCAAGTTACTCTTCTCAGACCACCTTGGTGAAAAATCAGTGGATTTTTTTTTTTTTTTGTACTCAAGTTACTAATAAAATGGCTCTCCTATTGTGTTCTAGAAAATATAAGTTGTTTGCTGAATACTCTCATTTTATGATGGATCAGATTTGTAGTATTTATGAGTTTGTGACCCCAACTGTTTGGATGAGAAATTGCACTACAGATTTTCGATTATTCTAGCCAACAAATTCTAACGACAATGATTAACGTAGCCGGAATTTTATTTCTCGTTGGATTTTCTATTGTAGCCACTGGCGAATTGAAGGACGTAATGTATTGAAACTTCCATCAGAAGCTTCTAGATTCTTCGAGAAGGGAGAAGATGATGATTTAGTTGGAACAAGATGGGCTGTTCTTTTAGCTGGTTCTAATGTTTATTGGAATTATAGACATCAGGTATATTATTATTATTTTCACTATTTTATTTAATAGTTTTTATAATATATCTGAATATATGCACATGTTTTTGAACTAGAAAAGTTATTGCCACGCATCTGGACTAATTCCATGAGTCGGTTAAGCTTGAATAGAAATTGGAGGGAGATGTACGTAGACCTTATCCCACCAAAGTAGAGAAAATATAAGTTGAAAATACCCATGATAAAGAAAAATTCTTGGAATTTATGCAAAAGATAGGGCACAATGGGAGAAAAGAGTTATATGTATTAGCTGAAAGTTTGTTCTACACATGTTAGCGGCTTTACTGTAGATCTTATGCTTTCTAGGAGTGGTTTAGCCGTTTAGAGATTTACACGTTAGAAAAGTAGAATTTTGCATAATATTGGCATGAGATGGGTCTTAATGAAAGTGACATGGTCGTATGATTCATATAAGCTAGGTGTAGTAGTTGTTGTTGTGTGATGCTTGGAAAAGCTAATTTCCATTATTATTAATCTAGAATTAATTTGAGCTTGGGATAAGTCATTACCAGTGACCACCACAAGAGAAACTTTCTCAGGTGACTTTGTTATGATATCGTTTGAGATTTCAGGCACTCTCCCACAAAGATTTCTGGTTCTTCTGGATATTATTTCTTCTATTTGTCATGTTCAGCAGTTCATATGAAGGACCAGTTTCAAGTGAATTTTCTCTTGCCTAGATAGATGTTAAAGAGAGGTGGTGCTGGTGAAGTTTACTGTTATTGGTGTCATATACTAAAACACTGTTTGTAAATTGGTGCTCTGCCGGCATAGTGGCTCTTCTCCGTAAATTCAGCTGAGAAGCCCAGCTATATAGTCTTGAATGTATTGAGAGCACATTTCTCAAGATGCAAATAAATGGTGAACTGGTGGTCCTTTTCTTCATGACATACTATTTTGGTTTTCTGTAGGAATAAATTAAGAATCAAACCCATTATAGAATCACAATTTCACACGCGCAGAGTTGAACAATTTGAGGACCTATCTGTTCAACATTTCCCTGAGTCAGAATTCATTACTCTTCTTTCCTCTTTTGACGACAAGAATTTCTTAGTTCAAACTTGCATGTTTAGTCGTTTAAATTAGAGTGAACGATGCATTAGCATTTGGCTTTTCTATTAAATTGGTCTACCTTCGCTTCTGCTTCAATGCAATTTGTAAATCAAAGTCATATCTTGTGAACTTACTTTGCTTCTCTATCACATTAATGAAAAGATACATCCAAAACTATAACTATATTGAATGTATCAAGTCATCTAACCTTCGTATTCAGTCCTAGCAAAGTAACTACTCACCAGTACCTAGCTTCTAAAGAAAACAAAAACAGGCGCGTTCCTACAGACACATAATATAGGAAATTCCTCGTGTATATTAAGCAACATCACTTCCAGTATCCTTAAAAGGTAAGCTAGGCCCTGACAATGATAGCACCAAGGCAAGTTTGTATTCTTCAGCGTGTAAGACCCAACTCTTATGTAAAAGAAAAGGGAACGCTTTTAGACCTGAGAAAACAGTAGTTCAGATGATTTTGCAATGACCAACATAAAATAGAGCTCAGCAAGATCGATAAGTGTATATTCTTGGATTGACTTAAGACTTAGCAGCAAAAGGATTACTGTACAGGAAGATGAAAAGGAAAGGGGGTACATGCTTGACCAGATTACTTATCTATCTATAAATATATTAATTTTAGTCTGTAACCAGGTGATGTGGCATGCCTCTAGACATCTAAGAGTACAAAAGAAGACAGATACTTCCTGAAGGGGAGCAAAAATATAAAACTGGTGGCATCCAGAATAAAAGCTGGCTCACCCTGACAGCTGAAGTCGTCTTCTCTTCTTCACAATGCGGCGAACGCAATCCTGGAGCGAACCTGCCGAAACGAAATAGATAGACAAGAACAAACAACAAACAAGGGTGAGTCAAAAAAACTCAATAAGTGGGGCAGAATAGCCACCTCAAAGAATATGATAGCCAGCCAACGAGAAGAGAAGTAGATAAACACACTTATTTAAATTGAATTTCTAACACTCATTTCATATTTGTCTCCATTTACGTTTTGATTAAATTAATTTGACATCAATTATTTGTTCATATGTGCATTGTTTATTTATTATATATATATTTGTATTTTAACTCACCCTGCACCTTTAAAGTTAATTATTGGCCCGATAAAAGTACTAATTCTAATTTTATCTGTAATTCAACACATTTCTTTGAAGGTCAAACTCTTTTCTCTCGTTGAATCTAGACATAAGGTTGGTCCAAATATATTCTCTATCTTTTTTGAATTTTGAAAGGAATCCTGATGGTATAAAATTCCCAAGTATTACTCCTCATCCCCACATCACCGCCCCCCCCCCCCCCCCCCCAAATTAAGGGATCTGAAGCTCCAAAATATACAGCCCTTATCGTCATTTTTACCCCAACCTCTCATCTCTCCTCTATCACTCCCTGATCTTCTCCTTCATTCCGTTAATCTCTTCCTATCAACTCCTAACGGCTAACTCCATGATTAACTCCATCAGATCCTTCAGCTTAGGGGCTTTGCTTTAATGCCTCTCTCATTTACTTACACTATATATACACACTTGAAATCTGAAATTGAGAGAGGGGAACAGTTCAAGAAAAATAGACATACACACACACATCCCCCTTCCAACTCTCTCTCTACCATCTCTGTTCCATACACACAAAACACACCCACTACACACATTCACAGTCATACAGAAACAAAGGGGTTCCGATCCCAAATTTTGATTGATGCCACAGATCTGAAATAGTGAAAGAAAGGGGAGTGAGGAGATCGGAACAGGGGAGTTTGGAAAGGCACCAATTGATCAGAAACGGAACGTCACCACCGGAAAACCCATTTTCCCATCGACCTCGTGTTTGTAACCATCAGCGAGGTGCCTGTTTTCGTTGTTCTCATTCGCCTCTGGACGATTTGTGATTAGAATTGGAAGGAATGGCGGAGTCGCAGTGACACCGCTGCTTGCTCACCGGAAAGAGCACAGCCGGTGGTCGCTCCTCCTTCTCCTGCTTGCTCAAAGGAAGTGAGAAACGATCGGAACCCGTTTGATGATACAATGGTTTATGCATAACAACCAACATTGGCAGGCTGATTCAATTAGGAAAAGAATGCAAAGGCGCAGTGGCTAAGATTCTATTATATGACGGAGCTAGAAACTCTTGCTATGAATGAAAAGCATATCCCTACCAACTAGCAAGTGTGGGACGAGACGATGAACTCAAGATGAAGCTATTTGAGACACTTACAAGACCAAGAATTAATAGATACAAAACAGGGGCAGACAGATTTCTTGGAGCGATTTTGGTCAAAAGCTTTATTTGAATAAATTTCCATGACAACAACTACATGAAGCAAGGAATACAATATGGCTAACCTCTAAAACGGTCTTGACTGAAGCAGCGATCTAAGAATATACATGATACACCGGGATCGGTCTCTTGGCAACAAAATCTACCCGATAAGAGAAAGTTGAGGCAAAGATTGAATTGCAGCAGTTGGTTGACAAGTATCAAAAACATTGAGTATCTCTTTCAAGGATTCACATATGCGACATGCCTAATTCGCAAGGAAAGATGACAGATGAACTTAAGGTACTGGTGTTCAACAAAAGCCAACCTCCTTTCTGTCAACACAACCTATTCTTTACACAACATCTTTACCACTTTTCATTGACATTCAACTTCTCATCCTCTGCTTAAACGAGCATCGGTCATTCGACCAAAATCTTTGTCTTGACTGCTACATAAAGCACTCGAGTAATCTTTTAACCTCCACACAATTGGTCATAATCCTCAAATTCAAGTGCTAATCTATCATCCGCGGTCTAGGCATTCTCTAAGCTATATGTGTTGTTTTTCCATCAAATCTTTGCTAAATGTCCTAACATAGTTTTGCGCATTTTATCACTCTATTACAGTCGCTTTGCATCGGAACACTGAAATTGGTCAAGAATCTACACTCACAAAAGCCGAAATTGCAAGCCAAGCCGAAAATGTCTACCTCGGTACAAAGTGTTTTAAACCACTAGCATAGGACACCGAGAGAACCCAGACAATCCAAATTATGCTACCGTACAACTTGTGAGGTGGACGACCAAAATCAGCCAATATTTTACCCACACATGAGTTGCAAAAAAAAAAAAATCTAATCACTATACAATCAAAACTGGCAAAACTCACAACCTCGCACCACACCCCAACTTGCACAATAAACAACCTCCTTTCAGTCAAGACTTTCATACAACAAAGCTTTACACAATTGCCAATAGACAAAGGACAAAACCACACACATTTACTCCTTTAGTTGAATCAAAAGATATTGCAACCAACAAACGAACTACTTCCTAGGTACTCAATGTGAAGTTCAATCCAACAAAGATCTACACCCATCACTCAAACGTTCAATACTATGACACCGCAAAATACCCAGCACTAAAATGCAAAATTCAGAGTCTGATCGACCAAGGCAAAACAATGATACAACAAGAACCGACAAATGGAAACTGCAACTCCTTAACCACAAATACATTTTCTATACACATCTATCTATCAAAGTTAGCTCCATGACTTTTTGAAAAGAAAAGCACGAAACATGAAAACATCCCAGCATAACCCAAGACAAATACAGTTTTGGACAACCTCCAAATCCGACAAAATTCAAACACCAAACCTCAGTCTAAGTATGCAAGTACCCACCTAATCAGAGTCATCCAGATACCAAATGTCACACCAAAAAGACGAATGCAGATTCAAGCCAATACATTGATGTTCGATGCGATGCAACCACCTTGTTTCGACTAAAGAATCTTTCTTTGAGAGCATATTTTTCAACACAAACGCAGGATTCGTAGGCAATATAGCACTTTAGCCACGTCAGGCTAAAAATATGACGATTAGCCACGTCAGGCTTAAAATATGACGACTAGCCTCGTCAGGCTTATAATATGACGATCAGCCACATCAGGCTTATAATATGACGACTAGCCTCGTCAGACTTATAATATGACGATCATCCACGTCAGGCTTATAATATGACTACTAGCCTCGTCAGTCTTATAATATGACGACTAGCCTCGTCAGGCTTATAATATAACGATCAGCCACGTCAGGCTTGTAATATGACGACTAGCCTCGTCAGGCTTATAATATGACGATCAGCCTCGTCAGGCTTATAATATTACGACTAGCCTCGTCAGGCTTATAATATAACGACTAGCAACATCAGGCTTACAATATGACGATTAGCCTCGTTATGCTTAGAATATGACGATAATATGATGTCTAACCTTGTTAGGTTTAAAATATGACAACTAGGCCTGTTCGCCTTGGAATTGGACATACTCATTCTTTCTGTTTTGCAAGCACTACTATAATCAGCTCTGTCCGGCTTAAAATAGGACAAACTCATATATTTTATTTTGCAGGCACCACTACAATAGGCTCGTCCGCCTTAGAATTGGACATACACACGTATTTTTTGTTTATTTTACAGGCACTACCATGATATGATGATCTATCAAAGGCAATAAACTGGGGCAGAATTTTTGAGGATCCCCTCAAAAATTTCCAAAAGACGCAAGCTGACACTGGGGCAGAAATTTTTTAGATCTCCTCAAAAATTTCAAGAAAGACGAAGTACAGAAACTGGAAAGCTTGACCAAGGCCCAGGATTCATGAAAGAAGGCACTACAGGAGGAAGGTGCGGAATAGATGCCCCACAACTCACAAAAAATTTTCTTTGAGTGCAGGCATTACGAAAGTTGAAGCACAACGACCTTCTTAGAAATATTGTAGACATAATAATGTCATTTTATTTTTAGCACTTTACTTTCTGCTCATAGGGTACACAGCCCGGCGAAAGGTACTTTACTTTTGTTCGCGGGGTATACAGCCCGGCGACAGGCACTTTCCTTTTTGTTCGCAGGGAACACAGCCCGGCGCGATAGACAATTAGCTCCTGACGAGCAGACAATTATCTCATGTCGAGAGGCACTTATTAGCTCCAGACGAGCAGACAGTTATCTCATGACGAGAGGCACTTAGTAGCTCCTGACGAGCAAACAAATATCTCCAGACGAGAGGCACCTAGTAGCTCCCGACGAGCAGGCAAATAGCTCCCGACAAGCAGACAAATATCTCCTGACAAGAGGCACTTAGTAGCTCCTGATGAGTAGGCAAATAGCTCCTGACGAGCAGACAAATATCTCCCGATGAGAAGCACTTATGATTCCTGACAAATAGGCAAACATCTCAAGAAACCACGACAAATGACAGTTGACAATCCAACGATAGGAAAGTCCATTTGACATTTACAAATATTATCTGCAAAAGCTCACCCTTTATTGCAGGAAACAGCGTGACAGTGTTCCAAGGTATACAGCCCGGTACGACAAGCAATTTTTCCCTGAAAAGAAGCACCTAGCATCTCCAGACGAGCAAATAAATATCCTTAGAGGAGAGGCATATAGCTCCCTAACACTGAACGCACTCGACTATGTGACAAGACAACTACTCAGCTCAAGAGGGAAGTTTACTTTATCTTTATTTTTATTTGCATTTATCCTGATTTTGCTGCAGGATACTCCCCGATCTCCCGACAAACCCTTGAGGTAATTCCTATACTTCCATACTTGCCCCAAAAGTCACTATCGCACACAAAATTGTGCAACCACAAAATCACAAGTACAAGCTATGCATCGTTCTGGAACTCTATTCAAGAAGCCTAAACCTATAGACAATGCATTTACTACACCGGAAACTATCTATTGTTTCCGAGTTCCGAAGCACTCAAATCTATATTTTCGTACTCGCGCAAGTGATCCACCCAATCTTTCATTCCTGATTGGATGTCAGTTTTGTATTCCTTCCTATTCAGACCTATCTGTGTCAATCGTGCATGTTCTCGTACTCTTCAATATTCCCCAGCTTATTCAAGACAATATTAAAGACAAGATGACCTATTTATCGAGTTGTAGTAGAAATTATGTACGTGTAAACTCCTCTTTATGGGTGTGTCGTACACCACATCTTCATAACTAGGATGATTACCAACAACTTTTCCCACGCCTGATCTATCAATGTTACCTCATCTTCGACAAAGCCTTTGTTATATCCAACAATTATATCTCAGCAAATCTCAAAGTACATTCAAATGTAAACTTTGCATACTCTGACAAGTTTACTCTTGACATCTAAGTTGTGCGTCATACACATTTTACACAGGCAACATGCAATTCTAGAACTATACACGGCCTGATTCTCGTGAAACACGAGATATGTAGGCAACTCAAAGACCGGAGTTCGCCCCAAAACTCCCGTTTTTTCTTTTCAACCATTTTGCCTACCAGTCGTGAAAAAATTGGCTACTCCGTCAAATATCTTTGCCCGAAGATTCTTTTCATCATCCCCGGGCAAAGAGGGGCAGCTGTTGACACCCAATTTTATCCCTTCTTTTTCCAAAATTGGCTCTATTTAATCTAAAAGTGCAATATTGGTTATTTGACAAAACGTGCATTAGAAAGCACGTATTTACGTGTGCTATCCCATATTTATACATTATATATTCAATGGTCGCTATATCATACAATCACATTATTTAGGCTATTTGTTAAATACATGTCAGACCATGGCTATTTCTGCAATTAATTGAATTTCTAACACTCATTTCATATTTGTGTCCATTTACATTTAATTAAATTAATTTGACATCAATTATTTGTTCATATGTGCATTGTTTATTTATAATATATATTTGTAATTTTACTCACCCTGCACCTTTAAAGTTAATTATTGGCCCGATTAAAATACTCAATCTAATTTTATCCGTAAATCAACACATTTCTTTGAAGGTCAAACTCTTTTCTCTCGTTGAATCTAGACACAAGGTTGGTCCAAATACATTCTCTATCTTTTTTGAATTTTGAAATAAATCCTTATGGTATAAAATTCCCAAGTATTACTCCTCATCCCCACATCACCCCCCCCCCCCCCCCCAATTGAAGAATCTGAAGCTCCAAAATATACAGCCCTTAACGTCATTTTTACCCCAACCTCTCATCTCTCCTCTATTACTCTCTGATATTCTCCTTCATTCCCTTAATCTCTCCCTATCAACTCCTAACGGCTAACTCCATGATTAACTCCATCAGATCCTTCAGCTTAGGGGTTTTGCTCTAATGCCTCTCTCATTTACTTACATTATATATACACACTTGAAATATGAAATTGAGAGAGGGGAACAGTTCAAGAAAAACAGACATACACACACATATCCCCTTTCCAACTCTCTCTACCATCTCTGTTCCATACACACAAAACACAGCCACTACACACATTCACAGTCATACAGAAACAAAGAGGTTCCGATCTCAAATTTTGATTGACGTCACAGATCTGAAATAGTGAGAGAAAGGGGAGTTAGGAGATCGAAACAGGGGAGTTTTGAAAGGCACCAATTGATCAGAAACAGAACGCCACCACCGGAAAACCCATATTCCGATCGACCTCGTGTTTGTAACCATCGGCGAGGTCCCTGTTTTCGTTGTTCTCGTTCGCCTCTGGACGATTTATGGTTAGAATTTGAAGGAATGATGGAGTCGCAGTGATACCGCTGCTTGCTCACCAGAAAGAGCACAGCCAGTGGTCGCTCCTCCTTCTTCTGCGTGGGTGTTACTGCTCTACAGTGTGGTTGTCTCGCCAGAAAATCGTGACCCAGTGTGTCTGTTTATATCTGTTTTGCTATGGGTTTTGATCGATGGGGTTCCTACTGATTTATGGGCCTTGTTTGGTTTATTGATAATTATTCTGATTTTGTGGATTTTGATCGCTCTTTGGACGATTCCACTATGTTGGATTATGATGCTGCAGTTGACTTGGTTCATTGTTAGACCACTTTGTTACACAGTTGACCCATATTACTGTAATTGTTGTGCTGCTTGACCCGTCTGCCCGTCTGGATTATCTGATTATGCACTTTAAATCGTTTACAAGTGTTATGCCGCTTAGCCTATGAAAAATGTTAATTTTGAGGCTTACGGACTGATTTGAAACAGATACTACACATCCAATGACGTTTGGAGGCCAATACAAGTCCCGTCCTATATTTACCGTCCCTAAAATAAATAAAAAAAGGCGATGACGATAACATTTATATATACAATGTTGAAAAATGAATTGGATAGGCAACAGGACCCGCACTTGGCATGGCAACACGACCGGCCGACGTGTTTATAGCCGTGACGGTATCCTTAGCCTCCCATCACCCGAATCTGAACCTAAACTTTCAAAAATTCCCTTTTTCCTTTTTTGTTTTCCTTTTATTATTATTATTATTATTATTATTATTATTATTATTATTATTACTATTACTATTATTTTTATTACTACTTTAATTACTACTAATATTTTTATTTTTTCATTATTATCGTTAATATTATTTTTTATATAATTATTATCATTATTATTATTATTATTGTTATTATTATTACTTTCTTATTATTCTTATTATTATTATTATTATCATTATTTTATTCTACTTTTATTTTTGCTTTATTTCATTAGTTATAATACTAACTTCATTTTTATGCTTTTTGCGAGGTGCATTTGGATGAAGTCTATTAAAGGACGATGCATTTGGAGTGGACAATGCCTTATCTCATGTTATTTTATTTAAACTAACTATTCGCTTTCTTTTTCAACGAACATTTGAGACGAAATTTGTGAAGGACGAAAACATTAGAAAAG
This sequence comes from Petunia x hybrida, assembly GCA_037355625.1. Lineage (NCBI taxonomy): Eukaryota > Viridiplantae > Streptophyta > Magnoliopsida > Solanales > Solanaceae > Petunia > Petunia x hybrida. Next base: position 1,362,985 of record JBBBVM010000048.1, read on the forward strand.
ACGGATATTTATTTTTATGCAAATTATTCGTATATTAGTGAAATTGCTTGTTTGCTTTACTTTCTTATTCGAATCCCAATTATTTGGTCCGGCCGGGAACCACACTTGGTGGAATCTGAGAGGTGCCTAAAATCTTCCTCTTCGGTTAATTTGAACTCTTACTCAGAATATCTGGTTCGTAGATCAAGTTTCGGAGTTAACATTAAAATCGGCTAGAAATAAAGTAGGTGCCCTAATACGCCTAGTTAAAAAATATGTTAGGGGGCGACTCCAAGTCTTTACCCGTGAGTTACCCTATAAGTCGAGCCCTTTTTCGAACCTTAACCGGGGTTCAGGAAAAAATGGGTGTCGACACCCCGAACAACTGTCGATTCACGGGTCCTCAAGGATTTTGCTACAGATTTCAATGCAACATTAGCATCGGAAGTGGAGAAGGTGATAAATAACGCAGCGACAGTTGACCCCGGGTGATGGGTAATCTATACGAGTGTGGGACTCAAGGGCGAGATCTTTGTCTATGGAATAGAACACCTACCGGGAGGATCTTTTAGAAGGTTGCTAGATGCTCGTACAGTGAAGCAGAATATGAAGCCATAATTTAAGCTCTTGACTTTACCCTATATATTGGGGGCTAGGGAGATCAGTATCCATAGCGGTTCCCGGATAATGGTCAACCAGATGAACGAAGTCTTTACAGCTGAAGGCATCTACACACAAGAGCGGCTAGACAAAAAATAAGGACACTTCTGAAAGTTATTCCCATTGGGGGCTGAGGATACAAACATCAACTCAGGTGACGGGCTGAAAGTTATTGAATTAACTCTCGTAGACCTGATGAATCCTGAGTTCCAAACACAGGATCCATCTCAGGATAGCGTCATGCATCAATTGAGTACTTGGCAAGGGAACACTCTTTAAAGACAAGGCAGAAAGCAGACAGCTGCGAAGGCAGGGAGTTCGTTATTATTGATCAAGGGAGAGCTATATCATCGGGTCGTTAATGGCTCACAGGTTCTATGCATGGGTCCAATACCAGCCCGCGTGGGATCCTCGAGGAATACCTCCGGGCCTTCTGAAAGCTAAGCATAGAGCAGCACTATCGAGAAGATGAAATCATTCGAAAACATAAAAGGGCAGCTATCATTTAGCTAAGAAAATGCCACTCTTGAAAGGTCGATTAGGCCGATATACTCAGCAATTGTATTTTCTCCTTTTTTGTTCTTTATTTTTACTTAAAACAAGCACGTAGCCCCGACTTTTTTATTTTCTGATTTGCTCCGCGGCTTCTCGATCAATAAAACTACTATTTTACTTAGTCAGGTTTAGCTCAGATCCATCTACTATCCAAATAATCATAGCCCTGGCGCAACTTAAGTTGAAGTAATACACTCACTTTTCACTAAAGAAGTAGAGTAACCTACTCGCTTAAAGCTATATCACTTTTAGTTCAGCCACCAGGCATTATTCGTAAGTTGAAATCGTCAATTCAAAAAATTGCACCAACATGTCGGGGACGCCCGCCCGCATAGTGCCAGTAAATCTTAAGCACTCGAGTGGACAAGCATAGATGTTCTAGCTTGAATGCAAAAATGACCCACAAGGTGCAACAGGCTAAAGACGTCCCCTTGCGGGTGCAGGCCTTGCCCTAAAGCCGTCTACTGCATGCGCACAATAAGCCATAATCTACCGATACAAAAGAAGCGCCCGACAGTGTGCACACCCGTCTTCAACGCCCAGAAGGGCACCTAAAACATGTTGCTTGACTACATTACGAGCAACTACCCAAGTATGCATAAAATATTGATGAACGTTTGGTTTCGTTAATATCAATAACCCGTAGGCTTATAATATATGATTAAGTTCTTTCAAATAAACACTGTTCCTTACATATATTCCTAACAAACTTAAAGGCTTCAAAAGGCTAAAATTGCAAATTTCTCTGAATTTGATGCGGCCAAGATCTTTCATCTGGATTATAGCTCCTATTGAGCAAGCAACCCCAAATCCTTCATGGCATCGAGAGATATGTCAGCTCGAGTATTCTACAGCATGCAGTTACTGATATAACCAACGCTCGTACATTGCGGAAAAGGACTTCGGATGCGTCTGAGCACTGGTGAATTCCTTTCTCATCATAATGAAAGAGCATAAATATCTGCTTCAATCTCTACTAGTCAAACGAGAGGACACAGCTCTGCTGATCTTCAAGCACAATTGGGAGCACATTGGAGACGAGGGGGTTTTAGCTGGGAATCTATGCAATAAAGGAAGCACCATCTCAAGCATTTCACACCCCGCGACCGAAGATGCATTACAATTGCAGTACAGCCGAACCACTCGAATAAGTAAACAACCTCAAGCTACATGCAGATTTTGAACTTGTGACACCTTAATCAGCTGATGGCACAGAGCGAATCTCCTTGCCACCCAAGGAACAAAGCCATGCATTTGTGCACCAATCCAACACCGTCGAATGAGTTACCTGAATGTCGGTAGTATCCTGGATGAGAAACCTTGTGACAGCAGAATGGGCCAAGCGTCCTGACTCTGCATGACAAGAGAAATATCACAACAACTGCTACATTAAGAATAGAGTACATCGAAGTCAGTGAACATGCAGAAAGGAAGACATTCCGGAGAACATTTTTAGGATCCCAATCGTCCTTCATAACTCGGGAGACTTTGCTAATCTTACGATGGATGGAAGAGCAAAGAGAGATAACTATGGAAGCTTCTCTGCTCTCACAAAAGTTCGTGGTTTTTATACATCATGAAGCCCCTATTTATAGGCAGTATGAGATAAGGATAAAACATGAAACAACTAAAGTAATTATAGCCTGGAGATATGAAACGATTCGGCACTGAAAAAGGCATTCGTGGGGAAGCTGGATGGAATCGGCATGGCCAATCAAGTGAATATCTGTGGAGTTCTAAAAGGAATCAAGCGTTAATCTCGGTCAATGAAACTGCTTATCTCAAGGAGTCAGTGGAATATCTTTTCACATCCTTTTTGCATACCTTCTTTCACTTCCTGGCTGCTTACGACAGCACTTAGGAAGTGGAGGGACTAACTGTGTAGATAAAAATACGCGAGAGTCCAGCTGGCGAGACTAGACTTAGCCAACGAGTCATCTGGCGCAGGCGATATGCACCTGCTCCTCGATCCACGGCCGCTCAGCCGGCATAGGCCGTTGGGTGTAAGGTATACTTTCTGCCACCTTAGAGTTTACAGTCTCCTAGATATGATTTATTGTGTACCACTGCCTTGAGTAAACAAGCCCACTGTCTTATTAGTTTTTTTTTTTTTTTTAGTTTTACCATAATTAGGACTTGGTAAATCATAGCAATAAATACCCTCTTACATTGTATTATACAATCAAGCTATTCTCACCGAATTCGGCTATTCTTAAAGAATAGAAATATTTATTTTCTTGTCTATTGCTTTTCCTCTCTGTTTTAGTTATTTTCCTAATATTTTTTCTTATTGTTTGTGACCCTCCTACAACATCACTTGTTAGGCATAAACATAAACGTTGCACAATGCAGTACGATACGATATAATACGATACAATACAATATATTCTGAAACTATGGTAACAACCATTCATATGGAGTTTTTCTCCTAAAAAGTCAAACATGCATATAATGGAAAAGAATACTTGTCTTTTTAAAAATAAAAATGGAGTAGTATAACAATTTTTTTCATGTAGTTTCACGACCTATACTTCATTGCCACATGTCAATTCAAATATGCAACCTATCAGCTATCATCATCCGGCCACAATTACAATCTAACACATCAGTAACACGAGATTCATTCACATTTACAAATGCAATGGAAAATAAAATTAAATAAGTAGTAGTACAACGGAATATATATATATATATAGTTTTTCTAGGGAAACAGTAAACATTAACCAATTATTAAGACGGCAACCCATTGCCTAGCACTTTCGGTTCCTTATTCTAAAGTTTTCGGGAGACAATTGTTGCCTGTTTGATTAGGTAGTTGGAGCCTTCTAGGCTTAAAACATTCTCTAAGGTATGAAGTATTAGGACTAGTAGTCCTAGTATAAGTTTTGGTATAGTTTTATTCTTTTTATGGTTGGATTTTTGAAACATGGATAGTTAATCATGGTATAACTTAATATAATAATTGGTGTGGTATTTTATACCACTAATATCATGGAATAACAGATCCATGTAGCATTAACTATACATGAATTAAGTATGAAAAGACAAAACTATCCATGATGTTTTTCGATAAAAATCGAAGTTAAATAGATAGACTCAAATAATTACTAACCAATAAAAGATAATTCTTATATTAATAATTCTTGTACTATTAGTTCCTGCATTACTAATCCATGTATAACTTATAATCATACCAAATATCCTGAGTGCAAACTCTTTTAATTCTATAATCGAGTAAATGAATCACTAACCTGAAACGACCTCGGCCAGTCGTTTCGGAAGTTAGGACTCCGATTGGCGTGCCGATAATTTTAAAATATTTGTAATGTCTATTAGGACCTGTCTGCAAAATTTGAGCTAAATCAGACCTCGTTTGGTAGACATCGGAAGAAGGTTTCAGTTTTATTGGCGATAAATATTAAAAAGAGATTTTCGAGCTCGGTTTTTGCCGAATGAGCTCCGATTCGAAATCCGAAAGGGCCGTTAGGTTCGTATGATTATTTGTGATTTTTGTAAACTTTCGAAAGTGAATTCGATGTTGTTCAGCTAGTTTCCGGTAAAATGCCGAAAGTTAAATAATTTGACTTTTTTTCATTTAAATTCGCATCTTGAGTTTTGGGAGTCCGATTTGAGATCCGCCTTCGCGGGTATGTTACATATATTTTGTATGACATATATAAAAAATTTGGAATTATTTTGAATATCGTAGGGTACTATTTTAATTTTCGTTAAGAAAAGAAAATAAAATAAAATAAAACAAAACAAAAAAAAGAGAGAAAAAGAAAAATTTATAAAGCTAGGCGGTGGGTCCTTAGAGCTAAGGACCAGGTAGTAGTAGTAGTAGTATGAAAACAGAAGCAAAGGCACGAAATGAAACAGAATTAGAGAAACGAGAATACGCAGTGGAAAAATGCCAGAAAATGAGAAAAGGGGCCGGAAAAAAATAGAATTTTCACTCTGAAATATTCAGGTAATGATCCTAATATATTATTTGAGTTTATTACGTGTATTTTAATATGTTTTAACGGTAAAACTTGGAATATTATACATCGTTTTAATAAGTTCAATTAATAGTTTAAAGGGTCAAATGGACCCCGATAACGAAATTGATTATATATTCGTACTCAGTGAGTTATGGGCAACATATAAATGTAATTTATTTAGGGTTTGGTCATGTGACCTTAAACCCTGTATATAGGCCTGGCCTGCGTATTGCGTATGCGAATAGGGGATCAGGTTCCTACCTGGATTGCCCTAAGATGTGAGGAATGAAGCCTTTAGCCTAATTTGATATATTTTTCTGGTTATTGAACACAGTGGGATCGTTTGGCAATGAATCCAAAGGACAAAGCGGTTATTGAGTGGCTGTACTAACTTTGTAACAAGGTAAGTGTTTATATCCATTTCTTTGGAGGCACCTGGCCTCGTGGATTTTCTACCACGTATTCCTTACGTGTGTAGCTGCCGATAGGCGTACTCATTACGCCTTAGCTTTGGATTTACATTGTATATTATATGTTATGTCCTATTGTTGGTATTGCATTGAGGATCTGAGCATTGTACCCTGGCTGTGAGTTGATATATACTTCCCAGCTGTCGATGCGAGTCCCGCGCTGGTGAAGGGTTATTATTGCATCATACTGTATTCGTATGTATTACATTTTCTGGTTATGCATTGCATCATATTGAGGGTAGGAAGATTCCGCCATCGGAGCAGGAGGATTCTGCTCCATTGCATCATATTGAGGGTAGGAGGATTCCGCCCTCGGAGCAGGAGGATTCCGCTTCATTGCATCATATTGAGGGTAGGAGGATTCCGCCCTCGGAGCAGGAGGATTCCGCTCCATTGCATCATATTGAGGGTAGGAGGATTCCGCCCTCGGAGCAGGAGGATTCCGCTCCATTGCATCATATTGAGGGTAGGAGGATTCCGCCCTCGGAGCAGGAGGATTCCGCTCCATTCATTTGGCACATGTGACCCTTTGCATCAGATTTCATTTCATCTCATCTCACTTCATTTTATTTCATTTCATACCATTTTGTGGACTTGTGGTACAGAACTACTGTTCTTCTTCTACGTGCATTGCTTATTTGCCTATATATTTCTGGCTCGTATTCTGGGTTACGGGTATCGGGTTGCACGTCGCAACGGTATGAATATATGGATCGGGTTGCACGCCGCAACGGTATAAATATATGGATCGGGTTGCACGCCACGACGGTATAAATATATGGATCGGTTTGCACGCCGCGACGGTATGAATATATGGATCGGGTGGCACGCCGCAATAGGATAATTACATGGATCGGGTTGCACGCCGCAACAGGATGTATTTCTGATTGTTGATATGTTCGGGATACCTATATGTTCTGGCTGGTTGTTAATGAGTTTGTAATTGCATACGTGTTTCTAGTTATTAACTGGCTCTGCTTTTTTATAATTTAAATAAAAGGAATTTAGTTTATCTATTTCTTCTCCCTGGCTAGCTATCCTATTCTTTGAGGTGGCTAGTCTTCCCCAATTATTGAGTCCTTTTGACTCACCCTTGTTTGTTGTTTGTTCTTGTCTATTTATTTCGTTTCGGCAGGCTCGCTCCAGGATTGAGTTCGCCACGTTGTTCAGTAGCGAAGACGACTTCAGTTGTCAGGGTGAGCCAGCTTTTATTCCGGATGGCCATCAGTTTATTAATTATTATTTCAGTTGTATTCTGCTCCCTTCAGCAGGTATCTGTCTTCTTTTGTACTCTTAGATGTCTACTCTGGATAGCCCTAAACCTAGTATGTTGGATAGTCAGCTTTAACTTCTTTTGTACAGCTTAGAGGTATCAGTATGTCTGTGTTTTGGTTTTAAGTCTTGTCCTTATTTACGAATTGTTATATTTATTTTCCTAATTTAATTTATAAGGGTTAGCCCGATGGGTCTAGGGAAGGATGTCGGGTGCCCACACGGCCTAACCGGATTCCGGGTCGTGTCATAACCTCTCTGTTTTGTATGTCTAATCATTAACTGAATTACATGTTACAATTGTAGAATTACAAGAATGAAGGATATGCGTTTTGAAATGCTACAGTTTCTTCTTATGCCCTTCGTCTAGTTTGTCTTCTAAAAAAAGCAATCTTACTATTACCTTCATCATTGTTGCGATCTCCCTGCTCTGGAAAATTGCTCTTCGTTTGGCGAGCTTTTAATTTGTGCTCAGTAGTTATTAATCCTTTGAGATTTTCCTCTTCTTTTTTTTTTTTATTTCCGTAAATCAAGGCCTGGATTTACTGGACTTACGTGTAAAGTCCTGAATTATTAGTCAAGGCATACGATCAACTGTAGAAAAAAAACTTGACTCACGTATACTATGTTAAACTATTCAATAAAAATAAAAGCTTCTAGAACTGCTGGCCCATCTCACGCGAGCAGCATTTTTTTTTTCAAATGCTAACTGCTGCAATTTTTTTCATAATTAGAAAATTTTCTGTAATATGAAACTAATCTATATCTATATCTATCTAAATATATATTAAAAGGAGTGTTGTAGCCAACCATATTTAGCCAAGTGGCAATAAATTAAAAAGACACATGGCAATTTTAAGACAAAAGTTAGTTATTAGTTACTACATTTGAAATATAGTTAAAATTAGTTTAAATATTAACAAGTGGCACAATCCTAACTATTAATCTAAAATTTGTATTAAAAACTGAAAAATCTATATTATTATTATTATTATCTATCTATTATATATTAAAAGGAAGAAAGTCTAGCATGAGATTAAGCCAAGTGGCATGCAACTACAAAGCCACTTGGCAATTTTAGAACAATAATCAGGTATTTCATGTTTAACTGCAAAAAATCAACTAATAAGAAAGCAAAAAAATCGGACTCCAGATTAAGGATAATCATTTATCCCACTTTCCACCACTACTCCTAAAATATAGGAGTCCAATAAATTATTCTTGAAATAGATAAACTTAAACTTGAAAATTTGTGGGGATTTAAAATATAGGACTTCAACGTAACCGTACTATAACAATGCAGTTTCTTTTTTTGTTTTTTAACTGTGATAACTATCCTTATTTTTTATATTATTATCTAAAAGAAGTTACTCAAAATCTAACCACTACACACGGTTAATTGTGGTGGCATTAATCAGTTTTTGTGTGGAGGATAACATTTTTTTTTTAAAGTTCTGCTACGTGACCTGTTCTTTTTCAGAGGCACGAAGGTATGATGCTTCTCTTTAAACTGAAATTTTAGCAGGAAGAATGTATGATGCTTCTCTTATTCCTATTGTTTTAATTTGTTTTGTATGTTGTGATCCAAAGATAAATGCTGAGAATGTTATTTAATTTGTTAGATATAATCTTTATATAATATTAAAATTTTCTATGATGTCGCTATGTTTATTAAAGATGTACTAACAATTAGTCAAGTTTTAATTCTGCAGTTAATTTTCGAATATGAATTATAATATAACGTTTATGTTCTTTATAAGCATCTTCTTTTAAAAGATCGGTTCAATTTTCATAGGCAGCTAATTGCACGATTCTTTTAATTTATGTTTTGCAGCAAAGTTATAAGGAATTCAATTTGGTACGACATATATGATGTAGTTGGTGATGGTGGAAGTGCATCTGAAAAATCAGTAAGTTCATTTATCAAAAGTTTCTATTTGATGGGTTTATTGCATGTGATTTTCCTTTTGTGAAAATTCGGTAAGTTTATTTCTCTTCTCTATATCTTTGAAACATGTTTCTATTGTACAGATAAAAGTACCAATCATGTATGTGATCCCTCAATTTTTCTGAAAATTTGTGATCCCTCTATCATTATGCATGTATACCTAGACAAGCATTACTTGATGGCCATCTTCATATATAGGGTCCTATCAATGGAACCAAGATTCAGACAGATATGATCTTAGCATCCTAATGAAAAGATATATATATGATTTTTGACTTAGAATTTGAATGTAATTTGAGTTATAATTAAATTTCAACCTTTTATATATACCCCAGGGTTTAGTTCTTCGCCTCTCTTTTGTTGTTGGTCATTAGCTCTATTTGTGTTTTTTTTAAGTTTCTCATGTCAAACATTGTATATGCTTGAATTATGCAAACTGAATATAGTATATGAAGACTTTTCTTATATTTGTGCAGAAATATCCAAAACTTGGATGGAAAGAGACCAATTATTGATGTTTCCAAACTCAACAAGTATCTTGAGAATGATGCACATTTTTGTGTATGTTAAATCGCATATTGTGAAAGACCTGGGATACAGAATTCGGTTTTCTATTGAATGGAAATAGACAAAACCTGATGATAAACCACATAAAATTTCTAGATAGATGAGAGCCAAAGTTGTGGTACAACGAAAAACTGCATGGGCAGAAAAGAGTGATTTGAAGGTAAGAAAGTTAAAGTATTTTTTGTAATTTGTAGGTATTACGTTAAATAAATCTTTTGGAGAAAGTATGGTAGTTTTAACGAATTATTTTACTTCGTTGTAAGGAAAATTCAAAGACAAAAGTTCTTAAAATCTTTGAGAAGCCGTAAATTACAATAACAAAATTTTATTAGCGGATTCAGGTTTCTCTATAAAGTTTCATCATAAATTGATTACGTTTTTGTTTTCAAATTTTATATACCATGAGGAGGTGACATTATTTGCTTTTTCTTCTTCTTAATTTCTATCTTTTTAATCTTTTTCTTTAATTAGTTCTTTGATACATGATTTTTGGTTATCTTTTAGTGGATCATTTTATATAATTGAATTTAAATTTATGCACGTTTATAGTCAACTTCGGGTATTTGAAAGGTAAAGATTCAATCTGATGCATTAATATTATAAAACTTCTTCATGGGAGGTGATTTGACTTGCTTTATGTAGTAATTTGGAAGGTGTCTTAATTCCTTTATTGACAATAGAGGGGTTTTATATATTCTAAGAAGTTAAAACATAGAGCATATAACTAAAAATGAAATATTTTTAATTCAAAGGTAATATTTTTTGATGGACAATACTTTTTGAGGGTTCAAAACTCACTGTTGTTTACTCTTAATCATCTTAGTTTTAAGCCGGACTGATTCAAAATACATTCAAAACACCATCCAATAATTTATCTGTATAAAGTTGCAGTCAGAAATAATTTGGAGGACAATACACAGGTGCATCGACGTTTTAATATTGGTTAGTAGCAACGTTACTCTAATATCTGCTCTGTTGCCATCCCCACCAAGCTCAATCATCATCATTCTAGCAACTCTGTGGCAGTTACGTTGATAATAAGAAAAAGCAATCAGAATAAATAACAAAGGATAACTTAATGAAGGAAAATATGAAACATACAAGTTATTCGATTACTCTGTGATGTTTCCTTTATTTGCGTTGGGATTTTTTTAATAGGTACATTTTATTAAGAAATAAGATGACATTTTAGAATTATATTAAAAGCGATATAATGTAATGTGGATTCAAACAAAACATATCACAATTATACATAAATAATATTGTTCGTGCACCGGTTCTAAAGCCAGTCATATTGATGATGTCTTGATTTTATGATTTTGTTTGGTGTTTTACTTCTTCCGCTTCTCCTACTGTCCTCCATTTCCTTATTATTACCATGTTCTTCAAGTCCAGAACAAATGTAACATATGTGGCCTTTCTGGCTTTCTCATTGTATTCTTACTGCATGTATTTATAACCATTCCCACTTTCAGTAAGCTAAAAAGTTTCTCTAAAAGCAATTGTTGATCACGGATGCTCCTACGGACTGAAATAAATATTAAGTTTTATTTGTAACTTGTGATGATATTGCAGGAAAATTATGTTCCTTGAACAATTTGTCTATCACATATGAGATGACTCTATAAGAATTCACATGATAACAAGCTCTTCACATTTTATTACTACAATTTGTTTGCCTGATTTTCTCTTTTTTTTTTATGGAGTGACGAGGTGTTTGTTGTAGTTTGGTGAATACTATTGAAACTTTTACTATGAATGCTAGGTAGAAACCGTAGCATGATCCAAGACTTATCACCCGTCGTTGCAGGCAATGACAAATTAAAATCATATGTCAAATTGCAGGACAATGGAAGCAATTTTTGTGCATTATTTTCATATATATGAAAGTATTAACACACTTTGCAGACAATCTGCATTAAAAAACTATAGAGTAATTATTTTTCTCCTTTGTTTGTCGCTCTCTTTAAAAGGGACAAATTAAAAGGCTAGAATAATGTCTATATATTTATCAGTAGAAAACAAACAATATATGTTTAATAGTTAAGTAACCATTACAAGAATCCACATTGTTCCAAGCACGCAATATGGCAATAAGTACATAAGTAAAATAGAGAGGATAACTATTGGTAGAAGCACGACGCTAATTTGCTTCATAAAATCTTCATACACATCTCATGATGTAGGATACACAGGGCTACCTCTAACTTAAACTGCAAGTAACAATGGACGAAGAAGTAAAGGGTGACACATGGAAGAGTAGGGAAGATGTAAAGCCTTGAGAATAGTTTGGACAATGGAATGAATGATGCTTTGATAAAAGGAGACTATGATGTACAAAAGTAAACAATATGAAAATATAATAAAACTCAATAAACAATGCGGAAATGGTGGTTTTGATTCTGTAAAATATGATTTTCTGAAGAGAGGCAATTAACTGGAAGGGATAAACGTTAGATAAAGACAAGCAAAACTTCCTATCAGTACAAACAATAAGATTGAGCATAATTACACCATATTTATGCTCTAAAGCCTAAAGTACAATATTCTCAATCTTAATTACGCCATATTTATGCTCTAAAGCCTAAAGTACAATATTCATATAAACTTTCTTCTATTCTTTGTTATTTGTTCAAAGAATTGATTGATCATCTAAACTATCTCCTTCTCATGTTTTAGATTTTAGCTTCACTATTAAAAGGTACTAGGTCAATGAACATTCTGAATTACAAGTTACAGTTATAGGCAAACTATAACAATTGAAACTTCAAGAGAAGTTTCAGAAGATATTGAAAAAGATGTTGGAACTAATTTTCTATAGTGACAAACATACTCCTAATAAAATAATGTGTGAATGAATGTGGGATGTGATAAATGCATTATGAAGAACCGAAAAAATGTAACTAAATTAAAGCTAAATTTTCATTTCTAATTAAAACCAAAGGTAAATCATTTTCCGTCTCTTATGCTTATATCTGAATTACTTTATCTACGATATAATGTGAAAAGTTTTCAATGAATATAAATAGGTACGACAAATAACTTGGTGAGTCATCCAATGGACATTGAGGTGAAAGAACTCAAAAGATATGTTGGAAAATCTTGAATTTATTCCCAGTAAGAGAAAATGAAGATGATCTATGGAGCCAATTTGGCGTCCAAACATTCAAATTTATGGGCCATAGTGTCGTAGATTTATGCTTTAGTTTTATTTTGAATGAAACAAAAGTGTATAGAATTCAATGCAAAAAGAAAGTTGACATCTCTTTACTTTAAAAATGATCTTTTTGCTGTAGAGAACTAAAAAGTGCATATTAGTGAAGGTTTGGATGTAATTACTTATGCTTGATATACATATACTTTTCACAAGTCTATATTTGATATCAAGAAAACTTTAATACTCAGTGTATTATCTTATAGCATGCGGCATTGTCATAGAATTGGAAGAATATGGTAAAGAACTCTATCAAAAATGAACTTATTCAGCATGGAGAAGTTTAACATCATAATGATTTGTATTTGAATAAAATATGTTTTTACATATTGGAAGCAAAAGATACTTTTTCAGTTTAAACATGAAACATATATACTTGAATTTTGTGACAGTGGAAGCAAATCATGATGTCCCATCGAAGATGAAATGGTAAGATCAGTACTATTGTCAAAGGGTTGTGTGCTTTCCTTTGGAGATCTCATATGGTAAAGTCTTAGAGATCCTTCTATTTTAAAATTATTATGTGCCTATTTGGGACTTTTTGAAGTCAGAGTAAATGGTTGTTGGTAGCATTATTGGCATAGATCAATATCTCAGAAGTAATATATATTATCATTTTTTTGTTCTCACTTTGGTAATTACTTAACCTGAAATATTTATAGATAATATTTTGAGCTTTCCTTTTGTTATACTGCTTTATCTTTAGTGACGTAAACAGATTGTTTGAATTGCGTGTAACGAATGCACTTTTATGAGTTATGACCAATGGAACGTAGTATTGCCGGTTAAAAGATGGTTGAAGAAAATATAGACCGATCTAATATAGTGCCATTGCTAAGGGTGATATAATTATGTAGACAAGTATAAATGTTACATGTTGTATTACATTTTCCATCAACAATCAAAAAATATAACATATATAGGATATATACCAAACTAGCACATGAGATCTTTATAGATTGAAACTTGGGATAATTTGGGAAATATACTAATTACATGTAGATTTGCATTTTACATACTTTGGGACAAGAAAGGAAGAAAATCGTCACACAAAGAAATGGCTATAGTAGATTGAAAACATCAAAACTCATGATAGATTAATTTACGTTTCGGATTGAAACAATACAAGGTAAAATGCATTCACAAACAAAATGATGGTCGCGATTTTGCAAAAACAATTCAATTTAATGTACTCAAGCAAAAAAGATTAAAAAATTAAACGATCTATTTTCTTTTACACTAACCGCGCATCGCGCGGGTACTATACTAATTTCTTTTAATAGAAGCATTCCCTCCTTAAGTTATTCGCTACGTTTATTTTTACATGTCCGTTGAGAAAGTTATTAGTAAGAAGAATTTTTTTTATTGTCCTACGTTTATCTATAGTTGTAGTCTTCCACCATATTTAATCTTCAATAAATGTTCTTACTAGTGAAGGAGAAGAGCCACAAAAAAAAAAAAAAAGATGGAATGAGAGAAGAAAGGGCAAAGATTAAAATATGAATTCTTTGTCAAAGATGATGCCACTTTACTTGTCTATAGATCGAAATTAATACATCATATAAATATAGATTAGTCCCAAAAAAAGAACTTGACATAAATATGGGATGCTTGTATATGATATTCATATTGGTAAATATATTATGCTGGTATGTCTGTATTTTCCCCCAGATCCCTCTCATTGGTTATGTTGGTTCGGTTTGGTATGTTTTGTATTTTCATCAATCGAATTTGTGCAGTCCAGCTTTATGTATAGCTGGTTAGATTGTTGTATTATACTTCTCTCATTCATGTACTCAAGTTTCTAATTAAACGATTGTTCTACTGTGTTCTAGTCATTATAAGTTGTCGCTGAAGACTCTCATTTATGATAGATCAAGATTTATGAATTATGTGACCCAACTATTTGGATGAAGAATTGCACAATTAATTTTTTATTATCATCTTAGATTAATACATTGGTCTTTATTAAAAAAAAAAACAAGATATTGTTACAAATTGTACATAATCTTATTATTTAGATCATATTGCAATTAATATTTTGGTCATATAAGGTAAGTGTATACATGCAACTTATGCATAGAAAAAGGGCGCACGTCATATAAAATATAGGACAAATAGATAGATATATAGCCTCTTAAACTTGACATAAAAATTTAATGTAAACACTTGTACTATAGTAATGACTACTTGAACACTTCAACTTGTTTAATTCGTATCTTCTGAACACTCCATGCCAAGATAACTACCGTATTTCTCACTTGAAATGAGACGCGTGATGTATCTATGCAAACTTATTGTTAGATTTATGATTCATAAAACAATCTCACTTTGTCTTTCCATTCATACCATTGGAAAAGCTTCAAAAGGTTGTATTCAATAACCTAACTTCTTCATCCTTAATCTCACCCTCTTAGTCCCTTGCAGAAAAATTTGCTAACGCATTTCTTATTACAATCAAACTGATATTGTAATTTCTAATCTTAAAAGATACAGCTAGAACAATTGCTTTTGGTCAAACAAATACAATACTTTATTTGTTTTAATTTTTTTTCCACCATGTTTATAAATTTGAGCATTGCAGTCACAAGTTTGACAAATGTACTTTGTAATGGCAATGAGCTTAGCCAGGAGTGAACAAAAGATATTTTTCTAAATAACATAAACTTATCTATAAGGTGATTACACATTCAATTCGATACGATAAAAAGAATATGATGGCTTATATGGTATGTTAATTCAGGATTTCAGGTATGTGTTAAACAAATGGTGGTACACATTGATAAGGCTTAGAGGTATGGAAATCAGCTATCTTTCCAGAATTATTTTCCTCCACCTATAGATTGTTATAGGGTTAATGATATGTGAGCTGTCATATATATTTTCAGTAGCTAGCATTGCTCTTCTAATCATTTAAATATAAACAATAGCTCCTTCAAGATTTTAAAAGCTCTTTTAAAAAATAGTCTTTCTAGAGTAACACCTAAATGCACCAATAAACTAAGTCCAACACCTAAATGCACCAATAAACTAAGTCCAACGATCTCATGTGATAATAACATTTGAACTATTGGACTTCTTTTAATATATTTTTTGATAACTTTCATTGCTCTTCTAATTATTTAGTTGAAAAAATAGCTCACTCGAAGTTTTAGAATCTCATTAATAAAATGTCTTTCCGAAATTAACACTCACACAGATAAAAGTCAATATCTAATGTGATAATGACATTTGAGCTATTTGCAGGCTTGATTTAATATAAATTTTAGCAACGTAACGACAACAACTTGTTGTTCCTCTTTTAATTGTTAAGCTAATATCACACAGAAGAGTCAAGACCAGACTCCCTAATGGAATGTTTAACCGATCCATTCCGGATCGACCGAATTGGTACGGAAGTTGTAATATATGCTTTTCACCGCTTTCTTTTTCCCATGCTTTTAGTTTCACAGTTTAGTTGCTCTTCTTTTGAAAACAATAGCTCCTTCAAGATTTTAAAAGCTCTTTTAGAAAAATCTTTTTTACATGACCCGAATTTCAGCTAGGCCGTGCAGGCACCCGACATCCTTCCCTAGGCCCGTCGGGCGAACCCTTCTGAATTGAATACACAAAAATAAATATAAAATCAACTTTTAGATAAGAAATAAGACCTAAAGAGACACGAACATAGCTATACATAAGTTGTACAGAAGATGTTACAGCTGACTACCCAATGTGCTAAGTTTAGGGCTATCCAGACAGACATCTAAGAATACAAATGATGTATAAACATCTCCTGAAGGGAGCAAAATACAACTGAGATAATAAACATAAAATTGGTGGCCATCTTGAACAGAAGTTGGCTCACCCAGACAACTAAAGTCGTCTTCGCTCCTCAACAGCGACGAACTCGGTCGTAGAGCGGAACCTGCCGAAACGAATGGATACAACAAGCAATAAAAAATGGTGAGTCAAAAGGACTCAGTATGTGGGGGCTGGCTAGCCACCTCTAAGAAGCAGATATGCTAGCCAGCGAGAAGAAAAATAAATAAACTAAATTTACCTTATTTCAACTATACAAAGGCAGAGCCAAATAATTACTGAAAACACGTATAGAATCATAAACTCAAAAATAACCAGGAACATAAGATAGACAAAACATATAGGTATCCCGAACATATCAACAATCAGAAATACATCTTATTATATATAAATATTGTTGCGGCGTGCCACCCGATCCATATGTTTATAATGTCGCGGCATGCAACCCGATCCATTTATTTATACTATTGTAGCGTGCAACTCGATCCATATATTTATATTGTTGCGACGTGCAACCCGATCCATATATTTATACTATTGCAGCGTGCAACCCGATCCATATATTTATATTGTTGCAGCGTGTAACCCGATCCATATATTTTATCAATATACATAATAGTAAACACACAATTTACTACGCACTTACAAACAAGGTGGCATAGTAAGTATGCCCAAACCGGCAGCTATATATGAAAAAAAAAAACATGTACGATATCCATGTGGCGAAACACCACCAAAGGAATGGATATAAACAGCTTACCTCGTTCAAAAGTTAGCACTATTACTCAACAACCGCTTTTTTCTTTGGATTCATTGCCTAACGATCCGGCTCTAGTCAATAATAAGCAGAACAATATATCAAATAAGGCTAAAGGCTTCTTCCTTACGTTTTAAAATAATCCGGTTAGGAACCTGACACACTATTTGCATGCGCGATACGCAGTCCAGACCTATGTACATGGTTCAAAATCACATAACCAAGCTCTTAAAAAATTATATTTATGGGTTGCCCATATCTCCCTGAAAGTGAATATATAATCAATTACATTATCGGGGTCTAATTAGCCCTTTAAATTATCAATATATATAACTCATTAGAACGATGTCTAATATCCCAATGTTTATCATTAATATTTATTCAAATACACGTAATAAACTGAACTAATAAATTAACATCATTACCTGAATGTTTCGGCGTGAAAATTCTATTTTTCCTTCCGCTTTTCCTTTTCTTTCTCTCTATTCTACCGTTCTCTGCGTTTTCTCTCTTTTGCTTGCATTGTTTCTTTCTTTGTTTCTGTTTCGGCAATTTCCCTGGGTCTTGAAAGCGAAGGGATTATATCCTAATCCCTTGGCCACCGCCTTCCCTTTAAATCTTTTCCTTTGTTTTTTTTTTTTTTTGAAAACTTGCTGCTACGACTAAAATTTAAATGGAACCCTATGAAACTCAGAATAATCCAAAATTTCTCAAGCAAGTTATACGAAATTTATGTGACGTACTCCCTAAGACGGACCTCGAATTCGATTCCCGAAACTCGAGATATGAATTAAACAAAAAAAATCAAATTATTATTTTCGGAACTTTAGCGGAAACTATCCGAACGACCTCGAAATTCACTTCCAAAAATTTACTTAGGTAAAAAATGACCATATGAACCTAACGATACTTTCGTATTTCGAATCAGAGCTCATTCGCCAAAATCGAACTCGAAAACTTCTTTTTAAGATTACTAACAATGGAAACTGAAACCTTCTTCCGATACCTACCATACGAGGTCTGATTTAACTCAAATTTTACAGACATGTCCTAATGGACCTTATGAATATTTTAAGACTTTCGGCATGCCCATCGGAGTCCTAACTCCCGAAACGACTACCTAAGGTCATTTCACTTTTCACAAGATACACATAGGTAAAACGCAAAAAAAAAAAAAAAAAAAAAAAAAGGAGAAATATTTTATAGAAGTTACAAGGTCATATATAAAAAGGGTTTGCCTGAATTTCAGCACAAAAAGTGAATCCAACAATTCGTCGTCTCAAAAGTTGCTAGATCAAGACTCAAATAATAGGGCAAGGTATTATTCACTCCGACTCCGTAAGAAGAATCATTGTCTATAATTATCTTTACTAAAATATATTTAGTTGTTGTCTTCATCCCTTTAAAAAAATATTGTGTGAATAATTAATATATTAACTATTTGGATAAGGTATGCAACAAATAATTCAATATTATTGAACAATATCTTGGCTTTGTTTGACTTTAAGGCGCAATGAAATTTCTAAGTTTTTCCTTTTAAAATTAGAAGAGAAAATTCGTGCATAAGACAAGCTATAAAGAAATGCTACAAACTACACATTATATTCCAACTAGGTGGGGAATGCCCGAGGTAACCCGGGCCCAAGAGTTACGGAGATTCCTTAAAAATATTTAGCTACTTGGTATATTGTACATGTTAGTTACATTAAATTAAATTTTTTAAATAAGTGTTTACATTAGTTATTTGGGCTAGCTCAGATCCAAATGCTACTATTACATTGATATCTTAGGTATTTAGTTGTTTTTAAATGCATATTTCTTGAAATACCGTATTTAAGAGTTATCTTTATGAATTGAATATAATTAGACCAATTTGTAATAATTTTTGAGTTTTCACTTGAACTTCAGTTTTTAGCTGCAGCTCTTTGAACTCAAGGACACTATTGTTAATGCGGACCTTAAGTTTTACTTGCAGCTTTGAACTCAAAACACTGTTGTTGAAATCTAAATTATATAGTCCGGTGTTAAGTTTCTTTTGCATAACTTAAGAAAATCAGAGGCATTTTTTGAGTTTTCAGTTCAAAAACTCAAGGACATGCTCTGGAGTTTCGTGTATTTGTGACAAATTAACGCTGTCTATTTCTAATTTGTGACAAATTAACGCTGACTGAAAAGTTAGAGTGTCTAACTGACAGTTGGGGTCACATTTTATAAATAAATCACATATAACCACTTACCTCATTAAATGTTTTGGACATACTATAATTTTTTACTTTAAGATTTGTTAATTCATCTTATATGACCAAAATATTAATTGCAATATGATTTAAATAATAAAGTTAACCTCACAATTTTTAACAATAACTTGTTTTCTTTTTAATAGAGTTCAACGTATTAAGTTAAGATGATAATCGAAAATCAATAGTGCAATTTCTCATCCAAACGGTTGGGGTCACATAACTCATAAATATTGCAAATTTGATCCATCATATAGTGAGAGACTTTAGTAAACAACTTATATTCTCTAGAACATAATAGGAGAGCCATTTTATTAGTAACTTGAATAGAACCACAACATACCCAGTAATTTCCTATCAGGGTGGGGTCTAGGCAGAGTACTTGAGTACAAGAATGCAAAAATCATAATACAACAATCTTGCTAGCTACACATAGTGCAAGACTTTGACACAAATTCAATAGATTGAAATACACACATACCAACATAATATAATTATTATTGAATTACTCCGTTCATACGTCTAACCACAACCATATATATGCCCCTCTCCTAACTCGGCATTACATGGTACTATATTGAACGCATGAAGATCCAATTACTTTTCCGGTATAATTCCATTTTTATAGCAAACCTTATTAGAGCATGAACAACCTAGAATTGCAGTAACTGTGCAAGGGATCAAAATACAAGACTCGCCACAAGGAATTCCTGATAGCGGCAGAAACACACGTGACAAATCCACATCCATTACGCGTGCTTCGGAAAAGCAAGTCAATTGAACTGAACAAGATATAAAAAAATCTGGTTGAGTATGTACATTCTGTTATGCAAAAATAAAAAGAAATTATGCAATAATTAAGAGATAAAAATAAGAAAGATATAAATAGGATAAAGTTATTTAGTTACCAAGAGTGTACAAGAAAAATGAAGCAAAAGCAAATTTAAGCGACTTGGCTCTAGTCATTTTTGCGAATAATTTTTGTGAAGAGAGAGATAGGAAAAATATAGAGACAGTTAATCCCCAATTGTTTACTTCGTATCACGATTTATAGATGCATCTATAGAAATTTTTTTTATTTTCCTTTCCTTTTTAATTAAAATATTTTCTATTTGTTACTTTATTTATTGATTAATATTTTATTAAAATCAAGTAAGTGATAATAATAAATAATCTTCATTATCGAAAGCATAAATAAATCTACATGCAGAGTTTGTATCAAGTTAAAGAATAGTCCTAACAGTTACATTGACATTATTTCAGTCAAATTGTAATTCAAACTACAAACTATTTTGATTGAGAATGAATATCAGGTGTGTGAAATATTATACATAATGATATGCAAAAGATAGAAATAATTTATGTTGTAACTAAGAGATGAAAAGGAAAAAAGAAATAAGAAAATTAATTTAATTACCGAAAAGTATAAGAACAATGAAGTACAAAGCAGATCTAAGCGAGTTAACTCCAGCCATTACTGAGTTTGTTAACAGAGAGAGATATATAGAGAGAGGTACCAGTTGGTCACTTTTGAGTCGGTATTTATAAGTATCTCTACACAAATTGTCCCATGTTGCTTTAATCTTTTAATCAAATGTTTGCCCCTTTGCTGCTGCAAGTTGTTGATTCAATAAATAATAATGCTTTAAATATTGTTTTGTTACCAGCTAGTGCAGATTCCAATCCCACAAAAAGCTCTAGATCTCTTCAACCAATTCTCCCCAGTAACATGGGCTCCACCATCATTCTCGGTAAACATACAAAAAGAAAAGGAAAAAAAGTTGCACATGAAAAGGTTTTCAATTTCGTTGAACTGTAGGAAGAGTATAAATCGAACTAACACATATCGTTTATGGATATGTCTTGGTATGAATTTAATGTACAAGCATCCAATATTTACATCAATTTTTTTAGCTAATCTATATATATATATATATATATATATATATATATATATATACTGTATTAACTTTGATATATAGACAAGTAGCATAATTCTTTGACAAAGAATTCACATTTTAAGGTATTTTCAACACCCTTTCTTCTTCTCTTCTACAATCTTTTCTTCCGTTGCGTTTTTCCTTTATTTTTTGACTGTCTATTCATTAAATTATTTTAATTTTCATGTCTCTGCACTGTCTAAATGAATTGTTTAAATCTGCTAAATGACAAACCCACGTCTCCAACCATCAAGTCTAATCCAGCCCATTCACTCCCCAACATCATTTTCAATGTGTGCATTACAGCAATCAAAGTATGCCAATTTATTTTTTATATTTTCTCTCCTAATTACAAGATATTCCATAACACATAAATATTTTTTTCCATTGATATCTGTGATTGATTAGTTTAATTGTTTAGTTATAAATTTTGTCATTAGTTTTTAGTTAACTCTCAAATCAATAAATCAATTCTTCTTGATTATACAATTCAAAATTATTTAATTAGGTAATAGTTAATCATATATTTCTATGGAAAGAACGCTTGATCTTGTTACTTTATTATTTAAACTGCGTATATTGTATGTGTTCAAAAAATAATTATCATTATATCAAATGAATTAACTTTAAGGTTAGTACGTAAAATAAAAAACAAACAAAAGAAAGAAATTCACAACCAATAATGAAAGTAAGGTATCAAGCCTCAAAAGTCAAAGCAAGCCATTGGATTGATTAATTATGAGTTACTCTTTATCACGATACTTCGACGAACATGGATTTCACTTCCATTACCCATTAACTCCATTTCATCAAGTGCACATATAGATGATTGACAGTTGGCTTAAATAATTTTTAAAGGTCGAGATTTAATGCATTTAACAATTATGTTAACTACAGTTAAAATGATATTTCTAGAGAAACGCTATCTAATCTAACTTTGGTAAAAATTAAAAATGCTATATCCTCACAATTTATAAATCCATTAACAATAATGGATATTATTATATTTATATCTAACTATTAACACAAAGATTTTAAAAATTGATGAGCGTTACTACTATCAGCTTCCTTTATTTCCTATAACTTATACTTTTAAACTTCCTAATGTACTACAATAAATATGTCAAGCATAATGTACAATTGACCTAAATAATATTTTGACTACTGACGTTAAAAAAAAATTAGATTCATAAATTAATTCCAATTATTTTGTTAAAACATTAGAATGTATCTAGGTGAAGTTGAGATTACGCCAATCCTTTTTCCAGCTATAACTTTTAAAATCTGGAGTATTTTAATTTTTTTTAATATTTGGATGTAAAAAGAATAAATTGAATAATGATATAATTAATAGATACCATAATTTGTGGAAATATAGAAATTTAATTCTTACCAAAATTAGGGTCTTTAAATATGTTATTTTAACTATGATTAAGATACTTGTTAAATGAATCTAATCTATACCTTTTAAAATTAATTAGGATATGTGTCACTAATCTAAATTTTAGGAGAACTATAAACTATAACCCTTATGAAATCGCTAGTTCAATTCACCATTAAATCATTTTAAGTTTCATGACTCTTTACTGTTTTAATGGACAATTTAACTTTGCTAAACGACAAAACCCATGTCTCCAACCACCAAGTCTACTCCAGCCTATCCTCTCCCAACACCATTTTCAATGTGTGCATTAAATTGCATTATGACAATCAAAGCATGACAATTTTTTTTTTTTTCATTTTTTGCATATCCTCTCCTCGTTACAAGATATCTCACAACACAAGAAAAAAGTTTTCCAGATGATATCTGAAACCTTAGTTTGCGTGATTAATCAATTTAATTATTTAGTCATAATTTTTGTCATTAATTTATAGTTAAATCTCAAATCAACAAAACCAATTATTCTTGTTTATATAATTCTAAATTTTTTAATTTAGTTAATCATAAATTTCTGTAGAAATAGCACTTGGTCTTATTACCTTAGTACTTAAACTGTATATATTGTATGCGTGCAAAAAATAGTTATTATTATATCGAATGAGTAAACTGTAAGGTTAGTCTGAAAAAAAAAATCACAACCAACAATGGAAGTAAAGTATCAAGCCTCAAAAGTCAAACCAAACAACTGGATTGATTAATGAAATAATAAACATAAAACTGGTGGTCATCATGAATAAAAGCTGGTTTACTCTGACAGTTGAAGTCGTCTTCGCTCCTTCACAACGTGGCATATTCAATCCTTGAACGAACCTGCCGAAACGAAATGGATAGACAAGAAACAAACAACAAACAAGGGTGAGTCAAGAGGACTCAATAAGTGGGCAGACTAGCCACCTAAAAAAAATAGGATAGCTAGCCAAGGAGAAGAAAAAATGTAAACCAAATCCTTCTTATTTAAACTATAAAAAGGCAGAGCCAGATAATAACTGAAAACATCTATGGAACCATAAACAACCTACAGGGACATCAAGTAGACAGAATATATAGGTTTTTAAGTATCCCGAACATATCAATAGTCAGAATACATACTGTTGCGGCGTGCAACCCGATCCATATATTTATATTGTTGCGTGCAATCCGATTCGTATTTTATACTGTTGCGATGTACAACCCGATACATATATTTATACTGTAGCGGCATGCAACCCGATCCATATATTTATTCTATTGCATGCAACCCGATCCGTATTTTATACTGTTGAGGTGTGCAACCTAATCCATATATTTATACTATTGCGTTTAACCCGATCCGTATTTTATATTGTTGCGGTGTGCAATCCGATCCATATATTTATACTATTGCGTGCAACCCGATCCATATTTTATACTGTTGCGGTGTGGTACCCGATCCATATATTTATATTGTCGCGGCGTGCAACCCGATCCATATATTTATACTATTGCGTGCAACCCGATCTGTATTATATACTGTTGCGGTGTGCAACCCGGGATACGAGCCAGAAATATATAGGCAAACTGAAATATGTCCACACCATGATATACATACCGCATACATAAAACACAGCATGATAGTCACACAATAGTCAGCATGCAGTGCAATGAAATGGGATGAATACAGTATGATGCTACTTAACAACCGCTTTGTCCTTTGAGTTCATTGTCAAACGATCCTGCTTATTCAATAAGCAGAAAATATATCAAATTAGGTTAAAGGCTTCATTCCTTACATCTTAGGACAATCCGGTTAGGAACCTAATGCCCTATTAGCATACGCAATACATAGGCCAGGCCTATGTACAGGGTTTAAAGTCACATAACCAAACCCTAAATAAATTACATTTATATGTTGCCCATAACTCACTGAATACGAATATATACTCAATTCCATTATCAGGGTCCAATTAACCCTTTAAACTATTAATTGAACTCATTAAACGATGTCTAATATCCCAATTTTTACCGTTAAAATATATTCAAACACACATAATAAATTAAAATAATGCATTAAAATCATTACCTGAATGTTTCGGGGTGAAAATTCTATCTTTCTCCGGCTCTTTTCTTATTTTCTGCTATTTTTTCCTTCGCTACCTGCCCTGTTTCATCACTACCTGCTCTTATGAGCTAATCCTAACTCACGCCACCGCCTAACTCTTTTATTTTCCTTTCCTTTTTCTTTTCTCTTTTCTTTTATAATATCTTTTCTTTTCGTGACGAAAATTAAAACGGTACCCTACGATATTTTCAATAATTTTAAATTTCTCAAGCAAGTTATACAAAATATATGTAACACACTTGCTAAGGCGGATCTAAAATCGGACTCCCGAAACTCAATATTCAAATTAAATGGAAAAAGGTCAAATTATTTAACTTTCGGCATTTTAGCATAAACTAGCCGAACAACCTCGAAATTCACTTTCGAAAAATCACAAAAGCCACAAATAATCATATGAATCTAGAGGCGCATTCGAATTTCGAATCAGAGCTCATTCGCCAAAACCGAGCTCGAAAATCTCTTTTTAATATTTATCGACTGTAAAAACTGAAACCTTCTTCCGATGCCTACCAAACGAGGTCTGATTACAGATAAGTCCCAATGGACCTTACGAAGATTTTAAAATTATTGACACTCAAATCGGAGTCCTATCTCCCGAAATGACTGACCGAGGTAGTTTCATTCTCCTCCACTTAGACACTCGGTCGTCCACGCAAATCGGAGTCCTATCTCCCGGAACGACTGACCGAGTTCGTTTCATTCTCCTCCACTTAGACTCTCATTCGTCCCCGAACGAGCTTGAGTCTAAAGCAAAATTCACACAGATATCAAGAGAATTTGTACAATCTTCATAAACTATTCCACAGGCATTGTCTCATGATTATTGAATCAAATACGAAAACACTTGTCAGTCCTCTTTTAGCTTTTAAGTTGAAAACAATAGCTCCTTTAAGATTTTAAAATCTTTTCACAAGATACCCCTAGGTAAAAGGCCAAAAAAAAAAGGAAAAAATCTTTTATAGAAGTTTTGAAGGTCATTGCCTGAATTTCAACACAAAAAGTGAATCCAACAATTCATCGTGTCAAAAGTTGCTAGATCAAGTCTCAAATAATAGGGTAAAATATTATTCACTCCGACCTCATAAAAAGAATCCTTATCTATAATTATCTTTACTAAAATATATTTAGTTGTTGTCTTCATCCCTTAAAAAAAGGTTGTGTGAATAATTAATATTTTAACTATTTGGATAAGGTCTGCAACAAATAATTCAGCATTATTGAACAATATCTTGGCTTTGTTTGACTTTTATATGCAATGAAATTTCTATCACTACTAAAATAACTGTCTCTAAACACTTAAACTCTCTCTTCCACAAAACACTTAAACTCTCTCTAAAACCCACCCCCCAACCTCTATACCCGAAAACCACCATAACCCACCTCTAAAATAAAAAATCAAACACATTCTACCCTCCTAAACACTACATATAACGAGAAATTCAAGGTAAATTCTTAGTTTTAGGGTTATTTTAGTTACTTTCTAAAACTTAAACCCTAACTTTTTAACTCAATTTTTTTGCAGTTCTTAAGCATATATCTAGTGGGGAATCATTACTAGGTGCTATTGGAGCACAAATCAACCTCGAGGTAAGTTTTTGATTTTTTTTTATTAAATCCGAATTTAATTGTTTTTTTAAATTTTTTTTTTAATTTCGACCTATAATGTTGCATAGGTAGTTAATTATTAGTTAGTTTGTTTATTGTAGTTATTGTTGATGTTGAAGAACTTGTTTGGTGTTGTTAGCTCTTATAAAGTTAGGTTTGTGTTGTTTGGGATTGTTGTAGTTGTTGGGGATTGTTGGAATTGTTTGGTAGTGGTGTTTGGAATGTGTTGTTGCTTTGGTATTGTTGAAAAGATGAACATGTTATGCCTAAAACGAATAAGTTTTTGTTGGTTTGAATTGCTTTGATAATAGTAATTAATAGGGTGTTATAAGAAAATATTGTTTGTTTGGGGCATTTCATCAAACAAGTTGCGAGCATTAACAAACCCGACCACATTAATCTTGCTATAGTGATTACAAAAAAGTGGCAAGCTAATATAAAAAATTTATTGCGTTAGGCAAAGCATGACATAAAACTATATAATTTAATAATTAAAAATTGATAATCTTATATTTAAAAAAATCACACATATTGTTTCTCAATCTTGCAATGTTTGTGTAGATATGGACATTAATCGACGTCGTTTGTGGATGGATAATAGAAATTTTCCCGAGCGGCGGGGGTTGAGGCCTTCGTTTGTAGCGGTTGTTATGGAATTTCTTGATATAGCCCGCACCACAGACGATTATTTAAGGCATGGCAAAATTAGGCGTCCATGTGAAAAATGCAAATGCGTAAAGACACAAGATTTGGAGAATGTAGAGGTACATCTTTATAAGAAGGGGTTTATGCCAAATTACTACGTTTGGTATAATCATGGAGAGCCGTGGGACTTGCAGGAGCACCTTCAAAATCTTGAAAATATTCATGGCGGTAGGAGTTCTCCGGTTGTGGAACCAGACCAAGCAGCCGGGTATAGAATGGAAGATATGATACATGATGCTTTTGTGATGTACCCGGCTAATGATCCCCTTCAGCCGGATACATCACAGCCAAACATTGAGCACATTCCCAATGCTGAGGCAAATCAATTCTATAAACGGTTGGAGGAATCAAGTCGTCCATTTTATGAGGGCTCGGTGCATTCCCAGTTGTCGGTTGCTGCTAGATTGTTAAGTATCAAATCAGATTTTAGTATTTCTCAAGCTGCCTAGGATTCCATCATTGGCCTTATGAATGAACTCAATCCGACAAATATGGCCTTACCAACTAATTATTACTATACTAAGAAGTTGGTTTCCTCGTTGGGCCTTTCTGCCGAGAAGATTCATTTTTGTGTTAATGGTCGCATGTTGTATTATAAGGATGATGCAGACCTCGTGACATGTAGAGTCTAGTTCGGGTTCTAGCAAGTAGTAGTGATAGTTGAACCTTAAACTGTTCGTTAAGTTTGTTTGATAATTGTAACACTAGAACTAATGTTGAAAGATTTGTTTTTATTGTTTGGCTTTGTTAGCCTTGTTGAATATCGTTTATGAATATGTTTTTTTCTGGTTTTTCTGCGTGTTGCTGAATTTACAGGTGGTGTAGGGCTAATTTCAGATTTTATGTTGCAGGTTTTTACAGGTTTTCGACCGAAGGTTGGTCAAAATAATTTACCAACCTTTCGACCGACTTCGACCAAAATTCGGTCGAACGTCGACCGACTTTCGGTCGAAGAACTGGTCACTTTAAAAAAATGGTCCATGTTCTTCGACCGAAAGTCGGTCGAAGGGCGGTCAAAATTTCGACCGAAAATAGGTCGAAGTGATATTTCGACCTAATTTTGTTAGACCACCTCAATCGGTCGAAGATCGGTCGACATGTCGACCGTTGTTCGACCGATTTGGCGGTCGAAAATCTCTGTTTTTTTAGTAGTGTATTTTTTCCTATTTATGTTAGAAAACACTCCTGCATAAGACAAGCTATAATGAAATGCTATAAGCTACACATTATATTCCAATAGTATAATTTGCTATTTGCCTCTGCTCTACGCCATCTAATTGCACTATTATATATTTTTATCAACAATGAATTTCTTACATTTAATATTTAGGGATGACAATGTCTTCTTCATATATTTGAATTTTTTTAAAGTTTTACACAAACTTTGTCAATGAAGTAGGTCAACGATGAATTAAACGTGAGATCTTAGAAGAGTTATGATTTATATTTCTCCTAAAATTTCACTAAAACATAATGACTTTGTAAACTATTCGTATTAATGTTCGTCGAAGTATCATAACAAAAAGTAACTCATAATTAATCAACCCAGTAGTCTGATTTGGTTTTTGAGGCTTGATACCTTAGTTCCATTGTTGGTTGTGAATTTTTTTTTTTTTTGGTTTTTCGGACTAACCTTACAGTTTACTCATTTGATATAATGATAACTTTTTTCGGCACACATATAATATACACTGTTTAAGTAATAAAGTAGTAAGACCAAGTGTTACTTCTACAGAAATTTATGATTCGATATTAACTAAATTAAAAACTTTAAAATTATACAAACAAGAAGAATTGGTTTTGTTGATTTGAGATTTAACTAAAAATTAATGCCAAAAATTATGACTAAACAATTAAATTGATCAATCACGAAAACTAATTAAGGTTTCAGATATCAACAGAAAAAAATATTCTTCTGTTGTGGGTTACTCCCTCCGGTCCATTTTATTTGATCACTTTCCTTTTTTAAAAGTCAAATAATATAAACTTTGACCAACATTTTGAGATATAGTTCTTCACCATATTAATATGACAAGAATTGCAATTTGTAGTACTTTTCATGTTGTTTTTCAATATCTAAATTATAATTTTAAAATATTGACTATATCTAGTTCAATTTGAATCCGAAAATTGGTCAACTTGACTCTCGAAAAGTGAAACCTATCAAATAAAATGGACCGGAGGGAGTATCTTATAATGAGGAGAGAAAATGCAAAAAAAAAAAAAAAATTGTCATTCTTGTTGTAAATCCATGTATTTGTGTTAATGTGGATGAGCACTACTCACCACTAACTTATGGCTTACTACCCCACTATCTCCTACTTAATTCCTCCCCACTTTCTCTTATTTAATTCCTCATTTAGTCACCTCTTAATTCTTGTAACCTTTGAGAAGACTTGTAACTTCCTATGTATTGGTGTCCTATAAATAGAGGACACTTTGTCTATGGAAGACACACTTGAAATATTTGAAACACTTGATACACTTGAAACACATTGAGTATACAAGTTCTTCTTTGTCCTCTCATATACTTTTGTCTTGTTCTTATACTATTTTACTATTATTTTACAACACGTTATCAGCACGACGGCTCTATTCATTTCCAAGTTAAGTTTTCAATTTCCTTCCCCCATGAGGTACGTAATCCTGACCATCTTTGAAACTACTATACGTTTACAAAGCAGAAAATTTTAAGCTTTGAATATTACACCAATATATGATTCCCGCAGTTTGGTCTTTGGGTAAAAATAGATTACATACAATTGTATAAAAGTTAAAATAGCTATACAGTTAATTTTCAAGCATGACTACTGCTTATGTGCTATAAAACAATAAAATTACAGTATTAAATGGCACCACTAATCCTTGCTTCCAACAACCAGTAGCTCTATCATTTATCTACATGAATTTGTGAAATTGATTCGAGCATCTAGATATTCTCTTTTTCATTGTTTCAATATTTTATGATTATCAAACTAACAACTATTTGAAGATTAGCAATGAAATAATATGCCAGAATCAAAAGAGAGGTATCTTTTATATTAACAGAGCTTTATTAGCTTTATTTGTGTTATTTGTATATATTGTTCTTCACATTTAACTCCAGAGCAGTATTCACATTTCATTTGAGATGTGGATTTATGGAAGGTTGAATTCTTTGGCAACTAACAATTTTACAATCTTTGAGTGATTGACATAATACATATTATCATTTGTGAACTTAAAAGGTATGCACTTTTGTCTATAAATATTAATGACTTCACCCTTATGGTAACACACCATATAAATTAGTACAGATCTAACCACATATGAGCTATTGTTGTACGTATTTGATTTTGATTTAAAAGGCCAAAAATACACGCTATATATGAGTTTTACAATCATAAATTGACTACAGTGACAATATTAACAAAGTTTTGCTGTTAAAGGTTTATGCCCATAACCATTATAAGTAGTTAATACTTCTAAAGGTCTAGCTATATATGATATATTGTCTTAATTAATTTACCCATGAAGTATTACAATATGTTGTAAACTGGATTACCTAAAATATTGGGAAAATTAATTTCATGATTATGGCTCAAGAATGAGTCCCATCACACTTGGTCTATTACGCTATTTATTGAAGAAAAGACATTGGGTTCAGGACCTAACACATTATATCCTAATTCGACTTATATGGTTAAGATATCTGGTACAGGACCCATACATTATGGCCCAACACGCCTTTATGATAATGAGATACTGGTTCAAGTCTCAGTGCACCATATTGATGATACAATGATGACTGAGGCAAAACTATGTATTTTTAAGCCCGTCCCACTAGATATGCTCCATTTTATTAGGCGAATGTGGGAGCTAATTATGCTCCATTTCCTAAGATGAATGTGGGAGCAGGACAGGCTCCATTCATAGAGGTGAATGTGGGAGCAATATATGCTTCATTCCCTAAGATGAATGTGGGAGCAAGACAAGCTCCATTCAATAAGGCGAATGTGGAAGCACAACATAATGCTCCATTCTCAGATGTGAATGTAGTAGCAATACATAATATGCCTAAAAGAAGGCAAATTATCATTATGTCTGAAAGAAGACACAACATAATATGCTTGAAAGAAGGCAAAATGTCTTTATATCTGAAAGAAGACGCAATATTTTATATCTGAAAGAAGGCAAATAATTTTATGTCTAAAAGACGATAAAATAATTACCATGATAGAGACCATGGACGTGGACGTGGACGTGGCAAGGGATGAAAAAATAGTTATCATTGTGAAATAAATAAGAGAACAATGAGGGTTCTCAAAAAGTAACCGTTCAAACGGTAAATATAATAATGCCTTCAATGTATCATATGAGCATGAGGCAAGTCCTGATGATTATGGTCCATTCCTTGCAGTGAATGAGACAATTCATAAAAAATTATGAATATAGACCCATTCACCGAAGTGAATGTGGCAATATGTGATAAAACATCAAAACTCGCCTCCAGAAGAGCTTCGAGAAAGATGAATATGGACGTGCCCATGTGTGCTTGATAAAGTACCACAACTCGCCTCCAGAAGAGCTTCGACTATAATAATTCTATTATTTATTGTGGCATAAATGGTCATTGCTCTCGTATAGAACGTACGCCATAATTATGTATTATTATGAATTACATAAGAGCAAGTGAAGCGAGAAATTGATCTTGTCTATAATGATTTTACCATGAGAAAAATAATATGATTTTATCCTTGAAAGGAGATATTCACCATGTGGTTGGTGTAATAAAAAATGATAGTACAAAGCTATTTGAGTGCTCCGGAAGAGCCAAAATATTACTACCTGGAGGAATGAGATTGATAAAATATTTATTGTAGTATGTCTCGAAAGAAACTTGTTAAGTTTCAAATACATTTGCCAAAAAGGCTAAGAGACTAAATTTGATGGAAAGATATGAATATCTTTATATTACTACAAGAATGTCGGGTGAGATATATGTGCTTGAAAAGCTCCCCGCCTCTTCCTCGAGTATGTACTACTCAAAATATAAGTGTAGTAAAATTATATGTGCACGCCGCAATAAACTTTTAGTTTATTGTTACAATGCCCATGCTATAGTAAGCTAAAAGTTTACTAGATGAATAAATTTATAAGTTGGCATGATCGGTTTGACCATCTGATTCAAATTTGATGCACAAAGTATATAAATGAGAATTCGCATGGGTATATACTGAAGAATCAGGATTCTTCAAGAATTCTTTGTTCTCAAGATAAATAAATTATTCGACCAACTAAATTTGGGATCAGGATCCCCGCATTTCTGGAATGTATAAAAGGTGAATATGGGCCCGTTCACTACCATGTGGACCATATAATTATTATAAAATGATGCATCTATAATAAGGTCACATGTGCGTTTATTACAAACCCGCAATGGTACTTGCGAGGATAAGTATCGGCTCAAATAAATATTATTATGAGCATATTTCCAGATTATGCAATCAAGACAAGTTATCTTGATAATGTTGGCAAGCATGTTTAGCAGATTCATATATTGAAAGCCTCCAATTGCTAAACTATGCATATGAGAACAATGCTTAGGTATGAGGTATGATATATCCATAAAGCAGCACTTGTGCACGACATGCCACAAAATGAATTCCTCCTCATAATTGGTTCAGGGTCAGGAACCAAATATTTTTCATCTAATAATTTTAATGTGTTGTATATTATTAATTGCTCCACCACAATGCACATAGATGGATCCATATCAGGTTGGGAACGAATGTTAGTTTGGCTAACACTAGGGGGAGAAATTAATGCAGCTGAGGAATAAATAAATTAAAATTATCGTTTGAGTATGATCCTCATATAAAGATAATGCAAGTCACTGCCAGACGCATTACTGACCCAAAGAAAAATATTATATTCCAGATGCTAATGCTCCTGATGTCCTGGTGAGACAATCTATTTCTGTCAATGAGTCTAAGGCACGCCTGAAGCGTGGTAGACCATTCGGTTCCAAAGATAAACCTTTGAAAAAGGAAAGGAGCAAATGATTATGATGGTCAAATAAGGAGGCAGGGCTCTAAAATAGCCCACGACATAACTGATAAGAATCAAAACCAAAACGCGGAAATAAAGATAAAGAGCGAGACACTACTCGAACTCCCTACGAAGTAACTATGGAGAACTCGTTCCATAATACCCTCGTATCGGTGTCAAGGAGGACCTACACTATGCAACTACCTTCCAGTCAACAAAGAACTCGCAAGTAGAATGATCGGGGGTGGTTTGGGGTTCAACTAGAATCCACTAGTAAACTCAAACCGTCTCAAAGGGTTTTCATTCAAAGAGAATCCACTCTTGAACATTGACATTCATTCATTCATCATAATAGCTAACTAAGGAAAATGTAAAGCTAATGGAGTATTTATAGGCCTTTCCTAGACATTAATGAAAGACCCAAAGTACCCTTAAGTAGGTTCTAAAGTCATAAGCCACGTAGGGGCATAATAGAAATTACATAGCAACTTAAAGTCAAAATCCCGTCAAACTTGAACAGGGGGAGGCGCCCGCCTCCAGGCCTTAGGCGCTCCGTCTCCTTGGTCCGCCTCCTTCAGTCCTGAGAGCTTGCAGTCCTTAGGCAGTCCGCCTCCTTTCCTAGGCGGTCCGCCTCTTGCTGAAACTTCTTGAAACACCTCAAAACGTGTCTCGGATGCTCTTCTTTCCATGGCGTCCCAATGCATGACCTTGAAGTGATCTTCCTTGGCCTTGGATGGTGCTTTTGGATGGTTGCTCAGTTTGGGTCTTATCATCCTCCCCTTCTTGAGAAGATTTCGTCCTCGAAATCAAGGCTTGGTCTCTCATGGCTCTATCAACTCCCCGGGGTAGCCAAGAATCTCCTCTTTTGTCCTTCTTGATCGTCACTTTAACATAGGCTTCTTCCAAGATCTCCCCCGCCTTAGCATCGAGCTTAGAACCTATAAGCAACGACAAGCAAAAATAAGCAAACGTCCTACTTTGGAAGTAGGTTAGTGCAAGAAGTGTGGAAAACACACTCTTGTGATATATCCAAGCATCAATAACAATCATGAATATCAAGTCTCCAAAGAGAACCATAAGCACTTGGTTAAAGATCAACATGCACTCAACAAGATAATGAGCAAATAGGCCATGGGGGCATGAAAAATGCAAGATCAAGCTATCAAAACCCTCTTGAACCTTAAGCTCAAAATCAACATACAATTCAATCTTCAAGGTGTGATCAACATGTGGAGTGGAGTGAATCAAATAGCCCAACCTACAAGTAGGATCAAGCACTCCATTCCCCTTCTTTAGAGCATACCTATTCACACCAAGGGATTCCTCTTCCCCTCCAATTTCATCACCTAAGCAATCCTTCTCGAAAGACAAGCTCTCAAGGAAGGTATTGATGATGGACTCTTCTTCATCATAACCTCAACAAACAATAGTAGGGTCCCTCAAAAAACCATCTACCTCACCCAAATTCTCAAACAATGGATTGCCTAAGGAATCAAACCCTTCACACCATAGAGGTTCCATTTGACTTCTCACCCTAGTTTGATACAAGTCATTACCACTAATGAGGATGCCTTCAAACAATGGATTAGTATAAACATGCATCTCAATATCATGATTAAGCATAGACAAGTTATCAAGACTAGGTTCAGTTGAGGAGTCATCATAGATAACCTTGTCCAATTCAAGCAATTTGGACTCCTCAAGGTCAATTCCATCTTTACCACAACACATTGGCCCACCAAATAGTAGCAAATCAATAAGGGAATGATCAACTATCTCATCTCCCCATTTGTCAAAGGTTGGTGGTGTGTCATAGCAAAGGTCACAATCATGGTCAACCATCAAATCTACACTAGGGAGGGGTTCAATAAACAATGAGCTCACATTAGGATGTGGCATAGCATCCCTTCCAACTAGTGTTTCACAAGCACACACAAGTTGACAACTAGAGTCTTCACTAGTGGCATACGCACTAGATGCATTTAAAACACCAACTAGTGTTGAGTCATCACAAGACAAGTAGCTAGTAGGCTCATGAATAGGTAAAGTAACACTTACATTTGTAGTACTTCCTTGATCACTCACAAGGTTTGAAGTGTCATAGGCAACTTCTCCTTCATGAAGCTCACATTGAGGCTCCAATTGCTTGTCTTCAAATGTACCTACACAAGAAGAACTTTCACAAGAAGTAGTTTATTATACTCTTTTTTTCTTTTTTTTTTCTTTCTCCAAAAAGGCATACTTTGTTCACAAACACAATACTGAAATATTTTATTTGCTCGATAGTATCTCACACTTTTATCCAAACATAAAACAGTATACCAAAAGAGTATACGATATACAAAAAAGATATACTTCTTTAAAAATAATAAAAATTAAAATATTTATGTGCTCTGAAACATCTCGCATTTCGATTCGAACATAACAAGGCATATCGAAAGAGTATACAGTATACCAAAGGAATATACTTTTTCAAAACAACAAAAACTGAAATATTTATTCGCTCGGTAGCATCCCACACTTTGATCCAAACTCAAAAGGATATACCGGAAGAGTATACAGTATATCAAAAGGATGTACTTTTTCAAAACAACAAAAACTGAAATATTTATTCGCTCGGTAGCATCCCACACTTTGATCCAAACACAAAAGGGTATACCGAAAGAGTATACAGTATACCAAAAGGATATACTTTTTCAAAACAACAAAACTGAAATATTTATTCGCTTAGTAGCATCACGCACTTTGATCCAAACACAAAAGGGTATATCGGAATAGTATACAGGTTACCAAAAGGGTATACTTTGTTCAAAAACAACAAAAAACTGGAATGTTTATTAGCTCGGTAGCATCGCACACTTAGATCCAAACACAAAAGGATATACCAAAAGAGTATAGTATACCAAAAAGGTATACTTGATTCAAAACAACAAAAACTGAAAT
The DNA here is from genome assembly GCA_037355625.1 of Petunia x hybrida. Classification (NCBI taxonomy): domain Eukaryota; kingdom Viridiplantae; phylum Streptophyta; class Magnoliopsida; order Solanales; family Solanaceae; genus Petunia; species Petunia x hybrida. Next base: position 1,399,169 of record JBBBVM010000048.1, read on the forward strand.
ATTTATTTGCTCGATAGGGTCGCGCACTTTGATTCAAACACAAAAGAGTATACCGAAAGAGTATACGGTATACCAAAAGGGTATACTTTGTTAAAAGCAACAAAAACTGAAATTTATTTGCTCAGTAGCATCGCACGCTTTGATCCAAACACAAAAGGGTATACTGGAAGAGTATACAATATACCAAAAGCATATACTTTGTTCAAAACAACAAAACTAAAATATTTATTCGCCCGGTCGCATCGCACACTTTGATCCAAACACAAAAGAGTATACCGAAAGAGTATACAGTATGCCGAAAGGATATACTTTGTTGAAAACAACAAAAACTGTATTTCGCTCGGTATCATCGCACACTTTGATCCAAACACAAAAGGGTATACCGAAAGAGTGTACAGTATACCAAAAGGGTATACTTCTTTAAAAATAATAAAAATTAAAATATTTATGCATTCTGTAACATCTCACACTTCAATCCGAATATAACGTAGTATACCAAAAGAGTATACATTATACCAAAAAAGTTATACTTTCTTCAAAACAACAAAAATTGAAATACTATAAAAGTATACAATATGTTAGCGTTTCAATTTTCTGTTAAGTAATAATAACAGGTAAGCTTGGTGACACGAGTATACCAGTGGTGTGTACCGTTTACTAAAAAAAAGTATATAAAAGAAAAAGTTATTTGTTAAATTATAGAACAAATTAAGGAAGTATACCATAAGGGTATATTGTATACTAGAAAAGTATACATAATAAAATCTTTCAATTCAATTTTTAATTCAGTTAGAGTCATATCATATCATTTGAATATCCATAGTACAAATTAATGTTGGTTAGAATTTTTAAGGGTGCACACATACAGTTGGTGACACAAGTATACAAGTGATGTGTACTGTATACGTAGAAGGTATATAAAAACATTTTGTTAAATTATAGAACAAATTAAAGAAGTATACCATTAGGGTATACTGTATACTAGAAAAGTATACATAATAAAATATTTTCTTTCAACCAATGACCATCATGGAACTACAGAGGCAAACAACAAATGCATACATTGATACTAATCTCAACATGGTTTTCGAATACAAAACTTGCAAAACTATTATAAACTCGAGCTCATAACTCGTAAGTGAATTGTCCAACATGCTACCACCATAATTAGAATCCATCATTTGCTCCATCAGTATGCTGCCAGCTTTACTATCATTTGCTACAAGCAAATATATTTCTTTCTCCTTCCAAATCATTTTCCCTACCATGTTTGGACTTTCTTTCTTCACATCAAAAACCTTGTTCCTAAAATGCAGCATAGGAACAAGGACTAGGGAAAGTGTGCATAGGATGCCTCATTATACAAAAATTTATCTACACGGCAATAACAAGAAAATCTAAAAGGCATCGGGACTCATTCCAAGATCTAGAAGGAGACCTTTTTAGAAATAACCATCTAGGGTACGCATAGCGAAACACAACAATCAAGCCTCTGCCCATTGATTGAGAAAAAACGGAGCATCCTCTGTCTATTGTTGTGCAAGCCGAAAGTTAGGAATTGATTGTAAGTTAGATCCCTTTAGTTTCCTGTAAAACCATAATCTCTTCCATCAAGAAGTCTTTTTTTTTTCTCAAAATTCTTGGAGTACAGCTCATTAGAGTATTGATCAAGCATTTCAGATAATCGTGATGTGAAGTGCATTTCTTTGTCTTCAAGGTACTCAGCTTCCCATTATACTTTTCTACTTTTTCCTAAATATTACACAATCAAGGGAGTCTTAATCATCAAAAGTCAATGCAATGAAAATTACAAGAACAAATCTTTGTTACTTAGTTCATGTCGAATAAGAAGCAAAAGCAGGAGCATAGTAGTAGTAGTATAAAAATTATTTCCAATTCGCCGATTCGTTCTAGAAAAGAGCATCAGATCGTTTCATCAAGATTTCCTAAAATATTTTTAAATGTAAAGACTAAATAAAGATTTTCAGCAACATAAATATTACTCCCTCCGTCCCAATTTATGTGGCGGTGTTTGACTTGGCACGGAGTTTAAGAAATAGAAGTTGACTTTGTAAATGTTCAAATTTACCCTTGAAAAAGTAAGAGAGAGAAGATTGGAGTAATCAAAAAGTTGTTGGTAGCTTTTAAAATAAGTAGGGCCCAATAGGGGTAAAATAGAGATAGTGCATTAAATAGTTGACAAATAAGTAAATGTAACATTCTTTTTGGGACAGACCAAAAAGGAAAGTGTGACACATAAATTGGGACAGAGGGAGTATAAGAATAGTTTTTTGTGCTCCGAAAAAAAGAGAATAAAGTTAAGCTAGAACAGCTACAACAGTTACTATGACAGAGTAATGAATAGTGATTACTCATAGATTTCTAACGAATACAGCTATCAACCTGTCATTAGAAGTAGGAACTAACAACAACCTACTTTAAGATGATCTCCAGACACAAAGCTAAGACCTTGAAGGACCTATTACAAGATTCTAAATTAGTTATCTTACAGTAAACGAACAAGGTAAAATGACACGTACCTACACGATATACTTTATACCAATCCTAAACTAGTAGGAGATTCTACTTGACTAAACATCTAATGGAACAAGACGAGCTTGAGACTAACTAACAAAAACAAACATACAAGGGTGAATTCATGCTAGAACTAAGTAAACTTTAGTTCAATCACTAAACTAAATCTAAATATATGGATTAGACAACAAAGAAAGAGCAACGAAAACTAGAGTTTTTTTTTTCTGATCTAATCGTCAGCGAGCTAAATGCACCAAAACCGTGACTGCTTTGCCACAGTTTCTGTTATTCCACTGTCCTGAGTTGCGTCTGCCTAGATGACACATCTCCGCTGCTGCCCGTCTCCACTATTGTCGCTGTTGCTTTTCCATAATGCCACTATCACTTGTCATTTCCAACACCACCAGCCACTGTAGCTTCAACAACCAAACGCGTGCCTCAGGTTTCTATTCCTTTCGCTGCTGCCTCTTTGCTATTCCTCATTTGTGCGGTATGCCAAAAGATATATAGTGGTATTGAGACTTTGTGTAATAGTATACCAATAAGGTATACTGTGGTACTACAAAGGTATACATTAAAAAAATATAATTTCAGCACTAACATTTCGTAGTTTTTACTTTCAAAACGGAAAAATATCATGAAAACAAAGAGGATATCAAAAAGAAAAATTGTTTATAAAATCAAAACTCAGGAGAAACGTACCTAAAATGCAACGTGTAAAACAAGTTTCTCCTACTTTATGCACTATGTCTAAATAATGTAACACACTATTATAATAAAGTGGGCACATATTTACAAGTAAGATAAACCAAGTTTTGTACAGTAAATAAAATGGTATATGAGGAACTCATATGTAAAGAAACTCTAGCCATAAATACACTTAAAGAGGATATTTCGAATTTTAAACACTTCAGAAGCTAGACTTGAGTTTGCAACTCCAGTTTTCATGCAAGAATACAGAGAAAGAGAAAAAGAAAAATATTAGTTGAAATCTAATTAACACAAAATAAACAATGAAATAGAGTTAGAAAGCTAATTAATCGAAAAATGACAAAGAGCATAATGCCATATTCGTAAGTACAAAAGAAAAGGCATGATCAGGGCATCAAATGCTCCTCAAGTCAAGCAAATTATCATTACCTCTAGATTGTTAATTTTAATATTTTGGCAGAGGCCACAAAGGAAAGGGGCAACCAAACATAAAAGTACTTTCCTTTAGGATAAATGATCAGAACACAAAAGAAAAGAATTCCATCCTAAAGTCATCATAATATAAACAACAATGAAGAGGAGAGAATTCAGGAAGACATGAGACAACAACTTCAGCTCAAACATGCAAAGCAAACAGAATCTAAAGCAAGGCCAAACTTAGTTTCTTAAGTCAAATTAAAACATGATCAAGCAAGATAAAAAAAATAAAAGAGACCAAAATCTGCTATCATGCTATTAGCCATATTCTTTCTTAACTTTGAACACCAAATTTAAAATATCAGCAGCCATCATCTTAAATTCTTTCAGAAGAAACAACAAACTAAAAGTATTAACTTATGACACTGCTAAAAAAACATTTCATACAAGAGGAAGCAAACCACAAGTTATGAACAAGGTTCAGCTTAGTGTTATGTAATCCTTGACTAAGAGAGCTCTTTTTTTTCCATCAAAATTCAAACTATAAGCACGACATGTGATAAAAGTGGAATCTTGGGACAAACTGCATATTGTACTTCAAATTTGATTAAAAGCCATATACAGACATACTTACGTTCAGGCCACCCTAGCTCCTAGCTAAACTAGTTCCAAATTTCCTCAAGTGAAACGCGAATTTTAAAACTAACTTTCACTAAAGCATATATGTTGAATACCAAATTAATCATCAAGACTTGAAGTTCCTAACATTCAGCAGAATATGACTATGGATATTTCATATGAAGAAACAATAGAAGATTCCAAACAATTAAACATAAGACTAAGAAGACCTCATACAATTTTGAAATACATTAAGAAATTGAATTATGGATTTAAACTACACTAAGGATCTAGTGTGCATAGGAACATAACATCGACTTAAGCAGAATATCAGAACCTATGGTGAAAATATGGTCTGGAAAAGTCAAATAGTCGTCGGAGTTAGGGTTTTTCTGGTTCTTTGAACAACGATCTACGCCAAATGACTTGAAAAATTGAGGTGAGATCGGAGAATAGGATGCGGGGGCGGTTTAATCATGTAATTTTTGGCCGGAGACGATGGAGATTGTGGTCACCGTCGATGATTAGGTGGCAGTTCCGACGGTGCAATAAAATGGAAGAGTCTGGCTTTGTGTCTCTGATTTGGGGGAAAAATGTGGTCATGGAATAAGATGCTGAAAAGCCATGGGCTTGCTTTAATGGGTAGATGGATAAATATTTATGTCAAAATAGGTACGTGGGTAAATATTTAAACCAAAATGGGCATGTAACGAAATAAAGTTTAAAATGGGTAAAAATATAAAGTGTGTGCATATGGTGTAAAAATTCCTTTACGAATAGGCCAACTGTTTCTAATGGGCCTCTAGCCCAATTTAATCAGTCAACCACCAAAATATTTGGATCCTTAGCCCATGTTTAATATCACTCTTATCTATCTTCTTATCCAAGAAGTAACAACCACCAGCCATATGAAGAAAAAAAAATCTATTTCTGGAATTACAGCCATGAATTACAAAGCTAGCTTTGGAAGTTCAATATGGGAACAACTCAATAGATAAATAGCTTAATCTTACATGGACTAAAACTCATTGAAGCTTTTCGCGTTTATTTTGAAGGAGTATATCTATTGTTGGACTGTCACTCTTTCTACGGGTAACATGACCTCATTATTTTTCCAGAGTAGGGATTTGAAGTTCTTTAGTAGGGATTTCATCAAGTTAAAGAACTACTAGCGCATTATTTGGGTTTTCCAAGAAAGTTGTTTTTAAAACCTTTTTTCCTCACGATGCTGTTGTCAATGCATTGCTTCAAATTTGGTCTTATGTCCTCGTACGTCACGTCAGAACATAGGCAGCATTTACTGTTCAGGAAAACATACAATTTATTCTGCCTGAATTCTTTTTTGCCATATGCTAAGGCCACTCTTCCTCTTTTCCTCTACCAATTCGTTATAATATCCAAATAGCAGAAACCAACCATATAACTTATTCCATAGATTTTATAGAATTAGAAAACCATATAATCTGTCCCAATTTCACAAAATCTACTAAAAATAAAATCATAGGCAGTTTTAATTTAGTATAGAAATTAAGAACAGATTTTGTAATTTTTTTGAAGACCAGAAAACCAACCTAATGACATCTGATACCAATGAGGGATTCATATATGCATATACATAAATCTATACTAAATAGATTAATCAAACATTATAAATCCGAAAACTTACTTGTTCTCCTTATAAGCAGAAGCAGTAGGATCTTGACTACGGCTGGAATCACTGGTCATTGACGGTTGTCACAGTGACGGAGCAACCCCGTTATCCACAGTCTAAACACTAGTTATTTGGTAGAGAGAAAGAGGAAGAGCTGTATAGAAAAGTACATTTTTTTTTACTGTGTATTAATGTATACTTATAGCTTATATGAAGTAGTTGTCCTCTTATAGGACTCTACTAGGTAATTATCTATTTACCAGGATAAGCCTTAAGAGCACCCCTTATGGGTGGATTCTTAACAAATAATTCCAACAGGTAATGTCAGGTAAATTTGTTTAGCATAACTTTCTGCTTTTACAATTTCAGCATTAGTCATCATCCTCAAAAGTAGAAATTAAACCTGCATCTTTGATGCCTAACACCTGAGACCAAAGTTTGTCTAAGATGAGTCCGGCATGTTATGCTGTCAAGTAGACTCTCTCTGGCTGGACATGACTTCGTATTTTCCTGTTGTATGTACTTGAGCATTACTTAAAGTGCTCACTAGTTTCATGTCATTTGAAAATTGAAATGCTGCAAGGCAAACTTGGGAGAAACCTTTTCCCTTTGAGAAGTGCAAAGAATATCTTTATTTCATATTAGTATTTCCTAAAACATCCCACCGAAAATGGGGTAAAAGAAAATGAATAGTTTTACCTTAATTTTTCACTGCAAGTGTTGGTTGATCTTGACATTAATTACCTACAATAGATCTTAGTTTGGGCACAGGCAGGCTGTTGACACACAAGCATTTGATAATGTGATTTTAGGTTTTTATATGACTACCAGCACATAAGTTTCTTGATTGCAAATGACACTTCTAATAAATATTGAATTAGAAATAAGTTTCAACAAAAATTTTCTCTATCTATTGCTGGTGTATTTTACGCTAAGTTTCTTGATTACACAGAATAGAATTGTTGGAAGTAGATTCCTTTTTCCAGCTTAATTAGCAAGTAAGTGAAGAAGTTATTTCAATTTGCTCCAGACACGAGTATACCACATTGTTGTGTTATCTTTGAAGTCTTTATATACATACGTAATATCACTTGATAAATTTGACTAGCTTTCTCGTAAAGATAATTGTTGGTGAAACAAAAGTTGAAGCATTGTTAGAATAAAAGTATAGAAAACTATTTAACCAACTTTCTAGTTCTTTTAGTTTAACTCTATTTAATTTTCGCTATCTATGTTGTTTTCTAAGAAAATTTTTTAATATCCTTTTACAGGTTTTGGAGAATGAAATTCACAACTTCATATAAAAGGAAGATTTTGAGAACATGGTTGGCTTATGGGAGTATTGGACATCTATTTATTATAGTCTAGGGAATAAGCTAGGTTTTTGGTAAGAAAAATAAACAATATCATTGCTACTTACATTATAGCTACACATTATCATGGACGAGATGTTAATAGTATTTTTTGGATATATATATATCTGTGTGTGTGTGTGCATGTTTTCTGGTTGCAAAATGGATAAATTACTGTAGTTTTAAGTTGAATAAAATTTAAATTTTTGGACAGTAAGTTTTAGGACCATATGTTATTTTGTCTTGTAGGTCCAAAAAATCCGGTCTCTATCTTTACAGCAAGAATGACTCAGTTAATACTCCCTCCGGTCCATATTATTTGATGTTTTAGGTGTTTTCAAGCGTATTAAGAAAATCACATTTTTAGCATTAATTAGTAATGTAATTGACTATATTAGCCCTTATTCAAGCTATTATTACTTATCATATTGTTTAAAGTCATTTATTAGCCAGGGGTGACATTGTAAAATTCCATCTTGATTTTCGAAAAGATCAAATATTGTGGACCAAACAAAATAAGCTAAAACATCAAATAAAGTGGACCGGAGGGAGTAACAAAAAAATTTCGTCGTTGAAAAATTTTAGGACTAGATTTTGTTTTAAAGATCTTTAATTAGGGATCAGAATAATTGTTCATAAAACATTTTTAGGGGCCAGATTATTACTAATCGCAAAAGAGATTTTAGGACCAGATATGTTCTTGTCAAGTCGTCATTCTAATCATTTTGAGGACAGAGGCAATAACCACGACTAGAAAAATCTAATCGCTATTAACATTAAGGACCAGAAATGGACTGTTTGCGATACGAGCGGAAAAATCTGATCACAATTAACATTAAGGATCAAAAATGAATTTTTTGCAGCCAGAATTCCGGTCGCTATAGACCATTTTTCTTGCAGTGTAATTTGTCAAGAAGATGAAGATGGTGCACATGCCATTTCAAGGTTGTGATTGGTCGTAGTTATTTATCAATTTATTATGTCATTCATTGATTCCTCACAAGTGTTTGTCTATAATCAGCAACAAATTAGAAAAGGTCATGTCCAACTATATGACTACATCCAATTACACATAAATTCAATTTCAAAATAACTTTGCACATGCTCCAAATAATGTCTCATTTCTATTAGGTTCACTACGGAAATGAATTTGAAAACTATATGAAAGCACATATATGATAGTATATCTTGAGTTTTTAATCTTATTCTGATGGAGCTTCAACCATGAGATTTGCTGAGTAGATCTAATTTCTTCAATACGTTATGGTGGCATAAAGCCAATCCCATCAGTTTTATAAGCATATATTTTCTTGGGAAGGTTGTAACAACTATGAACGACGAAATATTTTAGAATACTCCATCCGTTCCACTTTATTTGATGTTTTAGCTTATTTTGTTTGGTCCACAATATTTGATCTTTTCAAAAACCAAGATGGAATTTTACAATATCATCCCTGGCTAATAAATGACTTTAAACAAAATGATAAGTAATAATAGCTTGAATAAGGGCTAATATAGTCAATTACATTACTGATTAATGTTAAAAAGGTAATTTTATTAATACGCGTGAAAATATCTAAAACATCAAATAATATGGACGGGAGGGAGTATTAATTTCATTGTACATCTAAGAGGTCACAATAAAGAAGGGGAAAACAGTCCCTTCGTATCATTTAGTTGACCTCATGGCACAAGTTGATTTTATTTCTTTAATAAGGTGTGATTTTCTATGAACTTTGTTTACTGCATCCCGTTGTGCGTACTTCACGTGCCAGTTTCATTAATGTTACGTAGAAATATGTAAAGATGTTTCATGTTAATTCTTTTTTACTATGATGCCTTTTCCAAATGGATTATTATTAGGTTACAACCAGCCAGCCATATACTGTATGTTATGTACGGTATATTTTAATTCTGGGTAAAGTTCACTTATGAGATTATACTGAGTATATTGTTGTTCTGTACCTTTTTATAAATAAGTTGTGTATAATCACTTATTGCATTAGATTTTTTTGACATAATAAAATATTTTAATTTAGGATTTATTAATTCTATCTTATATGATCAAAATATTAATTGCAATATGATCTAAATGATAAGATTAACCTCACATTTTTTAACAATATCTTCATTTCTTTTTTAACAGAAATCAACATATTAATTTAAGATGACAATAAAAAATTAATAGTATAATTCTTCATCCAAATAGTTGGGGTCGGGTCACGAACTCATAAATCTTGTAAATTCGATCCATCATAAAATGAGTCTTTAGATAACAATTTACATCGACTAGAACACAATAGGAGAACTGTTTTATTACTAACTTAGACATTTTTTTTGTCAATAGAGAGATATATAGAGAGAGAATCTATTAGTTGTTCACTTTGATTCATTATTCATAAGAGTCCCTTCACAGATTGTCCCATGTTCCTTTAATATTTTAATAAAAAATCTCCCCCTTTGCTGCCAGTTGTTGATTGAATAAATAATAGTCTTAAAATAAAGTTTGTTACCAGCTAGTGCAGATTCTGATCCCATGAAATTAAATGCTCTAGATCCCTTCAACCTATTCTCCGCAATATCATGGGCTCCCCCATCATCCTCGGTCAACAACCAAAACGAAAGGATAAAATATTAGCGCAAAGGTTTATGCTAATATTGTTAATCCTTTAAACCTGTAAGAGGTCATTACACATTGCACATGTAAAGGTTTTTATGTTCGTTGGACTGTAGAAAGAGTATAAATCGAAGTAACACGTCGTTTATGGGTATGGCTTGGTATGAATATCGTGTACAAGCACTCCATATTTACGTCAAGTTTTTTTTTTGTTCCTTTTTTAGGTTAATTTATATATACTCTTTAATCAATAGACAAAAAATACTTTAATATAAAAAAGAAAACTAACAAAGTCAAAACTCTCACACGCTCAATACTTACGTGTAACATATCTGATTTGTCGTGTCTGCTTAAAACTTACACTTAATAACTATATAATATTGAAATATATATTATGTTATAAATGCAATTGTATAGGATATATGCTATTCGTGTAATGTGTATATAATTAGGGTAAAGTTAGCTGTACATTGGGTCAAGTCCACTAAAGATAGCTTAGGGATTAAGTTAGAATTTTATCATTTTTCTTATATAAATAGGGGTTCTCATTCATTAATGGAGGCAAGGGTAGTCATCTAAAATTTGTGTGTTGCGTTCATTTTTACATGGTATCTAATGTGATGATGACATTTGAGCTATTTGCGGGCTTGGTTTAGTATAAATTTTTGCAACGACTACGACTTTTCGTTCCTCTTTTATTTGTTAAGTTGAAAACAATAACTCCTTCAACATTTTAAAATCTCTTTCAGAAAATTCTTTTCACAAGATACCATAGGTAAAAGGCAAAAAAAAAAAAAAAAAGGGAAAAATCTTTTATAGAAGTTTCAAGGTCATATATAAGAAGGGTTTGTCTGAATTTCAACACAAAAAGTGAATCCAGTAATTCATCATTCCTAAAGTTGCTAGATCTAGACTCAAATAATAGGGCAAGGTATTACTCACTCCAATTCCGGAAGAAGAATCCTTGTCTATAATTATCTTTACTAAAATATATCTAGTTGTTGTCATCATCCATTTAAAAAAATGTTATGTGAATAATTAATATGTTAATTATTTGGATAAGGTCTGCAACAAAGAATTCAGCATTATTGAACAATATCTTGGCTTTGTTTGACTTTTAGGAGCAATGCAATTTCTAATTTTTTTCTTTTTTAAGTTAGATAGAAGAGAAAACTCGTGCATAAGACAAGCTATAATGAAATGCTATAAACTACACATTATATTTCAATAGTATAATTTGTTATTTGCCTATGTGCCATCTAATTGCACTAACATATATTTTAGTCGACTGTGAATTTCTTATGTTTAATATTTAGAGATGACAATATCTTCTTCATAATTCTGAAAATTTCTGTTAAGATTTACGCAAAAATAGCTTTTGTCAATGAAGTAGGTCAATGGTGAATTAAACTTTAGATCTCAGAAGAGTCATAGTTTATATTTCTCCAAAAATTTCACTAAAACATAATGACTTTCTAAACTATTCGTATTCGTATTCGTTGAAGTATCATGACAAAGAGTAACTAATAATTAATCAATTCAGTGGTTTGGTTTAACTTTTGAGGCTTGATACCTTACTTCCATTGTTGGTTGTGATTTTTTTTCCAGACTACTCTTACAGTTAGTCATTTGATATAATGATAACTATTTTCTGCACGCATATAATATATACAGTTTAAGTAATAAGGTAATAAGACCAAGTATTATTTCTACAGAAATTTATGAATAACTATTAATTAAATTAAAAAATTAATAATTATATAAACAAGAAGAATTGGTTATGTTGATTTGAGATTTAACTATAAACAAATGACAAAAATATTGATCAATCACGCAAACTAAGGTTTCAGATATCAACGGGAAATTTCTTTTCTTGTGTTGCGGGATATCTTGTAACGAGGAGAGAAAATGCAAAAAAAAAAAAAAAAAAAAAATTGCCATGCTTTGATTGTCATAATGCAATTCAATTCACACATTGAAAATGGTGTTGGGGAGTGGATAGGATGGACCGATGGAGTAGACTTGGTGGTTGGAGATATGGGTTTTGTCATTTAGCAAAGTTAAACAGTCCATTAAAACAGTAAAGAGACATGAAAGTTAAAATGATTTAATGGTGAATTGAACTTGAGATTTCAGAAGGGGTTGTGGTTTATAGTTCTCCTAAAATTTCACTAAAACATAATGATATTCTAAACAATTCAGGATCCGGCTCCTCTCCATTACACCTTCTCTCCTTCCCTCAAGTACATATTTAGATTAGTGACACATATCCTAATTAATTTTTAAAGTTGTAGATTAGATTTATTTAATAAGTATCTTAACCATAGTTAAAATAACATATTTAAAGACCCTAACTTTGGTAAGAATTAAATTTCTATATTTCCACAAATTATGGTATCTATTAATTATATCATTATTCAATTTATTCTTTTTACATCCAAATATTCAAAAAATTAAAATTAAAATACTCTAGATTGTAATAGTTATAGTTGGAAAAAGGATTGGCGTAATCCCAACTTCACCTAGATATATTCTAATGTTTTAACAAAATAATTGGAATTCATTTATGAATCTAATTTTTTTAACGTCAGTAGTGAAAACGCTACTTACGTCAATTGTACATTATGCTTGACATATTTATTGTAATACATTAGGAAGTTTAAAAGTATATAAGTTATAGGAAATAAGGGAAGCTGATAGTAGAACGCTTATCAATTTTTAAAATCTGTGGTAACAGTTGGATTTAAAAATAATAATATCCATTTTCGTTAATGAATTTTATAAATTGTAAAGATATAGCGTTTTTAGTTTTTATTAAAGTTAGATTAGATAGCGTTTCTCTAGAAATATCATTTTAATTGTAGTTAAATAATTGTTAAATACATTAAATCTCGACCTTTGAAAATTATTTAAGCCAAGTATCAATCATCTATATGTGCATTTGATAAAATGTAGATAATATGTAATGGAGGTGAGATTCATGTTCGTCGAAGTATCATGACAAAGAGTAACTCATAATTAATCAACCCAGTGGCTTCCTTTGACTTTTGAGGCTTGATACCTTACTTCCATTATTGGCTGTGAATTTCCTTCTTTAGTTTGTTTTCTATTTTTGGTACTAACCTTAAAGTCTACTCATTTGATATAATGATAATTATTTTTTGAACACATACAATATACGCAGTTTAAATAATAAAGTAATAAGATCAAGTGTTATTTTCATAGAAACATATGATTAACTATTACCTAATTAAATAATTTTGAATTGTATAATCAAGAAAAATTGATTTATTGATTTGAGAGTTAACTATTACACATTTAGATTGGTGAGACATATCCTAATTAATTGATTTATTGACAATTTATGACTAAACAATTAAACTAATCAATCACACAAACCAAGATTTTAGATATCAATGGAAAAAAATATTTCTGTGCTATGGAATATCTTGTAATGAGAGAAAATATAAAAAAAAAAAAAAACAATTGTCATGATTTGATTGTTGTAATGTAAGTCAATGCACATATTGAAAATGATGTTGGGCAGTGAATGGGCTGGATTAGACTTGATGGTTGGAGACGTGGGTTTGTCATTTAGCATAGTTAAACAATCCATTTAGACAGTGCAGAGACATGAAAATTAAAATAATTTAATGAATAGACAGGAAAAAATAAAGGAAAAACGCAACGGAAGAAAAGATTGAATAAGAGAAGAAGAAAGGGTATTGAAAATACCTTAAAATGTGAATTCTTTGTCAAAGAATTAGGCTACTTGTCTATATATCAAAATTAATACAGTATATATATAGATTAGCTAAAAAAATTGATGTAAATATGGGATGCTTGTACATGAAATTCACACCAAGACATATCCATAAACGATATGTGTTACTTCGATTTATACTCTTCCTACAGTTCAACGAAGTTGAAAACCTTTTCATGTGCAAAATGTATTGACTTCTTGCAGATTGAAAGGATTAACACCATGCAGCAAAGCGCACTGTTTTCTAGCCCAGACGGTCAATTTACACTCTACAGCATTAGGTCGCTGTGTTTGCTATATATCCCACAGCTCTTTGTTGGCTCACATGCATGCGTAGTTACTAGTGAAACCTACACCCCACAGTGCTAAAATTTTTTCCTTTTCTTTTTGTATGTTTACCGAGAATGATGGTGGAGCCCATGTTACTGGGGAGAATAGTTTGAACAGATCTAGAGCTTTTCGCGGGATTGGAATCTGCACTAGCTGGTAACAAAATTTTTTTTAAGACATTATTATTTGTTGAATCAACAACTTGCAGTTATTTTTATAAGTTATTGCATAAGTTATTTTTATTTTTGCATAACAGAATGTACACGCTCAACCAGATTTTTCTATATCTTGTTCAGTTCAATTGACTTAGCTTTTCTTATCCACGCGTAATGGATGTTGCTTTGTCACGTGTGTTTATGCCACTATCAGAAATTCCTTGTGGCAAGTCTTGTATTTGGATCCCTTGCATAAGTTCAGCTGTGGGTTGTTCATGCCGCAATAAGGTTTGCTATAGCAATGAAATTAAACTATAAAAATAAGTAGATCTTCCTGCGTTCAATATAATACCATGTAATGCCGAGTTAGGAGAGGGGCACATGTATGGTTGTGGTTAGACGTAATGAACAGAGTAATTCAACAATAATTATATCATGTTGGTATGTGTGTATTTCTATCTATTGAATTTGTGTCAAAGTCTAGCACTATGTGTAGCTGGCAAGATTGTTGTATTATGATTTTTGTATTCCTGTACTCAAGTTACTCTTCTCAGACCACCTTGGTGGAAAATCAGTGGATTTTTTTTTTTTTTGTACTCAATTTACTAATAAAATGGCTCTCCTATTGTGTTCTAGAAAATATAAGTTGTTTGCTGAATACTCTCATTTTATGATGGATCAGATTTGTAGTATTTATGAGTTTGTGACCCCAACTGTTTGGATGAGAAATTGCACTACAGATTTTCGATTATTCTAGCCAACAAATTCTAACGACAATGATTAACGTAGCCGGAATTTTATTTCTCGTTGGATTTTCTATTGTAGCCACTGGCGAATTGAAGGACGTAATGTATTGAAACTTCCATCAGAAGCTTCTAGATTCTTCGAGAAGGGAGAAGATGATGATTTAGTTGGAACAAGATGGGCTGTTCTTTTAGCTGGTTCTAATGTTTATTGGAATTATAGACATCAGGTATATTATTATTATTTTCACTATTTTATTTAATAGTTTTTATAATATATCTGAATATATGCACATGTTTTTGAACTAGAAAAGTTATTGCCACGCATCTGGACTAATTCCATGAGTCGGCTAAGCTTGAATAGAAATTGAAGGGAGATGTACGTAGACCTTATCCCACCAAAGTAGAGAAAATATAAGTTGAAAATACCCATGATAAAGAAAAATTCTTGGAATTTATGCAAAAGATAGGGCACAATGGGAGAAAAGAGTTATATGTATTAGCTGAAAGTTTGTTCTACACATGTTAGCGGCTTTACTGTAGATCTTATGCTTTCTAGGAGTGGTTTAGCCGTTTAGAGATTTACACGTTAGAAAAGTAGAATTTTGCATAATATTGGCATGAGATAGGTCTTAATGAAAGTGACATGGTCGTATGATTCATATAAGCTAGGTGTAGTAGTTGTTGTTGTGTGATGCTTGGAAAAGCTAATTTCCATTATTATTAATCTAGAATTAATTTGAGCTTGGGATAAGTCATTACCAGTGACCACCACAAGAGAAACTTTCTCAGGTGACTTTGTTATGATATCGTTTGAGATTTCAGGCACTCTCCCACAAAGATTTCTGGTTCTTCTGGATATTATTTCTTCTATTTGTCATGTTCAGCAGTTCATATGAAGGACCAGTTTCAAGTGAATTTTCTCTTGCCTAGATAGATGTTAAAGAGAGGTGGTGCTGGTGAAGTTTACTGTTATTGGTGTCATATACTAAAACACTGTTTGTAAATTGGTGCTCTGCCGGCATAGTGGCTCTTCTCCGTAAATTCAGCTGAGAAGCCCAGCTATATAGTCTTGAATGTATTGAGAGCACATTTCTCAAGATGCAAATAAATGGTGAACTGGTGGTCTTTTTCTTCATGACATACTATTTTGGTTTTCTGTAGGAATAAATTAAGAATCAAACCCATTATAGAATCACAATTTCACACGCGCAGAGTTGAACAATTTGAGGACCTATCTGTTCAACATTTCCCTGAGTCAGAATTCATTACTCTTCTTTCCTCTTTTGACGACAAGAATTTCTTAGTTCAAACTTGCATGTTTAGTCGTTTAAATTAGAGTGAACGATGCATTAGCATTTGGCTTTTCTATTAAATTTGTCTACCTTCGCTTCTGCTTCAATGCAATTTGTAAATCAAAGTCATATCTTGTGAACTTACATTGCTTCTCTTTTATCACATTAATGAAAAGATACATCTAAAACTATAACTATATTGAATGTATTCAGTCCTAGCAAAGTAACTACTCACCAGTACCTAGCTTCTAAAGAAAACAAAAACAGGCGCGTTCCTACAGACACATAATATAGGAAATTCCTCGTGTATATTAAGCAACATCACTTCCAGTATCCTTAAAAGGTAAGCTAGGCCCTGACAATGATAGCACCAAGGCAAGTTTGTATTCTTCAGCGTGTAAGACCCAACTCTTATGTAAAAGAAAAGGGAACGCTTTTAGATCTGAGAAAACAGTAGTTCAGATGATTTTGCAATGACCAACATAAAATAGAGCTCAGCAAGATCGATAAGTGTATATTCTTGGATTGACTTGAGACTTCAGCAGCAAAAGGATTACTGTACAGGAAGATGAAAAGGAAAGGGGGTACATGCTTGACCAGATTACTTATCTATCTATAAATATATTAATTTTAGTCTGTAACCAGGTGATGTGGCATGCCTCTAGACATCTAAGAGTACAAAAGAAGACAGATACTTCCTGAAGGGGAGCAAAAATATAAAACTGGTGGCATCCAGAATAAAAGCTGGCTCACCCTGACAGCTGAAGTCGTCTTCTCTTCTTCACAATGCTGCGAACGCAATCCTGGAGCGAACCTGCCGAAACGAAATAGATAGACAAGAACAAACAACAAACAAGGGTGAGTAAAAAAAACTCAATAAGTGGGGCAGAATAGCCACCTCAAAGAATATGATAGCCAGCCAACGAGAAGAGAAGTAGATAAACACACTTATTTAAATTATAAAAACGCAGAGCCAGATAATAACTGAAAATACGTATGGAACCATAAATTCATAAACAACCAGGAACATAAGATAGACAGAACATATAGGTATCCCAAACATATCAATAATCAGAAATACATCTTATTATATGTAAATACTGTTGCAGCGTGCAACCCGATCCATATGTTAATACTGTTTCGGCGTGCAACCCGATCCATATGTTAATACCGTTGCGGTGTGCAACCCGATCCATATAATTATACTGTTGCGGCGTGCAACCCGATCCATATAACTAAAGCATATAAACCAATTAGGGGCACGAAATAGCCAGAAACATATAGGCAACTAAAATATGTCCACAACATGGTATATATACAACATACACAAAACACAACACAATAGTCACACAATAGCCAGTATGCGGTGCAATGAAATGGGATGAATGCGGTCACATGTGCTTGATACCTACCTTCGGCGCGGGACTCTCATCGATTACCAGGAAGTATATGCAATAATAACCCTTCACCGGCTCGGTACTCTCATCGATTACCGGGAAGTATATGCAACAATGACCCTTCTCCAGCTCGGGAATCTCATTGGTTACCGGGAAGTATATGTAATAATGACCCTTCTCGGACTCGGGACTCTCATCGATTACCAGGAAGTATATGCAATGCTCAAAACCAGAGTACAATGTTCATATGCTCAATGCAATACCAACAACATGGCATAACATATAATATACAATGTAAATTCAAAGCTAAGGCTTAATGAGTACGCCTATCGGCAGCTACACACGTAAGGAACACGTGGTAGAATGTCCACAAGGCCAAGAGCCTCCAAAGAAATTGATACAAACACTTACCTTGTTCAAATGCTTCTCAACAACCGCTTTGTCCTTTGGATTCATTGTCAAACGATTCCACTGGATATTTCGGGGTAAAAATTCTACTTTTTTCCTGCTCCTTTTCCTTTCTTTCTCATTTTTTTCTTTCTTGTTTTCTCTCTGCTCCTCGTCCCTTCGTATGTTTCTGTTTTTCTGTTTCTGTTCTCATGTATCTTCTTATATAGGTGGGAATGCCACCGCCTTTCTCATTCCTTCACTACTAGAAATAATCAATTTTGCGTCAAAGTTTGGAGACGGAATTCCCTCTCTAAAAGATGTTTGGAGACGGAATTCCGTCTCTGCACGTCCTTCGCCAAAAAGCGCGTCGTTGGCCAACTTGGCTGAAAAGTCACTGGCGCACACTGACACATGCTTGGAGATGGAATTCCCTCTCCAAACATGAAATGTATATATTTTTCTTATTCTTACCGATGTGTGACCTCCTTTGGAGCAATCGATTCTGTGTCTCATATAATAACAACAATCAGACATAAGCACAACGAATACAGTTCCAGTTAATTGTCCAAACACAGAGGAACTATATAAACTCAATCGATAGTCATGGTACGATTGACCCACCATGTAAATAGTAAAAGAAAGGTAATATTATTGTTTATCTTGCCGAATTTCATAGCAATGATGCTTTTATAGCCTCACCAGATAGCAAAGACACTAAGACAAATAACTAATAGGGTGTCTGGTATTTGGACAAATACAAAGATAGTGACATACTAGCAAATCAGCTCTGCCTTCTGGAAGCAACGCAATAGGGTGCCTAGGAGGTCATACAAAAGTTTCGCCGAGGAGGGTTTTCGCCGGGGAGGGGGGTTTTTCGCCGGAGGGTTTTTATATTTGGGGGGTGAAAGAAATGTTTGGAGCGGGTGTGTATATTTTAAGATCTGAAAGAAATGTTTGGAGCGGGTGTGTATATTTTGAGATCTGAAAGAAATGTTTGGAATGGGTGTGTATATTTTTAGAGTTGGAGATTCCGTCTCCAACTAAAAAGCAAAAAAGCTGTCAGTGATTGGAGACGGAAAAATTTAATTATTTTTGTACTCAAACACTGATTGGAGATGGAATTCCCTCTCTAACTGATTGGAGAGGGAATTCCGTCTCCAATCTTTTTGTAGCTTTTTCCTTGTTTTCTAGTAGTGCTTTTTCTTTCCTTTTCCTTTTTTTTCCTTTTGTTTTCTTTTCGTGACGGAAATAAAAATAGACCTTATAAAACTTGAAATAATTCTAAATTTTGCAACAAGTTATACAAAATTTATGTGATATACCCGCTAAGGCGGATTTCGAATCGGATTCCCGAAATTAAAGATACGAATTAAACGAAAAAAGATCAAATTATTTAATTTTCGGCATTTTAACGGAAACAATCTGAACAACCTCAAAATTCACTTTCGAAAATTCACAGAGGTCACAAATAATCATACGAACCCAACGACACTTTTGGATTTTGAATCGGAGCTCATTCGCCAAAATCGAGCTTGAAAACCCCTTTTTTTAATTTACCAAACTGAAACCTTTTTTCCAATACCTACCAAACGAAGTCCGATTAAGCTCAAATTTTACAAACATGTCCTAATAGACCTTACGAAGATTTTAAAATTATCGACACGCCAATTAGAGTCCTAACTCCCGAAACGACTACCTAAAGTCGTTTCATGGACTTACGTGTAAAGTCCTGAATTATTAGTCAAGGCATACGATCAACGGTAGAAAAAGAACTTGACTCACGTGTACTATGTTAAACTACTCAATAAAAATAAGAACTTCTAGAGCTGCTGGCCTATCTCACGCGACACGCTGGCCCATCTCACTAGAGCAGCATTTTTTTTCTCAAATCTAACTGCTGCAATTTTTTTCATAATTAGAAAATTTTCCGTAACATGAAACTAATTTCTTTTAATAGAAGTAAAAGCAGCAGTCCCTCCTTAAGCTATTTGTTATGTTTATTTTACATGTCCGCTAAGAAAAGTTATTAGTAAGAAGAATTTTTTTATTGTTCTACCTTTATCTATAGTTGTAGTCTTCCACCATATTGAATCTTCAATAAATGTTCTTATTAGTAAAGGAGAAGAGCCACAAAAAAAAAAAAAAAAAAAAAAAAGAGATTGAATGTGAAAAGAAAGGGCAAAGAAAATACCTTAAAATATGAATTCTTTGTCAAAGATGATGCCACTTTCCTTATCTGTAGATCGAAATTAGTACATCATATATATATATATATATATATATATATATATATATATATATATATATATATATATATATATATATATATATATATATATATATATATATATATATCAATGCTCTTATAAAAAAATCAAAAGCATAGTTATAGTTTACTAGAAATTTCAAAAGGTAAATAGATTTATATATAAATTTCAACAAATTCCAATTTATCTTGAGAGTAAGCCCAGGAGTTATATACTACGCTAGTGATATATGTATTGTTCACCGGTGCCGGCAGTAGCTCAAATTTTTCCACCACTTCCTCATCTTCCTTTTTCTTGTTGATCATTTAGCTGTTGCTTTGAAGGGGAAAAAAGCCAAGTCCACATGCACATTCTGCCGAGGTGTCTTTTGTTATATTATTTCAAATGATGTGTCATTTTTTCAGAAATAGCCTCTCAGCTTTGGTAGGGGTAAGGAATGCGTACATTTCACCCTCTCCAGACCCCATTTGTGGATTTATACTGGGTATATTGGTGTTGTTGTGTCATTTTTTCATTTGTTTGATTTTTACGTCAGGAGCGTTTGTGTGTAGGCAAAATTATGCCACGTATTTTTGAATTTTCTTAGCAAGATGAAGTCACCTGGGCACAAGCTTACTGCAAAAGGAAGAATCCCAGAACAGGGATATACATGACGACACTGGCAGCTGCAATCTATCAGATATGGATAGAAAGAAACTCAGAATCTTCCCAGGAAAGCAGAAGTAAGTGTATTTTAGAGCAAGCTTGAAACTACAATTTGAAAGAAATCTTAGCAAGCTTAATTTCTATCCTAGTGCCAGTAGTTTAGTAGTATAGAATACAGTAGTTCAGGGGGATCACAATTGGGTTTGTCCAGCTTGATTTTGCTTTGTAAGACTATGGTGTTGAGCTGGAATTGTCTATTTGAATAAAAATTATAATTTCAACAAAAAATATGTTACGTATGATTACATAGATAGGAGTCTAGCTGGAGAGACTAGAATTAGCTTACAAGTTACCGTACGCAGAGGATATGCACCTGCTCCTCGAGCCATGGCTACTCAGCCGGCACAGGACTTAGGGTGCAAGATATATGTCCCGCCGCCTTAGGATCTACAGTCTCCTAATTAGGGTTTATTGTGTATCGCCACCTTGAGTAAACAGGCCCACAACCTTACTAATCTTTGTATTTTACCATAATTAGGACTAGATAAATCGTAGCTATAAATACCCCTCCTACATTGCATTGTACAATCAAACGATTCTCACCGAATCCGGCTATTCTCAAGGAATAAAACATTTTACTTTCTTGTCTATTGCTTTTCCTCTCTGGTTTACTTATTTCCTTCATATTTTTCGTAATGCTTGTGACCGTCTTACAAGTTTAACTGTTTTATCTAGAAGACTAATTTTAGGTATAAACGGTTTGACACCCACCATGGCCCCAGACAATTGTAGGTTTCGACGAAGGAAAAAATAAGTCATGTTAAACGACAACAATAACGTAACGAAAAATACTATCGACACAGTAGACGATTCCACAAAGGATCTCAGTGATCCCAAAACCAAGCACTCTACCGAAGATTCAATCTCTTATGGAGTGTGGCGAAGATTATCAACCGCATAGAAGCAACTCCAAGTATGAAATTTTTTCTTGTAGGTCTCTTCAAAACTCAGGCATAACAGGCAAAGCAGAACTCGGCCAACTTGGTCAAAAGCATGTCCAGAAGTTGGGAACAATCCTTGTTGGTTCGTCCCAGAGGCCAGCGTCCCTACCAGGACCTGCACCCATAAAGGAGTCACCAGCTTTTATTCCTAATCGAAGACTCAACATAGAGGCTGTCATAGGGAGGTCTACAGCGGCCAATAGTTAAAATCTTAAAGGAGCACCAGTCATTAAGGGAATCATGAAAGAGCTAAAGGTCATCCATGATTGGATTGGTAAGTGTCGGGTGCTCCACCGTAGATGACCTCCTTATATGAACAAAAGTTCTACAAACATGCATACAAAGTGAGTGGTGCACCGGTTCACGTACCCAAATACTTCTGCCTATTGAATAACCTCAAGTACGACGAAACTACTGATCTGGATGAGCACATCCCCACTTTTTACAAGCCATTAAGAGCAACGAGATATCGGAGAAAGAAACTCAATCCGTTTTGGTGATGAGATTTAGCTCGACCTTAACTAAAGGTGTCCTCGCATTGTACACCCAGCTGTCATTGGGATCAATTGGACCATTCACCCAGATGCAGGACCATTCACCCACTTTTTACAAGCCATTAAGAGCAACGAGATATCGAAGAAAGAAACTCAATCCGTTTTGGTGAAGAGATTTAGCTCGACCATAACTAAAGGTGTCCTCGCATTGCACGCCCAGCTGTCATTGGGATCAATTGGACCATTCACCCAGATGCAGGACCATTCACCCGCTTTTTACAAGCCATTAAGAGCAACGAGATATCAGAGAAATAAACTCAATCCGTTTTGGTGAGGAGATTTAGCTCGACCTTAACTAAAGGTGTCCTCGCATTGTACACCCAGCTGTCATTGGGATCAATTGGACCATTCACCCATATGCAGGATTTATTAAAGAAGGCGCATTCTAGATCCTGAAACGAGAGAAGTGCATGGAAGATATCGTTGACATCCGACAACACAACGACGAGCTGCTGAAAGACTACCTAGAGATATTATAGAGGTAACGCATGGAGCTCCCTTCAGTTCCCGACAATATTAATGTGGTAGCTTTCGAAAAGAGCTTAAACTCCATGGGTTCACTAGCCACTCAGGAGTTACAATGAAGTCTTACTCAAAACCCGGTGACGACATGCAATGCCCTACACTAGCGGTATAGTGAGAAGCTTCACCTTGAACTGGTGCCACCTCTAGAGCCTAGTAAAGATACACGAAGGAAGCGAGTAGGCAGCCCACCTCTTAAAGGAGAAGGCGGAGAAAGGAGAACAAAAAGTAGGATTCAGAGTCAAGCGGAGTCAAGGAAACAAAACAGTTCTTGAAAAACTGGATCGCATGAGAAAAGTACAGAACACCGCAGCTTCAAATATTTTGGGTTGCGGGTGAATACGGTAGAACTTGTTGCCAATCATTTTGGGAAACTAGGCACCACAGGTGCAGTGGCCACCCACCATTAAGAGCGCGACTAGAAGGAGTTTAACGGCTTACTGCAATTTTTATTGGAGTAAAGGCCACGCTATAGTCGATTGTAAAGCCTTGATGCTTGAGATTGAGCACTTGTTGTAGGAAGGACACCTCAAGGACTTGATCGCAGAAGGAGCAATACAATCCAGAGCGCCCGACTAAAAGGACAAGTGGAGCATCGACGCAATCTTCGCTACACCCAGGTCCAATGAAATTGGAAAACTACAGCAACAAAACTACCTATTGGCCCGATTGTATTTAGCTCAGAAGATGAGGAAACAGAGCACCTTTTCTGCTGATAGGACAGAGGGACTAGGCCACTGAACAGATATGGGCCTTCAATCCCTCACCGTCCCAATCAAGGTGCTTGACTTTTTTGTCGAACAAGCTCTGATTGACCTAGGAAGTGACTTCCATATTATTCGATGGGAGGTATTGCGGAAGGCGGGTCAACAATGTTGGATAACCCACGAGCCCCTATAGAATAACCAGCTTCAACAACATATATGAAAATCCTATTGGGAAACTAGCTCTGCCGGTTTATATCTCGGTCGTGACGAGCATAAAACCTTTTTAGGAACAAGCTTTGCTTTTAGTCTCTCATACGATGTCATCTTGGGGCGACCATGGATACATAGACTAAAGGGAGTACCCTCAACACATCATCAAGTCTTCAGATACCTGATCCCGTGCAGGATCAGTGACTTACGGAGTAAGCGCTCCTTACCCAAAAAAAATCAAGCACCCGGTAAGAGCGCTGAGGTAAATATGATCGACAGGGAACCACTATGGGACGCATCCATTGAGCGGAAAGCTAAAACAGCGATAGGAAAGCACAGAGAGTGGGTGTTGAGGATGAGTAATCTGGTCCTGCGAGCAGCAGAATTGTGGTATCAGCTCTCCGAAGTGCTAATAAAACATGAAGATCATGCATGTCCGTTACGCTGCTGCCAGGTGTTAATGTAAGTAAAGATGAACCATATAAATCTTCGATGAAAATCGAGACGGTTCGAGGGGACCACTTTCTGATAAACGTCACAGTCTCAGAGGCGGCATGGAATGCAGTCCTCAATCGAGAAGAATGAGGAAAAAAACTTCCCGTGCAATACTCGAGTAAGGGCCATTTGTAGGGAGATCGACGCCTTCTGTTGCCAGTCCAGTTGGTGGCAGCAGTACTAATGGCAACACAGTAATTATGTTCGTATTTCCTTAATCATACAGTCATTGTGGTCTCTTCTTTACCAAATGTGAGTCGTCTTGTCTAAACATGGGCCTTCTACAAGGTTAGCAGAATACGCCGAGAAGCTTGGAGAATACGATATCATTTATCAACCCCGTGTTGACACCCAATTTTGTCCATCCTTTTTCCAAAATTGCCTCTATTTAACCTAAAGGTGCAATATTGGCTATTTGACAAAACGTGCATTAGAAAGCACGTATTTACGTGTGCTATCCCATATTTATACGTTATATATTCAATGGTGGCTTATATCATAGAATCACATTATTTAGACTATTTGTTAAATACATGTCAGACCATGTCTATTTCTGCAATTAATTGAATTTCTAACACTCATTTCATATTTGTCTCCATTTACGTTTTGATTAAATTAATTTGACATCAATTATTTGTTCATATGTGCATTGTTTATTTATTATATATATATTTGTATTTTAACTCACCCTGCACCTTTAAAGTTAATTATTGGCCCGATAAAAGTACTAATTCTAATTTTATCTGTAATTCAACACATTTCTTTGAAGGTCAAACTCTTTTCTCTCGTTGAATCTAGACATAAGGTTGGTCCAAATATATTCTCTATCTTTTTTGAATTTTGAAAGGAATCCTGATGGTATAAAATTCCCAAGTATTACTCCTCATCCCCACATCACCGCCCCCCCCCCCCCCAAATTAAGGGATCTGAAGCTCCAAAATATACAGCCCTTATCGTCATTTTTACCCCAACCTCTCATCTCTCCTCTATCACTCCCTGATCTTCTCCTTCATTCCGTTAATCTCTTCCTATCAACTCCTAACGGCTAACTCCATGATTAACTCCATCAGATCCTTCAGCTTAGGGGCTTTGCTTTAATGCCTCTCTCATTTACTTACACTATATATACACACTTGAAATCTGAAATTGAGAGAGGGGAACAGTTCAAGAAAAATAGACATACACACACACATCCCCCTTCCAACTCTCTCTCTACCATCTCTGTTCCATACACACAAAACACACCCACTACACACATTCACAGTCATACAGAAACAAAGGGGTTCCGATCCCAAATTTTGATTGACGCCACAGATCTGAAATAGTGAAAGAAAGGGGAGTGAGGAGATCGGAACAGGGGAGTTTGGAAAGGCACCAATTGATCAGAAACGGAACGCCACCACCGGAAAACCCATTTTCCGATCGACCTCGTGTTTGTAACCATCAGCGAGGTGCCTGTTTTCGTTGTTCTCGTTCGCCTCTGGACGATTTGTGATTAGAATTGGAAGGAATGGCGGAGTCGCAGTGACAGGCTTGCTCACCGGAAAGAGCACAGCCGGTGGTCGCTCCTCCTTCTCCTGCTTGCTCAAAGGAAGTGAGAAACGATCGGAACCCGTTTGATGATACAATGGTTTATGCATAACAACCAACATTGGCAGGCTGATTCAATTAAGAAAAGAATGCAAAGGCGCAGTGGCTAAGATTCTCTTATATGACGGAGCTAGAAACTCTTGCTATGAATGAAAAGCATATCCCTACCAACTAGCAAGTGTGGGACGAGACGATGAACTCAAGATGAAGCTATTTGAGACACTTACAAGACCAAGAATTAATAGATACAAAACAGGGGCAGACAGATTTCTTGGAGCGATTTTGGTCAAAAGCTTTATTTGAATAAATTTCCATGACAACAACTACATGAAGCAAGGAATACAATATGGCTAACCTCTAAAACGGTCTTGACTGAAGCAGCGATCTAAGAATATACATGATACACCGGGATCGGTCTCTTGGCAACAAAATCTACCCGACAAGCGAAAGTTGAGGCAAAGATTGAATTGCAGCAGTTGGTTGACAAGTATCAAAAACATTGAGTATCTCTTTCAAGGATTCACATATGCGACATGCCTAATTCGCAAGGAAAGATGACAGATAAACTTAAGGTACTGGTGTTCAACAAAAGCCAACCTCCTTTCTGTCAACACAACCTATTCTTTACACAACATCTTTACCACTTTTCATTGACATTCAACTTCTCATCCTCTGCTTAAACGAGCATCGGTCATTCGACCAAAATCTTTGTCTTGACTGCTACATAAAGCACTCGAGTAATCTTTTAACCTCTACACAATTGGTCATAATCCTCAAATTCAAGTGCTAATCTATCATCCGCGGTCTAGGCATTCTCTAAGCTATATGTGTTGTTTTTCCATCAAATCTTTGCTAAATGTCCTAACATAGTTTTGCGCATTTTATCACTCTATTACAGTCGCTTTGCATCGGAACACTGAAATTGGTCAAGAATCTACACTCACAAAAGCCGAAATTGCAAGCCAAGCCGAAAATGTCTACCTCGGTACAAAGTGTTTTAAACCACTAGCATAGGACACCGAGAGAACCCAGACAATCCAAATTATTCTACCGTACAACTTGTGAGGTGGACGACCAAAATCAGCCAATATTTTACCCACACATGAGTCGCAAAAAAAAAAAAAAAATCTAATCACTATACAATCAAAACTGGCAAAACTCACAACCTCGCACCACACCCCAACTTGCACAATAAACAACCTCCTTTCAGTCAAGACTTTCATACAACAAAGCTTTACACAATTGCCAATAGACAAAGGACAAAACCACACACATTTACTCCTTTAGTTGAATCAAAAGATATTGCAACCAACAAACGAACTACTTCCTAGGTACTCAATGTGAAGTTCAATCCAACAAAGATCTACACCCATCACTCAAACGTTCAATACTATGACACCGCAAAATACCCAGCACTAAAATGCAAAATTCAGAGTCTGATCGACCAAGGCAAAACAATGATACAACAAGAACCGACAAATGGAAACTGCAACTCCTTAACCACAAATACATTTTCTATACACATCTATCTATCAAAGTTAGCTCCATGACTTTTTGAAAAGAAAAGCACGAAACATGAAAACATCCCAGCATAACCCAAGACAAATACAGTTTTGGACAACCTCCAAATCCGACAAAATTCAAACACCAAACCTCAGTCTAAGTATGCAAGTACCCACCTAATCAGAGTCATCCAGATACCAAATGTCACACCAAAAAGACGAATGCAGATTCAAGCCAATACATTGATGTTCGATGCAATGCAACCACCTTGTTTCGACTAAAGAATCTTTCTTTGAGAGCATATTTTTCAACACAAACGCAAGATTCGTAGGCAATATAGCACTTTAGCCACGTCAGGCTAAAAATATGACGATTAGCCACGTCAGGCTTAAAATATGACGACTAGCCTCGTCAGGCTTATAATATGACGATCAGCCACATCAGGCTTATAATATGACGATCATCCACGTTAGGCTTATAATATGACGACTAGCCTCGTCAGTCTTATAATCTGACGACTAGCCTCGTCAGGCTTATAATATGACGATCAGCCACGTCAGGCTTGTAATATGACGACTAGCCTCGTCAGGCTTATAATATGACGATCAGCCTCGTCAGGCTTATAATATTACGACTAGCCTCGTCAGGCTTATAATATAACGACTAGCAACATCAGGCTTACAATATGACGATTAGCCTCGTTATGCTTAGAATATGACGATAATATGATGTCTAACCTTGTTAGGTTTAGAATATGACAACTAGGCCTGTTCGCCTTGGACATACTCATTCTTTCTGTTTTGCAAGCACTACTATAATCAGCTCTGTCCGGCTTAAAATAGGACAAACTCATATATTTTATTTTGCAGGCACCACTACAATAGGCTCGTCCGCCTTAGAATTGGACATACACACGTATTTTTTGTTTATTTTACAGGCACTACCATGATATGATGATCTATCAAAGGCGATAAACTGGGGCAGATTTTGAGGATCCCCTCAAAAATTTCCAAAAGACGCAAGCTGACACTGGGGCAGAAATTTTTGAGATCTCCTCAAAAATTTCAAGAAAGATGAAGTATAGAAACTGGAAAGCTTGACCAAGGCCCAGGATTCATGAAAGAAGGCACTACAGGAGGAAGGTGCGGAATAGATGCCCCACAACTCACAAAAAATTTTCTTTGAGTGCAGGCATTACGAAAGTTGAAACACAACGACCTTCTTAGAAATATTGTAGACATAATAATGTCATTTTATTTTTAGCACTTTACTTTCTGCTCGTAGGGTACACAGCCCGGCGACAGGTACTTTACTTTTGTTCGCGGGGTATACAGCCCGGCGACAGGCACTTTCCTTTTTGTTCGCAGGGAACACAGCCCGGCGCGATAGACAATTAGCTCCTGACGAGCAGACAATTATCTCATGTCGAGAGGCACTTATTAGCTCCAGACGAGCAGACAATTATCTCATGACGAGAGGCACTTAGTAGCTCCTGACGAGCAAACAAATATCTCCAGACGAGAGGCACCTAGTAGCTCCCGACGAGCAGGCAAATAGCTCCCGACAAGCAGACAAATATCTCCTGACAAGAGGCACTTAGTAGCTCCTGACGAGTAGGCAAATAGCTCCTGACGAGCAGACAAATATCTCCCGATGAGAAACACTTATGATTCCTGACAAATAGGCAAACATCTCAAGAAACCACGACAAATGACAGTTGACAATCCAACAACAGGAAAGTCCATTTGACATTTACAAATATTATCTGCAAAAGCTCACCCTTTATTGCAGGAAACAGCGTGACAGTGTTCCAAGGTATACAGCCCGGTACGACAAGCAATTTTTCCCTGAAAAGAAGCACCTAGCATCTCCGGACGAGCAAATAAATATCCTTAGAGGAGAGGCATATAGCTCCCTAACACTGAACGCACTCGACTATGTGACAAGACAACTACTCAGCTCAAGAGGGAAGTTTACTTTATCTTTATTTTTATTTGCATTTATCCTGATTTTGCTGCAGGATACTCCCCGATCTCCCGACAAACCCTTGAGGTAATTCCTATACTTCCATACTTGCCCCAAAAGTCACTATCGCACACAAAATTGTGCAACCACAAAATCACAAGTACAAGCTATGCACCGTTCTGGAACTCTATTCAAGAAGCCTAAACCTATAGACAATGCATTTACTACACCGGAAACTATCTAGTGTTTCCGAGTTCCGAAGCACTCAAATCTATATTTTCGTACTCGCGCAAGTGATCCACCTAATCTTTCATTCCTGATTGGATGTCAGTTTTGTATTCCTTCCTATTCAGACCTATCTGTGTCAATCGTGCATGTTCTCGTACTCTTCAATATTCCCCAGCTTATTCAAGACAATATTAAAGACAAGATGACCTATTTATCGAGTTGTAGTAGAAATTATGTACGTGTAAACTCCTCTTTATGGGTGTGTCGTACACCACATCTTCATAACTAGGATGATTACCAACAACTTTTCCCACGCCTGATCTATCAATGTTACCTCATCTTCGACAAAGCCTTTGTTATATCCAACAATTATATCTCAGCAAATCTCAAAGTACATTCAAATGTAAACTTTGCATACTCTGACAAGTTTACTCTTGACATCTAAGTTGTGCGTCATACACATTTTACACAGGCAACATGCAATTCTAGAACTATACACGGCCTGATTCTCGTGAAACACGAGATATGTAGGCAACTCAGGGACCGGAGTTCGCCCCAAAACTCCCGTTTTTTCTTTTCAACCATTTTGCCTACCAGTCGTGAAAAAATTGGCTACTCCGTCAACTATCTTTGCCCGAAGATTCTTTTCATCATCCCCGGGCAAAGAGGGGCAGCTGTTGACACCCAATTTTATCCCCCCTTTTTCCAAAATTGGCTCTATTTAATCTAAAAGTGCAATATTGGTTATTTGACAAAACGTGCATTAGAAAGCACGTATTTACGTGTGCTATCCCATATTTATGCATTATATATTCAATGGTCGCTATATCATACAATCACATTATTTAGGCTATTTGTTAAATACATGTCAGACCATAGCTATTTCTGCAGTTAATTGAATTTCTAACACTCATTTCATATTTGTGTCCATTTACGTTTAATTAAATTAATTTGACATCAATTATTTGTTCATATGTGCATTGTTTATTTATAATATATATTTGTAATTTTACTCACCCTGCACCTTTAAAGTTAATTATTGGCCCGATTAAAATACTCAATCTAATTTTATCCGTAAATCAACACATTTCTTTGAAGGTCAAACTCTTTTCTCTCGTTGAATCTAGACACAAGGTTGGTCCAAATACATTCTCTATCTTTTTTGAATTTTGAAAGAAATCCTTATGGTATAAAATTCCCAAGTATTACTCCTCATCCCCACATCACCCCCCCCCCCCCCAATTGAAGAATCTGAAGCTCCAAAATATACAGCCCTTAACGTCATTTTTACCCCAACCTCTCATCTCTCCTCTATTACTCTCTGATATTCTCCTTCATTCCCTTAATCTCTCCCTATCAACTCCTAACGGCTAACTCCATGATTAACTCCATCAGATCCTTCAGCTTAGGGGTTTTGCTCTAATGCCTCTCTCATTTACTTACATTATATATACACACTTGAAATCTGAAATTGAGAGAGGGGAACAGTTCAAGAAAAACAGACATACACACACATATCCCCTTTCCAACTCTCTCTACCATCTCTGTTCCATACACACAAAACACAGCCACTACACACATTCACAGTCATACAGAAACAAAGAGGTTCCGATCTCAAATTTTGATTGACGTCACAGATCTGAAATAGTGAAAGAAAGGGGAGTTAGGACATCGAAACAGGGGAGTTTTGAAAGGCACCAATTGATCAGAAACAGAACGCCACCACCGGAAAACCCATATTCCGATCGACCTCGTGTTTGTAACCATCGGCGAGGTCCCTGTTTTCGTTGTTCTCGTTCGCCTCTGGACGATTTATGATTAGAATTTGAAGGAATGATGGAGTCGCAGTGATACCGCTGCTTGCTCACCAGAAAGAGCACAGCCAGTGGTCGCTCCTCCTTCTTCTGCGTGGGTGTTACTGCTCTACAGTGTGGTTGTCTCGCCAGAAAATCGTGACCCAGTGTGTCTGTTTATATCTGTTTTGCTATGGGTTTTGATCGATGGGGTTCCTACTGATTTATGGGCCTTGTTTGGTTTATTGATAATTATTCTGATTTTGTGGATTTTGATCGCTCTTTGGACGATTCCACTATGTTGGATTATGATGCTGCAGTTGACTTGGTTCATTGTTGGACCACTTTGTTACACAGTTGACCCATATTACTGTAATTGTTGTGCTGCTTGACCCTTCTGCCCGTCTGGATTATCTGATTATGCACTTTAAATCGTTTACAAGTGTTATGCCGCTTAGCCTATGAAAAATGTTAATTTTGAGGCTTACGGACTGATTTGAAACAGATACTACACATCCAATGACGTTTGGAGGCCAATACAAGTCCCGTCCTATATTTACCGTCCCTAAAATAAATAAAAAAAGGCGATGACGATAACATTTATATATACAATGTTGAAAAATGAATTGGATAGGCAACAGGACCCGCACTTGGCATGGCAACACGACCGGCCGACGTGTTTGCAGCCGTGACGGTATCCTTAGCCTCCCATCACCCGAATCCGAACCTAAACTTTCAAAAATTCCCTTTTTCCTTTTTTGTTTTCCTTTTATTATTATTATTATTATTATTATTACTATTATTTTTATTACTACTTTAATTACTACTAATATTTTTATTTTTTCATTATTATCGTTAATATTATTTTTTATATAATTATTATTATTATTATTGTTATTATTATTATTATTATTATTATTATTATTATTATTATCATTACTTTATTCTACTTTTATTTTTGCTTTATTTCATTAGTTATAATACTAACTTCATTTTTATGCTTTTTGCGAGGTGCATTTGGATGAAGTCTATTAAAGGACGATTCATTTGGAGTGGACAATGCCTTATCTCATGTTATTTTATTTAAACTAACTATTCGCTTTCTTTTTCAACGAACATTTGAGACGAAATTTGTGAAGGACGAAAACATTAGAAAAGACGGATATTTATTTTTATGCAAATTATTCGTATATTAGTGAAATTACTTGTTTGCTTTACTTTCTTATTCGAATCCCAATGATTTGGTCCGGCCGGGAACCACACTTGGTGGAATCTGAGAGGTGCCTAAAATCTTCCTCTTCGGTTAATTTGAACTCTTACTCAGAATATCTGGTTCGTAGATCAAGTTTCGGAGTTAACATTAAAATCGGCTAGAAATAAAGTAGGTGCCCTAATACGCCTAGTTAAAAAATATGTTAGGGGGCGACTCCAAGTCTTTACCCGTGAGTTACCCTATAAGTCGAGCCCTTTTTCGAACCTTAACCGGGGTTCAGGAAAAAATGGGTGTCGACACCCCGAACAACTGTCGATTCACGGGTCCTCAAGGATTTTGCTACAGATTTCAATGCAACATTAGCATCGGAAGTGGAGAAGGTGATAAATAACGCAGCGACAGTTGACCCCGGGTGATGGGTAATCTATACGAGTGTGGCACTCAAGGGCGAGATCTTTGTCTATGGAATAGAACACCTACCGGGAGGATCTTTTAGAAGGTTGCTAGATGCTCGTACAGTGAAGCAGAATATGAAGCCATAATTTAAGCTCTTGACTTTACCCTATATATTGGGGGCTAGGGAGATCAGTATCCATAGCGGTTCCCGGATAATGGTCAACCAGATGAACGAAGTCTTTACAGCTGAAGGCATCTGCACACAAGAGCGGCTAGACAAAAAATAAGGACACTTCTGAAAGTTATTCCCATTGGGGGCTGAGGATACAAACATCAACTCAGGTGACGGGCTGAAAGTTATTGAATTCACTCTCGTAGACCTGATGAATCCTGAGTTCCAAACACAGGATCCATCTCAGGATAGCGTCATGCATCAATTGAGTACTTGGCAAGGGAACACTCTTTAAAGACAAGGCAGAAAGCAGACAGCTGCGAAGGCAGGGAGTTCGTTATTATTGATCAAGGGAGAGCTATATCATCGGGTCGTTAATGGCTCACAAGTTCTATGCATGGGTCCAATACCAGCCCGCGTGGGATCCTCGAGGAATACCTCCGGGCCTTCTGAAAGCTAAGCATAGAGCAGCACTATCGAGAAGATGAAATCATTCGAAAACATAAAAGGGCAGCTATCATTTAGCTAAGAAAATGCCACTCTTGAAAGGTCGATTAGGCCGATATACTCAGCAATTGTATTTTCTCCTTTTTTATTCTTTATTTTTACTTAAAATAAGCACGTAGCCCCGACTTTTTTATTTTCTGATTTGCTCCGCGGCTTCTCGATCAATAAAACTACTATTTTACTTAGTCAGGTTTAGCTCAGATCCATCTACTATCCAAATAATCATAGCCCTGGTGCAACTTAAGTTGAAGTAATACACTCACTTTTCACTAAAGAAGTAGAGTAACCTACTCGCTTAAAGCTATATCACTTTTAGTTCAGCCACCAGGCATTATTCGTAAGTTGAAATCGTCAATTCAAAAAATTGCAACAACATGTCGGGGACGCCCGCCCGCATAGTGCCAGTAAATCTTAAGCACTCGAGTGGACAAGCATAGATGTTCTAGCTTGAATGCAAAAATGACCCACAAGGTGCAACAGGCTAAAGACGTCCCCTTGCGGGTGCAGGCCTTGCCCTAAAGCCGTCTACCGCATGCGCACAATAAGCCATAATCTACCGATACAAAAGAAGCACCCGACAGTGTGCACACCCGTCTTCAACGCCCAGAAGGGCACCTAAAACATGTTGCTTGACTACATTACGAGCAACTACCCAAGTATGCATAAAATATTGATGAACGTTTGGTTTCGTTAATATCAATAACCCGTAGGCTTATAATATATGATTAAGTTCTTTCGAATAAACACTGTTCCTTACATATATTCCTAACAAACTTAAAGGCTTCAAAAGGCTAAAATTGCAAATTTCTCTGAATTTGATGCGGCCAAGATCTTTCATCTGGATTATAGCTCCTATTGAGCAAGCAACCCCAAATCCTTCATGGCATCGAGAGATATGTCAGCTCGAGTATTCTACAGCATGCAGTTACTGATATAACCAACGCTCGTACATTGCGGAAAAGGACTTCGGATGCGTCTGAGCACTGGTGAATTCCTTTCTCATCATAATGAAAGAGCATAAATATCTGCTTCAATCTCTACTAGTCAAACGAGAGGACACAGCTCTGCTGATCTTCAAGCACAATTGGGAGCACATTGGAGACGAGGGGGTTTTAGCTGGGAATCTATGCAATAAAGGAAGCACCCTCTCAAGCATTTCACACCCCGCGACCGAAGATGCATTACAATTGCAGTACAGCCGAACCACTCGAATAAGTAAACAACCTCAAGCTACATGCAGATTTTGAACTTGTGACACCTTAATCAGCTGATGGCACAGAGCGAATCTCCTTGCCACCCAAGGAACAAAGCCGTGCATTTGTGCACCAATCCAACACCGTCGAATGAGTTACCTGAATGTCGGTAGTATCCTGGATGAGAAACCTTGTGACAGCAGAATGGGCCAAGCGTCCTGACTCTGCATGACAAGAGAAATATCACAACAACTGCTACATTAAGAATAGAGTACATCGAAGTCAGTGAACATGCAGAAAGGAAGACATTCCGGAGAACATTTTTAGGATCCCAATCGTCCTTCATAACTCGGGAGACTTTGCTAATCTTACGATGGATGGAAGAGCAAAGAGAGATAACTATGGAAGCTTCTCTGCTCTCACAAAAGTTCGTGGTTTTTATACATCATGAAGCCCCTATTTATAGGCAGTGTGAGATAAGGATAAAACATGAAGCAGCTAAAGTAATTATAGCCTGGAGATATGAAACGATTCGGCACTGAAAAAGGCATTCGTGGGGAAGCTGGATGGAATCGGCATGGCCAATCAAGTGAATATCTGTGGAGTTCTAAAAGGAATCAAGCGTTAATCTCGGTCAATGAAACTGCTTATCTCAAGGAGTCAGTGGAATATCTTTTCACATCCTTTTTGCATACCTTCTTTCACTTCCTGGCTGCTTACGACAGCACTTAGGAAGTGGAGGGACTAACTGTGTAGATAAAAATACGCGAGAGTCCAGCTGGCGAAACTAGACTTAGCCAACGAGTCATCTGGCGCAGGCGATATGCACCTGCTCCTCGATCCACGGCCGCTCAGCCGGCATAGGCCGTTGGGTGTAAGGTATACTTTCTGCCACCTTAGAGTTTACAGTCTCCTAGATATGATTTATTGTGTACCACTGCCTTGAGTAAACAAGCCCACTGTCTTATTAGTTTCTTTTTTTTTTTTTAGTTTTACCATAATTAGGACTTGGTAAATCATAGCAATAAATACCCTCTTACATTGTATTATACAATCAAGCTATTCTCACCGAATTCGGCTATTCTTAAAGAATAGAAATATTTATTTTCTTGTCTATTGCTTTTCCTCTCTGTTTTAGTTATTTTCCTAATATTTTTTCTTATTGTTTGTGACCCTCCTACAACATCACTTGTTAGGCATAAACATAAACGTTGCACAATGCAGTACGATACGATATAATACGATACAATACAATATATTCTGAAACTATGGGTAACAACCATTCATATGGAGTTTTTCTCCTAAAAAGTCAAACATGCATATAATGGAAAAGAATACTTGTCTTTTTAAAAATAAAAATGGAGTAGTATAACAATTTTTTTCATGTAGTTTCACGACCTATACTTCATTGCCACATGTCAATTCAAATATGCAACCTATCAGCTATCATCATCCGGCCACAATTACAATCTAACACATCAGTAACACGAGATTCATTCACATTTACAAATGCAATGGAAAATAAAATTAAATAAGTAGTAGTACAACGGAATATATATATATATATATATATATATATATATATATATATATATATATATATATATATATATAGTTTTTTAGGGAAACAGTAAACATTAACCAATTATTAAGACGGCAACCCATTGCCTAGCACTTTCGGTTCCTTATTCTAAAGTTTTCGTGAGACAATTGTTGCCTGTTTGATTAGGTAGTTGGAGCCTTCTAGGCTTAAAACATTCTCTAAGGTATGAAGTATTAGGACTAGTAGTCCTAGTATAAGTTTTGGTATAGTTTTATTCTTTTTATGGTTGGATTTTTGAAACATGGATAGTTAATCATGGTATAACTTAATATAATAATTGGTGTGGTATTTTATACCACTAATATCATGGAATAACAGATCCATGTAGTATTAACTATACATGAATTAAGTATGAAAAGACAAAACTATCCATGATGTTTTTCGATAAAAATCGAAGTTAAATAGATAGACTCAAATAATTACTAACCAATAAAAGATAATTCTTATATTAATAATTCTTGTACTATTAGTTCCTGCATTACTAATCCATGTATAACTTATAATCATACCAAATATCCTGAGTGCAAACTCTTTTAATTCTATAATCGAGTAAATGAATCACTAACCTGAAACGACCTCGGCCAGTCGTTTCGGAAGTTAGGACTCTGATTGGCGTGCCGATAATTTTAAAATATTTGTAATGTCTATTAGGACCTGTCTGCAAAATTTGAGCTAAATCAGACCTCGTTTGGTAGACATCGGAAGAAGGTTTCAGTTTTATTGGCGATAAATATTAAAAAGAGATTTTCGAGCTCGGTTTTTGCCGAATGAGCTCCGATTCGAAATCCGAAAGGGCCGTTAGGTTCGTATGATTATTTGTGATTTTTGTAAACTTTCGAAAGTGAATTCGATGTTGTTCAGCTAGTTTCCGGTAAAATGCCGAAAGTTAAATAATTTGACTTTTTTTCATTTAAATTCGCATCTTGAGTTTTGGGAGTCCGATTTGAGATCCGCCTTCGCGGGTATGTTACAATATTTTGTATGACTTATATAAAAAATTTGGAATTATTTTGAATATCGTAGGGTACTATTTTAATTTTCGTTAAGAAAAGAAAATAAAATAAAATAAAACAAAACAAAAAAAAAAAGAGAGAAAAAGAAAAATTTATAAAGCTAGGCGGTGGGTCCTTAGAGCTAAGGACCAGGTAGTAGTAGTAGTATGAAAACAGAAGCAAAGGCACGAAATGAAACAGAATTAGAGAAACGAGAATACGCAGTGGGAAAATGCCAGAAAATGAGAAAAGGGGCCGGAAAAAAATAGAATTTTCACTCTGAAATATTCAGGTAATGATCCTAATATATTATTTGAGTTTATTACGTGTATTTTAATATGTTTTAACGGTAAAACTTGGAATATTATACATCGTTTTAATATGTTCAATTAATAGTTTAAAGGGTCAAATGGACCCCGATAACGAAATTGATTATATATTCGTACTCAGTGAGTTATGGGCAACATATAAATGTAATTTATTTAGGGTTTGGTCATGTGACCTTAAACCCTGTATATAGACCTGGCCTGCGTATTGCGTATGCGAATAGGGGATCAGGTTCCTACCTGGATTGCCCTAAGATGTGAGGAATGAAGCCTTTAGCCTAATTTGATATATTTTTCTGGTTATTGAACACAGTGGGATCGTTTGGCAATGAATCCAAAGGACAAAGCGGTTATTGAGTGGCTGTACTAACTTTGTAACAAGGTAAGTGTTTATATCCATTTCTTTGGAGGCACCTGGCCTCGTGGATTTTCTACCACGTATTCCTTACGTATGTAGCTGCCGATAGGCGTACTCATTACGCCTTAGCTTTGGATTTACATTGTATATTATATGTTATGTCCTATTGTTGGTATTGCATTGAGGATCTGAGCATTGTACCCTGGCTGTGAGTTGATATATACTTCCCAGCTGTCGATGCGAGTCCCGCGCTGGTGAAGGGTTATTATTGCATCATACTGTATTCGTATGTATTACATTTTCTGGTTATGCATTGCATCATATTGAGGGTAGGAAGATTCCGCCATCGGAGCAGGAGGATTTCGCTCCATTGCATCATATTGAGGGTAGGAGGATTCCGCCCTCGGAGCAGGAGGATTCCGCTCCATTGCATCATATTGAGGGTAGGAGGATTCCGCCCTCGGAGCAGGAGGATTCCGCTCCATTGCATCATATTGAGGGTAGGAGGATTCCGCCCTCGGAGCAGGAGGATTCCGCTCCATTCATTTGGCACATGTGACCCTTTGCATCAGATTTCATTTCATCTCATCTCACTTCATTTTATTTCATTTCATACCATTTTGTGGACTTGTGGTACAGAACTACTGTTCTGCTTCTACGCGCATTGCTTATTTGCCTATATATTTCTGGCTCGTATTCTGGGTTACGGGTATCGGGTTGCACGTCGCAACGGTATGAATATATGGATCGGGTTGCACGCCGCAACGGTATAAATATATGGATCGGGTTGCACGCCACGACGGTATAAATATATGGATCGGTTTGCACGCCGCGACGGTATGAATATATGGATCGGGTGGCACGCCGCAATAGGATAATTACATGGATCGGGTTGCACGCCGCAACAGGATGTATTTCTGATTGTTGATATGTTCGGGATACCTATATGTTCTGGCTGGTTGTTAATGAGTTTGTAATTGCATACGTGTTTCTAGTTATTAACTGGCTCTGCTTTTTTATAATTTAAATAAAAGGAATTTAGTTTATCTATTTCTTCTCCCTGGCTAGCTATCCTATTCTTTGAGGTGGCTAGTCTTCCCCAATTATTGAGTCCTTTTGACTCACCCTTGTTTGTTGTTTGTTCTTGTCTATTTATTTCGTTTCGGCAGGCTCGCTCCAGGATTGAGTTCGCCACGTTGTTCAGTAGCGAAGACGACTTCAGTTGTCAGGGTGAGCCAGCTTTTATTCCGGATGGCCATCAGTTTATTAATTATTATTTCAGTTGTATTCTGCTCCCTTCAGGAGGTATCTGTCTTCTTTTGTACTCTTAGATGTCTAGTCTGGATAGCCCTAAACCTAGTATGTTGGATAGTCAGCTTTAACTTCTTTTGTACAGCTTAGAGGTATCAGTATGTCTGTGTTTTGGTTTTAAGTCTTGTCCTTATTTACGAATTGTTATATTTATTTTCCTAATTTAATTTATAAGGGTTAGCCCGATGGGTCTAGGGAAGGATGTCGGGTGACAACACGGCCTAACCGGATTCCGGGTCGTGTCATAACCTCTCCGTTTTGTATGTCTAATCATTAACTGAATTACATGTTACAATTGTAGAATTACAAGAATGAAGGATATGCGTTTTGAAATGCTACAGTTTCTTCTTATACCCTTCGTCTAGTTTGTCTTCTAAAAAAAGCAATCTTACTATTACCTTCATCATTGTTGCGATCTCCCTGCTCTGGAAAATTGCTCTTCGTTTGGCGAGCTTTTAATTTGTGCTCAGTAGTTATTAATCCTTTGAGATTTTCCTCTTCTTTTTTTTTTTATTTCCGTAAATCAAGGCCTGGATTTACTGGACTTACGTGTAAAGTCCTGAATTATTAGTCAAGGCACACGATCAACTGTAGAAAAAAAACTTGACTCACGTGTACTATGTTAAACTATTCAATAAAAATAAAAGCTTCTAGAACTGCTGGCCCATCTCACGCGAGCAGAATTTTTTTTTTCAAATGCTAACTGCTGCAATTTTTTTCATAATTAGAAAATTTTCTGTAATATGAAACTAATCCATATCTATATCTATATATATATATTAAAAGGAGTGTTGTAGCCAACCATATTTAGCCAAGTGGCAATAAATTAAAAAGACACATGGCAATTTTAAGACAAAAGTTAGTTATTAGTTACTACATTTGAAATATAGTTAAAATTAGTTTAAATATTAACAAGTGGCACAATCCTAACTATTAATCTAAAATTTGTATTAAAAACTGAAAAATCTATATTATTATTATTATTATTATTATTATTATTATTATTATTATTATTATTATTATCTATCTATTTATATATTAAAAGGAAGAAAGTCTAGCATGAGATTAAGCCAAGTGGCATGCAACTACAAAGCCACTTGGCAATTTTAGAACAATAATCAGGTATTTCATGTTTAACTGCAAAAAATCAACTAATAAGAAAGCAAAAAAATCGGACTCCAGATTAAGGATAATCATTTATCCCACTTTCCACCACTACTCCTAAAATATAGGAGTCCAATAAATTATTCTTGAAATAGATAAACTTAAACTTGAAAATTTGTGGGGATTTAAAATATAGGACTTCAACGTAACCGTACTATAACAATGCAGTTTCTTTTTTCGTTTTTTAACTGTGATAACTATCCTTATTTTTTATATTATTATCTAAAAGAAGTTACTCAAAATCTAACCACTACACACGGTTAATTGTGGTGGCATTAATCAGTTTTTGTGTGGAGGATAACATTTTTTTTTAAAGTTCTTCTACGTGACCTGTTCTTTTTCAGAGGCACGAAGGTATGATGCTTCTCTTTAAACTGAAATTTTAGCAGGAAGAATGTATGATGCTTCTCTTATTCCTATT
Organism: Petunia x hybrida; assembly: GCA_037355625.1. Classification (NCBI taxonomy): domain Eukaryota; kingdom Viridiplantae; phylum Streptophyta; class Magnoliopsida; order Solanales; family Solanaceae; genus Petunia; species Petunia x hybrida. Next base: position 1,440,279 of record JBBBVM010000048.1, read on the forward strand.
GTTTTAATTTGTTTTGTATGATCCAAAGATAAATGCTCAGAATGTTATTTAATTTGTTAGAGATAATCTTTATATAATATTAAAATTTTCTATGATGTCACTATGTGTATTAAAGATGTACTAACAATTAGTCAAGTTTTAAATCTGCAGTTAATTTTCGAATATGAATTATAAGATAACGTTTATGTTCTTTATAAGGATCTTCTTTTAAAAGATCGGTTCAATTTTCATAGGCAGCTAATTGCACGATTCTTTTAATTTATGTTTTGCAGCAAAGTTATAAGGAATTCAATTTGGTACGACATATATGATGTAGTTGGTGATGGTGGAAGTGCATCTGAAAAATCAGTAAGTTCATTTATCAAAAGTTTCTATTTGATGGGTTTATTGCATGTGATTTTCCTTTTGTGAAAATTCGGCAAGTTTATTTCTCTTCTCTATATCTTTAAAACATGTTTCTATTGTACAGATAAAAGTACCAATCATGTATGTGATCCCTCAATTTTTCTGAAAATTTGTGATCCCTCTATCATTATGCATGTATACCTAGACAAGCATTACTTGATGGCCATCTTCATATATAGGGTCCAATCAATGGAACCAAGATTCAGACAGATATGATCTTAGCATCCTAATGAAAAGATATATATATGATTTTTGACTTAGAATTTGAATGTAATTTGAGTTATAATTAAATTTCAACCTTTTATATATACCCCCAGGGTTTAGTTCTTCGCCTCTCTTTTGTTGTTGGTCATTAGCTCTATTTGTGTTTTTTTTAAGTTTCTCATGTCAAACATTGTATATGCTTGAATTATGCAAACTGAATATAGTATATGAAGACTTTTCTTATATTTGTGCAGAAATCTCCAAAACTTGGATGGAAAGAGACCAATTATTGATGTTTCCAAACTCAACAAGTATCTTGAGAATGATGCACATTTTTGTGTATGTTAAATCGCATATTGTGAAAGACCTGGGATACAGAATTCGGTTTTCTATTGAATGGAAATAGACAAAACCTGATGATAAACCACATAAAATTTCTAGATAGATGAGAGCCAAAGTTGTGGTACAACGAAAAACTGCATGGGCAGAAAAGAGTGATTTGAAGGTAAGAAAGTTAAAGTATTTTTTGTAATTTGTAGGTATTACATTAAATAAATCTTTTGGAGAAAGTATGGTAGTTTTAACGAATTATTTTACATCGTTGTAAGGAAAATTCAAAGACAAAAGTTCTTAAAATCTTTGAGAAGCCGTAAATTACAATAACAAAATTTTATTAGCGGATTCAGGTTTCTCTATAAAGTTTCATCATAAATTGATTACGTTTTTTTTTTTTCAAATTTTATATACCATGAGGAGGTGACATTATTTGCTTTTTCTTCTTCTTCTTAATTTCTATCTTTTTAATCTTTTTCTTTAATTAGTTCTTTGATACATGATTTTTGGTTATCTTTTAGTGGATCATTTTATATAATTGAATTTAAATTTATGCACGTTTAGAGTCAACTTCGGGTATTTGAAAGGTAAAGATTCAATCTGATGCATTAATATTATAAAACTTCTTCATGGGAGGTGATTTGACTTGCTTTATGTAGTAATTTGGAAGGTGTCTTAATTCCTTTATTGACAATAGAGGGGTTTTATATATTCTAAGAAGTTAAAACATAGAGCATATAACTAAAAATGAAATATTTTTAATTCAAAGGTAATATTTTTTGATGGACAATACTTTTTGAGGGTTCAAAACTCACTGTTGTTTACTCTTAATCATCTTAGTTTTAAGCCGGACTGATTCAAAATACATTCAAAACACCATCCAATAATTTATCTGTATAAAGTTGCAGTCAGAAATAATTTGGAGGACAATACACAGGTGCATCGACGTTTTAATATTGGTTAGTAGCAACGTTACTCTAATATCTGCTCTGTTGCCATCCCCACCAAGCTCAATCATCATCATTCTAGCAACTCTGTGGCAGTTACGTTGATAATAAGAAAAAGCAATCAGAATAAATAACAAAGGATAACTTAATGAAGGAAAATAAGAAACATACAAGTTATTCGATTACTCTGTGATGTTTCCTTTATTTGCGTTGGGATTTTTTTAATAGGTACATTTTATTAAGAAATAAGATGACATTTTAGAATTATATTAAAAGCGATATAATGTAATGTGGATTCAAACAAAACATATCACAATTATACATAAATAATATTGTTCGTGCACCGGTTCTAAAGCCAGTCATATTGATGTTGTCTTGATTTTATGATTTTGTTTGGTGTTTTACTTCTTCCGCTTCTCCTACTGTCCTCCATTTCCTTATTATTACCATGTTCTTCAAGTCCAGAACAAATGTAACATATGTGGCCTTTCTCATTGTATTCTTACTGCATGCATTTATAACCATTCCCACTTTCAGTAAGCTAAAAAGTTTCTCTAAAAGCAATTGTTGATCACGGATGCTCCGACGGACTGAAATAAATATTAAGTTTTATTTGTAACTTGTGATGATATTGCAGGAAAATTATGTTCCTTGAACAATTTGTCTATCACATATGAGATGACTCTATAAGAATTCACATGATAACAAGCTCTTCACATTTTATTACTACAATTTGTTTGCCTGATTTTCTCTTTTTTTTTTGATGGAGTGACGAGGTGTTTGTTGTAGTTTCGTGAATACTATTGAAACTTTTACTATGAATGCTAGGTAGAAACCGTAGCATGATCCAAGACTTATCACCCGTCGTTGCAGGCAATGACAAATTAAAATCATATGTCAAATTGCAGGACAATGGAAGCGATTTTTGTGCATTATTTTCATATATATGAAAGTATTAACACACTTTGCAGACAATCTGCATTAAAAAATTATAGAGTAATTATTTTTCTCCTTTGTTTGTCGCTCTCTTTAAAAGGGACAAATTAAAAGGCTAGAATAATGTCTATATATTTATCAGTAGAAAACAAATAATATATGTTTAATAGTTAAGTAACCATTACAAGAATCCACATTGTTCCAAGCACGCAATATGGCAATAAGTACATAAGTAAAATAGAGAGGATAACTATTGGTAGAAGCACGACACTAATTTGCTTCATAAAATCTTCATACACATCTCATGATGTAGGATACACAGGGCTACCTCTAACTTAAACTGCAAGTAACAATGGACGAAGAAGTAAAGGGTGACACATGGAAGAGTAGGGAAGATGTAAAGCCTTGAGAATAGTTTGGACAACGGAATGAATGATGCTTTGATAAAAGGAGACTATGATGTACAAAAGTAAACAATATGAAAATATAATAAAACTCAATAAACAATGCGGAAATGGTGGTTTTGATTCTGTAAAATATGATTTTCTGAAGAGAGGCAATTGACTGGAAGGGATAAACGTTAGATAAAGACAAGCAAAACTTCCTATCAGTACAAACAATAAGATTGAGCATAATTACACCATATTTATGCTCTAAAGCCTAAAGTACAATATTCTCAATCTTAATTACACCATATTTATGTTCTAAAGCCTAAAGTACAATATTCATATAAACTTTCTTCTATTCTTTGTTATTTGTTCAAAGAATTGATTGATCATCTAAACTATCTCCTTCTCATGTTTTAGATTTTAGCTTCACTATTAAAAGGTACTAGGTCAATGAACATTCTGAATTACAAGTTACAGTTATAGGCAAACTATAACAATTGAAACTTCAAGAGAAGTTTCAGAAGATATTGAAAAAGATGGTGGAACTAATTTTCTATAGTGACAAACATACTCCTAATAAAATAATGTGTGAATGAATGTGGGATGTGATAAATGCATTATGAAGAACCGAAAAAATGTAACTAAATTAAAGCTAAATTTTCATTTCTAATTAAAACCAAAGGTAAATCATTTTCCGTCTCTTATGCTTATATCTGAATTACTTTATCTACGATATAATATGAAAAGTTTTCAATGAATATTTATAGGTACGACAAATAACTTGGTGAATCATCCAATGGACATTGAGGTGAAAGAACTCAAAAGATATGTTGGAAAATCTTGAATTTATTCCCAGTGAGAGAAAATGAAGATGATCTATGGAGCCAATTTGGCATCCAAACATTCAAATTTATGGGCCATAGTGTCGTAGATTTATGCTTTAGTTTTATTTTGAACGAAACAAAAGTGTATAGAATTCAATGCAAAAAGAAAGTTGACATCTCTTTACTTTAAAAATGATCTTTTTGCTGTAGAGAACTAAAAAGTGCAGATTAGTGAAGGTTTGGATGTAATTACTTATGCTTGATATACATATACTTTTCACAAGTCTATATTTGATATCAAGAAAACTTTAATACTCAGTGTATTATCTTATAGCATGTGGCATTGTCATAGAATTGGAAGAATATGGTAAAGAACTCTATCAAAAATGAACTTATTCAGCATGGAGAAGTTTAATATCATAATGATTTGTATTTGAATAAAATATGTTTTTACATATTGGAAGCAAAAGATACTTTTTCAGTTTAAACATGAAACATATATACTTGAATTTTGTGACAGTGGAAGCAAATCATGATGTCCCATCGAAGATGAAATGGTAAGATCAGTACTATTGTCAAAGGGTTGTGAGCTTTCCTTTGGAGATCTCACATGGTAAAGTCTTAGAGATTCTTCTATTTTAAAATTATTATGTGCCTATTTGGGAGATCTCACATGGTAAAGTCTCAGAAGTAATATATATTATCATTTTTTTGTTCTCACTTTGGTAATTACTTAACCTGAAATATTTATAGATAATATTTTGAGCTTTCCTTTTGTTGTACTGCTTTATCTTTAGTGACGTAAACAGATTGTTTGAATTGCGTGTAACGAATGCACTTTTATGAGTTATGAGCAACAGAACGTAGTATTGCCGGTTAAAAATGGTTGAAGAAAATATAGACCGATCTAATATAGTGCCATTGCTAAGGGTGATATAATTATGTAGACAAGTATAAATGTTACATGTTGTATTACATTTTCCATCAACAATCAAAAAATATAACATATATAGGATATTTACCAAACTAGCACATGAGATCTTTATAGATTGAAACTTGGGATAATTTGGGCAATATACCAATTACATGTAGATTTGCATTTTACATACTTTGGGACAAGAAAGGAAGAAATCGTCACACAAAGAAATGGCTATAGTAGATTGAAAACATCAAAACTCATGATAGATTAATTTACGTTTCGGATTGAAACAATACAAGGTAAAATGCATTCACAAACAAAATGATGGTCGCGATTTTGCAAAAACAATTCAATTTAATGTACTCAAGCAAAAAAGATTAAAAAATTAAACGATCTATTTTCTTTTACACTAACCGCGCATCGCGCGGGTACTATTCTAGTTTCTTTTAATAGAAGCATTCCCTCCTTAAGTTATTCGCTACGTTTATTTTTACATGTCCGTTGAGAAATTATTAGTAAGAAGAATTTTTTTATTGTCCTACGTTTATCTATAGTTGTAGTCTTCCACCATATTTAATCTTCAATAAATGTTCTTACTAGTGAAGGAGAAGAGCCACAAAAAAAAAAAAAATGGAATGAGAGAAGAAAGGGCAAAGATTAAAATATGAATTCTTTGTCAAAGACGATGCCACTTTACTTGTCTATAGATCGAAATTAATGCATCATATATATATAGATTAGTCCCAAAAAAAGAACTTGACATAAATATGGGATGCTTGTATATGATATTCATATTGGTAAATATATTATGCTGGTATGTCTGTATTTTCCCCCAGATCCCTATCATTGGTTATGTTGGTTTGGTTTGGTATGTTTTGTATTTTCATCAATCAAATTTGTGCAATCCAGCTTTATGTATAGCTGGTTAGATTGTTGTATTATACTTCTCTCATTCATGTACTCAAGTTTCTAATTAAACGATTGTTCTACTGTGTTCTAGTCATTATAAGTTGTCGCTGAAGACTCTCATTTATGATAGATCAAGATTTATGAATTATGTGACCCAACTATTTGGATGAAGAATTGCACAGTACAATTAATTTTTTATTATCATCTTAGATTAATACATTGGTCTTTATTAAAAAAAACAAGATATTGTTACAAATTGTACATAATCTTATTATTTAGATCATATTGCAATTAATATTTTGGTCATATAAGGTAAGTGTATACATGCAACTTATGCATAGAAAAAGGGCGCACGTCATATAAAATATAGGACAAATAGATAGATATATAGCCTCTTAAACTTGACATAAAAATTAAATGTAAACACTTGTACTATAGTAGTGACCACTTGAACACTTCAACTTGTCTAATTCGTATCTTCTGAACACTCCATGCCAAGGTAACTACCGTATTTCTCACTTGAAATGAGACGCGTGATGTATCTATGCAAACTTATTGTTAGATTTATGATTCATAAAACAATCTCACTTTGTCTTTCCATTCATACCATTGGAAAAGCTTCAAAAGGTTGTATTCAATAACCTAACTTCTTCATCCTTAATCTCACCCTCTTAGTCCCTTGCAGAAAAATTTGCTAACGCATTTCTTATTACAATCAAACTGATATTGTAATTTCTTATCTTAAAAGATACAGCTAGAACAATTGCTTTTGGTCAAACAAATACAATACTTTATTTGTTTTAATTTTTTTTCCACCATGTTTATAAATTTGAGCATTGCAGTCACAAGTTTGACAAATGTACTTTGTAATGGCAATGAGCTTAGCCAGGAGTGAACAAAAGATATTTTTCTAAATAACATAAACTTATCTATAAGGTGATTACACATTCAATTCGATACGATAAAAAGAATATGATGGCTTATATGGTATGTTAATTCAGGATTTCAGGTATGTGTTAAACAAATGGTGGTACACATTGATAAGGCTTTGAGGTATGGAAATCAGCTATCTTTCCAGAATTATTTTCCTCCACCTATAGATTGTTATAGGGTTAATGATATGTGAGCTGTCATATATATTTTCAGTAGCTAGCATTGCTCATCTAATCATTTAAATATAAACAATAGCTCCTTCAAGATTTTAAAAGCTCTTTTAAAAAATAGTCTTTCTAGAGTAACACCTAAATGCACCAAAAAACTAAGTCCAACGATCTCGTGTGATAATAACATTTGAACTATTGGACTTCTTTTAATATATTTTTTGATAACTTTCATTGCTCTTCTAATTATTTAGTTGAAAAAATAGCTCACTCGAAGTTTTAGAATCTCATTAATAAAATGTCTTTCCGAAATTAACACTCACACACAGATAAAAGTCAATATCTAATGTGATAATGACATTTGAGCTATTTGCAGGCTTGATTTAATATAAATTTTAGCAACGTAACGACAACAACTTGTTGTTCCTCTTTTAATTGTTAAGCTAATACCACACAGAAGAGTCAAGACCAGGCTCCCTAATGGAATGTTTAACCGATCCATTCCGGATCGACCGAATTGGTACGGAAGTTGTAACATATGCTTTTCACCGCTTTCTTTTTTCCATGCTTTTAATTTCACAGTTTAGTTGTTCTTCTTTTGAAAACAATAGCTCCTTCAAGATTTTAAAAGATCTTTTAGAAAAATCTTTTTTACATGACCCGAATTTCAGCTAGGCCGTGCAGGCACCCGACATCCTTCCCTAGGCCCGTCGGGCGAACCCTTCTGAATTGAATACCCAAAAATAAATATAAAATCAACTTTTAGATAAGAAATAAGACCTAAAGAGACACGAACATAGCTATACATAAGTTGTACAGAAGATGTTACAGCTGACTACCCAATGTGCTAAGTTTAGGGCTATCCAGACAGACATCTAAGAATACAAATGATGTATAAACATCTCCTGAAGGGAGCAAAATACAACTGAGATAATAAACATAAAATTGGTGGCCATCTTGAACAGAAGTTGGCTCACCCAGACAACTAAAGTCGTCTTCGCTCCTCAACAGCGACGAACTCGGTCGTAGAGCGGAACCTGCCGAAACGAATGGATACAACAAGCAATAAAAAAGGGTGAGTCAAAAGGACTCAGTAAGTGGGGGCTGGCTAGCCACCTCTAAGAAGCAGATATGCTAGCCAGCGAGAAGAAAAATAAATAAACTAAATTTACCTTATTTCAACTATACAAAGGCAGAGCCAAATAATTACTGAAAACACGCATAGAATCATAAACTCAAAAATAACCAGGAACATAAGATAGACAAAACATATAGGTATCCCGAACATATCAACAATCAGAAATACATCTTATTATATATAAATATTGTTGCGGCGTGCCAACCGATCCAGATGTTTATAATGTCGCGGCATGCAACCCGATCCATTTATTTATACTATTGTAGCGTGCAACTCGATCCATATATTTATATTGTTGCGACGTGCAACCCGATCCATATATTTATACTATTGCAGCGTGCAACCCGATCCATATATTTATATTGTTGCAGCGTGTAACCCGATGCATATATTTTATCAATATACATAATAGTAAACACACAATTTACTACACACTTACAAACAAGGTGGCATAGTAAGTATGCCCAAACCGGCAGCTGTATATGAAAAAAAAACATGTACGATATCCATGTGGCGAAACACCACCAAAGGAATGGATATAAACAGCTTACCTCGTTCAAAAGTTAGCACTACTACTCAACAACCGCTTTTTTCTTTGGATTCATTGCCTAACGATCCGGCTCTAGTCAATAATAAGCAGAACAATATATCAAATAAGGCTAAAGGCTTCTTCCTTACGTTTTAAAATAATCCGGTTAGGAACCTGACACACTATTTGCATGCGCGATACGCAGTCCAGACCTATGTACATGGTTCAAAATCACATAACCAAACTCTTAAAAAATTATATTTATGGGTTGCCCATATCTCCCTGAAAGTGAATATATAATCAATTACATTATCGGGGTCTAATTAGCCCTTTAAATTATCAATATATATAACTCATTAGAACGATGTCTAATATCCCAATGTTTATCATTAATATTTATTTAAATACACGTAATAAACTGAACTAATAAATTAACATCATTACCTGAATGTTTCGGCGTGAAAATTCTATTTTTCCTTCTCCTTTTCCTTTTCTTTCTCTCTATTCTACCGTTCTCTGCATTTTCTCTCTTTTGCTTGCATTGTTTCTTTCTTTGTTTCTGTTTCGGCAATTTCCCTGGGACTTGAAAGCGAAGGGATTATATCCTAATCCCTTGGCCACCGCCTTCCCTTTAAATCTTTTCCTTTGTTTTTCTTTTGAAAACTTGCTGCTACGACTAAAATTTAAATGGAACCCTATGAAACTCAGAATAATCCAAAATTTCTCAAGCAAGTTATACGAAATTTAAGTGACGTACTCCCTAAGACGGACCTCAAATTCGATTCCCGAAACTCGAGATATGAATTAAACAAAAAAAATCAAATTATTATTTTCGGAACTTTAGCGGAAACTATCCGAACGACCTCGAAATTCACTTCCAAAAATTTACTTAGGTAAAAAATGACCATATGAACCTAACGATACTTTCGTATTTCGAATCAGAGCTCATTCGCCAAAATCGAACTCGAAAACTTCTTTTTAAGATTACCAACAATGGAAACTGAAACCTTCTTCCGATACCTACCATACGAGGTCTGATTTAACTCAAATTTTACAGACATGTCCTAATGGACATTATGAATATTTTAAGACTTTCGGCATGTCAATCGGAGTCCTAACTCCCGAAACGACTACCTAAGGTCGTTTCACTTTTCACAAGATACACATAGGTAAAACGCAAAAAAAAAAAAAAAAAAAAAAGGAGAAATATTTTATAGAAGTTACAAGGTCATATATAAAAAGGGTTTGCCTGAATTTTCAGCACAAAAAGTGAATCCAACAATTCGTCGTCTCAAAAGTTGCTAGATCAAGACTCAAATAATAGGGCAAGGTATTATTCACTCCGACTCCGTAAGAAGAATCATTGTCTATAATTATCTTTACTAAAATATATTTAGTTGTTGTCTTCATCCCTTTAAAAAAATATTGTGTGAATAATTAATATATTAACTATTTGGATAAGGTATGCAACAAATAATTCAATATTATTGAACAATATCTTGGCTTTGTTTGACTTTAAGGCGCAATGAAATTTCTAAGTTTTTCCTTTTAAAATTAGAAGAGAAAATTCGTGCATACACTACTAGAAATCGTTGAAAATGCTACAAAGAGGGTGGAGACGGAATTTCCTCTCTAATTGATGGGAGAAGGAATTCCGTCTCCAATCAGTGTAATTCCCTCTCCAATCACATAAAGAATAAAAAAATAATAAAATTTTTTAGAGTTGGATTCCGTCTCCAACCCATAATAATAACCCGCTCCAGCTTCTCTCTTCCACATTATCAGTGTATCTCCCTCTCCCCAAAATTAAAAAACCCCCAAACCCCTCCACGGCGAACTGCTCCGGCGAACACACCCCCTCCACGACGAATTTGTTCCATCTCCGGTAAAATCATCCCCAATCATCCCCAATTTATTCAAGTAAGTTTTTTCTTCATCTTTCCCATTATTTTTAGCTATAATTCAAATTATTTTTCCCTCTATATGGCAGGGAAGTGACTAGCTAAGTTGGTAAGTAGCAGTTTGTTGTAATGTGTAGTATAGTAATTTAGTATAGATCTACATTTTTTTTCTAAACATCGTTTAATTATGTAAAGGTGGTTTAAAGTCGAAAGTACTTAATATTGTTGTGTAAGCAGCCCAAAATACTACTTCCCCTGTTAACCATTCTCCACAAAAAGACAGAGGTCACAGAGCCTCCTCATTTAGCTAATTATTGCGTCATTTTGAAAAAAAATCGATTTGGAATTGTATAATTTCATTTTCTTGTAGAATCGTACAGTAGTACTAGTTGATAAGTTCAAAATAGAAGAAAAGGCATACAAGTTAAAAAGCAGTAGTAGATTTGATCTTAAATTGGTTGATTCTGTGACAATGAACTTTTCCGGTGCACAATATGGATTTAGTAATTTCGTGGTTTAGCTAGGATCTGGAAGACAAGTTCAACTTGCTCAATGCCACTAGCTTTAGTGACAAAAATAGAAATTGGGGATGATTGGGGAATAATATATAAATAATATATATAATTTATGTTTGAGAGGGAATTCCCTCTCCAAGTACTAAAAAGTTCACGCGTACTGACACAGTCTTGGAGACGGAATTCCGTCTCCAAGAATGTGTCAGTGTATCAGCAGCTTTTGCATTTGGAGATGGAATTCCGTCTCCAAGCAGTCCAACGACGCGCTTAAAAGCGAAGGACGCTCAGAGACGGAATTCCGTCTCCAAACTTTGACGCAGAATGATTAATTTCTAGTAGTGATAAGACAAGCTATAATGAAATGCTACAAACTACACATTATATTCCAACTAGGTGGGGAATGCCCGAGGTAACCCGGGCCCAAGAGTTACGGAGATTCCTTAAAAATATTTAGCTGCTTGGTATATTGTACATGTTAGTTACATTAAATTAAATTTTTTAAATAAGTGTTTACATTAGTTATTTGGGCTAGCTCAGATCCAAATGCTACTATTACATTGATATCTTAGGTATTTAGTTGTTTTTAAATGCATATTTCTTGAAATACCGTCTTTTAGAGTTATCTTTATGAATTGAATATAATTAGACCAATTTGTAATAATTCTTGAGTTTTCACTTGCACTTCAGTTTTTAGCTGCAGCTCTTTGAACTCAAGGACACTATTGTTAATGCGGACCTTAAGTTTTACTTGCAGCTTTGAACTCAAAACACTATTGTTGAAATCTAAATTATATAGTCCGGTGTTAAGTTTCTTTTGCATAACTTAAGAAAATCAGAGGCATTTTTTGAGTTTTCAGTTCAAAAACTCAAGGACATGCTCTGGAGTTTCGTGTATTTGTGACAAATTAACGCTGTCTATTTCTAATTTGTGACAAATTAACGCTGACTGAAAAGTTAGAGTGTCTAACTGACAATTGGGGTCACATTTTATAAATAAATCACGTATAACCACTTACCTCATTAAATGTTTTGGACATATTATAATTTTTTACTTTAAGATTTGTTAATTCATCTTATATGACCAAAATATTAATTGCAATATGATTTAAATAATAAATTTAACCTCACAATTTTTAACAATAACTTGTTTTCTTTTTAATAGAGATCAACGTATTAAGTTAAGATGATAATCGAAAATCAATAGTGCAATTTCTCATCCAAACGGTTGGGGTCACATAACTCATAAATATTGCAAATCTGATCCATCATATAATGAGAGACTTTAGTAAACAACTTATATTCTCTAGAACATAATAGGAGAGCCATTTTATTAGTAACTTGAATACAACCACAACATACCCAGTAATTTTCTATCAAGGTGGGGTCTAGGCAGAGTACTTGAGTACAAGAATGCAAAAATCATAATACAACAATCTTGCTAGCTACACATAGTGCAAGACTTTGACACAAATTCAATAGATTGAAATACACACATACCAACATAATATAATTATTATTGAATTACTCCGTTCATACGTCTAACCACAACCATATATATGCCCCTCTCCTAACTCGACATTACATGGTACTATATTGAACGCATGAAGATCCAATTACTTTTCCGGTATAATTCCATTTTTATAGCAAACCTTATTAGAGCATGAACAACCTAGAATTGCAGTAACTGTGCAAGGGATCAAAATACAAGACTCGCCACAAGGAATTCCTGATAGCGGCAGAAACACACGTGACAAATCCACATCCATTACGCGTGCTTCGGAAAAGCAAGTCAATTGAACTGAACAAGATATAAAAAAATCTGGTTGAGTATGTACATTCTGTTATGCAAAAATAAAAAGAACTTATGCAATAATTAAGAGATAAAAATAAGAAAGATATAAATAGGATAAAGTTATTTAGTTACCAAGAGTGTACAAGAAAAATGAAGCAAAAGCAAATTTAAGCGACTTGGCTCTAGTCATTTTTGCGAATAATTTTTGTGAAGAGATAGGAAAAATATAGAGACAGTTAATTCCCAATTGTTCACTTCGTATCACGATTTATAGATGCATCTATAGAAATTTTTTTTATTTTCCTTTCCTTTTTAATTAAAATATTTTCTATTTGTTACTTTATTTATTGATTAATATTTTATTAAAATCAAGTAAGTGATAATAATAAATAATCTTCATTATCGAAAGCATAAATAAATCTACATGCAGAGTTTGTATCAAGTTAAAGAATAGTCCTAACAGTTATATTGACATTATTTCAGTCAAATTGTAATTCAAACTACAACCTATTTTGATTGAGAATGAATATCAGGTGTGTGAAATATTATACATTCTGATATGCAAAAGATAGAAATAATTTATGTTGTAACTAAGAGATGAAAAGGAAAAAAGAAATAAGAAAATTAATTTAATTACCGAAAAGTATAAGAACAATGAAGTACAAAGCAGATCTAAGCGAGTTAACTCCAGCCATTACTGAGTTTGTTAACAGAGAGAGATATAGAGAGAGATACCAGTTGCTCACTTTTGAGTCGGTATTTATAAGTATCTCTACACAAATTGTCCCATGTTGCTTTAATCTTTTAATCAAATGTTTGCCCCTTTGCTGCTGCAAGTTGTTGATTCAATAAATAATAATGCTTTAAATATTGTTTTGTTACCAGCTAGTGCAGATTCCAATCCCGCGAAAAGCTCTAGATCTCTTCAACCAATTCTCCCCAGTAACATGGGCTCCACCATCATTCTCGGTAAACATACAAAAAGAAAAGGAAAAAAAGTTAGCACTGTGGGGTGTAGGTTTCACTAGTAACTACGCATGCATGTGAGCCAACAAAGAGCTGTGGGATATATAGCAAACACAGCTACCTAATGCTGTAGAGACCGTCTGGGCTAGAAAACAGTGTGCTTTGCTGCATGGTGTTAATCCTTTGAATCTGCAAGAAGTCAATACATTTTGCAATTGAAAAGGTTTTCAATTGCGTTGAACTGTAGGAAGAGTATAAATCGAAGTAACACATATCGTTTATGGATATGTCTTGGTATGAATTTAATGTACAAGCATCCAATATTTACATCAATTTTTTTTAGCTAATCTATATATATATATATATATATATATATATATATATATATATACTGTATTAACTTTGATATATAGACAAGTAGCATAATTCTTTGACAAAGAATTCACATTTTAAGGTATTTTCAACACCCTTTCTTCTTCTCTTCTACAATCTTTTCTTCCGTTGCGTTTTTCCTTTATTTTTTGACTGTCTATTCATTAAATTATTTTAATTTTCATGTCTCTGCACTGTCTAAATGAATTGTTTAAATCTGCTAAATGACAAACCCACGTCTCCAACCATCAAGTCTAATCCAGCCCATTCACTCCCCAACATCATTTTCAATGTGTGCATTGAATTGCATTACAGCAATCAAAGTATGCCAATTTATTTTTTATATTTTCTCTCCTAATTACAAGATATTCCATAACACATAAATATTTTTTTCCATTGATATCTGTGATTGATTAGTTTGATTGTTTAGTTATAAATTTTGTCATTAGTTTTTAGTTAACTCTCAAATCAATAAATCAATTCTTCTTGATTATACAATTCAAAATTATTTAATTAGGTAATAGTTAATCATATATTTCTATGGAAAGAACACTTGATCTTGTTACTTTATTATTTAAACTGCGTATATTGTATGTGTTCAAAAAATAATTATCATTATATCAAATGAGTTAACTTTAAGGTTAGTACGTAAAATAAAAAACAAACAAAAGAAGGAAATTCACAACCAATAATGAAAGTAAGGTATCAAGCCTCAAAAGTCAAAGCAAGCCATTGGATTGATTAATTATGAGTTACTCTTTATCATGATACTTCGAACATGGACTTCACCTCCATTACCCACTAACTCCATTTCATCAAGTGCACATATAGATGATTGACACTTGGCTTAAATAATTTTTAAAGGTCGAGATTTAATGCATTTAACAATTATGTTAACTACAGTTAAAATGATATTTCTAGAGAAACGCTATTTAATCTAACTTTGGTAAAAATTAAAAATGCTATATCTTCACAATTTATAAATCCATTAACAATAATGGATATTATTATATTTATATCTAACTATTAACACAAAGATTTTAAAAATTGATGAGCGTTACTACTATCAGCTTCCTTTATTTCCTATAACTTATACTTTTAAACTTCCTAATATATTACAATAAATATGTCGAGCATAATGTACAATTGACGTAAATAATATTTTGACTACTGACGTTAAAAAAAAAATTAGATTCATAAATTAATTCCAATTATTTTGTTAAAACATTAGAATGTATCTAGGTGAAGTTGAGATTACGCCAATCCTTTTTCCAGCTATAACTTTTACAATCTGGAGTATTTTAACTTTTTTTAATATTTGGATGTAAAAAGAATAAATTGAATAATGATATAATTAATAGATACCATAATTTGTGGAAATATAGAAATTTACCAAAATTAGGGTCTTTAAATATGTTATTTTAATTATGGTTAAGATACTTGTTAAATGAATCTAATCTATACCTTTTAAAATTAATTATGATATGTGTCACTAATCTAAATTTTAGGAGAACTATAAATCATAACCCTTATGAAATCGCTAGTTCAATTCACCATTAAATCATTTTAAGTTTAATGACTTTTTACTGTTTTAATGGACAATTTAACTTTGCTAAACGACAAAACCCATGTCTCCAACGACCAAGTCTACTCAAGCCTATCCACTCCCAACACCATTTTCAATGTGTGCATTAAATTGCATTATGACAATCAAAGCATGACAATTTTTTTTTTTTTCATTTTTTGCATATCCTCTCCTCGTTACAAGATATCTCACAACACAAGAAAAAAGTTTTCCAGTTGATATCTGAAACCTTAGTTTGCGTGATTAATCAATTTAATTATTTAGTCATAATTTTTATCATAATTATATACATACCGCATACATAAAACACAGCATGATAGTCACACAATAGTCAGCATGCAGTGCAATGAAATGGGATGAATACAGTATAATGCTACTTAACAACCGCTTTGTCCTTTGAGTTCATTGTCAAACGATCCTGCTTATTCAATAAGCAGAAAATATATCAAATTAGGTTAAAGGCTTCATTCCTTACATCTTAGGACAATCCGGTTAGGAACCTGATGCCCTATTAGCATACCTATGTACAGGGTTTAAGGTCACATAACCAAACCCTAAATAAATTACATTTATATGTTGTCCATAACTCACTGAATACGAATATATACTCAATTCCATTATCAGGGTCCAATTAACTCTTTAAACTATTAATTGAACTCATTAAAACGATGTCTAATATCCCAATTTTTACCGTTAAAATATATTCAAACACACATAATAAATTAAAATAATGCATTAAGATCATTACCTAAATGTTTCGGGGTGAAAATTCTATCTTTCTCCGGCTCTTTTCTTATTTTCTGGTATTTTTTCCTTCGCTACCTGCCCTGTTTCATCACTACCTGCTCTTATGAGCTAATCCTAACTCACGCCACCGCCTAACTCTTTTATTTTTCTTTCCTTTTTCTTTTCTCTTTTCTTTTATAATTTCTTTTCTTTTCGTGACGAAAATTAAAACGGTACCGTACGATATTTTAAATAATTTTAAATTTCTCAAGCAAGTTATACAAAATATATGTAACGCACTTGCTAAGGCGGATCTAAAATCGGACTTCCGAAACTCAATATTCAAATTAAATGAAAAAAGGTCAAATTATTTAACTTTCGGCATTTTAGCATAAACTAGCCGAACAACCTCGAAATTCACTTTCGAAAAATCATAAAAGTCACAAATAATCATATGAACCTAGAGGCGCTTTCGAATTTCGAATCGGAGCTCATTCGCCAAAACCGAGCTCGAAAATCTCTTTTTAATATTTATCGACTGTAAAAACTGAAACCTTCTTCCGATGCCTACCAAACGAGGTCTGATTTAGCTCAAATTTTACAGATAAGTCCCAATGGACCTTACGAAGATTTTAAAATTATTGACACTCAAATCGGAGTCATATCTCCTGAAATGACTGACCGAGGTAGTTTCATTCTCCTCCACTTAGACTCTCGGTCGTCCACGCAAATCGGAGTCCTATCTCCCGGAACGACTGACCGAGTTCGTTTCATTCTCCTCCACTTAGACTCTCATTCGTCTCCGAACGAGCTTGAGTCTAAAGCAAAATTCACACAGATATCAAGAGAATTTGTACAATCTTCATAAACTATTCCACAGACATTTTCTCATGATTATTGAATCAAATACGAAAACACTTGTCAGTCCTCTTTTAGTTTTTAAGTTGAAAACAATAGCTCCTTTAAGATTTTAAAATCTTTTCACAAGATACCCCTAGGTAAAAGGCCAAAAAAAAAAAAAGGAAAAAATCTTTTATAGAAGTTTTGAAGGTCATTGCCTGAATTTCAACACAAAAAGTGAATCCAACAATTCATCGTGTCAAAAGTTGCTAGATCAAGTCTCAAATAATAGGGTAAAATATTATTCACTCCGACTCCATAAAAAGAATCCTTATCTATAATTATCTTTACTAAAATATATTTAGTTGTTGTCTTCATCCCTTAAAAAAAGGTTGTGTGAATAATTAATATTGTGAATAATTAATATTTTAACTATTTGGATAAGGTCTGCAACAAATAATTCGGCATTATTGAACAATATTTTGGCTTTGTTTGACTTTTATATGCAATGAAATTTCTATCACTACTAAAATAACTGTGTTTTTCGACTACCAGATAATGACCGAAAATCGGTCGAACCACTATTTCGACCGACTTTCGGACGAACAGAAATAACTGTGTTTTTTTTACTATCAGATTTCGACCGAAAATCAGTCATAGTGGTTCGACCGATTTTCGGTCGAATAGAAATTTTTTTTCGACCTATCGACCGAAATTCGGTCGAAGGTGCGGTCGGTAGGACCGATTTTATTAACAGCAGAACCCCCATTCCCCATTTCTATCTTCTTCCCCAAAACACTTAAACTCTCTCTAAAACCCACCCCCCAACCTCTATACCCGAAAACCACCATAACCCACCTCCAAAATAAAAAATCAAACACATTCTACCCTCCTAAACACTACATATAACGAGAAATTCAAGGTAAATTCTTAGTTTTAGGGTTATTTTAGTTACTTTCTAAAACTTAAACCCTAACTTTTTAACTCAATTTTTTTGTAGTTCTTAAGCATATATCTAGTGGGGAATCATTACTATGTGCTATTGGAGCACAAATCAACCTCGAGGTAAGTTTTTGATTTTTTTTATTAAATCCGAATTTAATTGTTTTTTTTAAATTTTTTTTAATTTCGGCCTATAATGTTGCATAGGTAGTTAATTATTAGTTAGTTTGTTTATTGTAGTTATTGTTGATGTTGAAGAACTTGTTTGGTGTTGTTAGCTCTTATAAAGTTAGGTTTGTGTTGTTTGGGATTGTTGTAGTTGTTGGGGATTGTTGGAATTGTTTGGTAGTGGTGTTTGGAATGTGTTGTTGCTTTGGTATTGTTGAAAAGATGAACATGTTATGCCTAAAACGAATAAGTTTTTGTTGGTTTGAATTGCTTTGATAATAGTAATTAATAGGGTGTTATAAGAAAATATTGTTTGTTTGGGGCATTTCATCAAACAAGTTGCGAACATTAACAAACCCGACCACATTAATCTTGCTATAGTGATTACAAAAAAGTGGCAAGCTAATATAAAAAATTTATTGCGTTAGGCAAAGCATGACATAAAACTATATAATTTAATAATTAAAAATTGATAATCTTATATTTAAAAAAAATCACACATATTGTTTCTCAATCTTGCAATGTTTGTGTAGATATGGACATTAATCGACGTCGTTTGTGGATGGATAATAGAAATTTTCCCGAGCGGCGGGGGTTGAGGCCTTCGTTTGTAGCGGTTGTTATGAAATTTCTTGATATAGCTCGCACCACAGACGATTATTTAAGGCATGGCAAAATTAGGCGTCCATGTGAAAAATGCAAATGCGTAAAGACATAAGATTTGGAGAATGTAGAGGTACATCTTTATAAGAAGGGGTTTATGCCAAATTACTACGTTTGGTATAATCATGGATAGCCGTGGGACTTGTAGGAGCACCTTCAAAATCTTGAAAATATTCATGGCGGTAGGAGTTCTCCGGTTGTGGAACCAGACCAAGCAGCCGGGTATAGAATGGAAGATATGATACATGATGCTTTTGTGATGTACCCGGCTAATTATCCCCTTCAGCCGGATACATCACAGCCAAACATTGAGCACATTCCTAATGCTGAGGCAAATCAATTCTATAAACAGTTGGAGGAATCAAGTCGTCCATTTATGAGGGCTCGGTGCATTCCCAGTTGTCGGTTGCTGCTAGATTGTTAAGTATCAAATCAGATTTTAGTATTTCTCAAGCTGCCTAGGATTCCATCATTGGCCTTATGAATGAACTCAATCCGACAAATATGGCCTTACCAACTAATTATTACTACACTAAGAAGTTGGTTTCCTCATTGGGCCTTTCTGCCGAGAAGATTCATTTTTGTGTTAATGGTTGCATGTTGTATTATAAGGATGATGCAGACCTCGTGACATGTAGAGTCTAGTTCGGGTTCTAGCAAGTAGTAGTGATAGTTGAACCTTAAACTGTTTGTTAAGTTTGTTTGATAATTGTAACACTAGAACTAATGTTGAAAGATTTGTTTTTATTGTTTGGCTTTGTTAGCCTTGTTGAATATCGTTTATGAATGTGTTTTTTCTGGTTTTTCTGCGTGTTGCTGAATTTACAGGTGGTGTAGGGCTAATTTCAGATTTTATGTTGCAGGTTTTTACAGGTTTTCGACCGACTTCGACCGAAATTCGGTCGAACGTCGACCGACTTTCGGTCGAAGAACTGGTCACTTTAAAAAAATGGTCCATGTTCTTCGACCGAAAGTCGGTCGAAGGGCGGTCAAAATTTCGACCGAAAATCGGTCGAAGGGATATTTCGACCTAATTTTGTTCGACCACCTCAATCGGTCGAAGATCGGTCGACATGTCGACCGTTGTTCGACAGATTTGGCGGTCGAAAATCTCTGTTTTTTTAGTAGTGTATTTTTTTCCTGTTTATGTTAGAAAACACTCCTGCATAAGACAAGCTATAATGAAATGCTATAAGCTACACATTATATTCCAATAGTATAATTTGCTATTTGCCTCTGCTCTGCGCCATCTAATTGCACTATTATATATTTTTATCAACAATGAATTTCTTACATTTAATATTTAGGGATGACAATGTCTTCTTCATATATTTGAATTTTTTAAAGTTTTACACAAACTTTGTCAATGAAGTAGGTCAACGATGAATTAAACATGAGATCTTAGAAGAGTTATGGTTTATATTTCTCCTAAAATTTCACTAAAACATAATGACTTTGTAAACTATTCGTATTAATGTTCGTCGAAGTAACATAACAAAGAGTAACTCATAATTAATCAACCCAGTGGTCTGATTTGGTTTTTGAGGCTTGATACCTTAGTTCCATTGTTGGTTGTGATTTTTTTTTTTGATTTTTCGGACTAACCTTACAGTTTACTCATTTGATATAATGATAACTTTTTTCGGCACACATATAATATACACTGTTTAAGTAATAAAGTGGTAAGACCAAGTGTTACTTCTACAGAAATTTATGATTCGATATTAACTAAATTAAAAACTTTAAAATTATACAAACAAGAAGAATTGGTTTTGTTGATTTGAGATTTAACTAAAAATTAATGACAAAAATTATGACTAAACAATTAAATTGATCAATCACGAAAACTAATTAAGGTTTCAGATATCAACAGAAAAAAATATTCTTCTGTTGTGGGTTACTCCCTCCGGTCCATTTTATT
This sequence comes from Petunia x hybrida, assembly GCA_037355625.1. NCBI lineage: Eukaryota > Viridiplantae > Streptophyta > Magnoliopsida > Solanales > Solanaceae > Petunia > Petunia x hybrida. The sequence goes on from JBBBVM010000048.1 coordinate 1,461,303, forward strand.
TGATCACTTTCCTTTTTTAAAAGTCAAATAATATAAACTTTGACCAACATTTTGAGATATAGTTCTTCACCATATTAATATGACAAGAATTGCAATTTGTAGTACTTTTCGTGTTGTTTTTTAATATCTAAATTATAATTTTAAAATATTGACTATATCTAGTTCAATTTGAATCCGAAAATTGGTCAACTTGACTCTCGAAAAGTGAAACCTATCAAATAAAATGGACCGGACGGAGTATCTTATAATGAGGAGAGAAAATGCAAAAAAAAAAAAAAAATATTGTCATTCTTGTTGTAAATCCATGTATTTGTGTTAATGTGGATGAACACTACTCACCACTAACTTATAGTTTACTACCCCACTATCTCCTACTTAATTCCTCCCCACTTTCTCTTACTTAATTCCTCATTTAGTCACCTCTTAATTCTTGTAACCTTTGGGAAGACTTGTAACTTCCTATGTATTGGTGTCCTATAAATAGAGGACACTTTGTCTATGGAAGACACACTTGAAATATTTGAAACACTTGATACACTTGAAACACATTGAGTATACAAGTTCTTCTTTGTCCTCTCATATACTTTTGTCTTGTTCTTATACTATTTTACTATTATTTTACAACACTTTATCAGCACGAAGGCTCTATTCATTTCCAAGTTAAGTTTTCAATTTCCTTCCCCCATGAGGCATGTAATCCTGACCGTCTTTGAAACTACTATACATTTACAAAGCAGAAAATTTTAAGCATTGAATATTACACCAATATATGATTCCCGCAGTTTGGTCTTTGGGTAAAAATAGATTACATACAATTGTATAAAAGTTAAAATAGCTATACAGTTAATTTTCAAGCATGACTACTGCTTATGTGCTATAAAACAATAAAATTACAGTATTAAATAGCACCACTAATCCTTGCTTCCAACAACCAGTAGCTCTATCATTTATCTACATGAATTTGTGAAATTGATTCGAGCGTTTAGATATTCTCTTTTTCATTGTTTCAATATTTTATGATTATCAAACTAACAACTATTTGAAGATTAGCAATGATATAATATGCCAGAATCAAAAGAGAGGTATCTTTTATATTAACAGAGCTTTATTAGCTTTATTTGTGTTATTTGTATATATTGTTCTTCACATTTAACTCCAGAGCAGTATTCACATTTCATTTGAGATGTGCATTTATGGAAGGTTGAATTCTTTGGCAACTAACAATTTTACAATCTTTGAGTGATTGACATAATACATATTATCATTTGTGAACTTAAAAGGTATGCACTTTTGTCTATAAATATTAATGGCTTCACCCTTATGGTAACACACCATATAAATTAGTACAGATCTAACCACATATGAGCTATTGTTGTACGTATTTGATTTTGATTTAAAAGGCCAAAAATACACGCTATATATGAGTTTTACAATCATAAATTGACTACAGTGACAATATTAACAAAGTTTTGCTGTTAAAGGTTTATGCCCATAACCATTATAAGTAGTTAATACTTCTAAAGGTCTAGCTATATATGATATATTGTCTTAATTATTTTACCCATGAAGTATTACAATATGTTGTAAACTGGATTACCTAAAATATTGGGAAAATTAATTTCATGATTATGGCTCAAGAATGAGTCCCATTACACTTGGTCTATTACGCTATTTATTGAAGAAAAGACATTGGGTTCAGGACCTAACACATTATATCCTAATTCGACTTATATGGTTAAGATATCTGGTACAGGACCCATACATTATGGCCCAACACGCCTTTATGATAATGAGATACTGGTTCAAGTCTCAGTGCACCATATTGATGATACAATGATGACTGAGGCAAAACTATGTATTTTTAAGCCCGTCCCACTAGATATGCTCCATTTTATTAGGCGAATGTGGGAGCTAATTATGCTCCATTTCCTAAGATGAATGTGGGAGCAGGACAGGCTCCATTCATAGAGGTGAATGTGGGAGCAATATATGCTCCATTCCCTAAGATGAATGTGGGAGCAAGACAAGCTCCATTCCATAAGGTGAATGTGGAAGCACAACATAATGCTCCATTCTCAGATGTGAATGTAGTAGCAATACATAATATGCCTAAAAGAAGGCAAATTATCATTATGTCTGAAAGAAGACACAACATAATATGCTTGAAAGAAGGCAAAATGTCTTTATATCTGAAAGAAGACACAATATTTTATATCTGAAAGAAGGCAAATAATTTTATGTCTAAAAGAGGATAAAATAATTACCATGATAGAGACCATGGACGTGGACGTGGCAAGGGATGAAAAAATAGTTATCATTGTGAAATAAATAAGAGAACAATGAGGGTTCTCAAAAAGTAACCGTTCAAACGGTAAATATAATAATGCCTTCAATGTATCATATGAGCATGAGGCAAGTCCTGATGATTATGGTCCATTCCTTGTAGTGAATGAGACAATTCATAAAAAAATTATGAATATAGACCCATTCACCGAAGTGAATGTGGCAATATGTGATAAAACATCAAAACTCGCCTCCAGAAGAGCTTCGAGAAAGATGAATATGGACGTGCCCATGTGTGCTTGATAAAGTACCACAACTCGCCTCCAGAAGAGCTTCGACTATAATAATTCTATTATTTATTGTGGCATAAATGGTCATTGCTCTCGTATAGAACGTACGCCATAATTATGTATTATTATGAATTACATAAGAGAATGTGAAGCGAGAAATTGATCTTGTCTATAATGATTTTACCATGAGAAAAATAATATGATTTTATCCTTGAAAGGAGATATTCACCATGTGGTTGGTGTAATAAAAAATGATAGTACAAAGCTATTTGAGTGCTCCGGAAGAGCCAAAATATTACTACCTGGAGGAATGAGATTGATAAAATATTTATTGTAGTATGTCTCGAAAGAAACTTGTTAAGTTTCAAATACATTTGCCAAAAAGGCTAAGAGACTAAATTTGATGGAAAGATATGAATATCTTTATATTACTACAAGAATGTCGGGTGAGATATATGTGCTTGAAAAGCTCCCCTCCTCTTCCTCGAGTATGTACTACTCAAAATATAAGTGTAGTAAAATTATATGTGCATGCCGCAATAAACTTTTAGTTTATTGTTACAATGCCCATGCTATAGTAAGCTAAAAGTTTACTAGATGAATAAATTTATAAGTTGGCATGATCGGTTTGACCATCTGGTTCAAATGTGATGCACAAAGTATATAAATGAGAATTCGCATGGGTATATACTGAAGAATCAGGATTCTTCAAGAATTCTTTGTTCTCAAGATAAATAAATTATTCGACCAACTAAATTTGGGATCAGGATCCCCGCATTTCTGGAATGTATAAAAGGTGAATATGGGCCTGTTCACTACCATGTGGACCATATAATTATTATAAAAGGATGCATCTATAATAAGGTCACATGTGCGTTTATTACAAACCCGCAATGGTACTGCGAGGATAAGTATCTGCTCAAATAATTATTATTATGAGCATATTTCCAGATTATGCAATCAAGACAAGTTATCTTGATAATGTTGGCAAGCATGTTTAGCAGATTCATATATTGAAAGCCTCCAATTGCTAAACTATGCATATGAGAACAATGCTTAGGTATGAGGTATGATATATCCATAAAGCAGCACTTGTGCACGACATGCCACAAAATGAATTCCCCCTCATAATTGGCTCAGGGTCAGGAACCAAATATTTTTCATCTAATAATTTTAATGTGTTGTATATTATTAATTGCTCCACCACAATGCACATAGATGGATCCATATAAGGTTGGGAACGAATAGCTAACACTAGGGGGAGAAATTAATGCAACTGAGGAATAAATAAATTAAAATTATCGTTTGATTATGATCCTCATATAAAGATAATGCAAGTCACTGCCAGACGTATTACTGACCCAAAGAAAAATATTATATTCCAGATGCTAATATCCAAATAGCAGAAACCAACCATATAACTTATTCCATAGATTTTATAGAATTAGAAAACCATATAATCTGTCCCAATTTCACAAAATCTACTAAAAATAAAATCATAGGCAGTTTTAATTTAGTACAGAAATTAAGAATAGATTTTGTAATTTTTTTGAAGACCAGAAAACCAACCTAATGACATCTGATACCAATGAGGGATTCATATATGCATATACATAAATCTATACTAAATAGATTAATCAAACATTATAAATCCGAAAACTTACTTGTTCTCCTTATAAGCAGAAGCAGTAGGATCTTGACTACGGTTGGAATCACTGGTCATTGGCGGTTGTCACAGTGACGGAGCAACCCCGTTATCCACAGTCTAAACACTAGTTATTTGGTAGAGAGAAAGAGGAAGAGCTGTATAGAAAAGTACATTTTTTTTACTGTGTATTAATGTATACTTATAGCTTATATGATGTAGTTGTCCTCTTATAGGACTCTACTAGGTAATTATCTATTTACCAGGATAAGCCTTAAGAGCACCCCTTATTGGTGGATTCTTAACAAATAATTCCAACAGGTAATGTCAGGTAAATTTGTTTAGCATAACTTTCTGCTTTTACAATTTCAGCATTAGTCATCATCCTCAAAAGTAGAAATTAAACCTGCATCTTTGATGCCTAACACCTGAGACCAACGTTTGTCTAAGATGAGTCCGGCATGTTATGCTGTCAAGTAGACTCTCTCTGGCTGGACATGACTTCGTATTTTCCTGTTGTATGTACTTGAGCATTACTTAAAGTGCTCACTAGTTTCATGTCATTTGAAAATTGAAATGCTGCAAGGCAAACTTGGGAGAAACCTTTTTCCTTTGAGAAGTGCAAAGAATATCTTTATTTCATATTAGTATTTCCTAAAACATCCCACCGAAAATGGGGTAAAAGAAAATCAATAGTTTTACCTTAATTTTTCACTGCAAGTGTTGGTTGATCTTGACATTAATTACCTACAATAGATCTTAGTTTGGGCACAGGCAGGCTGTTGACACACAAGCATTTGATAATGTGATTTTAGGTTTTTATATGACTACCAGCACATAAGTTTCTTGATTGCAAATGACACTTCTAATAAATATTGAATTAGAAATAAGTTTCAACAAGAATTTTCTCTATCTATTGCTGGTGTACTTTACGCTAAGTTTCTTGATTACACAGAATAGAATTGTTGGAAGTAGCTTCCTTTTTCCAGGTTAATTAGCAAGTAAGTGAAGAAGTTATTTCAATTTGCCCCAGACACGAGTATACCACATTGTTGTGTTATCTTTGAAGTCTTTATATACATACGTAATATCACTTGATAAATTTGACTAGCTTTCTCGTAAAGATAATTGTTGGTGAAACAAAAGTTGAAGCATTGTTAGAATAAAAGTATAGAAAACTATTTAACCAACTTTCTAGTTCTTTTAGTTTAACTCTATTTAATTTTCGCTATCTATGTTGTTTTCTAAGAAAAAATTTTAATATCTTTTTACAGATTTTGGAGAATGAAATTCACAACTTCATATAAAAGGAAGATTTTGAGAACATGGTTGGCTTATGGGAGTATTGGACATCTATATATTATAGTCTAGTGAATAAGCTAGGGTTTTGGTAAGAAAAATAAACAATATCATTGCTACTTACATTATAGCTACACATTATCATGGACGAGATGTTAATAGTATTTTTTGGATATATATATATATATATAATATATATATATATATATATATATATTATCTCTCCTTTTGTGCATGTTTTCTGGTTGCAAAATGGATAAATTACTGTAGTTTTAAGTTGAATAAAATTTAAATTTTTGGACAGTAAGTTTTAGGACCATATATATGTTATCTTGTCTTGTAGGTCCAAAAAATCTGGTCTCTATCTTTACAGCAAGAATGACTCAGTTAATACTCCCTCCGGTCCATATTATTTGATGTTTTAGGTATTTTCACGCGTATTAAGAAAATCACATTTTTAGCATTAATTAGTAATGTAATTGACTATATTAGCCCTTATTCAAGCTATTATTACTTATCATATTGTTTAAAGTCATTTATTAGCCAGGGGTGACATTGTAAAATTCCATCTTGATTTTCGAAAAGATCAAATATTGTGGACCAAACAAAATAAGCTAAAACATCAAATAAAGTGGACCGGAGGGAGTAACAAAAAAATTTCGTCATTGAAAAAATTTAGGACTAGATTTTGTTTTAAAGGTCTTTAATTAGGGATCAGAATAATTGTCCATAAAATATTTTTAGGGGCCAGATTATTACTAATCGCAAAAGAGATTTTAGGACCAGATATGCTCCTGTTAAGTCGTCATTCTAATCGTTTTGAGGACAGAGGCAATAACCACGACTAGAAAAATCTAATCGCTATTAACATTAAGGACCAGAAATGGACTGTTTGCGATACGAGCAGAAAAATCTGATCACAATTAACATTAAGGATCAAATGAATTTTTTGCAGCCAGAATTCCGGTCGCTATAGACCATTTTTCTTGTAGTGTAATTTGTCAGGAAGATGAAGATGGTGCACGTGCCATTTCAAGGTTGTGATTGGTCGTAGTTATTTATCAATTTATTATGTCATTCATTGATTCCTCAGAAGTGTTTGTCTATAATCAGCAACAAATTAGAAAAGGTCATGTCTATTGATCTGGTAGTAGTGAAAATGCATGATGTTAAGAGTTGTAAATTAAAGTATAGACAATCATATGATCTCTCAATTTGTAACTAAGAAGCTGGTTTGAAGGGTATGGTAACTGAAATATACATACCGTGCATATCGATTGAGAATTAGACAGTGTGTAGCTGAATCATATCAATTACACTTTATTTCATGCGAACCAAATAACTACTTGTCTAAACAAGCATATCCAACTATATGACTACATCCAATTACACATAAATCCAATTTCAAAATAACTTTGCACATGCTCCAAATAATGTCTCATTTCTATTAGGTTCACTACGGAAATGAATTTGAAAACTATATGAAAGCACATATATGATAGTATATCTTGTGTTTTTAATCTTATTCTGATGGAGCTTCAACCATGAGATTTGCTGAGTAGATCTAATTTCTTCAATACGTTATGCTGGCATAAAGCCAATCCCATCAGTTTTATAAGCATATATTTTCTTGGGAAGCTTGCAACAACTATGAACGACGAAATATTTTAGAATACTCCCCCGGTCCACTTTATTTGATGTTTTAGCTTATTTTGTTTTGTTTACAATATTTGATCTTTTCGGAAATCAAGATGGAATTTTACAATGTCTTCCCTGGCTAATAAATGACTTTAAACAAAATAATAAGTAATAATAGCTTGAATAAAGACTAATATAGTTAATTACATTAGTAATTAATGTTAAAAAGATAATTTTATTAATACGCGTGAAAATATCTAAAATATCAAATAATATGGATCGGAGGGAATATCAATTTCATTGTACATCTAAGAGGTCACAATAAAGAAAACAGTCCCTTCGTATCATTCAGTTGACCTCATGACCTGACAAGTTGATTTTATTTCTTTAATAAGGTGTGATTTTCTATGAACTTTGTTTAATGCATCCCGTTGTGCGTACTTCACGTGCCAGTTTCATTAATGTTACGTAGAAATATGTAAAGATGTTTCATGTTAATTCTTTTTTACTATGATGCCTTTTCCAAATGGATTATTATTAGGTTACAACCAGCCAGCCATATACAGTATGTTATGTACGGTATATTTTAATTCTGAGTAAACTTCACTTATGAGATTATACTGAGTATATTGTTGTTCTGTACCTTTTTATAAATAAGTTGTGTATAACCACTTATCGCATTAGATTTTTTTGACATAATAAAATATTTTAATTTAGGATTTATTCAACCTATTCTCCGCAATATCATGGGCTCCCCCATCATCCTCGGTCAACAACCAAAACGAAAGGATAAAATATTAGCGCAAAGGTTTATGCTAATATTGTTAATCCTTTAAACCTGTAAGAGGTCATTACACATTGCACATGTAAAGGTTTTTAAGTTCGTTGGACTGTAGAAAGAGTATAAATCGAAGTAACACGTCGTTTATGGGTATGGCTTGGTATGAATATCGAGTACAAGCACTCCATATTTACGTCAAGTTTTTTTTTTGTTCCTTTTTTTAGGTTAATTTATATATACTCTTTATTAGTTTTGATCAATAGACAAAAAATACTTTAATCTAAAAAAGAAAAATAACAAAGTCAAAACTCTCACACGCTCATACTTACGTGTAACATATCTGATTTGTCGTGTCTGCTTAAAACTTACACTTAATAACTATATAATATTGAAATATATATTATGTTATAAATGCAATTGTATAGGCTATATGCTATTCATGTAATATGTATATAATTAGGGTAAAGTTAGTTGTACATTGGGTCAAGCCCACTAGAGATAGCTTAGGGATTAAGTTAGAATTTTATCATTTTTCTTGTATAAATAGGGGTTCTCATTCATTAATAGAGGCAAGGGTAGTCATCTAAAATTTGTGTGTTGTGTTCATTTTTACATGGTATCTAATAAGGGTGGCAAACGGTCTGGTTTTGACCGGACCGGACCGGAATCGGGCCGGAAACCGGCTCGGACCGGTCTGGACCGGTTGAAACCGGACCGTTGGCCACTAACGGGCCCCGAATCCGGTACCGATCCGGTGCCTCGAAAAAAAAACCGGGAGGACCGGTAAAATTTGGACAGGAACCGGCCCGGACCGGACCGGACCGGTCAAAAAAATTAAAAAAAAATTAAAATCTGCCCGTTTCTAGCCGTTGGGCAACGGCTCTTTTGACCCCATAGCCGTTGTCCAACGGCCAAAAACGGCCAAAAACACCCCTCTACCACCCCATAACCACCCCTAACTATTTTTTTTCTATAAATACCCCATTATTTCATCATATTTTTCACACAAATCTTCCAATTCTCTCTAATTCTATCAAATTTTCTACAATATTGCTATTGTTCTACTTTGGCTATTTGTTAAAAATTTATAATTTGGCTACTTTATCAAGTTCTATTTGGAGTTTCTATCAAAGTTATATTTGGCTACTTGGTGAAGTTTATAAATATCAAGTATTGGGTTAATTGGAGGCGCTACGTGGTTGAAAATATAAATTTGGCTATTTTTGCAATTTTTCGATTATCAAGTATTCAACTAATTAATTGAAGTGGAGGCTCAAGTTTCAACTTCACCTCAATTATACGGTTATATTTGGTTGGTCGTTCCTACTTCTACTCTTTTATTATTTTTTTGTCATATATATTTATTTTATTTGCTATTATTATGTCTCAACGAGGTTCAATTGGAACTAGTAGTGGGGGGCGGACACGTGGTCGTAGGGGAAATAGGGGTAAAGAAATTGCTGGTAGTTCTAGTCGGAATACCCACATAGATGATTCTCAATATTATCATGATGTTACCGCTGATACCATACTTGATCACGAAATGTTAGAAACACGATATGGGAATCAAAGCGGGGGGGGGGGGGGGGGGTTAATTTAGAAGAAACACCTGAATTTCAAGCTAGTCCACCCGAAGTTCAGTCTGACTTGCCTCCTGAACCTCCTACTAGAATACCGGCTAAACGTAAGGATAGATCTGATGTGTGGGATTTTGCATCAAAGAATGTTGCAGCGCAGACGGCCTCCTGCGGGCTTTGTGATAAGGTGTGGGTTTTTAGAACTGGGGGGTAATGAGGGTGGGACGGGTAAACTTAGGGCCCACTTACAAAAGAAACATCCTAAAGAATGGGCAACGCGGGCGGGTGGTATATATTTAGGGACCGTACATGGGGGAGTAGCGCATGATCAATCTTCGGGTACCCAAGCAAGAATTAACCATTTAACAGGAGGGCTTCTTACTTATGATAAACAAAAGGATAGGGAAGAAATTGCTAAACTAGTTGCCCTCGAGGGTTTACCTTATAGTTTTCCTTCTTCTACTGGTTTTGTTCGTTATGTTCAGGCTGTATATAATCCCTCTTTTAGAGGTTTTCCAAGAACTACTGTTAAAAATGATATTATTAAATTTAAGAACGAATATCATGATTATTTGCGATATATGTTTAATAACTTTGACACTAGAGTATGTCTTACTACGGATATGCGTCGTTCTACTAATGGATGTGATTATATTACTGTGACTTGTCATTGGATAGATCCTGATTGGGTTTTTCAAAAACGTATTATTGCTTATAAAATTGTTGATGAACCACACACGGGAAATTATATTTGTAACAAAGTTTCATCAATTTGTCGTACGTACTGTTTGTCTAACAAAGTTTTTAGTATTACGGTAGATAATGCTACAAACAACACAGACGTACTTAGGAACTTGATACCTATTTTGAACCCTCCTTTTCCTGAATTTTTTCATGTTAGGTGTGCATGTCATATTTACAACTTAGTAGTTAGAGATGGTCTTACCTTGTTTAACGACATTATCAAAAAGGTGTAGATAGCTATTACTTATATTTTTAGAAATAAAAACCAAGATAGAAGACGAGAATGGGAAAGAAAATGTGTAGAATTAGGAATGCCAGTTAGGAGAGTCCCAAAGGAAGTTTGTACTAGGTGGAACACTTTATATGATGCATTGACTGTCGCTTATGACTATAGAGTGCCTATTTCTCAAATGTATAATAAACATTTTATGGAAATCTATCACCTTAAAGATGAGGATTGACAAGTTGTTCAACATCTTCTTCAGTTTTTACATAAATTTTATCAAGCTACTTTAGAATTTTCCGGTCAATATTATCCAATTACTCCTACCATGTTATATTATATAGCTGGAATATCGGAATTATTGAAAATGTATAAACAATATGCAGTTTACTTACCGGCTGTACGGTTAATGATTGAAAAGTTTAGAAAATATTTTTTTCCAATTCCTCCTCTTTTTTACATTGCTTCTGTGTTGCATCATGCTTTTAAAATTAAGTTAACTGAACGACTAGTTAGAGAAGTATATGCAAATTTAGAAATTACTCCAGAGGAAATTGCTACTAACAAGTTTCCAAGTGTAGACGAGGCTGTTGCTAAAGTTTATGCAGATACCGTGGCTGTTTTTGCAAAGTATAGAGCTTGGGCAGACACTGCAGAGCCAACGGAACCAATACTATCCACCGGGCAAAGTTCTTCACAGGCAGGAGCAGGAATGCGCACTTTTGGGGGACTTGACGAAAAGTTGGACGAGTACGGAGAGGAATACAGCGAGTTCCAAGTGTATTTAATTCAATATCCAAAGAAACTTAACAACTTTGGAACTGCGAATTTGTTGGATTATTGGAAGAATCAAGAATCGCAATTTCCAATACTTGCAAAAATGGCCCGGGATATATTAACAATTCAAGCTTCATCAGTTGCATCGGAAAGCGCTTTTAGCCAAGGAAGATTTCAAATTGGAGATCACAGATATTCGTTGAGAGAGGAGGCAATGGAGACAGGAGTTTTATTCAGGGATTGGATCAGAGCAGAGCGAAGAAACTTTGGTCTACCAGAACTTACTAAGGAAAGGGGCAGAGCATATATCGATCAGATTTTGAGCGACGGAACAAGTGAAGGGAGTCAAACCGGCAATGAAGAAGAAGAAGAAGACGAAGAACCAGAAGGAGATGATGAACAAGATCAACAACGGCCAGTTCCAAAAGAAAAGCCTACAACTATCCTCAAGAAACTAGCTAATATGTTTAAAAGAATGTAATTTCCTAAATAAGAATTTTGAATTTACAAGTTTGAAGTTTAGATGTAATTTGCACTACTTATATCTTAAACAATTCAATAAAATTGCTCAAAGTCTTGGAATTCAATCACAACTATTGTCTTCATATTTTTAATTTTTAATTTATAGTTTGCGCAAAAAATACTACAATTAATTACTAGTTTGTAAATTAGTTCAAATATTGAATTTTGAACTTAAAGAATTAATTCAAAATTTGAATTTACTAAAATTAATTCAAAGTTTGAATATTGAACTTAACAAATTAATTCAAAACTACAAGTTCAAATTATAAAAAATACTACAAGTTTTTTAATTCTAAGTTTAAACTTTAATATGTACAAGTAAAAACTAAATAATATTTTGTTGTAATATTTTTCAAAGTTTCCACCACTTTAAATAAAACTCAATGGAAAAAAAAAACTTATTTGGGCCGAACTGCCAGACCGGACCGGACCGGCAGTTTGGGCCAACGGCTCTCTTTCAAATATAGCCGTCGGCTATATTTGCCTATCACCCCCCTAAACGCCCCCCATACCCCCAACCTATTTTTATCTATATATACCCTATTATTTCATCATTATATCACACAATATACCATTTTCTATCAATTTATCTCTCAAATTACTCTCAAAGGCTATTTTCTAAATTTCTTCCAAAATCCAAACAATTATAATGGCTGAAAATCAAGCTCCCGCTGCTCCCGGTCCTACTGAACGAAGACGTCGTTTTATAGTGTGGGAACTTATTATGAAAGATACTGAAACGCAGAAAGCTAAATGTAGCCTCTGTAACAAAGAGTGACAAATTTACACTGGCAAATACCATGGAGGGACGGGAAGGTTTAGGAAACACTTAAAAAAAATCACAAAACCGAATGGGATAGAATAAATGGCTTTATTCCGCGTGATTGAAAATTTGAAGAGATGGCTAAGGGAATATCTATTTCAATTATGTATTTTCGAATTTCTAGTTTATTTAGTATCTTTGTAATTTTTCGATTTCTAGTTTGTTTTGTCATTTCAATTATTTATTTCTCATTCAATAAACGTTTGTTTTGTTTCATAAACTTTACATTAATAAAGTAACAAACTAGAAGACGTCGTTCAATTATTTATTTCTTATTCAATAAACTTTACATTAATAAATTTTAAAATATAATTTACATAATTATTTTGTTTTATTAAAAAATATAATTTACCTAATTATCACAAATGATGTTTACATAAATTGTTAAGTTTTTCAAATTTTAATTTTATTTGCCTAAAAAAAAAACAAAAAAAAACAAAAAAAAAAAACCGTTAACCGGCCGGACCGGACCGGTACCGACCGGCCTAACGGTCGCCGGAACCGGTTCCGATCCGGCACCAATATTTGAAACCGGCATGGACCGGACCGGTAGACCGGACCCCCACCGGTTTTGAAATTTTTTTGGCCCGGATCCGGACCGGAACCGGACTCCGGTACCGGTTCCGGACCGGACCGAACCGCTGGCCACCCATAGTATCTAATGTGATGATGACATTTGAGCTATTTGCGGGCTTGGTTTAGTATTAATTTTTGCAACGACTACGACTTTTCGTTCCTCCTTTATTTGTTAAGTTGAAAACAATAACTCCTTCAAGATTTTAAAATCTCTTTCAGAAAATTCTTTTCACAAGATACCATAGGTAAAAGGCAAAAAAAAAAAAAAAAAAGGGAAAAATCTTTTATAGAAGTTTCAAGGTCATATATAAGAAGGGTTTGTCTGAATTTCAACACAAAAAGTGAATCCAATAATTCATCATTTCTAAAGTTGCTAGATCTAGACTCAAATAATAGGGCAAGGTATTACTCACTCCAACTCCGGAAGAAGAATCCTTGTCTATAATTATCTTTACTAAAATATATCTAGTTGTTGTCATCATCCATTTAAAAAAATGTTATGTGAATAATTAATATGTTAATTATTTGGATAAGGTCTGCAACAAAGAATTCAGCATTATTGAACAATATCTTGGCTTTGTTTGACTTTTAGGCGCAATGTAATTTCTAATTTTTTTCTTTTTTAAGTTAGAAGAGAAAACTCGTGCATAAGACAAGCTATAATGAAATGCTATAAACTACACATTATATTTCAATAGTATAATTTGTTATTTGCCTATGTGCCATCTAATTGCACTAGCATATATTTTAGTCGATTGTGAATTTCTTATGTTTAATATTTAGAGATGACAATATCTTCTTCATAATTCTAAAAATTTCTTTTAAGATTTACGCAAAAATAGCTTTTGTCAATGAAGTAGGTCAATGGTGAATTAAACTTTAGATCTCAGAAGAGTCATGGTTTATATTTCTCCAAAAATTTCACTAAAACATAATGACTTTCTAAACTATTCGTATTCGTTGAAGTATCATGACAAAGAGTAACTAATAATTAACCAATCCAGTGGTTTGGTTTAACTTTTGAGGCTTGATACCTTACTTCCATTGTTGGTTGTGATTTTTTTTCCAGACTACTCTTACAGTTTACTCATTTGATATAATGATAACTATTTTCTGCACGCATACAATATATACAGTTTAAGTAATAAGGTAATAAGACCAAGTATTATTTCTACAGAAATTTATGAATAACTATTAATTAAATTAAAAAATTAATAATTATATAAACAAGAAGAATTGGCTATGTTGATTTGAGATTTAACTATAAACAAATGACAAAAATATTGATCAATCACGCAAACTAAGGTTTCAGATATCAACGGGAAATTTCTTTTCTTGTGTTGTGGGATATCTTGTAACGAGGAGAGAAAATGCAAAAGCAAAAAAAAAAAAAAAAAGGAAAAAAAAATGCCATGCTTTCATTGTCATAATGCAATTCAATTCACACATTGAAAATGGTGTTGGGGAGTGGATAGGATGGAGTAGACTTGGTGGTTGGAGATATGGGTTTTGTCATTTAGCAAAGTTAAACAGTCCATTAAAACAGTAAAGAGACATAAAAGTTAAAATGATTTAATGGTGAATTGAACTTGAGATTTCAGAAGGGTTGTGGTTTATAGTTCTCCTAAAATTTCACTGAAACATAATAACATTCTAAAGATCCGGCTCCTCTCCACTACACCTTCTCTTCTTTCCTCAAGTACATATTTAGATTAGTGACACATATCCTAATTAATTTTTAAATTTGTAGATTGGATTTATTTAATAAGTATCTTAACCATAGTTAAAATTGTAACGACCCTCAAATGGTCGTTACGGGATCCGGGACATCGATTTGCATGTCGACAGTCCCAAAAGCTCCGTTAGGTCATTTATGACCCGTCTGTGAAATCTGAGTCGAAACGGAGTCCGTTTGATAGGTTTTCGAGAAAAGAATCCGTTTATGAAATTCCGGAAAGGAATTTGGGGTTTCGATAGGTCGTTTTGAGTAAACGAACCCCGATGGAAAATCCGAGCGCACCGTTAGGTCCGTCTCGTCATTTATGATATGTAGTAACCTTCAAAATTGAAAACGGACCTCGTTTTGATAGGACTGCATTAGGTCGCTGTGTTTGCTATATATCCCACAGCTCTTTGTTGACTCACATGCATGCGTAGTTACTAGTGAAACCTACACCCCACAGTGCTAAAATTTTTTCCTTTTCTTTTTGCATGTTTACCGAGAATGATGGTGGAGCCCATGTTACTGGGGAGAATAGGTTGAAGAGATCTAGAGCTTTTCGCGGGATTGGAATCTGCACTAGCTGGTAACAAAATTTTTTTTAAGACATTATTATTTGTTGAATCAACAACTTGCAGCAAAGGGGCAAATATTTGATTAAAAAATTAAAGTAACGTGGGATTGGAATCTACACTAGCTGGTAACAAAACAAAATTTAAAGCATTATTATTTATTGAATCAACAACTTGCAGCAGCAAAGGGGCAAATATTTGATTAAAAGATTAAAGCAACATGGGACAATTTGTGTAGAGATACTTATAAATACTGACTCAAAATTGAGCAACGGGTAGCTATCTCTATATATCTCTCTGTTAACAAACTCAAACTCAGTAATGGCTGGAGTCAACTCGCTTAAATCTGCTTTGTACTTCATTGTTTTTATACTTTTCGGTAATTAAATAAATTTTCTTATTTCTTTTTCCTTTTTCATCTCTTAGTTACAACATAAATTGTTTCTATCTTTTGCATATCAGAATATATAATATTTCACACACCTGGTATTCATTCTCAATCAAAATAGTTTGTAGTTTGAATTACAATTTGACTAAACTAATATCAATATAACTGTTAGAACTGTTCTTTAACTTGATACAAACTCTGCATGTAGATTTATTTATGCTTTCAGTAATGAAGATTATTTATTATTATCACTTACTTGTTTTTTAATAAAACATTAATCAATAAATAAAGTAACAAATAGCAAATATTTTAATTAAAAAGAAAAGGAAAACAAAAAATTTCTTTATAGATGCATCTATAAATCGTGATGCGAAGTGAACAATTGGGGATTAACTGTCTCTATATTTTTCCTATCTCTCTCTTCACGAAAATTACTCGCAAAAATTACTACTGTCAAGTCGCTTAAATTTGCTTTTGCTTCATTTTTCTTGTACACTCTTGGTAACTAAATAACTTTATCCTATTTATATCTTTCTTATTTTTATCTCTTAATTATTACATAAGTTCTTTTTATTTTTGCATAACAGAATGTACATACTCAACCAGATTTTTCTATGTCTTGTTCAGTTCAATTGACTTGCTTTTCCGATGCACGCATAATGGATGTGGATTTGTCACGTGTGTTTCTGCCACTATCAGGAATTCCTTGTGGCGAGTCTTGTGTTTGGATCCCTTGCACAACTACTGCACTTCTAGGTTGTTCATGCTCTAATAAAGTTTGCTATAAAAATAGAATTATACCAGAAAAGTAATTGGATCTTCATGCGTTCAATATAATAACATGTAATGCCGAGTTAGGAGAGGGGCATATATATGGTTGTGGTTAGACGTAATGAACAGAGTAATTCAATAATAATTATATTATGTTGGTATGTGTGTATTTCTATCTATTGAATTTGTGTCAAAGTCTAGCACTATGTGTAGCTAGCAAGATTGTTGTATTATGATTTTTACATTCTTTGTACTTAAGTTACTCTGCCTAGACCCCACCTTGGTAGGAAATTACTGGGTATGTTGTGGTTGTACTCAAGTTACTAATAAAATGGCTCTCCTATTATGTTCTAGAGAATATAAGTTGTTTGCTGAAGACTCTCATTATATGATGGATCAGATTTGCAATATTTATGAGTTATCTGACCCCAACCGTTTGGATGAGAAATTGCACTACTGATTTTCGATTATCATCTTAACTTAATACGTTGATTTCTATTAAAAAGAAAATAAGTTATTGTTAAAAATTGTGAGGTTAACTTTATTATTTAAATCATATTACAATTAATATTTTTGTCATATAAGATGAATTAACAAATCTTAAAGTAAAAAATTATAGTATATCCAAAACATTTAATGAGGTAAGTGGTTATACGTGATTTATTTATAAAATGTGACACTAACTGTCAGTTAGATACTCTAACTTTTCATAAGATTTTTCCGACACATTTTTTTTTTTGGCACAGATGTGCCTCGTAAATATCTTAGTCTTCCAGACCAAATGCATGTAATACACTTGCTGCTTATGTGGTAAATAAAACAATAAAATATCGACACTTGTAATTTTTGATCTATAGTTTTTTTAAACGAATATTAAAAAGGAATCAAACTAACAAAAAAAAGTTAAAAAGAAAAGGATAACTTAAGAACCCCAACAGCCACCACCGTCAGGCAAAAACATCCATTCCTCGTGACCCCTTCCCCATTTCATTCTAACTCCTCTTCCCCACCTGCTACTTTTATTACTAAATAAATAATATTTTTAGTAAGTTGTGAATACAACTTCTACCGCATGCGATAATGATTGTTATTTCAAAAAGAGTAGTGAAAGTCGCTCCATAACAGAATTAACTTTTTATTGTGTTACTTGTTTATTTTCTATACTAAAAAATTATATATTTAGTGCAATTTATTGGAAAGTACTTGGCCTAATATAAAGGGGTGTATTTGGTTACTTTGGTCTGTGTTGGTGCTGCAATGGTGGTTTTTTTGTGCAGGGAGGATGGTGGTTCGGAGGTGGTGAATTTATGGTGGATGGCGGTGAAAATGGTGAAGCTATTGGTGTAGGCTCGATTAAGGTGTTTTGGTTAAGAATATGGACTTTTAAGGGAGAAAATTAATCTATAATCTAAAAAAATACTTTAATCTAAAAAAAAGAAAAATAACAAAGTCAAAACTCTCACACGCTCATACTTACGTGTAACATATCTGATTTGCAGTGTTTGCTTAAAACTTACACTAAATTATTATATAAGTTATTTTAAAAGTCATTTGAAAAGTTAAAGTGTCTAGCTAACGGCTGGTGCCAACTTTAAGGGGTTGTTTATGTATTTTGCTCATAAAAATATAGGACAAACACGTATATAACTTCTTAAACTTGACATCAAATTTCTTTTAAACACTTGTATTATAGCAATGACCTTTTAAATCTTCGACTTTTCCAATCTGTGTCTATTAAACACTGCATATTGACATGTAAATTTAATTGTTTCTCACTTCAAATGAGGCACGTGAAATATCTCTGAAAACTTATTATCAGATTTGTTTATCATCAAACAATCTCTCCCCCTCGCTATCTAAAGGACCGTGTCCTCTTCATCATTCCATTCTCACCATTGGAAAAGCTTCAAAAGGATAAATTCAAAATCCTAAACTTCTTAATGTTGGAAAATATACTAATAACCATGCAGTTGTTAGTTAGATTATTTCTTATTAAACAATTGTTGCTTTATACATTTATTAAATACAATAAAGTGTTATTTATTTAGATCAATTGTGTCATGTGTGTCCTATTATTTATACAGTAGTTGATTTAGTGTGTAGAGCCAAGCTTATACACGGAAGATTAAATCATCGGTTCTTATAGATAATGAAGTAGTGTTCGCGATCTACGATGGAAATTGGACAAAACCATCGGTATGATTGTAGTACAAGATTATATATAATTTATCTTGATTATGGGAACGGTATAGTTCCAACTTCTTGTGCTAGTGCACTTTGTGTGTATTGAACGGACCAAGTAGAGATAAGTGTTTTTATACTGACTATATAAAACAAACTCTCTAGCTCATCAGATGTACTTATACTCTTAATCTTGATATAGCTATTATGAGTGATGTATATTATTCATTGTCTTGATTTATCAATAGGTGAGGTCCAGGATATTTGGGTCAAATAATTCCTGATAAGTTGGATAATGATAATATACATTTGCGAAGTAATAGCTAGTTGATAGAATCCACGTCTCGCTATAGAGATTGATGACATCCCTTTATGAAAGCTTATAAGCTTCTATGTGTAAACCTAGCTAGTGGATTTTGTATCCGGCACATGGAATAAGTTAAGCGGAAATCTAAAGGATATTCATTTAATCAATATATTAAGTTGTCAGTAATTTAATATTATTGATTGGTGTCTGTAATCTTAACGTGGGGAGTTAAATAAGATTTGATGGAAGAATTCGAAATTCATCTAAGGAGTGCAATTACGAATTTCTAGTGGAAATAATTTGTAATTTATTATGGAAAGGTTAATTCTAGAGAAAAAGAATTAATTCCATAATTGGAAGCCTTATTAATTGATTCTGTGGTCCCTGTTGTGACCGAATCCAATTTGGACTGGGAGAAAGTTGATTGGTGGAAAAGGGAAATCCTAACAGGTTTTGGAGAAGGGTTTTAACCCTCAAAACTTAACCTATAAAAGGAGGATTTCGGCCTCCACTGCAGACACACGAAAAATACATATTTTTCACCCTCTTTCTCTGAAGCACTTGTTCCACCCAAGTACTGTTGGTCCGGAAATTGATCGGGTACACAACAGAAGACCGTGGAAAGCTGGAGCAACTGGACAACAAGGTTATTGAAGGTCTTTGTGTGGGCTTTAACAGGTATTCCGTTTTATATCATTGCAAAACTGAATGCTTGCTACTAGTTTGTCTAGAATACATGTGAGTATGATGTTTGAACTGCTTCCGCTGCATATATGTTCTTTCAATTGGTATCAGAGCCTACTCACATCTAACTAGATGGCTAGGGTTTCACTTGCATGCATGCAAGTTTTTGAAAAACATGAACTTGTATTGTTTTTTTTTTCTGAAAAAGGCAGTATTTTGTGAAAACGGAAATTTCAAAATATGTGGTTGAACTTGATTCATGGATATCAGTTTATAATATGTTACTGCATGATAATATTGTAAACTAAAAATATTTTGAACCCTGAACCATGAAAAACGATTTTTCCTGACTAATTTGGTCACAGATTTAGAGTTTGAAAATTCACAGACTCTGATTGACCTGAAATTTGGTGGGTCCATCGGAAACGATCTTCTGAGCAATACTCATCGCTTTGCGATGACCAAGGGCGGTTTTTGGCTGTTTGAGGTCGTTAAGGTGGAGTTTTGGATGTTTTTCTATTTTCTGAAATTTAATTTTAAGAGAAAACGTGTCTATGATAATCCTATGGTGTTAGGGATCAATCCCTGAGTTCTCTATGATTAAATTTTAGTATAAATAATATATTTACGTGTTGACAATATGGTCTTCCTCCCCAACGGATAAATATACTATTGGTATACTAGGTTTAATCACTAGTTTTTGATGACTTGTATATATCTCTCAAACTGAGAATTACATGTTGTGTCAATGAGACTAGGGCTGTTAGCTACATGATATTCACTTGAATTAAATTAATAGTAGACTCTCCAACTGAGTTAGATCTGTTAAGTTTAATGAGTGAAATATGACATTGTATGTATATGGTGCATGGATAGTTATTTTTCCCAACGAATTTGGCTATTCAAGATGCATGAAAATATATGTGTGATATGATTTGAATATCATTATTAAATGTTACATGACCTGAGTTGATCTAATTATATTATCATATCCCACAGATTAGCTATGTCTTCATTCAGCCCCCTAAGTGCTATCCTCTCCCAAAACAAACTTGAGGGTCCTAACTATGTTGACTGGAAACGAAACCTTGATATCCTTCTTACTGCTGAGGAGTACAAGTTTGTACTGGAAATTGAGTGCCCCCCAAAACCTGCTGAGTTTGCTACTGATGAGGCAAAAACAGCCTATGCTAAATGGGTTAAAGCTGATGGGATGGCGCGGTGTTACATTCTGGCTTTCGTGTCGAATGTTCTGCAACATCAGCATCAGAACATGGAGTCTGCTTATGACATTCTGGAAAGTCTCAAAGAGATGTTTGGGGCTCAGAATCGTGCACAGAGGCAGACGGCCATGAGGAGCCTTATGAATACTAAAATGGCTGAAGGTGCTTCTGTAAGGGACCATGTTTTGAAGATGATGAGTCTTCTGAATGAAATAGAGGTCCTTGGAGCAGACATTGACAAAGAGACACAAGTGGAGATGATCTTACAGTCTCTGCCAGACAGTTTTCAGCAGTTTCGCCTGAATTACAATATGAATCAATTGGATTTTAATTTGGCGAAGCTGTTGAATGAGCTGCAGGCGGCTGAGTCTATAATAAAAGAACAAGCTCCACCTGTTGCACTTAATGTTGAGAAAGGATCGTCTTCTAAGCCGAGAGGTGGTCAGAAGAAGAAAAAGTCTCATCATGCTAAGGCTGCTAATGGTAGTGCTGCTGGTGGCGTGAAAAAGCCTAAGGGTAAGTGTTTTCACTGCAAGCAGAAAGGGCATTATAAGAAACAGTGTCCTGAATATCTCGCAAAGCTGAAAAAGCAAGGTAATTCAAATTTACTTGTTGTTGAAACATGTTTAGCGGCGTTATCTACCATTCAATGGTGTGTAGATTCGGGAGCCACTAATCATATCTGCAATTCTTTGCAGGGGTTTCAGGAAACACGGAGGCTAAGTAAAGATGAAGCTTGCATTTATCTCGCGGATGGCACTAGAGTTCAAGTTTTAGCAGTAGGAGATATTAGTATTTCGTTCAGTAGTGATAGAGTTTTAGTCTTAAAGGATGCTTTATATGTGTCTTCCGTTAGAAGAAATTTAATTTCAGTTTCTAGCTTAATAAGAGATGGATATTCAGTTTATTTTACAAATAACTCTTGCGTTATTGAATTTAATAAACGTTTTATCTCTTCTGGTACATTGTTGCATGGCCTTTTTGTTGTTGATATATCTCCTGAACTTAACAACATTAATCTACCTAATAAGAGAAAGCGTTCTTCTGATTTGAATGAGACATATTTATGGCACTTGCGTCTAGGTCATATTAATCTGAATAGAATTTCAAGGTTGGTCAAGGATGGACTTTTGAGTTCATTTAAAGTGGAGGCGCTACCAACCTGTGAATCTTGTTTAGAAGGTAAAATGACCAAGAGACCGTTCCCTTCAAAAGGAAATAGAGCCAGTGATAAACTTGAATTAATCCATTCTGATTTGTGTGGTCCAATGAACATACGAGCAAGAGGTGGTTTTGAGTATTTCGTGACTTTCACAGATGATTACTCAAAGTATGGATATATTTATTTGTTGCGCCGTAAGTCTGAATGCTTTGAGAAATTCAAAGAATTTAAGGCAGAAGTGGAGAAGCGACATGGAAAATATATCAAGACATTGCGATCTGATCGTGGTGGTGAGTACCTCTCCACGGAGTTCATTAGTTACTTATCAGAAAAAGGGATTGTGTCTCAATTGTCTGCACCTGGGACACCACAACAAAATGGTGTAGCGAAGAGAAGAAATAGGACTCTTATGGAAATGGTGAGATCAATGATGAGTTATTCAGATTTGCCTCCTTCATTTTGGGGACTAGCCTTAGAAACTGCATGTTATCTTCTGAATTTTATTCCTTCAAAGTCGGTACTTTTGACACCCATTGAATTGTGGACTGGGCGTAAGCCTAGTTTGCGGCATATTCATATCTGGAGATGTCCGGCACATGTGCTAAAAGCGAAAACTGACAAGTTGGAGCCAAGAACAGAAGTGTGCATTTTTGCTGGCTATCCAAAAGGTACGAAGGGTGGTCTATTTTATAGTCCTAAAGAGAAAAAAGGTGATTGTTAGTACAAATGCTAGATTTCTTGAGGAGGACTTTATGGTAGACCGAGTTCCTAGAAGTAAACTAGTTTTACAGGAATTGAGCAAAGAATTAACAGAAAATCCATCCGAAAATAATCAAGAAAATACTACCCCACAAGATGATGTTGACGTTCCATTGCATTTGAGTAGTGGGAGAAACGTTAATAGACATGTAGTGCCTGACGCTCCATTGCCCCAAAGTAGTGGGAGTGCTATTGAGCAAGACATTATAGAGGAAGAAGCTATTGATATGGTCATCCCGCAAGGTGGTGAAGAAAATATCGATGCTGTTCTTCCCAATCAGGTTATGGCTCAGCCACAAGAACCTGAAAATGTTGATGCTGACAAAGTAGTGCCACGTCGTAGTGGGAGAATTAGAAAAGTACCGGCAAAGTTAACGCTCTTGGGGGAATTTCATAACGAAAGTCTTGAATTCCCGGAAGAAGAGCTGGATAACGAGCCGAGAAGTTACGCCGAGGCACTACGTGATCAAGATGCTGACAAATGGGTTGTTGCTATGAAATCTGAAATGGAGTCCATGTACTCTAATAAAGTCTGGGATCTTGTAGAACCACCTAAGGGAGTCAAACCCGTTGGCTGTAAGTGGATCTATAAGAAGAAGAGAGGAGTAGACGGAAAAGTGCAAACTTACAAAGCTAGGCTTGTTGCGAAAGGGTTTACTCAAAAAGAAGGTATCGATTATGAGGACCCTTTTTCGCCGGTAGCCATGCTTAAGTCTATTCGGATTCTCTTATCCATTGCTGCTCATTATGATTATGAGATTTGGCAAATGGATGTCAAGACAGCTTTCCTTAATGGGAGTCTTGAAGAATGCATCTATATGAGGCAACCAGATGGTTTCAAAGAAAATGGCAAAGAACACCTATTATGTAAGCTTAATAGGTCCATCTATGGACTTAAGCAAGCATCTAGAGCATGGAACACTTGTTTTGATAAAGCAATTAAGACCTTTGGTTTTAAGGAGTGTTTTAACGAGTCTTGTGTTTACAGAAAGTGGGAGGGTAACAAAGTGGCATTCTTGATATTATATGTGGATGACATCTTGCTCATTGGAAATAGTGTAAGCATGTTGATAAAAGTTAAGGAGTGGTTGTCCATGCATTTCGATATGAAAGATTTGGGAGAAGCGGCTCATGTCCTTGGGATCAAGCTTCTGCGAGATCGTAAGAAAAGGATGTTAGGCTTATCTCAGGCTCTTTATATTGATACCATTCTTGCCAGATTCGCTATGCAGGATTCCAAGAAAGGTTTTCTACCTTTCAGACATGGAATTGCTCTTTCTAAGAAACAGTCTCCTAAGACTGAAAAAGAGAAGGAGAGCATGAAGGCGGTCCCTTATGCATCTGCTGTAGGGAGTCTTATGTATGCGATGTTGTGTACTAGACCTGACATTTGCTTTGCCGTAGGCATGGTTAGCAGATATCAGTCTAATCCTGGGCGAGAGCATTGGATTGCGGTCAAGCATATATTCAAGTATTTGAAAAGGACTAGAGACTATATGCTGGTCTATCATTCGGATGATCTAGTGCCTAATGGGTACACGGATTCAGACTTCTCGAATGATAGGGATGCCAAAAAATCTACCTCTGGATATGTGTTCACCTTGGGAGGTGGAGCCATAAGTTGGAGGAGTGTCAAGCAAAGTTGTATTGCTGATTCCACCATGGAAGCCGAGTATGTGGCTGCCTGTGAGGCATCCAAAGAGGCTGTTTGGCTCAGAAACTTTCTACGAGAGTTGAGAGTAGTTCCTTCTCCCAGGGCGCCTATTGCACTATGGTGTGATAATACTGGTGCGGTCGGAAATTCGAAGGAACCACGGAACCACAGAGGTGCAAAGCACATTGATCGCAAATATCATGTGATTAGGAAGTTCGTGAAGAAGGGGAAGGTGAAGGTTTTAAAGATTGCGTCGGCAGACAACCTGGCAGACCCTTTTACCAAGACATTGCCGAAAGAGGCTTTTGATAGGCATGTAGAGGGTTTTGGTCTTAGAGTTGTAGACGCATGGTTATAAGTCTAAGTGGGAGACTGTTGGAAAATATACTAATAACCATGCAGTTGTTAGTTAGATTATTTCTTATTAAACAATTGTTGCTTTATACATTTATTAAATACAATAAAGTATTATTTATTTAGATCAATTGTGTCATGTGTGTCCTATTATTTATACAGTAGTTGATTTAGTGTGTAGAGCCAAGCTTATACACGGAAGATTAAATCATCGGTTCTTATAGATAATGAAGTAGTGTTCGCGATCTAAGATGGAAATTGGACAAAACCATCGGTATGATTGTAGTACAAGATTATATATAATTTATCTTGATTATGGGAACGGTATAGTTCCAACTTCTTGTGCTAGTGCACTTTGTGTGTATTGAACGGACCAAGTAGAGATAAGTGTTTTTATACTGACTATATAAAACAAACTCTCTAGCTCATCAGATGTACTTATACTCTTAATCTTGATATAGCTATTATGAGTGATGTATATTATTCATTGTCTTGATTTATCAATAGGTGAGGTCCAGGATATTTGGGTCAAATAATTCCTGATAAGTTGGATAATGATAATATACATTTGCGAAGTAATAGCTAGTTGATAGAATCCACGTCTCGCTATAGAGATTGATGACATCCCTTTATGAAAGCTTATAAGCTTCTATGTGTAAACCTAGCTAGTGGATTTTGTATCCGGCACATGGAATAAGTTAAGCGGAAATCTAAAGGATATTCATTTAATCAATATATTAAGTTGTCAGTAATTTAATATTATTGATTGGTGTCTGTAATCTTAACGTGGGGAGTTAAATAAGATTTGATGGAAGAATTCGAAATTCATCTAAGGAGTGCAATTACGAATTTCTAGTGGAAATAATTTGTAATTTATTATGGAAAGGTTAATTCTAGAGAAAAAGAATTAATTCCATAATTGGAAGCCTTATTAATTGATTCTGTGGTCCCTGTTGTGACCGAATCCAATTTGGACTGGGAGAAAGTTGATTGGTGGAAAAGGGAAATCCTAACAGGTTTTGGAGAAGGGTTTTAACCCTCAAAACTTAACCTATAAAAGGAGGATTTCGGCCTCCACTGCAGACACACGAAAAATACATATTTTTCACCCTCTTTCTCTGAAGCACTTGTTCCACCCAAGTACTGTTGGTCCGGAAATTGATCGGGTACACAACAGAAGACCGTGGAAAGCTGGAGCAACTGGACAACAAGGTTATTGAAGGTCTTTGTGTGGGCTTTAACAGGTATTCCGTTTTATATCATTGCAAAACTGAATGCTTGCTACTAGTTTGTCTAGAATACATGTGAGTATGATGTTTGAACTGCTTCCGCTGCATATATGTTCTTTCAATTAAGAGTATAAGTACATCTGATGAGGTAGAAAGTTTGTTTTATATAGTCAGTATAAAAACACTTATCTCTACTTGGTCCGTTCAATACACACAAAGTGCACTAGCACAAGAAGTTGGAACTATACCGTTCCCATAATCAAGATAAATTATATATAATCTTGTACTACAATCATACCGATGGTTTTGTCCAATTTCCATCTTAGATCGCGAACACTACTTCATTATCTATAAGAACCGATGATTTAATCTTCCGTGTATAAGCTTGGCTCTACACACTAAATCAACTACTGTATAAATAATAGGACACACATGACACAATTGATCTAAATAAATAATACTTTATTGTATTTAATAAATGTATAAAGCAACAATTGTTTAATAAGAAATAATCTAACTAACAACTGCATGGTTATTAGTATATTTTCCAATACTTAATCCTTAATCTCACTCTCTTATAGCTTGCACAAAAATTTGCTAATCCATTTCTTGTTACAATCAAATCAGATCTAATCACTTCTTATCTTAAAAGATATTGCCAGAACAATTGCATTTGGTGAAATAAATGCAACACTTTATTTATTTAATTTTTTACACCCAGTTTATAAATTAGAACATTGCAATCACAAGTTTGACAAATGTATTTTGTAATGACAATGAGCTTAGCCCAGGAGTGAACAAAAGATATTTTTCCCAATAACTTAAACTTATCTATAAGGTGATTACACATTCAATTCGATACGATAAAAAGAATATAATGGCTTATATAGTATGTTAATTCAGGATTTCAGGTGTGTGTTAAACAAATGGTGGTACACATTGATAAGACCTTGAGGTATGAAAAGTCAGCTATCTTTCAAGAATTATTTTCCTCCACTTATAGATTGTTATAGGGTTAATGATATGTGAGCCGTCAGACTTATTATATATTTTCAGTAACTAGCATTGCTCTTCTAATCATTTAAATATAAACAATAGCTCCTTCAAGATTTTAAAAGCTCTTTTAATAAATATTCTTTCTAGAGTAACACCTAAATGCACCAAAAAACTTAGTTCAACGATCTCATGTGATGATACATTTGAACTATATATTGGACTTCTTTTAATATATTTTTGATAACTTTCATTGCTCTTCTAATTATTTAGTTGAAAAGAATAGCTCACTCAAAGTTTTAGAATCTCATTAAGAAAATGTCTTTCCAAAATTAACTCTCACACACACATAAAAGTCAATATCTAACGTGACAATGACATTTGAGCTATCTGCAGGCTTGATTTAATATAAATTTTAGCCATGTAACGACAACAACTTGTCGTTCTTCTTTTAATTATTAAGTTGAAAACAATAGCTCCTTCAAAATTTTAAAAGCACTTTTAGAAAAATCTTTTTGACTCTGATCCGAATTTTAGCTAGACCGTGCGGGCACCTGACATCCTTTCCTATACCCGTCGAGCGAACCCTTCTGAATTGAATTCACACAAATAAACATAAAATCAACTTTTAGATTAGAAATAAGACCTAAAGTGACACGAACATAGCTATACATAAGTTGTGCAGAAGATGTTACAACTTACTACTCAATGTGCTAGGTTTAGGGCTATCCAAACAGACAACTAAGAATATAAATGAAGTATAAACATCTCCTGAAGGGAGCAAATTACAAAATAGATAATAAACATAAAACTGGTGGTCATTCTGAACAAAATTTGGCTCACCCAGACAGCTAAAATTGTTCTTCACTCCTCAATAACGACGAACTCAGTCGTAGAGCGGAACCTCCCTGAAACGACCTCGGCCAGTCGTTTCGGAAGTTAGGACTCCGGTTGGCGTGCCGATAATTTTGAAATATTTGTAATGTCCATTAGAACCTGTCTGTAAAATTTGAGCTAAATCAGACCTTTTTTGGTAGGCATCGGAAGAAGGTTCCAGTTTTTATTGGCGATAAATATAAAAAAAAGAGATTTCCGAGCTCGGTTTTGACGAATGAGCTCCAATTCGAAATCCGAAAGCGCCGTTAGGTTCGTATGATTATTTGTAATTTTTGTAAACTTTCGAAATTGAATTTTGATGTTGTTCGGCTAGTTTCCTCTAAAATGACGAAAGTTAAATAATTTGACTTCTTTTCATTTAAATTCGCATCTTGAGTTTCGGGAGTCCAATTTGAAATCCGCCTTCACGAGTATGTTACATATATTTTGTATAACTGCTATGCAAAAGTTGGAATTGATTCGAATATCATAGGGTATTGTTTTAATTTTCGTCGCGAAAATGAAAAAAAAAAGTAAAACAAACAAAAACAAAAAAAAAAGACAAAATGGTAAAGTTGACAAAGAAAAGTGCATTTCCGGTGTCAGCTTAGCTTATAAAGCTAAGGACGATAAACAGAGAAACAATTGAGCGAGAAACAGAGAGTCCAAAAATGGAAAATACGCAGTGGAAAAATGCCAGAAAATAAGAAAAGGGGCCGGAGAAAAATAGAATTTTCACCCTAAAACATTCAGGTAATGATCCTAATATATTATTTGAGTTTACTACGTGTGTTTGAATATGTTTTAACGGCAAAACTCGGAATATTATACATCGTTTTAATAAGTTCAATTAATAGTTTAAAGGGTCAAATGGACCCTGATAATGAAATTGATTATATATTCGTACTCAGGGAGTTATGGGCAACTTATAAATGTAATTTATTTAGGGTTTGGTTATGTGACCATAAACCCTGTACATAGGCCTGGCCTGCGTATTGCGTATGCGAATAGGGTATCAGGTTCCTACCCGGATTGCCCTAAAATGTGAGGAATAAAGTCTTTAGCCTAATGTGATATATTTTTCTGCTTATTGAACACAGTGGGATCGTTTGGCAATGGAACCAAAGGATAAAAGCGGTTATTGATTAGCAATGCTAACTTTTGGAAGAGGTAAGTGTTTATATCCATTTCTTTGGAGGCACCTGGCCTCGTGGATTTTCCACCACGTGTTCCTTACGTGTGTAGCTGCCGATAGGCGTACTCAATATGCCTTAGCTTTGGATTTATATTCTATATTATATGTTATGTCCTATTGTTGGTATTGCAATGACGATCTGAGCATGGTACCCTGTCTGTGAGTTGGCATCTACTTCCCGGTTATCGATGAGAGTCCCGCGCCGGTGAAGGGTTATTACTGCATAACATTGCACTCATATGCGTTATATGTCATTCATATGCATTACATTGCATATCATATTGAGGGCAGGAGTATTCCGCCCCAGGAGCATGAGTATTCCGCTCCATTGTATCATATTGTGGGCAGGAGTATTCCGCCCCAGGAGCAGGAGTATTCCGCTCCATTGTATCATATTGAAAGCAGGAGTATTCCGCCCCAGGAGCAGGAGTATTCCGCTCCATTGTATTATATCGGGTGCAGGAGTATTCCGCCCCAAGAGAGTGCAGGAGTATTCCGCCTCTGGTTTATATTATATCGGGTGCAGGAGTATTCCGCCCCAGGAGCAGGAGTATTCCGCTCCAGTTGGTTTGCAAATTGGATTCCCCTCGAATGCAGGAGTATTCCGATTCGAGATGGCATGGTGTGCACATGTGACCCTTTGCATCATATTTCATTTCATCTCACTTCATTTCATTTCATCTCAATTCATACCATTGTGTAGACTTGCGGTACATGACTACTGTTCTGCTTATATGTGCATCGCTTATTTGTTGATATGTTTCTGGCTCGTATTCCTGGCTGAGTTTAAGGTTTCATACGTGTTTCTAGTTATTATCTGGTCTGCCTTTTTGTAATTTAAATAAAAGGAATTTGGTTTATCTGTTTCTTCTCCCTGGCTAGCTATCCTATTCTTTGAGGTGGCTAGTCTGCCCCACTTATTGAGTCCTTTTGACTCACCCCTGTTTGTTGTTTGTTTCTTGTCTATCTATTTCGTTTCGGCAGGTTCGCTCCAGCTTTGAGTTCGCCGCGTTGTTCAGGAGCGAAGACGACTTCAGCTGTCAGGGTGAGCCAGATTTATTCCGGATGGCCACCAGTTTATTGTTCATTATTTCAGTTGCATTTTGCTCCCTTCAGGAGGTATCTGTCTTCTTTTGTACTCTTAGATGTCTAGTCTGGATAACCCTAAACCTAGTATGTTGGGTAGTTAGCTATAATTTCTTTTATACAGCTAGAGGTATCAGTATGTCTGTATTTTTGTCTTAAGTCTTGTCCTTATTTATGAATTATTATATTTATTTTCCTAATTTAATTGGTAAGGGTTCGCCCGACGGGTCTAGGGGAGGATGTCGGGTGCCCGCACGGCCTAACCGGATTCCGGGTCGTGTCAGTTGGTATCAGAGCCTGGTTTAGAGTCTATCCAGACTAAGACAGTGTCTAGTAGAGTCTCGCTGATGGGTACGTAGACGTCCGTACTTATCTACGAGAGGCTATGATGGCCTTTAGGAAGTCTCACTTCCTTCATTTCTGATCGTGCGTCGGTCTAGGATTCAAAAGTATTTTCATTAAGTGGTTAATTCCTTCGTGGTAATTGTAAACCCTCGTACGACAAATCAGCAGACGGTATGAGTTCAAGACGAAGCAGTCTAGCCTGGGGCTAGCACTGACGAAGCCCCGAGAGTTTTGATTATGCTGACGATCTAGTTATGGAGGTCCCAGCTGTACGAGCTTGCGATGGGCAAGGGAGCAGGGCCTTGTGGTTCCCTTGGCTCCCTGTGATGCTTTTACGAGAATCTTGGTGACCCAGATACCGCAAAAACCTATTATTCGCTAGGTAGCTTATCAGGTTACCGCAGATGCGGATGTTCGGACTTAGAGGGCTCTTGTTCCAGTTCTTAGTATTGCCGTCGTAATGTATGTTTCGGAGGCAGTATGTGGTGTGCCTCCAGTTGCTCTGGCTGGGTAGGTAACTGAGGTAATTATTGGGTCCGAGTGCTCAAAGAGGGTATATTATTTTATTTGGTTGAACCTTCCGATATTCTCAAGCCATGCATCAGATAATCCCTGTGTAAGTAATTCTTTTTAAAATAAAATGATGTCAGCGTATCCTTCAGGCTCTTGTTATATCGAGCGGTGTGGTGTCGATTATTCTGTTTTCCAGTTTCAGAGGTCCAGTGTTGAATTGGTGGACTGCTCTTTATTAGCCAACTTTGTTCGATTTTTCTTCTAGATTCGTGGAAAAGTTCCTTTCGAGTAGCGAACAAGATGAAAAATGTTGCCAGTTCGAGTGGATTGGATAGGGTAGCCTGTTGGTGTTTCAAAATATGAGATTGAATTCTATAGAATGGCTGGATATGCATTAGAACTAGTTCATGAGCCTTTCGAGAGATTCAAAGATTTATTGATGATCTTTCTTTTTCCTTGAGATCCCAGATGGCTCGAGAAATTGAGGTCGGGATTTCATTTGATATTGTTGTTAATATTGCTCGAAAGTTCGGGGCATACCATAAGTTAGAGCGGGAAAGTAAGAGATCCCACGGCCCTAGTGGCAACCATGGTACCTCATTTAGAGGTAAGAGTTCTGATTATTTTGGGAGGTCACCTTCCAGGTTATCTCAGCTTGTGTCACGTCACATGATTCTTAGAGTGCGCCAGTAGCTCGTCAAGATCAGATTCAGTCTTTTCTTTACAGCTATCAACAATCTTTCCAGCTTCCATTTTTCAGCGAAAAGGGGTTATCATTGTTGTGAGTCTGGTTCCTTTGGGAAGTTTTCCCTTACTCCGGTAAGTAGGCAGTCGTCCTTTCTCTCTTCATCAGGCACCTGCACAATCGCAGGGGATTTCATTTAGATCTCAATCAGCAAAAAAAAAAAATACCACGATCTAGCAAAGGTTGAGAGTGTGGTGGCAGTTATTCTTCAGAAGGTATTTATCAGTGTAGTGGCTTAGTTCAGCCGCAGAGGCAGTTTTATGAACGGCCAGTCTGGCAGGATGCTGAGGTATCCGATATAGTAGACCCTGAGATTTCTTCTTCTCTTAAATGTGAGTAAGATTTGATTCTTCCGATCGATCTGGAAATGACGTGTCGTATCATGTTTCGATGGCTTCCTTGGATATTGTCTTAATTAAGAATCGGCTGCGGTAGAGAGGCGAGCTTCTGGTATGATTTATTCCTGGCATTGGTGAGACCCTACTAATTTATCTTGTCTAAATATGAGAAATTTGACGGCTAGTGTCGCTATTGTCTGCCTGGCATCTTGTCGTGCCACCTTCTATTATTATATCAAATTAGTTTACCTCTGTTCTTGGAAATTCCGTGTTGGTTGGATTATGGGATTCTAATTCTTCACCATAAGGGAGTGTCATGGTTTCTTCCGGTGTAAAGTAGTTAGTAAGTAATATTCAATCTACGTGTCTCCTCTTGGTTCGAAACGCTAGTAAAGTCATGTCATCCTATGAACTTGTCTGGGTTATAAAAAGAGTTTCTGGTAAATTGTCATAGTTTCCTTCTTATTGGGAGGTCAAATTGGCATGGATGTTGTTCCATAAAGCTCAGTTAATATCTATCTCTTCAATTGCGATTCTTTGGTTAGCCTGACTCAGAAGCAGTGTAGCTCTGGGAGCCAAGCAAATAAAAAGATGAGCTTCCTGAAGCTCTAATCATTTCTATCCTCAGTCCATTGCCATCTCTTCTTTGTTCGGCACTGGTAAGCTTAGGCGGTCAGTAGCCGCTTGTGATGTTCCCTGTGTTGAGCCAGAGTGCATATCAAGGTAACCGGGTAAGCATATTATTGTTTAGGTTGAAAATCAGGACAGTGGTGTTGTCCACATATTCTATCTGCGGATTTGTTATGTCATCCAGTTGTCTCATCTTGTTATCCGCTTAACATGTTTATGTTATCAGTTTATCCGGGTATCCATTCCCATGTATAGTATAGTGCTGGTTCTGTTTTTGCGGATCATCCAGTTTCAGGGGAAACTCTGCCGAAATTTTTATATAGAAGTACCATCCATTAGGCGGTGGTGTTTACGGCAAAGGTATGGACTTGTGAACTCGAGAGTTGCAGCTGTTTGGCAACTCGAAAGGGTAGTTGGTAGCTTAGGTTTGCCTACATTCAGCTTTTAGCTAAATCTTCTTTAGTCCAGCAGACTGTTATTCCTATTCAAATAGCTGCCTGAGTTTGTGCTTTAAGTGGAGGAGTCTTCCTCCAAATACTGAATGGTAATATTAAATCTCTGAGGTGTTGATACCACTTTTCTCACGACCCAAAGTAAGGCCACGACAAAAATCTACAATGAGTGTCGATCATTCCTAAACCCACTAATAATCTATTAATAACAGAGATAAGCTAGCAACCTGATCATATATACGTACCTATCTGCTGAAAGCATAAAGTCTGGAAAGATGACACGAATTTAACTAGCTGGCAATTAGAACACTGAGCCACAAATTCTGCTATGTCACACTTCATTCCGTCCTACCAATAAATCTGCTTATGATCATGGTACATCTTAGTCGAACCTGGATGAATACTGTATTTGGAATAATGTTCCTCTATCATAATCTACCCACGTAAATCTGCAACATCAGAAACTCAAAGTCTATCTTTATACATGAGAACACTGTCAGTAGTAACCCTGTATGGTGACTCCGGTTTTCTTCTGGCTATCTTTCTGTAATCAACCAGAACTGGATCCTCATATTGACGTTGTTTTACTTCATGGAAATTTAGAGTTAAAGGTCTAGTGCAGCTTGTCGACAATCCATCATATATCTCTTTCACACCTCAACTCTTTGAGAAGTTATTTTAGCGTTATAAATGCACGTGTAATCAACTTTATTGCTGGTATTCTGCCTCAGATGAAGATCCAACTACATGTCTCTTTTATTTGCACTTTTTCAAGTTATGATATTTCCAATCCAAAGACAATACCCTGAAGTAGATGTTCAGTCTGAAGATCATTCCTGGTCTGCATCATACTATCCAGTAGTATTTGCATGATCCTTATCTTTATATGATAGATCCTGTTCAGATGAACCTTTGATATACATTAGGATATGAGTAACTACATTCCCACAAGGAGCTTGCGGAACAACAGTAAAATCAACCGAGATATTGCATAGTGCATTCGTAAAAATAATATAGCTTGTATCAAATCTTCTATAGTGAGTAGTGACAAGGTACTTCAAAAGTTCCCTCTATTGCATCAAGCGTGAGTTAATTCTTAGTTCCATCGACCTGTTCTATATTGAAAGGTATATCGAAGAGGTGATTATCGGCTGAATCATGTTAATCCATTCAAAGTTCCGTGTATTTTTGTTTCAAACATGTAGAACTCTCCTCACGTGATCGAGGAAGGATCGGCATAGTCAGAATAAGCTGGGCAATGACGTTATCATATTATCCAGCTATGTTTTTATCCAAGAGTTTGATGTGCGTGTTATAACTCTGATTCTGTAATTATGAGATAATGTTCGTGGAATAGTGAAGGTTGTGCAAGTTCTCTTGTTATCTGTGTAAATCTTGCTTTAGATTTAGGCTCGTTCGAGGACGAACGAGAGTTTAAGTGGAGGAGAATGAAACGACCTCGGCCATTCGTTTCGGAAGTTAGGACTCCGGTTGGCGTGTCGATAATTTTGAAATATTTGTAATGTCCATTAGAACCTGTTTGTAAAATTTGAGCTAAATCAGACCTTTTTTGGTAGGCATCGGAAGAAGGTTCAAGTTTTTATTGGCGATAAATATAAAAAAAAGAGATTTTCGAGCTCGGTTTTGCCGAATGAGCTCCAATTCGAAATCCGAAAGCGCCTTTAGGTTCGTATGATTATTTGTAACTTTTGTAAACTTTCGAAATTGAATTTCAATGTTGTTCGGCTAGTTTCCTCTAAAATGCCGAAAGTTAAATAATTTGACTTCTTTTCATTTAAATTCGCATCTTGAGTTTCGGGAGTCCAATTTGAGATCCGCCTTCACGAGTATGTTACATATATTTTGTATAACTGCTATGCAAAAGTTGGAATTGATTCGAATATCATAGGGTACTGTTTTAATTTTCGTCGCGAAAATGAAAAAAAAAAGTAAAACAAACAAAAACAAAAAAAAGACAAAATGGTAAAGTTGACAAAGAAAAGTGCATTGGCGGTGTCAGCTTAGCTTATAAAGCTAAGGACGATAAACAGAGAAACAATTGAGCGAGAAACAGAGAGTCCAAAAATGGAAAATACGCAGTGGAAAAATGCCAGAAAATAAGAAAAGGGGCCGGAGAAAAATAGATTTTTCACCCTAAAACATTCAGGTAATGATCCTAATATATTATTTGAGTTTATTACGTGTTTTGAATATGTTTTAACGGCAAAACTCGGAATATTATACATCGTTTTAATAAGTTCAATTAATAGTTTAAAGGGTCAAATGGACCCTGATAATGAAATTGATTATATATTCGTACTCACGGAGTTATGGGCAATTTATAAATGTAATTTATTTAGGGTTTGGTTATGTGACCATAAACCCTGTACATAGGCCTGGCCTGCGTATTGCGTATGCGAATAGGGTATCAGGTTCCTACCCGGATTGCCCTAAAATGTGAGGACTGAAGTCTTTAGCCTAATGTGATATATTTTTCTGCTTATTGAACACAGTGGGATCGTTTGGCAATGGAACCAAAGGATAAAAGCGGTTATTGATTAGCAATGCTAACTTTTGGAAGAGGTAAGTGTTTATATCCATTTCTTTGGAGGCACCTGGCCTCGTGGATTTTCTACCACGTGTTCCTTACGTGTGTAGCTGCCGATAGGCGTACTCATTACGCCTTAGCGTTGGATTTATATTCTATATTATATGTTATGTCCTATTGTTGGTATTGCAATGACGATTTGAGCATGGTACCCTGGCTGTGAGTTGACATCTACTTCCCGGTTGTCGATGAGAGTCCCGCGCCGGTGAAGGGTTATTACTGCATAACATTGCACTCATATGCATTATATGTCATTCATATGCATTACATTGCATATCATATTGAGGGCATGAGTATTCCGCCCCAGGAGCAGGAGTATTCCGCTCCATTGTATCATATTGAGGGCAGGAGTATTCCGCCCCAGGAGCAGGAGTATTCCGCTCCATTGTATCATATTGAGGGCAGGAGTATTCCGCCCCAGGAGCAGGAGTATTCCGCTCCATTGTATTATATCGGGTGCAGGAGTATTCCGCCCCAAGAGAGTGCAGGAGTATTCCGCCTCTGGTTTATATTATATCGGGTGCAGGAGTATTCCGCCCCAGGAGCAGGAGTATTCCGCTCCAGTTGGTTTGCAGATTGGATTCCCCTCGAATGCAGGAGTATTCCGCTTCGAGATGGCATGGCGGGCACATGTGACCCTTTGCATCATATTTCATTTCATCTCACTTCATTTCATTTCATCTCAATTCATACCATTATGTAGACTTGCGGTACATGACTACTGTTCTGCTTATATGTGCATCGCTTATTTGTTGATATGTTTCTGGCTCGTATTCCTGGCTGAGTTTAAGGTTTCATACGTGTTTCTAGTTATTATCTGGCTCTACCTTTTTGTAATTTAAATAAAAGAAATTTGGTTTATCTGTTTTTCTCCCTGGCTAGCTATCCTATTCTTTGAGGTGGCTAGTCTGCCCCACTTATTGAGTCCTTTTGACTCACCCTTGTTTGTTGTTTGTTTCTTGCCTATCTATTTCGTTTCGGCAGGTTCGCTCCAGGATTGAGTTCGCCGCGTTGTTTAGGTGCGAAGACGACTTCAGCTGTCAGGGTGAGCCAGATTTATTCCGGATGGCCACCAGTTTATTGTTCATTATTTCAGTTGCATTTTGCTCCCTTCAGGAGGTATCTGTCTTCTTTTGTACTCTTAGATGTCTAGTCTGGATAACCCTAAACCTAGTATGTTGGGTAGTTAGCTATAATTTCTTTTATACGGTTAGAGGTATCAGTATGTCTGTATTTTTGTCTTAAGTCTTGTCCTTATTTATGAATTATTACATTTATTTTCCTAATTTAATTGGTAAGGGTTCGCCCGACGGGTCTAGGGAGGATGTCGGGTGCCCGCACGGCCTAACCGGATTCTGGGTCGTGTCACTCCCGAAACAAATGGATACAACAAGCAACAAACAAGGGTGAGTCAAAAGGATTCAATAAGTGGGAGCTGGCTAGCCACCCCTAAGTAGCAGATATGCTAGACAGGGAGAAGAAAAATAAATAAACCAAATTTACGTTATTTCAACTATAAAAAGGCAGAGTCAGATAATTACTGAAAACACCTATGGAATCATAAACTCAAAAACAACCAGGAACATAAGATAGACAGAACATATAGGTATCCCGAACATATCAACAATCAGAAATACATCTTATTATATATAAATATTGTTGCAGTGTGTTACCCGATCCATATGTTTATACTGTTGCGGCGTACAAACCGATCCATGATATGATCCTAACTAGGATTAGAAAAATAACAAGAAAATTAAATTGATAAAAGCAAGACCCAATTTGAATGATTTGGAATTAAGAAAGTGGATTAGGAAAAAGTGGCCTAATCACCCCTTAAGACAATAACCAAAAAGAACCTATACTATTTAGTCCTCAATTGAATCAACATTCAATTGCAAACCAAAGAAACAAAGTACTCAAGCAACATGCTTAGCCATTGTTCTCTCACATTCATATTCAGCATCAAAATCTAACTAATGAATAAACCTCTCCATTAGCCTGTTTATAGTAGGGACTAAATACAATGAAGGAATGGACTAAACAGCCCTTAATTGCTGATTCTGCCAAGCTGCTCAGACGTCCTTCATCGCGATCGCGTGGGGTGTCTCGCGAAGCTTCTTCGCGATCGCGTGTGGTGTATCGCGACTGCGCAGTGGAGCGGATTTCTTCTGCGCGATCGCTCCTGTTGCTTCGCGATCTCGTAGACACAGATTCTATTGAGCTTTCATTTGCTTGTTTGGCCAGTCCCTTGGCTTGATTCTTGGCTTCCAAGCCCTTTTGAAGCATTCCAAACTCCGGATGTCGAGCGTGAATCCTCAATGGCTCCGAGTACTCATCCAGATAACATCATTCCCTCCTTCTTTAAAGTAATTCGTCCTCGAATTTGTACCTTGCAAAACCATGACGCGAATGAGAACCAACTCAATAACTTTCCAAGCACTACACAATAAAGAGAGTGGAACAAGACTCACATACTCATGCTCAAAGTGCACACTCTTATGATATAACGAAGTATCAAGATTAACCATAAAGAACATTTTTCCAATTCCAAGATAAAAAACTTGGCTATAAAAGCAACAACAAGCAAGCTTATTTACAAAATAATCTTCGATTTTAGGCTTATTCAACTCATACCAAGCCTCCATTGACAATTTATCACTCTTAACATTGGAGGCTCTAGCAAAATCTACTTTAAATGTATGCTCGAAACTAGGAATAGAGTAAGTAAAGAAATTGACACTAAGGCTAGCATCCATCAATTTACCACCACTATCACTAGTGCCTCCAACCTTCTTTAAGGAGAAATCTTCACTTTTGGAGGACTTCCAAACATTGGAGAAGCTTATAACAAATATTTTGGGAGTTAGCTTGCTAACATCCACACAATCATCACTCTCAAGCAAGTCACAAGAATCATTTTGAGCAAATAATGGGTTAATAAAACTAAAATCACCTTCCAACACTTCATCTTGCTCATTGTCAACAAACAATGAATTTTCAAATAGTTTAAAGCCTTGACACAAACCACCACCACAATAAAGAGTGCCACCAAATGCTATCATCTCAAGATCAAGCAACTCATTGGCACATTTTTCAAACAAAGGTGGAACGCCAAAACTCAATTCATTATGTTCAAACTCATCTACTTGCACATCACTAGTGTGGAATAATTCACACTCACAAAGTCTATCAATTTTCTTTTCACAAGTGTGCCCAACTAGTGTATGCTCACAACCAATATCATCAATGAAAGATAAAGAATCATTAATTCCATAAAATGTAAAGCTACCATACTCAAGTCTCGATCAAACTCACCAAAAGGAATACAAGAGTTAGGATTAGCTTTGTTACCTTGTAGCACATTCTTCTTTACCTTGGCTTTTCAAAAGGAAGCTCACTTGTTCATTTGGAAACTTCACATTGGTCTCTTCTTTTTCTTCCAAGCATGGAACCACTTCCAAAGAAGGATTCCCAATTGTAGCTTCTTCAAGAGTAACTTCAAGAGACACGAAACAACTAGAAAAATAAGAAAGGTTAGAATAACGAAAATCCACACCCTCACTCTTTTGTTTTCCCCCTCTCTTTTCTTGTGACAACTCACTCACTACACTCAACTCAAGCTCTCCCTTTTCCTCTCTTAAGTTGTCACTTCTCACTCCCTTACCCATCTCAATCTTTTCTCTCTCAAGTTGATTTGAATTACGACATATGCCAAGAATCCCTTTGGAAGGAGTAGGGGTACTCTTGACCTCATCTTTCAATTTTTCTCCTTGAGAATCTTCATCCAACCTTTGCTTCACCCCTTTTGCCCTTGTCTTTCTTCCCTTTTCTAGCATTCCAAAATAAAATTCTTTGACTTTTATTGGAGGGGTGGCGCCAAGAATAAACTTTTGGTCCCGTAAAGTGAGAGTATGTTTTCCAAACTTCTCACTATACTTGGCATTTCTAGCAAGCTTCCATGGTTTTCCCAACAACAAGTGACAACCCTTTATGGGCATCACATCACATAGTACTTCATCATGATAATCGGCAATTTTGAACTTTACCCACAGTTGTTGTGAAATGACCACAAACTCATCTCCTTTCAACCAAGGCAACCTATAGGGGAAGGGATGACTACAAGTTTCCAACTTTAATTGCTCAGCCAAAGAAACACTTGCAACAATAGTATGACTCTTATAGTCAATGATCATAGCACAAGTAAGCCCTCATACCTTGCAAATTGCGTGGAAGAAGTTCTTTCTTTCTTCCAGAAATTGCTCAACTCAAACTTCATCACACTCATGGTTGTCTACAAAATAATTCCGTTTAAACATAATTCTCAAAGCATTGTTAGTCCAAGACAAATCACTTGTAGTACATGTAGCACATTTTCCCACTCTAGGCCTCAAGTTGCCTTTTCACATAAGAATTAGAGACATTAAACCTTTTAGCACAATTAGAAGATGTAGACTCTCTTTTTCTCATGGAGTAATTACCACTTCTCTTCAAACAGATTGAAAGACCACTACTACTCTCTCGTTTAGTTTTAGGAACACAAAGAGAAGGTGCAAATGAAAAATCTCTATAATAAGCTTCATCATCAATTCTCTCTATGTCACTATCTACATTTTCATGTTCATCACAAGAAGAGTAAGTAGGAACATAGTACCTTGAAGTGTCACTATCATCATCTCCAAGACTAGAAGCATAGGAGTTTTCATGGCCACGTTCATCCTCATAAGCCTCACAGTCTGCACGAGCTTCATGATCACCATAGTGACTCGCTTCATCTTCATAAGAGCCATAGTTCCCCGTAT
Organism: Petunia x hybrida; assembly: GCA_037355625.1. Lineage (NCBI taxonomy): Eukaryota > Viridiplantae > Streptophyta > Magnoliopsida > Solanales > Solanaceae > Petunia > Petunia x hybrida. The sequence continues at coordinate 1,502,068 of JBBBVM010000048.1, forward strand.
AATCATAGCAACTCCCACCATCATCATAGGAACCATAGTCTCCACAATCATCGTAGCAATCCCCATCATCTCCACATATATCATAACCTCCACCATCATCATCCAAGGACATGGTTGCAACAATAATAACAAAAGGACCTCACAAATTCGCTCCCTCACGTGTATCACTGGATATATGATCATTCAATTTTCTTTCCACTCGTGTATACACTCAAGGTCAATGGCTTTTGTGACCACACTCTAATGTTCTCACCACTCAAGCCTTTTACCTCTCGTTGGCTAAATCAAGTTGCTTTTCGCACTCAAATCCAATTTAACAATTGAACTCAATCAATTCGGGACGGAAAGAAATTTTTGTAGCAAGAAACAGACAATTAAAGCTAACGGACGAAATTTAGAAAACGTCAAAGAAAGGAAAGAAGGAAAGGCTCGAATCGAATTGGCACGAAACAGATTCGGATTTGGATGAAATTTTGTTTATGATCCAGAAACTCACTTTATTTGATGATATGATAGGGGTTTGGGTGATCTAAAACTGTTGAGGGGCTGTTCCGAGCAATCTGTGAAGTGACTGAAATTTTGTTCAGCGCTATCGCGACATCAGACGCGCGATCGCGAAAAAGAAAAAAATAACTCTGCGCTGTCGCTTCTCGATCGGGAAGAGCAATAATTAATAAGCATGCGCGATCGCGATACTTCTCGCACGATTGCGAAGAGCAAATTCTGGGTCTGATACAGAACTTGAAGCCCGAATTTCTGGAAATTTTCTTCCCTTGAATCTTCACAAATCAACTTGTTTTTACTCCAAATTTGAGATATAAGCTCCTTATATGTCCGTGAACAAACCCCAATGATCAATTCTTCAAGATTAACACCCAAAATGCAAAAGACCCAAATCTTTATTGAAGAACCCTAGATTTTGAATCTTCAAATTAACACCTCAAATGTTGTTTGTTGTTCAATTCCTTCGAGAATCAGCTTCTAGAATCACCAAGCAACAATTGGTAGCAAATATTTCATCCAAAGGAAACATAAACCTATGACTCAATTTTTTTTTGAATTTTTGGATTTTTGATTTTTTTGTGATTTTTCAGATTTGATAAACAAATTTGGGTTAGTGATTGTAAAAACAAACACTAATCCAGCTCTGATACTGAAACGACCTTAGGTAGTCGTTTCGAGAGTTAGGGCTCCGATTTACGTGTCAATAATTTTAAAATCTTCGTAAGGTCCATTAGGACTTATCTGTAAAATTTGAGCTAAATCAGACCTCGTTTGGTAGGCATTGGAAGAAGGCTTCAGTTTTTATTGTCGATAAATATTAAAAAGAGATTTTCGAGCTCGGTTTTGGCGAATGAGTTCCGATTCGAAATCCGAAGGCGCCGTTAGGTTCGTATGATTATTTGTGACTTTTGTGAACTTTCGAAAGTGAATTTCGAGGTTGTTCGGCTAGTTTTTGCTAAAAATGCCGAAAGTTAAATAATTTGACTTTTTTCCATTTAAATTCGCATCTTGAGTTTCGGGAATCCGATTTGAGATCCTCCTTAGCGAGTATGCTACATATATTTTTTATATAACTTTTATGCAAAAGTTGGAATTATATCGAATATCGCAGGGTACCGTTTTAATTTTTGTCACGAAAAGAAAAGAAATTATAAAAGAAAATAAAATTAAAAAGGGAAAAGGACAAAAAGAAAGAAACTAAGGCGGTGGGTGACGAACTAGCATATATAGGAACAGAAACATAAAAGTCGTACAGAAACATAAAATGAGAGAGCGAAGGAGAAAGAAAAAATGCCAGAAAATGAGAAGAGCCGGAGAAAAGTAGAATTTTTATCCCAAAACATTCAGCAGGATCGTTTGGCAGTGAATCCAAAGGATAAAGCGGTTGTTGAGTAACTGTGCTAACTTTGTAACAAGGTAAGTATTTATATCCATTTCTTTGGAGGCCCTTGGCCTTGTGGATAATCTACCACGTGTTCCTTACGTGTGTAGCTGCCGATAGGCATACTCATTACGCCTTAGCTTTGGATTTACATTGTTTATTATATGTTATGCCCTGTTGTTGGTATTGCATTGAGCATATGAGCATTGCACTCTGGTTTTGAGCATTGGATATACTTCCCGGTAATCGATGAGAGTCCCGAGCCGGTGAAGGGTCATCATTGCATATACTTCCCGGTAATCGACGAGAGTCCCGAGCCAGTGAAGGGTCATTATTGCATATACTTCCCGGTTGGCTATGAGAGTCCCGCACCGGTTAAGGTCATTATTGCATATACTTCCCGGTTCGCGATGAGAGTCCTGCACCGGTTAAGGGTCATCATTGCATATACTTCCCGGTAATCGATGAGAGTCCCGAGCCGGTGAAGGGTCATCATTGCATATACTTCCCGGTAATCGATGAGAGTCCCGAGCCGGTGAAGGGTCATTATTGCATATATTCCTGGTAGACGATGAGAGTCCCGCGTCGGAAATAGGTATCAGGCATATGTGATTGCATTGCATCGTACTCCATTCATCCCATCTCATTCATATGTGACTGCATTGCATCATACCACATTCATTCCATCTCGTTGCACCGCATACTGACTAGTGTGTGACTATTGTGTTGTGTTTTGTGTATGCGGCATGTATACCATGTTGTGGACATATTTCAATTTGCCTATACGTTTCTTGCTATTTTGTGTCCTTAATTGGTTTATATGCTTTAGTAATACGGATCGGGTTGCACGCCGCAACAGTATAAACATATGGATCGGGTTGCACTCCGCGACAGTATGAATATATGGATCGGGTTGCACGCCGCGGCAATATGAATATATGGATCGGATTTCACGCCGCGATAGTATGAATATATGGATCGAGTTGCACGCCGCGACAGTATGAACATGTGGATCGGGTTGCACGCCGTGACAGTACTATGTTCGGGGTACTTAAAAACCTATATGTTCTGTCTACCTTATGTCCCTGGTTGTTTATGATTCCAGACGTGTTTCCAGTTATTATCTGGTTCTGTCTTTTTATAGTTTAAATAAGATGGATTTGGTTTACCTGTTTTTCTTTTCCTGGCTAGTTATCCTATTCTTTGAGGTGGCTAGTCTGCCCCACTTATTGAGTCCTTTTGACTCACCCTTGTTTGTTGTTTGTTTCTTGTCTATCAATTTCGTTTCGGCAGGTTCGCTCTAGGGTTGAGTTTGCCACGTTGTGAAGGAGCAAAGACGGCTTCAGGTGTTAGGGTGAGCCAACTTTTATTCAGGATGGCCACCAGTTTTATGTTTATTATTTCAGCTGCATTTTGCTCCCTTCAGGAGGTATCTTTCTTCTTTCGTACTCTTAGATGTCTAGTCTGGATAGCTCTAAACCTAGTATGTTGGGTAGTCAGCTGTAAATTCTTTTGTACAGCTTAGAGGTATCAGTATTTTTGTATTTTTTTAAGTCTTGTTCTTATTTATGAGTTGGACTTATATTTATTTTCCTAATTTAATTGGTAAAGGTTCGCCCGACGGGTCTAGGGGAGGATTTCAGGTGCCCGCACGACCTAGCCAGATTTTGGGTCATGTCAGTTGGTATCAGAGCCCAGTTTAGAGTTTATCCAGGCTAAGACAGTGTCTAGTAGAGTCTCGCTGATGGGTACATAGACGTCAGTACATATCTACGAGAGGCTATGATGACAATTTAGGAAGTTTCACTTCCTTCTTTTCTGATCGTGCGTTGATCTAGGATGCAAAAGTATTTTCGTTAATTGCTTCGTGGTAATTGTGAACCCTCAAGCGACAAATCAGCAAACGGTAGGATTTCAGGACGAAGTAGTCTAGCCTGGGGCTAGAGCTACTCAAGCCCCGTGAGTTGGAGATCGTGCTGACGATCCAGTTGCGCAGGCCCCAGCTGTACGAGTCTGCGATGGGCAAGGGAGTAGGGCCTTGTGGTTCCCCTGGCTCTCTATGATACCTTTACGAGAATCTTGTTGACGTAGATACCGCAAGAACCTATTATTCGCTAGGCAGCTTATCAGGGTGCCGCAGATGCAGACATTCGGTCTCAGGGAGCTCCTGTTCTAGTTCCTGATGTTCCCCTATTAAATTATATTATAGAGGTAGCATATGTCATGCCTCTAATTTTTCTGGCTGGTCAGCTAGCTCAAGTAATAGTTCGGTCTGAGTGCCCAAAGAGGTTGCATTAGTTTACGCGGTTGAACCTTCCGATATTCTTAAGTAATGCATCAGACAAACCTCGTGATTTTTTTAAAATACAATGATGTCAGCGTATCCTTCAGGCTCTTGATTATATCGAGCGGTATGGTGTTGATTATTCTGCTTTCCAGTTTCAAGGTCCAGGCTTGGATTGGTGGACCGCTCTCTTATTAGCTAACTTGGTTCAGTTTTTCTTCTAGATTCGTGGAAAAGTTCCTTTCGCGCAGCGAGAGAGATGAAAAGAGTCGCCAACTTAAGTGGATTAGACAGGGTAGCCTGTTGGTTTCAGAATATGAGATTGAATTTTTTTTCCAGGATGACTGGATATGCTCTATAGCTAGTTCATAAACCTTTCGAGAATGTTCAAAGATTTATTGGTGACCTTTCTCCTTCTTTGAGATCCCAGATGGCTCGAGAAATTGAGGTTGGGACTTCATTTGATGTCGTTGTTGAGATTGCTCAAAGGTATTAGGCATACCATAAGTTAGAGCGGGAGATCAAGAGATCCCGTGGCCCTATTGAGTAGCCATGGTACCTCATTTGGAGGTAAGAGTTCCGATTATTTTGGGAGGTCACCTTCCAGGTTATCTCAGCTTGTGTCTCGTGATTCTTAGAGCACCAGTAGTTCGTCAAGATCAGATTCAGTCTTTTCTTTATAGCTATCAACAATCTGTCCAGCTTTCACATTCAGCGAAAAGGTGTTATTATTGTCGTGAGTCTGGTTATCCTTTGAGGAGTTTTCCCTTACTCCGGCAAGTAGGCAGTCGTCCTTTCTCCTGTCATAAGGCACCTGCACAGTCGCAGGGGATTTCCTTTGGATCTCAATCAGCCAGCAAAATACCAAAATACCACCATCCAGTAGAGGTCGAGAGTGTGGTGGTAGTGGTTCTTCAGAAGGTGTCAGGGTAGTAACTCAGCTCAGCTGTAGAGGCAATTCTATGAACTGCCAGTCTGGTAGGAATATCCGATGTAGTACACCCATGTAATTCTTCTTCCATTATATGTGATAAAGATCTGATTCTTCCGATCGGTCTGAACTTTGTTTATCTTATTACCATGTTTCCATGGCTTCCTAGGATATTGTTTCTATTAAAAATCGATTGCGGTAGAGGGGTGAGCTTCTAGTATGATTTATTCAGGGAATTTGTGAGACCCTACTAGTTTATCTGATTTAAATATGAGAGATTTTGGGAGTGAGGGTTGGTATTGTCTGCTTGGCATCTTGTTACGCCACCTTCTGTTATTATGTCAATTCAATTTACCTCTCTCCTCGAAATTCAATGTTGGTGGGATAATGAGATCCTAATTCGTCACCATCAGAAAGTGTTATCGTTTCTTCTGGCGCAAAGTGATTAGTAAGTAATATTCGATCTACGTATCTCCTCTTGGTTCAAAACGCTAGTAAAGTCATGTTATCCTATGAGCTTGTCTGGGTTATAAAAGGGTTTCTGGTAAATTGTCAGAGTTTCCTTCTTATTGGGAGGTCAAATTGGCATGGATGTTGTTCCATAAAGCTAATTTAATATCTGTTTCTTCGATTGCGATTCTTGGGCTACTTTGACTCGTAAGTAGTTTAGCTTTGGTAGCCAAGCATATAAGAAGATGAGCTTCCTGAAGCTCTAATTATTTCTATCCTCAGTCCATTGCCATCTCTTCTTTGTTCGGCACTGGTGAGCTTAGGCGGTCAGTAGCCTCTTATGATATTCCCTGTGTGGAGCCAGAGTGCGTGTCAAGATAGCCGGGTATGCACATTGTTTTTTTTAAAGGCTACTAAGGGTAATGAGAGGAGTCATTTGACGTTTGATTTGATGCATCAAGCGGAGATGCTTATAGAAAATCTATGGAATTGTGAAGTCAAGAGTTGTAGCTGTTTGGCAACTCGAGAGAGTAATTTGATAGCTCAGGTCTGAGCCGCGTTCTCTATTTAGCTAAGTCTTCCTTAATCCAGCAGGTTCTGCGAGGATGACTATTTCTATTCAAATTAGTTGTATGAGTTTATGCTCTAAGTGGAGGAGTCTTTCTCCAATTGATACCAAATCATCATATTAAATCTCTAAGGCGTTGCTGAAGTGTAAGCTAATTCTTTGTTTCATCGACTTGTTCTATATCGAAAAGTATATCGACGAGGTGATTCACTGACAGAATCATGTTAATTCATCCAGAGTTCCGTGTATCTTTGTTTCGAAAATGTAGAGCTCTCTTCTCGTGATCGAGGAAGGATCAGCTCAGTCAGAATAAGCTGGGCAACGGCATAATGATACTATCCAGATATGTTTATTTCTAAGAGTTCGGTGTGCGTGTTATAATTTTGATTCTGTAATCATGAGATAATGTCTATGGCGTAGTTTATGAAGGTTGTGCAAGTTCTCTTATTATCTGCGTGAATCTTGCTTTAGACTTAGGCTCGTTCGAGGACGAACGAGAGTCTAAGTGGAGGAGAATGAAACGACCTTAGGTAGTCGTTTCGGGAGTTAGGACTCCGATTTGTGTGCCAATAATTTTAAAATCATTGTAAGGTCCATTAGGACTTATCTGTAAAATTTGAGCTAAATTAGACCTCGTTTGGTAGGCATCGAAAGAAGGTTTCAGTTTTTATTGTCGATAAATATTAAAAAGAGATTTTCGAACACGGTTTTGGCGAATGAGCTCCGATTCGATATTCGAAAGCGCTGTTAGGTTCGTATGATTATCTGTGACTTTTGTGAACTTTTGAAAGTGAATTTCGAGGTTGTTCGGCTAGTTTCCGCTAAAATACCGAAAGTTAAATAATTTGACCTTTTTCCATTTAAATTCGCATCTTGAGTTTCGGGATTCTGATTTGAGATCCGCCTTAGCGAGTATGCACATAATAGTAAAGACACAATTTACTACGCACTTTCAAACAAGGTGGCATAGTAAGTATGCCCAAACCGGCAGCTATACATGAAAAAAAAACATGTACGATATCCATATGGCAAAACACCACCAAAGGAATGAAAATAAACAACTTACCTCGTTCAAAAGTTAGCACTGCTACTCAAAAACAACTTTTTTTCTTTGGATTCATTGCCTAACGATCCGACTCTAGCCAATAAGCAGAACAATATATCAAATAAGGCTAAAGGCTTCATTCCTTACGTTTTAGAATAATCCGGTTAGTAACCTTACACACTATTCGCATACGCGATACGTAGTCCAGACCTATGTACATGGTTCAAAATTACATAACCAAACTCTTAAACTATTATATTTATGGGTTGTCCATAACTCCCTGAAAGCGAATATATAATCAATTCTATTATCGGGGTCCAATTAACTCTTTAAACTATCAATATAACTCATTAGAACGATGTCTAATATCCCAAAAACACGTAATAAACTGAAATAATGAATTAACATCATTATCTGAATGTTTCGGCATAAAAATTCTATTTTTCCTTCTCCTTTTCTTTTCCTTTCTCTGCATTCTGGCGTTCTCTGCATTTTCTCTCTTTAGCTTGCGCTGTTTCTTTCTCTGTTTCTATTTCGGCAATTTCCTTGGGACTTTAAAGCGAAGGGATTATATCCTAATCCCTTGGCCACCGCCTTCCCTTTAAATCATTTCCTTTTTTTCTTTTGAAAACTTGCTGTTACGACTAAAATTAAAATGGAACCCTACGAAACTCGGAATGATCCAAAATTTCTCAAGCAAGTTATAAAAAATTTATATGAAATTCGCTAAGATGGACCTCGAATTTGATTCCCGAAACTCGAGATATGAATGAAATAAAAAAATCAAATTATTAATTTTCGGAACTTTAGCGGAAACTATCCGAACGACCTCGAAATTCACTTCCAAAAATTCACTTAGGTAAAAAATGACCATATGAACCTAACGATTCTTTCATATTTCGAATCGAAACTCATTCGCCAAAATCACTTCGAAACTTTAGCGGAAACTATCCGAACGACCTCAGAATTCACTTCCAAAAATTCACTTAGGTCAAAAATGACCATATGAACCTAACGATACTTTCATGTTTCGAATCGGAGCTCATTCGCCAAAATCGAGCTCGAAAACCTCTTTTTAAGATTACCAACAACGGAAACTGAAATCTTTTTCCGATACTTACCAAACGAGGTCTGATTTAACTCAAATTTTACATACATGTCCTAATGGACCTTATGAATATTTTAAGGCTTTCGGCATACCAATCGGAGTCCTAACTCCTGAAACGACTACCTAAGGTCATTTCACTTTTCACAAAATACACATAGGTAAAAGGCAAAAAATAAAAGAGAAATCTTTTAAAGAAGTTTCAAGGTCATATATAAGAAGGGTTGACCTGAATTTCAATACAAAAAGTGAATCCAATAATTCTTCGTGTCAAAAGTTGCTAGATCAAGACTCAAATAATAGGGCAAGGTATTATTCACTCCGACTCCATAAGAAGAATCCTTGTCTATAATTATTTTTACTAAAATATATCTAGTTGTTGTCTTGATCCCTTTAAAAAAATATTGTGTGTATAATTAATATATTAACTATTTGGATAAGGTCTGCAATAAATAATTCAGCATTATTGAACAATATCTTGGCTTTGTTTGACTTTTAGGCGCAATGAAATTTCTAATTTTTCCTTTTTAAATTAGAAGAGAAAATTTGTGCATAAGACAAGCTATAATGAAATGCTATAAACTACACATTATATTCCAATAGTATAATTTGCTATTTGCCTTTGTGCCATCTAATTGCATTAGTATATATTTTAATCGACCGTGAATTTCTTATGTTTAATATTTAGGGATGACTATGTCTTCTTCATATATGTGAAAACTTCTTTTAAGGTTTAAGCTAAAATAGCTTTTGTCAATGAAGTAGGTCAATGGTGAATTAAACTTGAGATCTTAGAAGAGTCTTGGTTTATATTTCTCCTAAAATTTTACTAAAACATAATGACTTTCTGAACTATTCGTATTCATGTTCATTGAAGTATCGTGACAAAGAGTAACTCATAATTTATCAATCCAGTGGTTTGGTTTGACTTTGAGGCTTGATACTTCCATTATGGATTGTGATTTCTTTTGGGGACTAACTTAACAGTTTACTCATTTGATATGATTGATAACTATTTTTTGCATGCGTACAATATATACAGTTTAAATAATAAGGTAATAAGACCAAGTATTATATCTACAGAAATTTATGATTAACTATTAATTAAATTAAAAACTTTAGAATTATATAAACAAGAAGAATTGGTTTTGTTGATTTGAGATTTAACTATAAACTAATGACAAAAAATATGACTAAACTATTAAATTGATCAATCACGCAAACTAAGTTTTCATATATCAACGGGAAAAAAATTTTCTTGTGTTGTGGGATATCTTGTAACGAGGAGAGAAAATGGGAAAAAAAATTGTAATGCTTTGATTGTCATAATGCAATTAAATGCACACGTTGAAAATGATGTTGGGGAGTGGATAGGCTGGAGTAGAGTTGGTGGTTGGAGACGTGGGTTTTGTCATTTAGCAAAGTTAAACAGTCCATTAAAACAGTAAAGAGACGTGAAAGTTAAAATGATTTAATTGTGAATTGAACATGAGATTTCAGAAGGGTTGTGGTTTATAGTTCTCCTAAAATTTCACTAAAACTATAACACCCCGATATTTTATAATAATTACTTTATTTTATTTAAATTTAAGTTGAAGAAAAAGCTAGAAAACTAATTAGATGGCTTGTGGGCCGAGTGGAAAATATTAGGGTTTTTTACGCTATATACCTATGAAATTCAAAGTATTTACGAGTCATACGCATTAAAAATTACACTATCCATGAAATTAAAAGTATTTACCAACCTACCTATTTATTACTGTATATCTTTATTATACCTTATGGGTGTATAGCTTTAAGATATACTGCATAAATAATAGTATACAAGTCTAGATATGGATGTATACCTTTAAGGTATACTGCATAAATAATAGTATACAAGTCTAGATGGGTAGGACATGTAAATAGTTTATGGGTAGGACTTGTAAATATAAAACTTATGGGTTCATATGGTTAAATATTTTGATTTTGATGGGTATTTTCGTAAATCTCGAAAAATTTTATATTGATTGGACCCTAAATATTTGGTAAATATATAAAGGGTGAAGCTAAGACACCAACAACAGAGCCAAAGCTCTCTGACCCCTTTTACAACCTCACAAACTTCCCAAAACACCTATGCTATAATGAGACAATACCATAACTACTATTGCCTTTAATAGCCTGAACTACCAGAAGCAACTCGAACACCATGCCATTTCAAAACAACTTAAAATAAATATAGACCCTGTGGACTAAAAGCTTATACAAAAGGGAAACAATGCATGAATAAAGAGAACACACTGATACCAATTTATAGATAAAACAACTATGAAAGTAACTTAAGAGTTGGGAAGTTGAGCATATACACACTAACAGAGGTTTTAGGGTCCCTATTATCATGTTAAACTAACAAGAAATTAGTTTCATACTAACAGTTCTTTTGTACACATTTTGTATAGGTTACACATAAATTGATTAAGACTCTCATTGATTGTCATTAGTTTTTTTAAATCTGATTTCCAGACATGAACTATCAGGCTAGCAAGCTAATCATTTAAGCTAAACAAATCATGATACAAGCAATAAAATACAAAAAAAACATGGAGAAGGAACTGACCTTTTTAGGAGCAGGAACTAGGGCGTACACTGAAGCGACTCGACACAAAGCGATGCGAAGACTCGAATAAAATTTTTTCATTATACAGAATCCAAACAACCAAAAGCAAAGGCCAAGCTGTGGCAAATTCTAATTCTAGGACTGAAGAAACATTTAAATAATGTACCAGGAACTGAACTCACCACCCTTTTCCGCCGCTGCTAAAACTGAATTCCAAGGCCTTTTTATATGAACAATTTAGGGCTCTTGAAGGTTGTGAAAATACTCAATCACCATCCAACAGTACAAATTGGATAACGTTGTACGATTCATAGCTGGAAATAGGATGTGGGGTCGATGGATTTGAGAGGGAAAACGGGTCGAAATGGGAAGGACAATCGGGTTTTCTGATTTCAAATAGGGGTTTCTGAAATGGGTGAGGAGTGTGTATAATGTTACATAGGGTTTGCACGAATAGGCCAAATTTGAAGTTAGGAACGATTTTAGCCTCGCTTTTAGGATTAATTATAAAACAAAATGGACTGATTACGCGGGTAAGCTGAAAACAAGGCTGCACATTGCAACTTTAGCCACTTTTATTTGAAATTTATCAATTACCTTTAAATTTTTTCAAAATTAATTTTTATTTAAAATAATTAGACTTTTAATTGAAACCTTCAGGACAAAATTGGGTGTCAACAATAGGTATCCCGAAAATATCAACAATCAAAAATACATCTTATTATATATAAATATTATTGCGGCGTCCACCCGATCCATTGCAGCTACAACCCGATCCATATATTTATACTGTTGCGGCGTGCAACTCGATCCATATATTTATATTCTTGCAGCATATAACCCGATCCATATGTTTTATCAATACACATAATAGTAAACACACAATTTACTACGCACTTACAAATAAGGTGGCATAGCAAGTATGCCCAAACCGGCAGCTATACATGAAAGAAAAACATGTACGATATCCATGTGGCAAAACACCACCAAAGGAATGGATATAAACAACTTACCTCGTTCAAAAGTTAGCACTGCTACTCAACAACCGCTTTTTTTCTTTGGATTCATTGCCTAACGATCCGGCTCTAGTCAATAAGCAGAACAATATATCAAATAAGTCTAAAGGCTTCATTCCTTACGTTTTAGAATAATCTGGTTAGGAACCTGACACACTATTCGCATACGCGATACGCAGTCCAGACCTATGTACATGGTTCAAAATCACATAACCAAACTCTTAAAATATTATATTTATGGATTGTCCATAACTCCCTGAAAGCGAATATATAATCAATTCTATTATCGGGGTCCAATTAACCGTTTAAATTATCAATATAACTCATAAGAATGATGTCTAATATCCTAATGTTTATCGTTAAAATTTATTCAAACACACGTAATAAACTGAAATAATGAATTAACATCATTACCTGAATATTTCGGTGTAAAAATTATATTTTTTCCTTATCCTTTTCTTTTCCTTTCTCTCCATTCTGGCGTTCTCTGCATTTTCTCTCTTTCCCTTGCGTTGTTTCTTTCTCTGTTTCTGTTTCGGCAATTTCCTTGTGAAACGACCTCGGTTAGTCGTTTCGGAAGTTAGGACTTCGATTGGCTTGTCGATAATTTTAAAAACTTCGTAATGTCCATTAGGACCTGTCTGTAAAATTTGAGCTAAATCAAACCTCGTTTGGTAGGCATCGGAAGAACGTTTCAGTTTTTATTGTCGATAAATATTAAAAAGAGATTTTCGAGCTCGGTTTTGGCGAACGAGCTCCGATTCGAAATCCAAAAGCGTCGTTAGGTTCGTATGATTATTTGTGACTTTTGAGATCTTTCGAAAGTGAATTTCGATGTTGTTCGGCTAGTTTCCGCTAAATGCCGAAAGTTAAATAATTTGATCTTTTTTCATTTACTTTGCATATTGAGTTTCAGGAGTCCGATTTGAGATCTGCCTTCATGAGTATGTTACATATATTTTGTATAACTTGTATGCAAAAGTCTGAATTATTTCGAATATCATAGGGTACCATTTTAATTTTCATCGCGAAAAGAAAAGAAAATAAAAGAAAAGAAAAGAAAAAACGAAAAAAAAACAAAAAGAAAGAAATGAGTTTATGCCAGTTACATTGATCCCTTGGCAGATACATTCAACAAACAGAAACAAAAAAAAAACGAAATATGAACAGAGAAACGAGAATGATGCAGTAGAGAAAAAAAATGCCAGAAAATGAGAAAAGATTTGGGAAAATAGTAGAATTTTTACCCCGAAACATCCAGGTAATGATGTTAATTCATTATTTGAGTTTATTACGTATGTTTGAATATATTTTAACGGTTAAAATTGGGATATTAGACATCGTTTTAATAAGTTCAATTAATAGTTTAAAGAGTCAAATGGACCCTGATAATGAAATTGATTATATATTCGTACTCAGTAAGTTATGGGCAACATATAAATGTAATTTATTTAGGGTTTGGTTATGTGACCTTAAACCCTGTACATAGGTCTGGCCTGCGTATTGCGTATGCGAATAGGGTATCAGGTTCCTAACCGGATTGCCCTAAGATGTGAGGAATGAAGCCTTTAGCCTAATTTGATATATTTTTCTGCTTATTGAATAGAGTGGGATCGTTTGGCAATGAAACCAAAGGGCAAGCGGTTATTGAGTGGATGTACTAACTTTGTAACAAGGTAAGTGTTTATATCCATTTCTTTGGAGGCACCTGGCCTCGTGGATTTTCTACCACGTGTTCCTTATGTGTGTAGCTGCCGATAGGTGTACTCCTTACGCCTCAGCTTTGGATTTACATCGTATATTAAATGTTATGTTCTGTTGTTGGTATTGCATTGAGGACCTGAGCATTGTACTCTGGCTGTGAGTTGGCATGTACTTCCCGGCTGTGGATGAGAGTCCCGCGCCGGTGAAGGGCTATTATTGCATCACATTGCATTCATATGCATTATATGTCATTCATATGCATTACATTGCATATCATATTGGGTGCAGAAGTATTCCGCCCCAGGAGCAAGAGTATTCCGCTCCATTGTATCATATTGAGGGTAGGAGGATTTCGCCCCAGGAGAGTGCCGGAGTATTCCGCCTCTGTTTTATATTATATCGGGTGCGGGAGTATTCCGTCCCAGGAACAGGAGTATTCCGCTCCAGTTGGTTATCAGATTGGGTTCCCCTCGAATACAGGAGTGTTCCGCTTCGGGATGGGATAACGGGCACATGTGACCCTTTGCATCAGATTTCATCTCATTTCATTTCATTTCTTTTCATACCATTGTGTAGACTTGTGGTACATAACTACTGTTCTGCTTATACGTGCATTGCTTATTTGTTAATATGTTTCTGGCTCGTATTCCTGGCTGAGTTTATGGTTTCATATGTGTTTTCTGTTATTATCTGGCTTCACCTTTTTATAATTTAAATAAGAGGAATTTGGTTTAACTGTTTCTTCTCCCTGGCTAGCTATCCTATTCTTTGAGGTGGCTAGTCTGCCCCACTTATTGAGTCTTTTTGACTCACCCTTGTTTGTTGTTTGTTTCTTGTCTATCTATTTCGTTTCGGTAGGTGCGCTCCAGGATTGAGTTCGCCACGTTGTTCCTGAGCGAAGACGACTTCAGCTGTTAGGGTGAGCCAGCTTTATTCCGGATGGCCACCAGTTTATTAGTTTTTATTTCAGTTGCATTTTGCTCCCTTTAAGAGTCTATTTTCTTTTGTACTCTTAGATGTCTACTCTGGATAACCCTACACCTAGTATGTTGGATACTCAGTTGTAATTTCTTTTGTACAGCTGAGAGGTAACAGTATGTCTGTGATTTCTTTTAAGTCTTGTCCTTATTTGTGAGTTGCTATATTTATTTTCCTGATTTAATTGGTAAGGGTTCGCCCGACGGGACTAGGGGAGGATGTCGGGTGCCCGCACGGCCTAACCGGATTTCGGGTCATGTTAGTTGGTATCACAGCCCAGTTTAGAGTCTATCCAGACTAAGATAGTGTCTAGTAGAGTCTCGCTGATGGGTACGTAGAAGTCCGTACTTATCTACGAGGGGCTATGATAGAATTTAGAAAGTTTCACTTCCTTCATTTATGATCGTGCGTCGGTCTAGGATTCAAAATTATTTTTGTTAATTCGTTAATTCCTTCGTGTTAGTTGTGAACCCTCGTGCGACGAATCACCAAACGGTATGAGTTCAAGACGAAGCAGTCTAGCGTGGGAGTAGTACTGACGAAGCCCCGAGAGTTTTTTTATCGTGCTGGTGACCTAGTTACAGAGGCCCCAGTTGTACGAGCTCGCGATGGGTAAGGGAGCAGGGCCTTGTGGTTCTCTTGGCTCTCTACGATGCTTTTACGAGAATCTTGGCTACGCAGATGCTACAACAACCTATTATTCGCTAGGCAGCTTATCACGTTGCCACACATGCAGATGTTCGGACTTAGAGAGTTATGTTCCAGTTCCAGCTCCTGATGTTGCCTCAGTAAATTACGTCCCAGAAGCAGCATGTGTTGCGCCACTAATTATTCTGGTTGGTTAGCTAGCCCAAGTAATAGCTATGTCCGAGTCTCCGAAGATGCTGTATTATTTTATCTGCTTGAACCTTCCGAAATTCTCAAGCCATGAATCAGATAATCCCTGTGGGTCCAGCCCTGGATTGGTGGACTGCCCTCTTCTTAGCTAACTTGGTTCAATTTTTTCTTCTAGATTCATGGAAAAGTTCCTTTCGAGTAGCGAGCGAGATGAAAAGTGTTGCCATTTTGAGTAGATTGGACAGGGTAGCATGTTGGTTAGCCTGTAGGTGCTTTAGAATATGAGACTGATTTCTATAGAATGGCTGAATATGCATTAGAACTAGTCCATGAGCCTTTCGAGAGATTCAAAGATTTATTGATGACCTTTCTTTTTCCTTAAGATCCCAGATGGCTTGAGAGATTGAGGTCGGGATTTCATTTGATATTGTTATTGATATTGCTCGAAGGTACGAGGCATACCATAAGTTAGAGCGGGAAGAGTTAGAGCGGGAGAGCAAGAGATCCCGTGGCCCTAGTGGGCAACCATGGTACCTCATTTGGAGGTAAGAGTTCTGATTATTTTGGGAGGTCACCTTCTAGGTTATCTTAGCTTGTGTCACGTGATTTTTAGAGTGCGCCAGTAGTTCGTCAAGATCAGATTCAGTCGTTTCTTTACAACTATCAACAATCTTACCAGCTTCCATTTTTCAGCGAAAAGGTGGTATCATTGTGGTGATTCTGGCTATTCTTTGAGGAGTTTTCTCTTACTCCGGCGAGTAGGCAGTCATCCTTTCTCTCGTCAGGCACCTGCATAGTCACAGGGGATTTCATTTAGATCTCAATCAGCTAAAAAAATGCCACGATCCAGTAAAGGTTGAGAGCGTGGTGGCAATTATTCTTCAGAAGGTAATTATCAGTATAGCGGCTTTGTTCAGCCGCAGAGGCAGTTTTATGAACTACCAGTCTGGCAGGATGTTGAGGTAACCGATGTAGTAGACCCTGAGATTTCTTCTTTTGTTAAATGTGAGTAAGATTTGATTCTTTCGATCGATCTGGAAATGGTGTGTCTTATCATGTCTCGATAGTTTCCTTGGATGTCGTTTCTACTAAGAATCGGTTGCGGTAGAGGGACGAGCTTCTGGTATGATTTATTCCTGGCATTGGTGAGACCCTACTAATTTATCTGGTCTAAATATGAGAAATTTGACGGTGAGTATCGCTATTGTCTGCCCGGCATCTTGTCGTGCCACCTTCTATTACTATATTAAATTAGTTTACCTTTTTTTTCGGAATTCAATGTTGGTAGGATACTGGGATCCTAATTCATCACCATCAGAAAGTGTTATCATTTTTTTTTCTTTTTTCGGTGCAAAGTGATTAGTATGTAACATTCGATCTACATATCTCCTCTTGGTTCGAAACGCTAGTAAAGTCATGTTATCCCATGAGCTTATCTGGATTATAAAAGGGTTTTTCTGGTAGATTGTCAGAGTTTCCTTTTTATATGAAGGTTAAATTGACATAGATTTTGTTCCATAAGGCTCATTTAATGTCTATTTCTTCAATTGCGATTCTTCGAATAGCCTGACTTGTAAGTAGTCTAGCTCTGGTAGCCAAATAAATAAGAAGAAGAGCTTCCTAAAGCTTTAATTATTTCTAGCCTTATTCCGTTGTCATTTCTTCTTTGTTCGGCACTGGTGAGCTTAGGTGGTCAGTAACCAATTGTGATGTTCCATGTGTTGAGCCAGAGTACGTGTCCAGGTAGTCGGGTAAGCACATTATTTTTTTTCAAAGCTACTAAGGGTATTGAGAGGCGTCATTTGACCTTTGATTTGATCCATCAAGCGGTGGTGCTTATAGAAATATATGGAATTGTGACTCGAGAGTTGCAGCTGTTTGGCAACGCGAAAGGGTAGTTGGTAGCTTAGGTCTGCCTACGTTCAGCTTTTAACTAAATCCTCTTTAGTCCAGCAGACTGTGCAGGGGTGGGTATTCATATTCAAATAGCTGCATGAGTTTGTGCTTTAAGTGGATGAGTCTTCCTCCAAATACTGAATGGTAATACTAAGTCTCCAAGGGCGTTGATACCACTTTTGTTACGACTCAACCTAGGGCCACGACAAAAACCTACAATGAGCGTCGATCATTGCTAAACCCACTAATAATCTTTTAATGATAGATATAAGCTGGCAACCTGATCATATATATGTACCTATCTGCTGAAAGTATAAAGTCTGGAAAGATGACACGACTTTAACTTGCTGGAAATTAAAACACTGAGCCACAAATTCTACTATGTCACACTTCATTCCGTCCCACCAATAAATCTGCTTAAGATCATGTTACATCTTAGTCGAATCCGGATGAACAATGTATTTGGAATAATGTGCCTCTATCATAATCTGTCCACGTAAATCTGCAACATCAGGACACAAAGTATCTCTTTATACATGGAAACACCGTTAGTAGTAACCCTGTATGGTGACTCCATTTTTCTTCTAGCTATC
Source organism: Petunia x hybrida (assembly GCA_037355625.1). NCBI lineage: Eukaryota > Viridiplantae > Streptophyta > Magnoliopsida > Solanales > Solanaceae > Petunia > Petunia x hybrida. Next base: position 1,519,959 of record JBBBVM010000048.1, read on the forward strand.
TGTCTGTATTCAACCAGAACTGGATCCTCATACTGACGTTGTTTTACTTCATGAAAATTTAGAGTTAAAGGTCTAGTGCAGCTTATCGTCCACCATCATTGGCATATCTCCTTCACACCTTAACTCTTTGAGAAGTTACTTTAGCGTTATAAGTGCACGTGTAATCAACTTTGTTGCTGGTATTCTGCTTCAGCACATGGTTCAACTACATGTCTCTTTTATTTTTACTTTTTCAAGTCATAATGTTTCCAATTCAAAGACAATACCCTGAAGTAGATGTTCAGTCTGAAGATCATTCCTGGTCTGCATCATACTATCCAGTAGTATTTGCATGATCCTTATCCTTATATGATAAATCCTGTTCAAATGAACCTTTGACATACATTGAGATAACTATATTTCCACAAGGAGCTTGCGGAACAACACGAACATCAACTGATATATTGCATGGTGCATTCGTAAAAATAATATAGCCTGCATCAAATCTTCTATATATAGTGTGTAGTGACAAGGTACTTCAAAAGCTTCCCCCTATTGTATCAAGCGTAAGCTAACTCTTAGTTCCATCAGACTGTTCTATATCGTAAAAGTATATCGACGAGGTGATTCGTCTGCAGAATCATGTTAATCCATCCAGAGTTCCATTTATCTTTGTTTCAAAAATGTAAAGCTCTTCTCACGTGTTTGAGGAAGTGTCAGTTTAGTCCGAATAAGTTGGGCAATGATGTTATCATATTATCCATATATGTTTTATTCCAAGATTTCGGTGTTCGTGTTATAATTCTGATTCTGCAATCATGAGATAATGTCCGTGGAGTAGCTTATGAAGGTCGTGAAAGTTCTTTTGTTATCTGTGCGACTCATTTAGAATGAAATGACCTCAGTTAGTCGTTTCGGAAGTTAGGACTCTAATTGGCGTGCCGATAATTTTAAAAACTTTATAATGTCCATTAGGACCTGTCTGTAAAATTTGAGCAAAATCAAACCTCGTTTGGTAGGCATCGGAAGAAGGTTTCAGTTTTTATTATCGATAAATATTAAAAATAGATTTTCGGTTTTGGCGAACGATCTCCGATTCGAAATCCGAAAGCGCCGTTAGGTTTGTATGATTATTTATGACTTTTGAGATCTTTCGAAAGTGAATTTCGATATTATTCGGCTAGTTTCCGCTAAATGCCGAAAGTTAAATAATTTGATCTTTTTCCATTTAATTCGCATATTGAGTTTCGGGAGTCTGATTTGAGATCCGCCTTTGCGAGTATGTTACATATATTTTGTATAACTTGTATGCAAAAGTTGGACTTATTTCAAATATCATAGGGTACTATTTTAATTTTCGTCGCGAAAAGAAAAGAAAAGAAAATAAAAGAAAAAGAAAAACGACAAAAAAAAAACAAAAAGAAAGAAATGAGTATATGTCGGTTACCAAGGGATCATATTGATCCCTTGGCAGATACATTCAACAAACAGAAACAAAAAAACGAAATATAAACAGAGAAACGAGAATGACGCAGTAGAGAAAAAAAAATGTCAGAAAATGAGAAAAGAGTCGGGAAAATAGTAGAATTTTTATCCCGAAACATCCAGGTAATGATGTTAATTCATTATTTGAGTTTATTACGTATGTTTGAATATATTTTAACTGTGAAAATTGGGATATTAGACATAGTTTTAATAAGTTCAATTAATAGTTTAAAGGGTCAAATGAACCCTGATAATGAAATTGATTATATATTCGTACTCAGTGAGTTATGGACAACATATAAATGTAATTTATTTAGGGTTTGGTTATGTGACCTTAAACGCTGTACATAGGCTTGGCCTGCGTATTGCGTATGCGAATAAGGTATCAGGTTCCTAACCGGATTGCCTTAAGATGTGAGGAATGAAGCCTTTAGCCTAATTTGGTATATTTTTCTGCTTATTGAATAGAGTGGGATCGTTTGGTAATGAAACCAAAGGACAAGCGGTTATTGAGTGGATGCACTAACTTTGTAACAAGGTAAGTGTTTATATCCATTTCTTTAGAGGCACCTGGCCTCGTAGATTTTCTACCACGTGTTCCCTACGTGTGTAGCTGCCGATAGGTGTATTCCTTACCCCTTAGCTTTGAATTTACATCGTATATTAAATGTTATGTTCTGTTGTTGGTATTGCATTGAGGATCTGAGCATTGTACTCTGGATGTGAGTTGGAATTTACTTCCCAGCTGTCGATGATACTCACGCGCCGGTGAAGGGTTATTATTGCATCACATTGCATTCATATGCATTATATGTCATTCATATGCATTACATTGCATATCATATTGGGTGAAGGAGTATTCCGCCACAGGAGCAGGAGTATTCTGCTCCATTGTATCATATTGAGGGTAGGAGGATTCCGCCCCAGGAGAGTGCAGGAGTATTCCGCCTCTGTTTTATATTATATCGGGTGCAGGAGTATTCCGCCCCAGGAGCAGGAGTATTCCGCTCTAGTTGGTTATCAGATTGGGTTCCTGTAACGACCCTCAAATAGTCGTTACGGGATCCGAGACCTCGATTTGCGTGTCGATAGTCCTAGAAGCTCTGTTAGGTCATTTATGACCTGCTCGTGAAACTTCAATCGAAACGGAGTCCGTTTGATAGGTTTTCGAGAAAGATTCCGTTTAAGAAATTCCGGAAAGGAATTTGGGATTTCGATAGGTCGTTTTGAGTAAACGAACCCCGATGGAAAATCCGAGCGCACCGTTAGGTCCGTCTCGTCATTTATGACCTGTAGCAACTTTCGGAATTGGATTCCGAGGTCGTTTGGTTAAAATTCGCTATTTTGGCGAAAGTCGAAAATTGAACCTTTCCCGTGGGACCCACTTTTTGAGTTCTGGAGGTCCGAATTGAGTTCCGTCTTGACGAACATGTCACACAAGTATTTTATGACTTGTGTACAAAATTTGGGGTCATTCCGAGCTTCGTAGGATCCCGTTTGGACCCAAAACAGTTCGGATTTTTCTGGTGCGAAACTGCTGTTTTCTGCTACTGTTTCTGTTGCGAGCAGCCAGAAAAATGGCATTTTTCCGGCCAATCCGTAAGGAATTAGGAAACACTCAAAACATGAAAGTTGTAGACCTTTGAGTTTTAGTTTTAATGCCATTAGTTTCAGGTCATTTGGACATTCCTATCAAAAGTTATGATTATTGGAACAGAGGCTGTTACAGTGGTAAAAACTGCTATAAAAGGGTCATTTCGGGACAGATTTCGGGAAACCGAATTTTTATTCAAAGGAGGCGATTTGGAGGCGATTTTGGAAGGTTCAAAACGTGTATAATCATAAGGTAAGCCTCCATAACTCATTTCATATCATATATCATGAGAATCAAAGCTTGATTCATAGGAAATGAGTTAGAATCCTAGATTTTAAGATTTGGGGAAAATCAACGAGTAAGGCTCGTATGAGAAATCTAATTGCATATTTGGACTCACGGGAGTGTGGGGAGTCCGGAAATATATATTTTATTAATTTTGGGCTCGGTCCCACCCAAGGGTATTTTGGTAATTTTACCCTAAAATGCTTAGAAGCTTAATTGCTTATAATTGAGCACTAATGAGTGCTATATTGTCTTGATAGACTTAGAGGAAAGTCCCCCGATGACAAGAAGAGCAGGAAAGGAGTTTGCTTCCTAGCTTTGAACCGGAATTCGAGGTAAGTGAGACTTGACCTCTACTTTGCTTTTGGATATGTCCATCATGCTAGTACGCTTCGGGTACTTTTATGTGTTTAGCTTAGGGCTATATATTAAATGGAAATTGACCTGGCATTGGCTAGGTATACTACTTGCTATTATTTAAATATAGATAGTAAGGACATGAGCTAGACCGAGGATGTTGCCGGTATTTTATTGAGGTTGCTTTGCCGAGGTCTAGCCGGCATTGTATGACTTAGTATTATTATTATTCACGTGACGGGTCGAGTAGTGCTGTCTTTACGTAATCGTTGGTTAGACGTCACGGTAGTAGAGATTGTACCTCCAACCCGTTGTTGAGTTAACCTCCGCCTTACGTTTAGCTAGCATAACCTTCCTTGGTTGCGGTGATGGATTGTTGTGGGTAAATGTTCTCGTGACGAGACGTGTGGTGCTAAATTAGGGTGACTCGAGGTGAGACGTTGCAGGAGTAGGGATTGTACCCCCAAACTATTGACAAGTTGACCTGGGACCCACCCTCTGCTAGCATAGCCTTCTTCGGTCACGTAGACCATTTTGATATCCCTATTGTGCGCGTTGAGTACGCTGCCTATGTTGATATACTTACTGTGCGCGTTGAGTACGCTGCCTATGTTGATACTTACTGTGCGCGTTGAGTATGCTGCCTATGTTGATACTTACTGTGCGCGTTGAGTACGCTGCCTATGTTGATATACTTACTGTGCGCGTTGAGTACGCTGCCTATGCGACCTACGTATTGTGCGCGTTAAGTACGCTGCCTATATTGTTTATGCTTGACAGGGGTGTTGCTAGCCCACCGTAGGTTTGGGTTAATCGGCGTGGAAGTAGAGATTGGACCTCCAAACCACTGTTTGGTTGACCTATGCCTTACGTTGGGTGGACATAATCCTCTATGATTGATGTGTATGTTGCATTGGGATTGTCGACGTATTTATTGTGCGCGTGGTGTATGCTATATATATATATATATATATATATATATATATATATATATATATAAAACTACATCCGTATAGATATATTTGTATATTTATATACTTGGATATTTACATTGTGAATATGTGCGATTGCGCTACTTATTTATATAGGTACGGCCGTGCTTAGTTGCTTGCGAAGCATATTGCGACTTGTCCCGCAAGGGTGATTTAGCGGGCCTGTCGATGATCTTACTGGGCTTCGGCTCATAACTTACTCTGCCACATGTGCAGGTACTTCTTCTAGACAGCTATCGAGACAGTAGTGACCCGTACGAGGCTGCTGTATTATTTTGTTGAGGTGAGCCAACCGTACAGTCCACGGTGGCGTACCGCCAGTGTTGTTTAGAGACAGATTTCATTTCTCTTCTGTTGTATTTTATTTTCGGATTGAGTCTCAGTAGATGCTCCATAAACTATGTTGGGTGTAGTAGACGGTGTGTCTACATTTCTTTGGATTTAGTTATTTATCCACTTCTGCTTCCTTCATTCTCTATTTCTTTTTCGCTTTATTGTTATTTTGGTTCGCCTAGGGAATATTGTTTAGGTGCCATCACGGGTCCAGATTTTGGGTCGTGACAGTTCCCCTCGAATGCAGGAGTTTTCCGCTTCGGGATGGGATGACGGGCACATGTGACCCTTTGCATCAGATTTCATCTCATTTCATTTCATTTCTTTTCATACCATTGTGTAGACTTGTGGTACATAACTACTGTTCTACTTATACGTGCATTGCTTATTTGTTAATATGTTTCTGGCTCATATTCCTGGCTGAGTTTATGGTTTCATACGTGTTTCCGGTTATTATCTGGCTCCGCCTTTTTATAATTCAAATAAGAGGAGTTTGGTTTATCTGTTTCTTCTCCCTGGCTAGCTATCATATTCTTTGAGGTGGCTAGTCTGCCCCACTTGAGTCCTTTTGACTCACCCTTGTTTGTTGTTTGTTTCTTGTCTATCTATTTCGTTTCGGCAGGTTCACTCTAGGATTGAGTTCGCCACGTTGTTCAGGAGCGAAGACGACTTCAGCTGTCAGGGTGAGCCAGCTTTATTCCGGATGGCTACCAGTTTATTATTTATTATTTCAGTTGCATTTTGCTCCCTTCAAGAGGTATCTGTTTTCTTTTGTACTTTTAGATGTCTAGTCTGGATAACCCTAAACCTAGTATTTTGGGTAGTCAGCTGTAATTTCTTTTGTAAAGCTTAGAAGTAACAGTATGTCTGTGATTTCTTTTAAGTCTTGTCCTTATTTGTGAGTTGTTATATTTATTTTCCTGATTTAATTGGTAAGGGTTCGCCCGACGGGTCTAGGAGAGGATGTCGGGTGCCCGCACGGCCTAACCGGATTCTGGGTTGTGTAACCTTGGGACTTGAAAGCGAAGGGATGATATCCTAATCCCTTGGCCACCGCCTTCCCTTTAAACCTTTTCCTTTTTTCGTTTTTTTTCTTTTGAAAACTTGTTGTTACGACTAAAATTAAAATGGAACCCTACGAAACTCGAAATCATCAAAAATTTCTCAAGCAAGTTATACAAAATTTGTATGATGTACTCGCTAAGATGGATCTCGAATTCGATTTCCCAAACTCGAGTTATAAATTAAACAATAAAAAAACAAATTATTAATTTTTTGGACTTTAGCGGAAACTATCCGAACGACCTCGGAATTCACTTCCAAAAATTTACTTAGGTAAAAAATGACCATATGAACCTAACTATACTTTCATATTTCAAATCGGAGCTCATTCGCCAAAACCGAGCTCGAAAACCTCTTTTTAAGATTTACCAACAACGGAAACTGAAACCTTTTTTCTGATACCTACCAAATGAGGTCTGATTTAACTCAAAATTTATAGACATGTCCTAATGGACCTTACGAATATTTTAAGTCTTCGACATGCCAATCGGAGTCCTAACTCCCAAAACGACTGCCTTAGGTCGTTTCACTTTTCACAAGATACCCATAGGTAAAAGGCAAAAAAAGAAAAAAAAGAGAAACCTTTTATAGAAGTTTCAAGGTCATATATAAGAAGGGTTGATCTGAATTTCAACACAAAAAGTGAATCCAACAATGCTTCATGTCAAAAGTTGCTAGATCTAAGACTCAAATAATAGGGCAAGGTATTATTCACTCCGACTCCGTAAAAAGAATCCTTGTCTATAATTATCTTTACTAAAATATATCTAGTTGTTGTCTTCATTCATTTAAAAAAATATTGTGTGTATAATTAATATATTAACTATTTTGATAAGGTCTGCAACAAATAATTCAGCATTATTGAATAATATCTTGGCTTTGTTTGACTTTTAGGCGCAATGAAATTTCTAATTTTTCCTTTTTAAATTAGAAGAGAAAATTCGTGCATAAGACAAGCTATAATGAAATGCTATAAACTACACATTATATTCCAATAGTATAATTTGCTATTTGCCTCTGTGCCATCTAATTGCACTAGTATATATTTTAATCGACTGTGAATTTCTTATGTTTAATATTTAGGGATGACAATGTCTTCATATATCTGAAAATTTCTTTTAAGATTTAAGCTAAAATAACTTTTGTCAATGAAGTAGGTCAATGGTGAATTAAACTTGAGATCTTAGAAGAGTCATGGTTTATATTTCTCCTAAAATTTCACTAAAACATAATCACTTTCTAAATTATTCGTATTCATGTTCATTGAATTATCGTGACAAAGAGTAACTCATAATTAATCAATCCAGTGGTTTGGTTTGACTTTTGAGGCTTGACACCTCACTTCCATTATGGGTTGTGATTTTTTTTTCGGGACTAACTTTATAGTTTACTCATTTGATATAATGATAACTATTTTCTGCACGCACACAATATATACAGTTTAAGTAATAAGATAATACGACCAAGTGTTATATCTACAGAAATTTATGATTAGCTATTAACTAAATTAAAAAATTTAGAATTATATAAAGAAGGAGAATTGGTTTTGTTGATTTGAGATTTAACTATAAACTAATGACAAAAATTATGACTAAACAATTAAATTAATCAATCACGCAAACTAAGTTTTCAGATATCAACGGGAAAAAAGTATTGTGGGATATCTTGTAATGAGGACAGAAAATGCAAAAAAAAAAAAAAAAAAAAAAAAAATAAAATAATAAAATAAAAAAAAATTGTGATGCTTTGGTTGTCATAATGCAATTCAATGCACATATTGAAAATGATGTTGGGGAGTGGATCGGCTGGAGTAGAGTTGGTGGTTGGAGACGTGGATTTTGTCATTTAACAAAGTTAAACAGTCCATTAAAACAGTAAAGAGACATGAAAGTTAAAATGATTTAATTGTGAGTTGAACATGAGATTTCAGAAGGGTTGTGGTTTATAGTTCTCCTAAAATTTCACTAAAACTGTAACACCTCGATATTTTATAATAATTAATTTATTTTATTTAAATTTGAGTTGGAGAAAAAGCTAGAAAACTAATTAGATGGCTTGTGGGCCTAGTGAAAAATATTAGGGTTTTTTACGCTATATACCCATGAAATTCAAAGTATTTACAAGTCATACCCATTAAAAATTACACTACCCATGAAATTAAAAGTATTTACCAACCTACCCATTTATTACTGTATATCTTTATTATACCTTATGGGTGTATACCTTTAAGATATACTGCATAAATAATGATATACAAGTCTAGATATGGTTGTATACCTTTAAGGTATACTGCATAAATAATAGTATACAAGTCTAGATGGGTAGGACATGTAAATAGTTTATGGGCAAGGCTTGTAAATATAAAACTTATGGGTAGATGTGGGTAAATATTTTGATTTTGTTGGGTATTTTCGTAAACCTTCCAAAATTTTATATTGATTGGACCCTAAATATTTGGTAAATTAAAGGGTGAAGTTATGGGCTAAGCCAACATCTTTTTTATTACCCTATACTTTAAAAAAATTTCACCTAGTACCCTCAATAAGAGGTGGTCTTACCTAATTACCCCCACTTAGAAATGTTTTAACTAAATGCCCTCCACATCATCCACCCCTCTGAGAAAGGACTCTTTTGCCCCTGGTTAAACCTAATTCACATTGAATGCATTCCTTTCTCTCTTTTCCAGTTTTTTTCCTTGTTTCATCTTAGTGTGCTGGAGATTTACGGGTTTGTTTTTCTCTCTATTTCGTATGTTTATATTATGTTTGTTCTATTATTTTTTCTTTAAAATGTAATATTATTTCGCTAATGATTTAACTGTATTTATTTTTTCTTGTAATTTATTTTTATACTTATTGTTTATATATTTATCTGTTAGTTTTTTTTTTTTTTTTGCATTTGGATGGATGATCGTTGAATTAAGTTTGAGCTTCGCTTGTTTTTGGTTGATTATGGTGATTTGAAAGTTTTTACTGGTTATAGCTATTAGATTTTTGTTCTGCTCATTGTTTAGAGCTTAAAGTCTTGGTCATGGCCAAGAGTTGCATAGAATTTTTCTTCAAGTTGGTTATTGCATTAGCTTTTAAAGTTTTGGCTATTGCCAATATTTGCAGAGATGTTCCGTGTAAGTTGTCGCTTCCAGCAGCACTTTGAGTCTTGGCTATTGTCAAGAGTTGCAAAGACTTTGTCTACAAGTTGTTCACTGCAGTAGAGGTAAAAGTCTTGGCAATTACCAATACTTTTAGAGATTTTCAGTGTAAGGTCTCCCTTGCACCAGAACTTAAAATCTTGGCTATTGCCAAGAGTTGCAGAGACTTTCTCTGCAAGTTTTTCAATGCAATATAGGTAAAAGTATTGGCAACTGCCAATAATTTTAGAGACTAGTTCTACAAGTTGCCTCTCCCACTAGAGTTTAAAGTGTTGGCTATTGGCAATAGTTGTAGAGACTTTTTTCTGTAGTTTGCTCTTTTCATCAGTCATGCATTCTGTGGTTGTTGCCGTGTTTTTCAGTTGTCTTTGCTTTTGGTCTGTTGACTTTGAATTATAGTAATGACATAGGAATTTTTCTGCATATTATTCATGAGTTCATGATGGCACTTCGTAATGTATGTTTCCTTGTCTTTACTTGTTGTTTTGTTATCATACTATTTTTGTAATTTTATTTGTTGAATATGCATATTCCATCTTTTGTTCCTATAGGAAGGAGATCAATTTTAAAGTTTGAGCACTGGTTTGATGCCAAAGGATCTTGGGGTGGTGATGTGAAGTATAGTAGTTTGGTTAGTGAATTTTTGACGGAGCGGCAATTAACGTTGTTGAAAGGTGGAGTTTTCGAAAAATTTATGGAGTTGGGTGATCTAAATTTATGAAGTATTTTGTTATTATGTGTTGTCATTGTTACTTTTTTAAATTTTGCAGGTAATGGATATTGAATCTTCTGATCATGATCATGTACATTTAGATGTGGCAGATGATTTTATAAGTCAACCAAGATTTTCTGATGAAGGTGCCAGGAAGAGGCAAAAATGTGATGTGGGTGATGAATTTCCGAATTTTCATTTGTTACCTCCGTCGCAAGATGATCCATGTAGTAGTCCAAATAAGATTTTTAGTACTGCAAAAGAGTTAGAGAAAGTCGATGAGTAGCTTTAATTATGTGTGTTTCATATTTACTCCGTTTGTTATGTTTATGTAAACAAGTATACTTGGATGTTTGATATTTTTGTTATTTTAAAGACTGGAGTTGTTTTGAATAGGATGAGATGAAAGTGTTAGCAATTGCAAGACTTCAACGCATTTTAGTTGTTGTGGGGTGAAGGAATTAGATGGAAAATCTTGACATTAGCCAAGACTTCAATTCTAGTTAATTAATTCCAAGTCTAATAATATATAATTAATTTAAAATTGATAAATAGTTCGTAGAGGGTTGTGCTGGTAATATTTTTGCCAAGACTTGGTGGAAATTTAGCTGTCAATACTATTGCCTATGGCAAGACTTCAACGCCAGTTAATTATTTCTAATATAAAAGTCGATAAATAAGTTTCAGTAGGAAGTCTTACCCTTTGCCAAGACTTTGCGTCAAGTTAAATTGAATTGGTTATCTGTATGAGTGTAAAGTCTTGGCTATAGCCAAAAGTTTAGTTTATTGATAATATTAACTTTTCAATCACGTTTGATTTTTAAAAATATTTATAATCAACAACTGCCCATCCTTTTGATGCAACACCATGCTATGGTTAGCTTCATTCACAAAGAATTTGCATGTACTTGTGGTGGTGGTAGTGGTGTTGTTACTTGACATGTCATTCATTTTAATAACTTCTACTATGAAGCTAAATTTTCTGGAATTGTCATCATTCTTCAGCAGATACATGCAAGTCTTAAGTTCTTGATCGTTTGTTACCATCATGCCTCTGCACGTTTCAAGATTCGTGTCAAACCTTATCTTTGCTTCACTTTCATCAGTGTTGATGCTTAGAGCATTACAAATTTCATTTTCAAATGCCTAGTACGTTATATCGTCTTCAACAAGTATCAACTTTATGTCATGGTTTCTGGATTTGATGTTTGAATCTCATTCCCCATTATAAGCTATGCAAATGCAATGTGTTTCCATGGTACTAATCCTGCACATAATCAATACAGATGATATGCTTAGACTTTCGTACACCGATCACATAGATAGAAGCAGGATCATGGTATATTGGAAGCGAATGCTGGGTAAAAGTGTTGCCCTTTCTGTTGGACTTGAGGTAAAAGTCCTGGGCATGGCCAAGACTTGCAAAGACTTTATCTACAAGTTGGTCATTGCAACAGGGCTTAAAGTCTTGGCAATAGCCAAGAAGTCTTCCCAAGGTGCCCATTGCACCAAAGCTGCAACTTTTGGGAATAGCCAAGATTTGTAGAGACTTTATCTGCAAGTTGGTCATTGCAACAGGGCTTAAAGTCATGACAATAGCCAAGAAGTCTCTCCAAGGTGCCCATTGCACCAGAGCTGCAACTCTTGGCAATAGCCAAGACTTGCAGAGTCTTTATATGCAAGTTTCCCATTACAACAGGGCTTAAAGTCTTGGCAATAGCCAAGAAGTCTCTCCAAGGTGCCCATTGCACCAAAGCTGCAACTCTTAGCAATAGCCAAGACTTGCACAGACTATATTTGTAAGTTGGTCATTGCAACAAGGGTTAAAGTCTTTGCAATAGCCAAGAAGTCTCTCCAAGGTGCCCATTGCACCAGAAGCTACAACTCTTGGCAAAAGCCAAGCCTTGTAAAGACATTATCTGCAAGTTCCCCATTGCAACATGGCTTAAAGTCTTGGCAATAGCCAAGAAGTCTCTACAAGTTTCCAATTGCAACAGAGCTTAAACTCTAGGCAATAAGCCAAGAGTTACAGAGAAGTTTACCCTTGCAACAGGGCTTAAAGTCGTGGCAATAACTAAAAGTCTGTGTCATATGCTAATTGCTGCAGAGCTTGAAGTCTTGGCTATTGCCAAGACTTTTAGAGACTTTCTCTGCAAGTCCGCATGGCAAATGTGTTTAAAGTCTTGACAATACGCAAGACTGGTAGAGAATTCATACACTTTATGCAATTAATACAGATTAATTTTTTTATGATACTGCATATTATAAATACTGCAATCAATCTAATGTCATGTATTTTTTGATTATTATGAATAAAAACCATATCTCCTTTTGTTTATATAGAATTTTAACCAAAGTTAAGCATAATATAAATGAAATTATAAAGAAATTAATCAAATTGTTAGTAAAATTCAATAGCAATTTGAAGAATCTTACAGTAAACCTTTGCTTGAACGGAGCAATCTCTGAAAGGTATGGGTCTTTAGGGTTGCTGTGATCGCGTGAATAGTGAAAAGGAAGGGGATGGACTGTGCGCGTCTTTTTATTGATTTGTAGGGGTATTTTGGTCCGAAAAAAGTTTCATTAAACTAATGAGGGCATTTTTGCTAAGCATCTGTTAGTGAGGGCAATTTGGCAAACCATTGCATCCGGTAGCATATATTTGCAATTCACTCCTATACTTTTGGGTATATATTATATACTCTGTGGTGTCTTGTTCGAGGATAGAAATCATAAAAAAGTGAGCTTCTACATAACTTCATGGCGGCACCGCAAGAATCTAGCACCTAAGCTTTCAAAAATTTCCAAGTCTAAAGTATACTCCATGGCTTTACTGTCTATTATATTTAATGAACTTTTGTTGCCTTTATTAGGAACTCTTTGAAAAATGAAAATAGTTAGAGATTAGTTTATGATAGGGGTGTTAATATTGATGGTAGTATTGGAAAATGAAGCTGTAACTTTGAGGAGCAGTCAATACAATTAAATCACTACATTTTATAATTAGGATATTTTTCTTGCTTTCGTTCCCGTAGTTAGCTAGGTGCTACAGTTGGCATTTTATTTTTGTTTATGGCCTTGAAATTGCTTCCTTTCCATATTTCATTATGTTACCATCTTTTTAGGACTTGTAAATGCTTTTTTTCATCCATACTGCATGAACTAAACCAGATTGTAAAACCTCTGTTTCTTGACTTCCTATTAACTTAAAACTGAATCACATACATATTATTTAATTAAGCTATGTGTCACGATCCAAAATCCTAGATAGTCGTGAGGGCACCCGAACTAACCCTGTCGGGCGAACCCACTCGCTAAATTAACAATTAATCTCAATAATATCAAAGAAATAATATAATAAAATCCGAGCTGTGATTTTTATTACTGAAATACGCGGAATATCCCACAATACAAATGAAAGGTCTAATCCTCTACCATAAGTCATGAACATCTATAAGATAAATACTGAATAAAAATATTCGGAAAGTCCGAAACAATAAATGACAGGAATGAAATAACTGAAAGGTGCGCCACCACGGAATGAGGATGGTTGGCTCACCGCTGATCAATAAGAAAATCATCAACTCTAGCCACGGGCTCACTGGTACTCGGAACCGTATCTGCCCGAACAAATTATTAGAAAACAACAAAAGAAAATAACGTAAGCCAAAAGGACTTAGTAGGTGGATAGGCTAGTTCCTATGAAAGACAATAAACTAGTTTAAGCAATAAATTAACAGAATAGAGGAGGGAGAAAAGAAATATGTTATAATTCTCTATTCAGATAGTTAATCAAATCACATCATTCGACATTAATAAATCCCATTCAAAGAACCAACAATTAAACTCAATTCATAGAACAACAGAATATGTGGGCCAACTCCGAAAAGATTTGATAATGAACCAATTCCTAGGCTTTCAAATGTACCAACTCCGAAATAGATAGTGGACCAATTCCGAGGCTATCAAATGGACCAACTCCGAAAAAATATTCAATTGGACCAACTCCGACATAGCAAAGTAGTCCTAAATTTCCATGTCAAATATGCATATAACTTGCACTACTTTAACCAACAACAGGGAGCAGACACAATCCAAGAAAATAACACATATTCCAAGTTAAGATTTAAATATAATGAAAACGTGTAAACGATTACACCTAGGGCAGTGCACATACAAGGAACGTATGCACAATATTCTGCGTGGACAAATTCCACCAAAGAAAGGGATAGAATCACCTACCTCTATTCGCAGAGCCACAACACTTCTCAACAATCGTTTTTCCTTGCCGAATATCCTCCAAACGGTCTTGCTCTAAGTAAAAGAATGGAGTAAATAATTAATTTATGCTATTCTTTTTCATATTTCCAATCCCAACCAAATATATATATCACTATAAGGTAATAGCTTTGTTCTCACTATTAAGGGAATAAACTGTTATTAAAACCAACATAGTATATCAATTCAACACTAAAATAGTAGTTACTATGTCACTACTTAAGCGATATGGATCACATCTCCCGCTTTCTGCAATGGTATTGAATTCACTTGCTTTGTTACTTCCCTAATCAATTTGTTTCGTGTCTAATAAATTAATATAAAATTAATGGAAAAAATAACTTCATCTTTCATAGACACAAACAGTACATTCCTCCAAGCTTACTGTCACGACCCAAAATACGGCTAGGCCGTGCGGGCACCCGACATCCTCCCCTAGACCCGTCAGACGAACCCTTACCAATAAAATTAGGAAAATAAATATAATTCAATTCATAAATAAGAACAAGACTTAGAAGAAGCACAGACATAAGGTTACCTCTAAGCTGTACAAAAGAAATTACAGCTGACTACCCAACATACTAGGGTTAGGGTGATCCAGACTAGACATCTAAGAGTAGGAAAGAAGACAGATTCCTCCTGATGGGAGAAAAATGCAACTGAAATAATAAACATAAAACTGGTGATCATCTTGAATAAAAGCTGGCTCACGCTGATAGCTGAAGTCGTTTTCACTCCTTCAAAATATGGAAAACTCAATCCTGGAGCGAACCTGCCGAAACGAAATAGATAGACAAGAAACAAACAACAAACAAGGGTGAGTCAAAAGGACTCAATAAGTGGCGTAGACTAGCCACCTCAAAGAATAGGATAGCTAGCCAGGGACAAGAAAAATAGATAAACCAAATTTCTTCTTGTTTAAATTATAAAAATGCAGAGCCAGATTATAACAGGAAACATGTATGGGGTCATAAACTCATAAACAACCAGGGACATAAGATACACACTGTCGCGGCGTGCAACCCGATCCATATATTTATACCGTTGCAACGTGCAACACGATTCATATATTTATACCATCGCGGCGTGCAACCCGATCCATATATTTATACTGTTGCGGCGTGCAACCCGATCCACGCAACCCAGAATACGAGCCAGAAATATATAGGCAAATTAAAATATGTCCACAATATGGTCTATATATTGCATACACAAAACAAAGCATGATAGTCACACAATAGTCAGCATGCGGTGCAATGAGATGGGATGAATGCGGTATGATGCAATGCAGTCACATATGCCTGACACCTTCACCGGCTCGGGACTCTCATCGATTACCGGGAAGTATATGTAATGATGACCCTTTACCGGTGCGGGACTCTCATCACCAACCGGGAAGTACATGCAATAATGATCCTTCACCGGCTCGGGACTCTCATCGATTACCGGGAAGTATATGCAATACTCAAAACCAAAGTACAATGCTCATATGCTCAATGCAATACCAACAACAGAGCATAACATATAATATACAATGTAAATTCAAAGCTAAGGCGTAATGAGTACGCCTATCGGCAGCTACACACGAAGGAACACGTGGTAGAAAATCCACGAGGCCAAGTGCCTCCAAAGAAATAGATATAAACACTTACCTTATTACAGAGCTAGCACAGCTACTCGATAACCGCTTTGTCCTTTGGGTTCATTGTCAAATGATCCTGCTTATTCAGTAAGCAGAAAATATATCAAATTAGGCTAAAGGCTTCATTCCCTACATCTTAGGGCAATCCGGTTAGGAACCTGATACCCTATTTGTATATGCAATACGCAAGCTAGGCCTATGCACAGGGTTTAAGGTCACATAACCAAACCCTAAATAAATTACATTTATATGTTGCACATAACTCACTGAGTACGAATATATACTCAATTCCATTATCAGGGTCCAATTAACCCTTTAAACTATTAATTGAACTTATTAAAATGATGTCTAATATCCTAATTTTTACCGTCAGAATATATTCAAACACACGTAATTAACTAAAATAATGCATTAAGATCATTACCTGAATATTTCGGGGTAAAAATTCTACTTTTCTACGGCTTTTTTTTTTTTTTTTTTTAATTTTCTGGCATTTTTTTCGTTTTCCTGGTCTTGTTCTCGTTCTGTTTTATGTTTCTCGTTCTGTTAGTCCTTAGCTTATAAGCTAATGACTTACCCCCCACCGCCTTTCATTTTCTTTCTTTTCATTTTATTTAATTTTCTTTTCTTTTCGTTTTCGTGGCGACAATTAAAACGGAACTCTACAAAATTCGAAATGATCCGTAATTTCTCAAGTAAGTTATACAAAATATATGTAACACACTTGCTAAGGCGGATCTCAAATCGGACTCCCGAAACTCAATATGCAAATTAAATGAAAAAAGGTCAAATTATTTAACTTTCGGCATTTTAGCGGAAACTAGCCGAACAACCTCGAAATTCACTTTCGAAAGTTCACAAAAGTCACAAATAATCATATGAACCTAACGGCTCTTTCGGATTTCGAATCAGAGCTCATTCGCCAAAACCGAGCTCGAAAATCTCTTTTTAATATTTATCGACAATAAAAACTAAAACCTTTTTCCGATGCCTACCAAACGAGGTCTGATTTTAGCTCAAATTTTACAGATAAGTCCCAATGGACCTTACGAAGATTTTAAAATTATTGGCACGTAAATCAGAGTCCTATCTCCCGAAACGACCGACTGAGGTCGTTTCATTCTCCTCCACTTAGACTCTCGTTCGTCTTCGAACGAGCCTAACTCTAAAAAAAATTTGCACAGATAACAAGAGAACTTGCAAGACCTTCATAAGCTATTCCACGGGCATTATCTCCTGATTACAGGATCAGAATTATAACACGCATATCGTACTTTTGGAATAAAATATATCTGGATAATATGATAACACCATTGCACAGCTTATTCTGACTAAGCTGATCCTTCCTCGATCACGAGAAGCGAGTTCTACATTTTCGAAACAAAGATACATGGAACTTTGAATGGGTTAACATGATTCCGCCGACGAATCACCTCGTCGATATGCTTTTCGATATAGAATAGGCCAATGAAATAAAGAATTAGCTTACACTTTAGCAACTCTTTAGAGATTTAATATTAGCATTCTGTATAGGAGGAAGACTCCTCCACTTAGGGCATAAGCTCATACACCTAATTTGAATAGAAATAGCCATCCTCGCACAATTTGCTGGACTAAGGAAGACTTAGCTAAAAATAGAACGCGACTCAGATCTGAGCTACCAAATTACCTTCTCGAGTTGCCAAATAGCTGCAACTTTCGGGTTCACAAATCCATACCTTTGCCGTAAACACCACCGCCTGATGGATGGTGCTTCTATTACCCTTAGAAGCCTTAAAAAACAATAATATGCTTACCCGGCTACTATAACACGTACTCTGGCTCAACACAGGGAACATCACAAGCGGTTACTAAACCACCCAAGCTCACTAGTACCGAACAAAGAAGAGATGGCAACGGACTGAGGATAGAAATAATTAGAGCTTTAGGAAGCTTATCTTCATATTTGCTTGGCTACCAGAGCTAGACTTTTTTCGAGTCATGCTAGCTAAAGAATCGTAATTGAAGAAATGGACATTAAATAAGCTCTATGGAACAACATCCATGCCAATTTAACCTCCCAATAAGAAGGAAACTCTGACAATTTACCAGAAACCCTTTTATAACCCAGATAAGTTCATGGGATAACATGACTTTACTAGCGTTTTAAACCAAGAGGGGATACGTAAATCAAATATTACTTACTAACCACTTCAGAGCGGAAGAAACCATGACACTCCCTTATGGTGATGAACTAGAATCCCATAATCCAACCAACACCAAATTCCGAGAAGAGAGGTAAACTAATTTGATATAATAATAGAAGGTGGCACGACAAGATGCCAGGCAGACAATAGCGATACTCACTGTCAAATATTTCATAATTAGACCAGATAAATTAGAAGGGTATCATAAATGCTAGGAGTAAATCATACCAGAAGCTCGCCGCTCTGCCGCAACCGATTCTTAATAAAAATGACATCCAAGAAAACCATGGAAACATGATAAGACAACCATTTCCAAATTGATCGGAAGAATCAAAGCTTACACACATATAATTGAGGAAGAAATACTTGGGTCTACTACATCAGATACCTCAACATCCTGCTAGCCTGGTAGTTCTTAGAACTGCCTCTGCGGCTGAGCCGATCCGCTATCCTGATAATTACCTTATGAAGAACCACTGCCATCACGCTCTCGACCTCCACTGGATGGTGGCATTTCTCTGACTGATTGAGATCTAAATGAAATCCCTTGCGACTGTGCAGGTGCGTGATGATGAGAGAAAGGACGACTGCCTACTTGCCGAAGTAAAGGAAAACTCCTCAAAGGATAACCAGACTCATGACAATGATAACATTTTTCCGCTGAAAATAGAAGTAGGATAGATTGTTGATAGCTACAAAGAGAAAACTGAGTCTATCTTGATGAACTACTAGCGCACTTTAAGAATTACGCTCTATGAGCTGAGATAACCTGGCAGGTGGCCTCCCAAAATAATCAGAACTCTTACCTCTAAATGAGGTACCATGGTGTCCACCAGGGCCATAGGATCTCATTGCTCTTCCGCTCTAACTCTTCCCGCTCTAACTTATAGTATGCCTAATACCTCTGAGCAATATCAACGACATCAAATGAAGTCCCAACCTCAATTTATCGAGCCATCTGGGATCTCAAGGAAGAAAAAAGGTCACCAATAAATCTTTGAACATTCTTGAAAGGCTTATGGACTAGTTCTAGTGTATATCCAGTCATCCTAAAGAATTCAATCTCATATTCTGAAATCAACAGGCTAACCAACAGGCTACCCTGTCTAATCTACTCAAACTGGCGATACTCTTCATCTCACTCGCTACTCGAAAGGAACTTTTCTATGAATCTAGAAGAAAAAATCAAGCCAAGTTAGTTAATAAGAGAGCGACCCACCAATTCAAGGCTGGACCCCTGAAACTGGAAAGCAGAATAATCAACACCATACCGCTCGATATAATCAAGAGCCTGAAGGATACCCTGACCTCATTTTATTATAAAAAGAATCATGAGGTTTATTTGATGCATTGCTTAAGAATATCGGAAGGTTCAACCGCGTAAAATAATGCAACCTCTTTGGGCACTCGGACCGAACTGTTACCTCGGCTGGCTAACCAGCCAGAAAAATTGGTGGCACAACCTATGCTGCCTCTGGAACATAATTTACTTGGGCAACATCAGGAATTGCAACAAGAACTCCCTAAGTCCGAACATCTGCATATGCGGCGACCTGATAAGCTGCCTAGCAAATAATAGGTTCTTACGGTATCTGCGTCGCTAAAATTCTCGTAAAAGCATCGTAGAGAGCCAAGGAAACCACAAGGCCCTACTCCCTTGCCCATCGCAAACTCGCACCGCTGGGGCCCGCGTGACTGGATCGTCACCACGATCCACAGCTTTCGGGGCTTGGGTAGCTCTAGCCCCAGGCTAGACTACTTAATCCTGAACTCCTACCATTTGCTGATTTGTCGCACGAGGGTTCACAATTACCACAAACGAATTAACGAAAATACTTTTGCATCCTAGACTGACGCACCATCAGAAAATAAGGAAGTAGAACTACGTAAATGCCATCATAGCCTCTCGTAGATAAGTACGGACGTCTACATACTCATCAGCGAGACTCTACTAGACACTGTCTTACTCTGGACAGACTCTAAACTGGGCTCTGATACCAACTGACACGACCCAAAATCCGGCTAGGTCGGGCGGGCACCCGAAATCCTCCCCTAGACCCGTCGGGCGAACCCTTACCAATTAAATTTGGAAAATAAATATAATTCAATTCATAAATAAGAACAAGACTTAGAAAAAGCACAGACATATGGATACCTCTAAGCTTTACAAAAGAAATTACAGCTGACTACCCAACATACTAGGTTTAGGGCCATCCAGACTAGACATCTAAGAGTAGGAAAGAAGACAGATGCATCCCGATTGGAGCAAAATGCAACTGAAATAGTAAACATAAAACTGATGGCCATCCTGAATAGAAGCTGGCTCACCCTGACAGCTAAAGTCGTTTTCGCTCATTCACAACGTGGCAAACTCAATCCTGGAGCGAACCTGCCGAAACGAAATAGATAGACAAGAAACAAACAACAAACAAGGGTGAGTAAAAAGGACTCAATAAGTGGGACAAACTAGCCACCTTAAAGAAAGGATAGCTAGCCAGGGAGAAAAAAAAAATAGATAAACCAAATTTCCTCTTATTTAAATTGTAAAAATGCAGAGCCAGATATTAACAGGAAACACGTATGGGATCATAAACAACCAGGGACATAAGATAGACAGAACATCTAGGTTTTTAAGTATCCCAAACATATCAACAATCAGAAATACATACTGTCGCGGCGTGCAACCTGATCCATATATTTATACCGTTGCGGCGTGCAACCTGATCCATAAATTTAAACCATCGCGGCGTGCAACCTGATCCATATATTTATACTGTTGCGGCGTGCAACCCGATCCTCGCAACCCAGAATACGAGCCAGAAATATATAGGCAAGTTGAAATATGTCTACAATATGGTGTACATATCGCATACACAAAACAAAGCATGATAGTCACACAATAGTCAGCATGCGGTGCAATGAGATGGGATGAATGCGGTATGATACAATGCAGTCACAAGTGCCTGACACCTTCACCGGCTCGGGACTCTCATCGATTACCGGAAAGTGTATGCAATAATGACCCTTCACCGGCTCGGGACTCTCATCGATTACCGGGAAGCATATGCAATAATGACCCTTCACCGGTGTGAGACTCTCATCGCCAACTGGGAAGTATATGCAATAATGATCCGGTCACCGGCTCGGGATTCTCATCGATTACTGGGAAGTATATGCAATGATCAAAACCAGAGTACAATGCTCATATTCTCAATGCAATACAAACAACAGAGCATAACATATAATATACAATGTAAATTCAAAGCTAAGGCGTAATGAGTACGCCTATCGGGAGCTACACACGAAAGGAACACGTGGTATAAAATCCACAATGCCAAGTGCCTCCAAAGAAATAGATATAAACACTTACCTTGTTACAGAGTTAGCACAGCTACTCGATAACTGCTTTGTCCTTTGGGTTCATTGTCAAACGATCCTACTTATTCAATAAGCAGAAAACATATCAAATTAGGCTAAAGACTTCATTCCCTACATCTTAGGGCAATTCGGTTAGGAACCTGATACCCTATTTGCATACGCAATACACAGGCCAAGCCTATGTATAGGGTTTAAGGTCACATAACCAAACCCTAAATAAATTACATTTATATGTTGCCCATAACTCACTGAGTACGAATATATACTCCATTATCAGGGTCCAATTAACCCTTTAAACTATTAATTGAACTTATTAAAATGATGTCTAATATCCCAATTTTTACCGTCAGAATATATTCAAACACACGTAATAAACTAAAATAATGCATTAAGATCATTACCTGAATGTTTCAGGGTAAAAATTCTACTTTTCTCCAGCTCTTTTTTCATTTTATGGCATTTTTTTCGTTGTCCCTGTCTTGTTCTCATTTCTGTTCTATGTTTCTCGTTCTGTTAGTCAGCTTATAAGCTAAGGACTTACCCCCACCGCCTTTCATTTTCTTTCTTTTCATTTTATTTAATTTTCTTTTCTTTTTGTTTTCGTGGCGACAATTAAAACGGTGCTCTACGAAATTTGAAATGATCCCAAATTTCTCAAGTAAGTTATACAAAATATATGTAACACACTTGCTAAGACGGATCTCAAATCGGACTCCCGAAACTCAATATGCAAATTAAATGAAAAAAGTCAAAATATTTAACTTTCGGCGTTTTAGCGGAAACTAGTCGAACAAACTCGAAATTCACTTTCAAAAGTTCACAAAATTCACAAATAATCATATGAACCTAACGGCGCTTTCGGATTTAGAATCGAAGCTCATTCGCTAAAACCGAGCTCGAAAATCTCTTTTTAATATTTATCGACAATAAAAACTGAAACCTTCTTCCGATGCCTACCAAACGAGGTCTGATTTAGCTCAAATTTTACAGATAAGTCTCAATGGACCTTACGAAGATTTAAAATTATTGATACGTAAATCAGAGTCCTATCCTCCGAAACGACTGACCGAAGTCGTTTCACTTTCACACCTAAGTAGAAACACTAATTGGCATTTTGAGATACATACCACTAATTAGTCATCATTACCTAATCATTGTCTTAACTAATATAAAAATAATAGAAAAAAATATAAAACGGAAGCATCTAAATCTATAAAGGCCGAAACATGGAAACATTACTTTTGTATCTATTCCTACTTTCTAATCAATCATTGAATAATCATGATGTTCCCCCTCCCACTATGAAATACTAATAATAAAGAAAGTGATACTTTTAATATAATAATGATATAAATTTAGGGAAGAGTTGTACCAGTGAGTTTTCTAACAAAGAACTTGCTTAAACACAATTTGCAATGTTCCAACACATCTTCTTGCTTTAGAACGGAACAACTCTTTCACTGTTTGAAAATGCCGCACGAAACCCTATTTCTCCTTAGTAGTTCTACTCTCAAAACATGGCCTCGTATTCCGTAGTTATAATTTGACACCGGCAGTTTCCGTACATGTCTACTCCACTACTCCACATTCAATGTTTATTAAATTATATGAACCCAGCTAGTATAAGAAAGTGTCTAATTGGTCCGGTAATTATCTCTAATTATATCTTTAACCATAACAATTAATACAAAAGTACCATAACTAATGGAATAATAACTAAAATAAATAAATAACATTTATAAAATAACGGGTCGTTACACTATGGTCATTAATTTGTGACTTAAGTAATAATATAATGGATGCAATTGGTTGAATTTTAGTGTATTGGTATATATTTAACATTAATGGTGTAGTTCTTGAGATGTTTAAAGTGGCATTTAACCCCAAGTTATATATTTAGTAAATATTGAGAGTTGACACCCTAATACATATCAAGATCAAAACTTGATTATTTAATTAGACTTGTGTCGATATGGGTAACACGATTGTGAGCGTAATTTCGGAGTTTGACCTCAAAGGCTTGGGGTTGACTTTTAGATTGCATAGAGCAGAACCGTTTGGAAGAATTTAAGAAAGGAAAGGCTATTGTTGATTAGCTAGTGCGCATCGGTCCCCGAGGTAGGTGGTTTTATCCCTTTCTTTCGGTGAAATTTTTTCACTCGGGATTTTGTGCTTATATTCTTTTTATGTATACTGCCCTTGGTATAGTTCGTATACCTATTCTTCGCATTTGATCTATGATTTGGTATTATAGTGATTTTTTCTAAAAATTGTTAGTGTATAATCGTAATTGGCTTGTTACATGATACCGGTAGAGTATGATTTGAGTTATTAGTTTGTGTAATTCATGGCTTGTTGGTATTTGATACATATATTCGGAGTTGGTCCATTACTATATTTTCGGAGTTGGTCCATGGTTGTACTTCGGAGTTGGTCCATTTGGTACATATATTGGAGTTGGTCAATTTACCATGATATCTACTTGCGTTGATTTTTTTTTGGTTAATTTATTGGTGCTTGTGATATTATTTAGTGAGCTACTTGAGAACTGAGTTAAACACACACTATTTTCCTCTCATTTCCATCTATCATTCATTGCTAGACTTGTTTCTTATTGTTTTAGAAGTTCGTCTATCCGCCTACTAGTCCTTTTGACTTACGTTGTTTCCGTTTATGTTTGCCTCTTATTTTACTTTGTTCGGGCAGGTGTGGATCCGGGTTCCAGCGAGCTTCGTGGCTGAGTTAGAAGCTTTTTGAGAGTCCAGCAGTGAGCCAACCATACTTACTTCATTGTGGCGCACCTTTCAGTTTTCAATACTATTGTCATATCTAGTTTCGGACATACATACATAAATACATACATACATATATATATATATATATATATATATATATATATATATATATATATATATATATATATATATATATATATATATATGTATATTATTTAGATGTTCATGACTTATATTGAGGACCTAGACTGTTTGTTCAGGGGACAATTCCGTATTATTATTCTATTTATGGATATCATTTGGGATATTAGTCTATTTATCTTTATTAAATTATTTTTGATTGTTTATAATTCAAGTGGGTTCGCCCAACGGGGTAGATTCGGATGTCCTCACCACCAGTTTTAGAATTAAGGGTCGTGACTAAAACATAATGACATTCTAAACTATTCATATTCATGTTCGTCAAAATATCCTGACAGAGTAACTCATAATTAATCAACCCAATGATTTGTTTTGATTTTTGAGGCTTGATATCTTATTTCCATTATTGGTTGTGAATTTCTTTCTTTTGTTTGTTTTTTATTTTCGTACTAGACTTAAAGTTTACTCATTTGATATAGTAACAATTATTTTTTGAACACATACAATATACGCAGTTTAAATTATAAAGTAATAAGATCAAGCGTTATTTTCATAGAAACATATGATTAACTATTACCTAATTAAATTATTTTGAATTGTATAAACAAGAAGAATTGATTTATTGATTTGAGAGTTAACTAAAAACTAAAGACAAAATTTATGACTAAAGCAATTAAATTAATCAATCACACAAACCAAGATTTCAGATATCAATGGAAAAAAATATTTCTATGTTATGGAATATCTTGTAATGAGGAGAGAAAATACAAAAAATAATTGTCATGCTGTGATTGTTAAAATGCAATTCAATGCACACATTGAAAATAATGTTGGGGAGTGAATGGGCTGGATTAGACTTGATGGTTGCAGACAACATGGGTTTGTCATTTAACAGAGTTAAACAATTAATTTAGACGGTGTAGAGACATGAAAATTAAAATAATTTAATGAATTGACAGGGAATAAATAAAGGAAAAAACAACAAAATAAAAGATTGAATAAGAGAAGAAGAAAGGGTGGAGAAATTACCTTAAAATGTGAATTCTTTGCCAAAGAATTATGCTACTTGTCTATATATCAAAATTAATACAGTATATATAGATTAGCTAAAAAAATTGATGTAAATATGGGATGCTTGTACACGAAATTCACACCAAGACATATCCATAAACGATATGTGTTACTTCGATTTATACTCTTCCTATAGTTCAACGAAGTTGAAAACCTTTTCATCTGCAAAATGTATTGACTTCTTGCAGATTCAAAGGATTAACACCATGCAGCAAAGCACACTGTTTTCTAGCCCAGACGGTCAATTTACACTCTACAGCATTAGGTCGCTGTGTTTGCTATATATCCCACAGCTCTTTGTTGGCTCACATGCATGCGGAGTTACTAGTGAAACCTACACTCCAAATTTTTTAAGACACTATTATTTGTTGAATCAACAACTTGCAGCAGCAAAGGGGCAAATATTTGATTAAAAGATTAAAGCAACATGGGACAATTTGTGTAGAGATACTTATAAATACTGACTCAAAGTGAACAACTAATAGCTCTCTCTATATATCTCTCCATTAACAAACTCAGTAATGGCTGGAGTCAACTCGCTTAGATCTGCTTTGTACTTCATTGTTCTTATATTCTTCGGTAATCAAATTAATTTTTTTATTTCTTTTTTCTTTTTCATCTTTTAGCTACTGCATAAATCGTTTCTATCTTTTGCATATCAGAATGTATAATATTTCATACACTTGATATTCATTCTCAATCAAATTAGTTTGTAGTTTGAATTACAATTTGACTGACTCTGAAATATAATGTCAATGTAACTGTTACGACTATTCTTTACAATTTGACTGACTCTGAAATAATGTCAATGTAACTTTTAGGACTATTCTTTAACTTGATACAAACTCTACAAGTAGATTTATTTATGCTTTCAGTAATGAAGATTAATTATTAGTATCACTTGTTTTTTTTATAAGACACTAATCAATAAGTAAAGTAACAAATAGAAAATATTTTAACTAAAAAGGAAAGAAAAATAGTAAATGTCTATATAGATGCATCTATAAATCGGAAGGCGAAGTTGTAATGAACTTAAGTATGAACTAAAAGATTGAATGGAAATTGACAAAAATTGGGATTTTATTGATTTTCAATATCTATTACAAACTAATACACGAATATTAAAGGGATAAAATGGTGACACAAGCTTCCATTGATGATGTAGTATACCTAAAAAGGATCAAGAATTTGGATGAGAAAGAGAAGAGAAAGAACGAGGGAGAGAGAGCGAGAGAATCAATTGAGGAGAAGGAGTAGGATTGTACCAGATTTCATAACTGCTTTCTCCCTCCTGATTAATCATATTTTACTAACTTGCTGCCTTCCTTTTAATTAATCTCAGCCGTTGCTTCCCTTTTAATCATAGCCGTTGATTACTTCCCTCCATTCATTACATTCCCTACCCCTTGAAGACTGACCTTGTCCTCAAGGTCAATATCTGAGAAGGTACTCCAGAATCAAATGCAGGCTGTGCAACTTAGCTACTGCATTAATGTGCTTTGTTGTTGGAGTCATGGCTCCTAGGGATGCTCGTGGCAGGTAGAATCGAACAACCACAAGAGTACCAGTGCCATCTACAATAATCCAGATAAATGAGCTTATATAGTGAATCTATTCTAAATTGTATCGTGGACATATCAGATGAAGAGGAGTTTGACCCTATCTCATAGCCTGTTATTGTATAGGTCGTGCTTGCACCAAGAAACGCCTTGGCTACACTAATACTTAATAGAGTTTTGACACTCTCATTCCAAACAATCACAGGGAATGCATCAAGCAAGCACATGCATTTAACAGCCTCATCAAAAGAAATTTCACTAAGAAGCATTAACCCAACATAGCACTTGTAATTGGTATTTTCTTTACAGAACACAATAGCCCAACTAACTCTCTTTTCAAAAATGTATCCTATATTTGAAGCTCCAATATAAAAATACCTTAGTCCTTGGCCAAATGTTACCAGAGAGTGTACTAAGCATGAAGAATATATGTCCGCACTATCGGATGCAAGCTTGTCGACTTCCCTGTTATATTCATGGGAAACCATTTTTCCTCCACTATAATCCAAACTTTGTTTAGAAGAAAACAAGTACTTTGGAGAGATTTTCCAATCATTTGATAGTATTTACTAAGATGGAGAAACAGAGATAATTCACAATATAACATCTCATTATTTTCTTCCGGAGATTCATCATGATCAAGACCAAGGATAACAAGTGTTGGAACTATCTCAATGTTCCGAAGAGCTTCCATTTTCTTTGCTTCTATATTGAAATCATCTTCACCCTTCTTCAATCTATCGTTAAACTTGCTACTGATAGAGTAGCAATGTTTGAGATTCCAACAAATCAGAAACTCTCTCATATGTTTAAGTTTAACAGAGAGAATCCCTTTGTTTGTTGCCAGGGAACATCCCAATAAGGATTGAAAATTTACTTGCACTTCATGGGATAAGGCAGCTATAGCAGAACCCTTGAACATTCAGAATTGGCAGTATCATTGAGTAACAAGTTGCTATCAACATTTTCTTCCACCAGGCATCCTTAGCTATGCCTCTTTTCAAGGTTAACAATTTATTGTGGTCCTTCTCCTTCTCATTAAGAAGAATATCTTCACTTCTTTGATTTTCTTGATTGGCAGATCCCGCCATGGACTCTATTACCTCGATCTGGGTTTCCTGTCGTGCAGACAAGAATTGCACTGGCAGTCAACTCTGTGTATACAATGTGTGTCCTCCTTTCTTAAGCAAACATCGAGACAGGAGTCGCATTGGCAATCGATGTCTGTATATATCCTTCATATTGCTTCGACGATGATTTTAAATTCACAACTATTCGACCCATTGTTTCCCTCAACTCTTTGGTTGTCATGTCTATATAATTTTTCACCTCATTTCTCTTTGAGCAATCATAGAGACAAGAATAGTTTTGACAATCAATGCTGCGTACGCAAGCTTCAACCATGATGAATGTTGCCCAAGAAAGTGCTCTGATACCACTTTGTTATGAACTTAAGTATGAACTAAAAGATTGAATGGAAATTGACAAGAATTGGGATTTTATTGATTTTCAATATCTATTACAAACTAATACAGGATGATTAAAGGGATAAAATGGTGACACAAGCTTTCATAAATGAGGTAGTATACCTGAAAAGGATCAAGAATTTGGATGAGAAAGAGAAGAGAAAGAACGAGGGAGAGAGAGCGAGAGAATCAGTTGAGAGGAAGGAGTAGGATTGTACCAGATTTCATAACTGCTTTCTCCTTTCTGATTAATCATATTTAACTAATTTGCTGCCTTCCTTTTGATTAATCTCAGCCGTTGCTTCCCTTTTAATCCTAGCCGTTGATTACTTCGCTCCATTCATTATAGAAGTGAACAATTTGAGATTACCAGTCTCTATATATTTCTCTCTCTTCACAAAATTTACTCACAAAAATGACTAGAGCCAAGTCGATTAGATTTGATTTTTGGTTCATTTTTCTTGTACACTATTGGTAATTAAATAACTTATCCTCTTTATATTTTCCTTATTTTTATCCATTTAATTATTATTTTTTAGCCGAGAGTCTATCGGAAACAACCTCTCCATCTTGGTGGGATAAGGTCTGCTACATCTCACCCTTCGCCAGACCCTACTTGTGGGATTACACTGGTATGTTGTTGTTGCTATTCCTCTAATTATTGCATAATTTATTTTTATTTTTGCATAACAGAATGTACCTACTCAATCAGATTTTTCTATATCTTGTTCAGTTCAATTGACTTAGCTTTACCGATGCACACGTAATAGATGTGGATTTGTCACGTGTGTTTCTGCCACTATCAAGAATTCCTTGTGGCAAGTCTTGTATTTGGATCCCTTGCATAAGTTCAACTGTAGGTTGTTCATGCCGTAATAAGGTTTGCTATAGCAATGAAATTATACCAGAAAAATATGTGGATCTTCCTGCGTTCAATATAATACCATGTAATGCCGAGTTAGGAGAGGAGCATATGTATGGTTGTGGTTAGACGTAATGAACAGAGTAATTCAATAATAATTATATCATGTTGGTATGTGTGTATTTCTATCTATTGAATTTGTGTCAAAGTCTAGCATTATGTGTAGCTGGCAAGATTGATGTATTATGATTTTTGCATTCCTGTACTCAAGTTACTCTTCTCAGACCACCTTGGTGGAAAATCACTGGGTATGTTGTTGTTGTACTCAAGTTACTAATAAAATGGCTCTCCTATTGTGTTCTAGAAAATATAATTTGTTTGCTGAACACTCTCATTTTATGATGGATCAGATTTGCAATATTTATGAGTTATGTGACCCCAACTGTTTGGATGAGAAATTAAACTACTGATTTTCGATTATCCTAGCCAACAAATTCTAACGATAATGATTAACGTAACCGGAATTTTATTTCTCGTCGGATTTTCTATTGTAGCCATTGGCGAAGGACGTAATGTATTGAAACTTCCATCAGAAGCTTCTAGATTCTTCGAGAAGGGAGAAGATGATGATTCAGCTGGAACAAGATGGGCTGTTCTTTTGGATATTATTTCTTCTATTTGTCATGTTCAGCCGTTCAAATGAAGGACCCGTTTCAAGTGAATTTTCTCATGCCTAGATAGATGTTAAAGAGAGGTGGTGTTGGTCAGATTTTAGTATACTAGTTTGATAGTTCGGAATATGTGATCATTTTCTTATTTTAAGTCCTCATCTGTTCTGGTGCATTTGGAAAACCTAGCCCTTTCGTTGCACTATAGTTATATTTAAAGAGAATTGCTTTTTGTAACTTTACTAAAACATTACAAGTTAAAGTTATACACACCGTAGGTGTAAAGAATTTTTAACACTATCAAGTCATTGTAAGGGTATTTACATGTAAGCCTCTATAGAAAGTGGAATCTATACTCTTGAAAATAAGGCAGATTACTGCTACAACAGGTAAAGGTGACTTGATCGTCTTTTTATAAGGTTAAAAGTCTTATCTTTCATCGTTATTAATCTAAAATTTGGATAGGCACGGGAAGGCATTACTGGTGACCATCGCAAGAGTGAAATTTGTTTAGTTGACTTTAAAATTGAAGTAATATCACTGGAGACACGCGCGGCAGGCACTCTCCCGAGGCTTTTTGCTGCATGACTTCCCCCAAGTCTTCAATTAAAAAAATGACCTCCAAGTTTTAAGAATTGGGTAAATGACCTCCTCCTTTTTAATCATGATTAGAACTTAATTACACCTAAACAAGCTCATTCATTGGCTTCTCCATTGGCTTCTTCTTCAAAAATTTCCCCCAAAATTCATACCAGACATTTATAATCAATCAGAACAATCACATCCAATTCTCATCATCAATTTGTCCTCATTTCGTGATTAGTTGTCATGGGATACTTTTAAAGTTTTAATTTTGGGTCTTTTTTCAAAAGGTCAAATCTGTCGCTTGTGGTGTGTGCATTGACACATAATTGGGTCAGTATCAGATTCTTCGTGGTATACGCGATGCTTTATTGAGCTGGTAAGCTAGTTTATATATCCGCCATTGTTTTGGTTCGATTAGAGCTCTGCTTTTGTTCATCGACCTGTTTCAATATATTGTCGACTATACTGATATCTGTAAACTAAACTGAGATGGGGGCCTATGCAGTAGTGGGTGCTGATTTCTTGGGGAAATGGGTAGAGACAACTAAATGCTGGTCTTGGCGTTCGAATTCTAGTGCAACAGTACCTATTGCATTGAAATTGGATGGTACATTTGACGAGTTGATTGACAACGTCATTGAACGCGGACAATTAAATTGTGAGCAAGGCGATGTGGCCATTAGTTATATGCTTGGTGCTGCACCTACGAGGGGGAAAATAGCTCCTTCATTCATTAGGAATGACAGTGATTTGTGCATATACCTGCTAGATGTAAATGGTAATAGAAGTAGGCCAGTTCTTTATATTTCGATGGTCGACGGATCTGCCCCAGCTTCATATGCTGCTGCTGCACCTCCTGTAGAAGTTGACGATGATCAACGAGAAGATATTTTTAGGCCTGTGTTTGAGGATAGTGGAGATTATCCATTATTCGTGGATAAAGAGGAGAGTACTGTCAGTGATGGAAGCGATGAATCTGAGTGTGAGGGGCCTGCTGAAACACAGACCAATGTTGTTGGGGTATCTGCTGGAACAGAGTCCAGTCATATTTTAAATGATGGCACAGGTTTTTTGAAGGGTAAAACATTCTTGAAAAAGAATGAGGTGGTTTTCTCATTGAAGTTAGCAGCGGTTAATAAGATGTATACTTTCCGCATGAAGAAGAGTTCAAAACTTTTGTATTCTGTGGCATGTGCATCGACGACCTGCAAGTGGATGGTACACGCTACCAAGTACAAAACTTGTGAGAGATTTAAGATCACCAAGTACTGTGGTGATCACACATGTGGGGTAGAGAAAGCTACGAGCCACCATCCTCAAGCTTCGGTAGAGGTCCTCACTCGTCTTGTTAAAAACAGGTTTATTGGAAACAAGGGTCCATCGACCAAAGATATCAGCGCCACTGCTCTTCATGATCTGAAAACAGACGTGAAACGACCTTGGGTAGCCGTTTCGGGAGTTAGGATTCCGATCGGCGTACCAATAATTTTAAAATATTTGTAAGGTCCATTAGGATCTGTCTGTAAAATTTTAGCTAAATCAGACCTCGTTTGGAAGGAATTGAAAAAAGATTTCAGGTTTTATTGTCAATAAATATTAAAAGAGATTTTCGAGCTCGGTTTTGGCGAATGAGCTCCGATTCGAAATCCGAAAATGCCATTAGGTTTGTATGATTATTTTTGAATTTTGTGAACTTTCGGAAGTGGATTTCGAGGTTGTTCGGCTAGTTTCCGCTAAAATGCCGAAAGTTATATAATTAGACTTCTTTCCAATAAATTTATATATTGAGTTTCGGGAGTTCGATTTGAGATCCGTCTTAGTAAGTATGTTACATATATTTTGTATAACTTGTATGCAAAAGTTGGAACTATTTCGAATATCGCACGGTACCGTTTTAATTTTCTTCGCGAAAAGAAAATAAAAGAAAAGAAAAAGAGAAAAAGACAAAAAAGAAAGAAATGAAAGGTGACCATGGGCGGTGGGTGCTAACGGATATGTATATTCCTTAGCGGTCTTACTACACCAGAAAGAGAAACAACGAGAAACAGAGAAACGAAAGAGAAAACGCGCAGAAATAAAAAAAATACCAGAAAATGAGAAAAGAGCAGGAAAAAGATAGAATTTTTACCCCAAAACATTCAGGTAATGATCTTAATGCATTATTTGAGTTTATTACATGTGTTTGAATATAATCTAACGGTAAAAATTAGAATATTAGTATGTCTGTGCTTTTTCTAAGTCTTGTTCTTATTTATGAATTGAATTATATTTATTTTCCTAATTTAATTAGTAAGGGTTCGCCCGACGGGTCTAGTGGAGGATGTCGGGTGCCCGCACGGCCTAGCCGGATTCCGGGTCGTATCAGTTGGTATCAGAGCCTGTTTTAGAGTCTATCCAGACTAAGACAGTGTCTAGTAGAGTCTCATTGATGGGTACGTAGACGTCCGTACTTATCTACGAGAGGCTACGATGGCATTTAGGAAGTTTCACTTCCTTCTTTTCTGATCGTGCATCGGTCTAGGATGCAAAAGTATTTTCGTTAATTCGTACGTGGTAATTGTGAACCCTCGTGCAACAAATTAGCGAACGGTAGGAGTTCAGGACGAAGTAGTCTAGCCTAGGGCTATAGCTACTCAAGCCTCGAGAGTTGTGGATCATGTTGAAGACCCAGTTGCGCAGGCTCCAGCTGTGCGAGCTCGCGATGGGCAAGGGAGAAGGGCCTTGTGGTTCCCTTGGCTCTCTACGATGCTTTTATGAGAGTATTGGCGACGCAGATACCGTAAGAACCTATTATTTGCTAGGCAGCTTATCATGTTGCCGTAGATGGAGACGTTCGGTCTCAGGGAGCTCCTGTTCCAGTCCTTGATGCTGCCCAGTAATTTATTTTACGGAGGCAGCATGTGTTGTGCCTCTAGTTATTCTGGCTGGTTAGCTAACCTGAGTAATGGCTCGGTCCGAGTATCTGAAAAGGCTGCATTATTCTACCCAATTGAGCCTTCTGATGTTCTTTGGCCATGCATCAAATAATCCCTGTGTTTTTAAGATAGAATGATGTCAGCGTATCCTTTAGGCTCTTGATTATATCGAGCTGTATGGTGTTGATTATTCTGCTTTCCAGTTTCACGGATCCAACCTTGAATTGGTGGGCCGCTCTCTTATTAGCTATCTTGGTTCAATTTTTCTTCTAGATTCGTGGAAAAGTTCCTTTCGAGCAGCGAGCGAGATGAAAAGAGTTGCCAGTTTGAGTAGATTGGACAGGGTAGCCTATCGGTTAGCCTGTTGGTGTTTCAGAATATGAGATTGAATTCTATAGAATGGCTGAATATGTATTAGAACTAGTCCATGAGCCTTTTGAGAGATTGAGGTCGGGATTTTATTTAATGTTATTGTTGATATTGCTTGGATGAACGAGACATACCATAAGTTAGAGCGGGAGAGCAAGAGATCCCGTGGCCCTAGTGGGCAACCATGGTACCTCATTTAGAGGTAAGAGTTCTGATTATTTTGGGAGGTCACCTGCCAAGTTATCTCAGCTGGTAGAGCGTAATTCTTAAAGTGCAATAGTAGTTCATTAAGATAGACCCAGTTTTTCTCTTTATAGCTATCAACAATCTGTCCAGCTTCCATTTTCATCGAAAAAGGTGTTATCATTGTCGTGAGTTTGGTTATCCTTTGGGGAGTTTTCCCTTACTCCAGCAAGTAAACAGTCATCATTCTTCCTTCCCTCAGGCACCTGCCCAGTCACAGGGATTTCATTTAGATCTCAATCAGCCAGAGAAATGCCACGATCCAGTAAAGGTTGAGAGCATGGTGGCAGTTATTCTTCAGAAGGTGATTATCAGGGTAGTGGCCAGCTCAGTTGCAGAGGCAGTTCTATGAATTGTCAGTCTGGCAGGACGCTGAGGTATTTGATGTAGTAGACCCATGTGTTTCTTCTTCCCTTATATGTTAGTAAGATTTGACTCTTCTGATCGATTTGGAGATGGTCTGTCATATCATGTTCCATGGTTTCCTTGGATAATGTTTCTATTAAGAATCAGTTGCGGTAGAGGGGCGAGCTTCTAGTATGATTTATTTCTGGCATTTGTGAGACCTACTAGGTTTAAATATGAGAGATTGGGAGGGAGTTGCAGTATTTTCTTCTTGGCATCTTATTGTGCCACATTCTGTTATTATGTCAAGTCAGTTTACCTCTCTTATCGGAATTCAATGTTGGTAGGATAATGGAATCCTAATTCGTCACCATCAGAGAGTGTCATTGTTTCTTCCGGTGTAAAGTGGTTAGTAAGTAATATTCAATCTACGTATCTCCTCTTGGTTCAAAATGCTAGTACAGTCATGTTATCCCATGAGCTTGTCTTAAGTATAAAAAAGGTTTCTGGTAAATTGTCAGAATTTTCTTCTTATAGGAAGGTTAAATTGACATAGATGTTGTTCCGTAAAGCTCATTTAATGTATATTTCTTAGGTAGTTGTTTCGAGAGTTAGGACTCCGATTGGCGTGCCGATAATTTTAAAATATTTGTACGGTCGATTAGGACATGTCTGTAAAATGGAGCTAAATCAGACCTCGTTTGGTAGGCATCGGAAGAAGGTTTCAGTTTTTATTATTGATAAATATTAAAAAGAGATTTTCGAGCTCGGTTTTGGCGAATGAGCTCCGATTCGAAATCCGAAAGCGCCGTTAGGTTCGTATGATTATTTGTGACTTTTGTGAGCTTTCGAAAGTGGATTTCGAGGTTGTTAGGCTAGTTTTCGCTAAAATGCCGAAAGTTAAATAATTGGACTTCTTTCCAATAAATTTGTATATTGAGTTTCAGGAGTTCGATTTGAGATCCGTCTTAGCAAATGTGTTACATATATTTTGTATAACTTGTATGCAAAAGTTGGAATTATTTCGAATATCGCAGGGTAACGTTTTAATTTTCGTCGCGAAAAGAAAATAATAGAATAGAAAAAGAGAAAAAGAAAAAAAAGAAAGAAAATGAAAGGTGACCATGGGCGGTGGGTGCTAACGGATATGTATATTCCTTAGCGTTCTTACTACAACAGAAAGAAAAACAACGAGAAACAGAGAAACGAAAGAGAAAACGCGCAGAAATGAAAAAAATAACAGAAAATGAGAAAAGAGCCGGAAAAAGATAGAATTTTCACCCCAAAACGTTCAGGTAATGATCTTAATGGATTATTTGAGTTTATTACGTATGTTTGAATATATTCTGATGGTAAAAATTGGAATATACTTCCCGGTTGGCGATGAGAGTCCCGCACCGGTGAAGGGTCATTATTGCATATACTTCCCGGTAATCGATGAGAGTCCTGAGCCGGTGAAGGGTCATTATTGCATATACTTCCCGGTAATCGATGAGAGTCCTGAGCCGATGAAGGGTCATTATTGCATACACTTCCCGGTAATCGATGAGAGTCCCGAGCCGGTGAAGGGCCATTATTGCATACACTTTCCGGTAATCGATGAGAGTCCCGAGCCGGTGAAGGGCCATCATTGTATATACTTCTCGGTAATCGATGAGAGTCCCGAGCCGGTGAAGGGTCATCATTGTATATACTTCCCGGTAATCGATGAGAGTCCCGAGCCGGTGAAGGATCATTATTGCATATATCTCCTGTTAGACGATGAGAGTCCCGCGCCGAAGATAGGTATCAGGCATATGTGACTGCATTGCATCGTACTGCATTCATCACATCTCATTCATATGTGACCGCATTGCATCGTACCGCATTCATCCCATCTCATTGCACTGCTTACTGACTATTGTGTGTATGCGGTATGTATACTATGTCGTAGATATATCTTAGTTTACATATATATTTCTGGCTCGTATTCAGGGTTGCGGGGATCGGGTTGCACGAAGCAACGGTATAAATATATGCATCGGGTGGCACGCCGCAATGGTATAAATATATAGATCGGGTTGAACACCGCGACGGTATGAATATATGGATCGGGTTGCACGCCGCAACAAGATGAATATTTGGATTGGGTTGCACGCCGCAACAGGATGTATTTCTGATTGTTGATATGTTTTGGATACCTATATGTTCTGGCTATCTTACGTTCCTGGTTGTTAATGAGTTTGTGATTCCATGCGTTTTTCTAGCTATTATCTGGCTCTGCCTTTTCATAATTTAAATAAGAGGAATTTAGTTTATCTTTTTCTTTTCTCCCTGGCTAGCTATCCTATTCTTTGAGGTGGCTAGTCTGCCCCACTTATTGAGTCCTTTTGACTCATCCTTGTTTGTTGTTTGTTTTTGTCTATCTATTTCATTTCGGCAGGTTCGCTCCAGGATTGAGTTCACCATGTTGAACCCTCCCCAAACATGCACACACACAAGTATGCATCGGGATTTGACTTAAACAAAATGGAGACTCCAAAGGGTTTCTTTGGAGTCGCCACCTTATTTAAGGATTATTAGGAACCTAAGTTAACTAATGAGTGCAATTTATTCATTTAAAAGGAAAATAATTCAGAGATTCTTAGGTAAGTGGTTCTATTAAATTCGAAAGAAGGTCCTTATTAGGGGAGCACTTTCGAAAATCCGCTAAAAACGGTTAATCCGGCGATTTTCACGAATTATTAGGATAATAACATAATTTGTAAAACTAGATAAAGTAATAAATATGAATAAGGTAAATAAATGAATGGTTAACTAAGCGGTTACATAATCGGACAAGTAAATAAGTAAGGCAAGTGAATAATTGCTTTACTAATTAATTAGTTGATAATAAATAGATAGAATAACGAATTAATTAATTAAATGGATAATTAAATATATATATATATATATATATATATATATATATATATATATATATATATATATATATATATATATATATATATAATTGTAGATGACGGATAAATAAATGATTACCTAGATAATTAATGAATGAATAGCTTCCTTAGTAATATTATATAAAATAGATATTAAGCTCAATTGCTTACTCAAATTAAATAATAAATGGATAAGTAATTGTATATATAGAATAAGAAGGGATGAATTACTTCTCTTACTAAGTTAAGTAAAAATAAGTAATGAGTGAATAGATAAACCAATATTAGTTAATTGAATAGTTGATTAAATAATCCAAACATCGTAAAGTAAATAAATGAGTTGTTGATTAAATAGTTGGGCAATTAATAGTAGACTATAAAATGATCAATGAATTAACTTACTTAATGGAGAAACAATTAATTGACACAATTGATTAATGAACAAATTAACTAAACGATAATTGACAAATTAAATAATTAATTGACTAATTAACTATTTTATAATTAAATAGATAAGTAAATACAATATAAATGCGTATCAATTATTATTATTATTATTTAAGTAAATAGGCATTAAAGAAAAATCATCATTTTAATTGTATTTTATTTTGCACTCATTAATTAACAAATAGTTCTCAATTTCTAAATTAATTGGTAGGTTCCAAAGAAAACGATACAAATGATTCAATAAAAACTGCTATAAGTGTTCACAAGGAAATTTATTTCACAAAAATTCTATCCTAGTCCGATTTAAGGGATCCTAAAACAAGTTTTCTAAAGGGGATGAGAGAGAGGGAGTTTATAAGATAGAACCCGGATAGAAAGCTTAATTCGAGCCCTGTATTTCACAAGATTTTTTTTCATTTTTTCTTTTCTTTTACATTTTCGGGGATATCAAGTGCCGAAAATGCGGAGCGGATCAAATAACTTCCCAATGCACGTAGCCATCCCAGTTTTGTGAGTTTAGCAACTCAAGCTCGTTCCCAAGAGCGTTCATGTCAAAGAAAATAGAGAGAGAAGGATTAGTATACTTCAAACAAAGAACGCCGGTAAACATTATAGTTTAGAAAAGTCAGATAGTTTAGAAAAGTCAGTCGCAGACAGTAGCTAAGCTAACTTAAAGTCCAATTCTCTCAGGTAAAACTGAGCTTAACTTTTAAAGCATCTAATTAGATGTCGCTTCTTTGTACAGATTGAGAGAATCAACTTCTAACTCAGGCCAAAAAACATGGAAATAAAAAGCAATTTGTCATTTTTCATGCCATGGTGTCCGAACATTTAATCCAATAGGTTTCCAACCATTAAAGACTAAATTTTAGCTAAATTCAATCAACCAAAACTTTTATTGCAAAACAATTTTCATGACTTTAAACAAAGTTGTTGACATTAGATACAACGGATGAATCAACAACATGAAACAAGACCTGCAAACTACCAGGATTACTTCCCCTCACACCTCTGAATCACTACAAAAACCAGACCAAACCACCTGCAGAAACCAAACACACACTCTACATCTACCTGAACCAGCGTACACTTGATCTACAAACTCCTATAGGCTGCCTGAACCACTACAAACCCTACACACTACCCTCCAGATCTGTAAGACTCACCTGGAACCTCCTTAACTTCCTACTATTACCTGCACCAAGAAACAGCTATGAAACTATCCCCCTACACCTAAACAAAGATCTGCATCACCTCCCTTTCCTCCTAAAACCAAACTGAACCAAGTAACAGACTTCTCTGAACCCTTGCTTCTCATTCTCCAGGACCTAACAACTACACAAACAGGAAATGAGCCATCCCTTGGCATCCCAACCATGACTTCTACAAACCTCCCCTGAACTCCCTAAACCTCACCAGAAATAAACAACGGAACACCAGAAACTGCTCCGTACAAGACAACCAACTCCTACACCCTACAGACCCCCTGAACAGCCTACTAGACAGCCTGTACCAAGCATCTAACACCCTTCACAGGCCACTAACAAGCCTGCAACCTCTCACCAATCCAACAACATCCCCTTTACATCCTTCATCCACCCAGAACCTGCAGAAACAACCTGAACTAGAACAGCCTGAAAACAATTCTCAGGAACTGCTTCCAAGACTTCCTAGAAACCTCTATTTCATCAAACTCACTACAAACAACTAACAATATCACAGATCCCTTCCCTGCTTGCAAAACCAGAAAAAGAAAGGATTGAAATACCCCCAGACTCCTACATCAACCTGCATCCACAGACGGACTAACAACCTCCCTCTAAATAAGAACTACTACCTCCAAACCTGACCTATCCTAACTCCTGCATCTCCTCCAAACCTCCACAAACAGCATCATTCACATCTCCAAAACCAACTAACAAATCCCTACTACTAATCTTTAACAGGCAGAACCAACAAAACTACTCTCTACATCATTTGATTCAATGAAAACAAGGAAAAATTGAAACATTTTCACTAGGCATAAGGAACCAAACACAGACCATTAAGTTGTTTGATTGATGGAGCCATAACAACATGCTTTGACAAAAAAATTCAAACTTTTTATATATACTTGCATAAACTGATTTTCCTTTTGCATTTTCCTAGCAAGAGTCAATATCCAAATGTATCTAATTCAAGCAAACATTCACCCTTAAATCGACAGAAATAAAGCATTCTCATCATTTATTATGAGATAATTTAATAAACACGTAAAACTGGTTTTTTAGCATTGAAACAGTTCTAAAGTCACATAATCGATTTAACACAAAGAATGAAGAAAGAAGGTCACCTGTTTGCGAGCAGTGAACAAGAGCAAGGATTCGAAAATAACGATTCGAACAGGCGATTTGAGTAATGTCGACGACTCGTTTGACGAAGCAACGACACAAACGATATAGCGATAACTCAAACAAAACTCAGGAGCAAAAACCAGAAGCAGAACACTATGTATTTTCAAGCTGCCGTTTTTGTGATATCAAAAACCTCCTACTGCAAGTAATCAAACAGCATATATATAGAAGAAAAATTAGGATTTTTGACCTAGAATGAAAAGACTAGTATATCCTTACCTCGTCCTTTTCCAACGTTCGGATTTTAACCCCTTTTACAAACCTTTGAAAAGAAAAATCACAAAACCAAAAAGGAATTCGAATCAAATCGAATATTCCTTTTTCTATTCTGATTTTGAATTCAAAAGCCTATTCGCCTTCAATCCGAGCCCTTGATGATGAAAAGGAGTAGTAATAGATGGTTTGGATTGGATTTTATCACAGTGGGGTCTTGGTTTCGGGGAAAACAAAGGGTCGCGGCTCAGGAGGACCATTACTATGTTTGAGGTGGCAAGGGAAGTGGGGACGAGGGGATGGTATGGCCGGAAATGGCAATGGAGGAACGATATGTTTGATTTGAGAGGGACACAAATGGGTGACGGCGGGGAAGGGGTCTAGGGCTTCTGATTGTAGAGGGGGAAGTAAAATGAGGTCAATTGAGGTTGAGAGGGTACAATGCATATATATACATTTTGCACGAATAGGCCATATTTTAGGATTAGGAACAAATATAGCCCTCCTATTTAAGATTGAATATACGAGGAATTGCATTATTAGGCCTACATTAAGTTTGTGCTTTGCACATTTAGCCTTTATTTCTAAACTTAATCAATTTCAACTTTAAAATTTCAAAATTGACTTTAATTTGAATAATTAGACATCGGTTAAGAATTTCGAGACAAAATTGGGTATCAACAGCTGCCCCTCTTTACCCGGAAAAGGATGAAAGAGTTTTTAGGGTAAAGAAGTTGACGAAAAACCAATTTTGTCACGATAAAGCCAAAGACTTTTGATTCCATGGACCAAAAGCGAGGCTTATGGATATGGCCGAGCTCCGGTTTACGAGTTGCCTACATATCTTGGCCGAAAGAAAATCAGACCACATGTAGTTCAACGACACTTAGACACGAAAATTTGCACGATTGACAGAAAGGGCGTACGAAGAGGAAAGAATGCAAACTGATGTCCCAGTCTGAAACAAAAGATTAGGATAGAATTTGCTTGTTCGAGTGCGATTCTTCAGATCCTCGTTGACGAGTCTAGCTCATATCAACGATTGCCCCAGTTCACTGCTAAGAAAAAGTTCCACGTTATGCTCCAAATGCTGCTGCGGTATTGCCAAAATTCTGTAAAGACTTAACAAACGGTAAACGAGCAACTGCTAATAAACTATAACAATTGGAATAAGAACAAAATAAAGGGATAATATAAAATTGTAAATGCTGGTTGTGATGCTATCAACAAGTTCTTCCTTCAATCAACTGACGAGGCACTCCGCCCGAAAAACCTCTAGGATGATCATTATTCTGAAATAGTAAAGCAAGACAGTAAGTAAAGAGGGTACGAATTGCAGAACAATAAACAAAATAAATCGACTAACGAGATATAATGCCTCAAGTTGCTTTGCCAAATCTTAGTCTGTGCAGATATAAAACATAATGCTTTTGTAGGACAACCAACCGGCGAGACACACCGCTCATGGTGTCTCAATGTTGACTTGTCAATTCATAATTTAAACAAGTGCATAATATAAAGCTTTTGTAGGACAACCAACCGGCGAGACACACCGCTCATGGTGTCTCAAAGTTGACTTGTCTATTCTAATCTAAACAAGTGCATAATATAAAGCTTTTGCAGGACAACCAACCGGCGAGACACACCGCTCATGGTGTCTCAAAGTTGACTTGTCTATTCTAATCAAAACACGTGCATAATATAAAGCTTTACAGGACAACCAACCGACGAGACACACCGCTCATGGTGTCTCAAAGTTGACTTGTCAATTCTATTCTAAACAAGTATAATATAATGCTTTTGCAGGACAACCAACCGGCGAGACACACCGTACATGGTGTCCCATAGTTGACTTGTCGATTCTTAATTTAAAGCAGGTGCAGAATGTAAAGCTGTTGCAAGACAACCAACCGGCGAGACACACCGCTCATGGTGTCTCAAAGTTGACTTGCCAATTCACTATCGCGAGGTAAATTCTATCACGATGTTAAGATTTTGAGAAAAGAAAAGTGTCGCCTTTTCGGCAATAATCAAATGTAATGCTTAGATGCCGCAAGAGTAAATTTGAATGATCTGTCAAGCAGAATTATATGTGCCGTCAATTCATTGGTGTTGCTTGTTCTGTCTAAATGCTCTTTCCCTTCCTGTTCCTGCTCTCAAAGAAAAATTCGTTAGTTTTGGGGAGGGGGTGTTTGATTTGTGCTGATTCATCTTGAATTTGCTGCTATCACTTCCTCTTCTTCATGAGACTTGGGCTTTGAAAACCATCCTCGGAAACTTAGTTTATGGACTCAATAGTATAACTTATCTTAAGATAGAGGCAAAATAAAGTAATTTGATAAAATAGTAAGCAAATAATCATTGATATGCAAATGAAAAGTTTATGATGCATTTGAAATTTCTGCTTTAACTCAAACTCATGACATATCTCGAAACAAACTGAACGTCCTTTGTATTTGCAACTTGTGCTAATCTTGAATACTTTTAGAACTTTGCCGCTTCATCCTTTGATAAGCGATACTAATTTTGCAAAAGTCTGCCCAAGTTATAATCTTTATGCATTCGAACTCTTTTAGCAAAATTTACCCCAGTTTCTATCTTCCATATCTTCAAATTATCTTGAAAAATTGCCCCGGTTGCTATCTTTCAAATCTTCAAATTATCTTGCAAAATTGCCCCAGTTGCTTGCCTTAGGGGAGACTAAAAATTTTAATATTATAGAGTCGAGCCCGTTAAGAGCGCCTACGTATCCCTCCACGGGAATCAGACTGTGCGTAGTTCTGCTTACGTAAAGATTTTGAGGGAAATATGGCAATCTAAATACGAAGCCGCATCTGAATTAGAAAACCTACATATCTGCCTAGATCCGTAGTTCAGAATTACATCATAAAAGATAAACAAACCTAAAGTGTTACAATATTTTGACCGAATCCGAAGGGGATTGCCTACTTATCCTGTTTCCATTACAGGAATCAGGTCAGAAGTAGTTCAAACTTACATAAAAGGGAAGATGGGAAATTCTTGTACCGATACAACCAGACTCGAAGTGAGTTACTACGTATCCCGCCTTGGGATTCAGGTCACGCGTAGTTCACATTACATCAAAGATTACATTCAAAACCATGCTAACTTGTGATTGCTTCAGACATAGTATCTTTTGACGGTATCTGCATTGATTGCTTTTGGCCAAACTTGACCATCCATTTCTGCCAGAACCAGTGCTCCTCCAGATAAAACCCGGTGAACCACATATGGACCTTGCCAATTCGGCGCAAATTTGCCCCTTGCTTCTTCTTGATTAGGAAAGATCTTCTTTAACACCAATTGCCTCGGTTTGAAGTCTCTCGCTCTCACTTTCTTGCCAAAAGACTTGATCATGCGATTTTGGTAAAGTTGCCCATGACAAATTGCATTCATTCTTTTCTCATCAATTAGCATCAACTGTTCACATCTGATCTTCACCCATTTAGCATTTTCTAACTCAGCTTCTTGAATGATTCTTAAAGAAGGAATTTCTACTTCCGCGGGTAAGACTGCTTCCGTGCCGTACACCAAAAGATAGAGAGTTGCCCCAGTTGAAGTTCTAGTGGTGGTGCGGTACCCAAGAAGTGCAAAAGGCAACTTTTCATGCCAATCTCTATAATTATCAATCATCTTGCGAAGAATACGCTTGATGTTCCTATTTTCCGCTTCAACAGCTCCATTCATTTGAGGCCGGTACGTAGTAGAGTTGCGATGAGTAATCTTGAAGCTTTCACAAGTTGCTCTCATTAAATCACTATTCAAGTTTGCACCATTATCAGTGATGATTGATTTAGGAACTCCGAATCTACAGATGTTATTGTTGCGCACAAAATCTGACACCACTTTCTTGGTTACGGACTTGTGAGAAGTTGCTTCTACCCACTTGGTGAAGTAATCAATAGCCACCAAAATAAAGCGATGTCCATTTGAAGCGGCCGGCTCAATAGGACCAATAACATCCA
Organism: Petunia x hybrida; assembly: GCA_037355625.1. Taxonomy (NCBI): domain Eukaryota; kingdom Viridiplantae; phylum Streptophyta; class Magnoliopsida; order Solanales; family Solanaceae; genus Petunia; species Petunia x hybrida. The sequence goes on from JBBBVM010000048.1 coordinate 1,564,309, forward strand.
TTCCCCAAGCAACAAAAGGCCAGGGATAACTTATTGCATGAAGTTCAGAAGGAGGTTGTTTTTATCATATCTCCGTGAATTTGACATTGATGGCATTTCCGCAAAAACTGAACACAATCAGTTTCCATAGTTAGCCAAAAATAACCTGCTCTCAAGATCTTCTTTGCCAAGACAAAACCATTCATGTGCGGTCCACAAACTCCCGCATGCACTTCCATAAGCAATTTATTTGCTTCAATGGCATCAACACACCTTAAGAGTCCTAAGTCTGGGGTCCTCCTATATAGGATTTCACCGCTTAGAAAGAATTGATTTGCTAACCTCCGAATGCTCTTCTTTTGAACACTTGTTGCATTTTTAGGATAACTCCCAACCTTGAGATAATTCTTGATATCAAAATACCAAGGACGGCCATCTCGCTCTTCACCAACTTGAAAACAATAAGCCGGTATATCATGCAATTCAATTTCAATAGGATCAATATAATTCTTGTCAGGATGTTGGATCATATAAGATAAAGTTGCCAAAGCATCGGCAAACTCATTTTAAAGTCTTGGAACATGCTTGAACTCAATCTTTGCAAACCTTTTGCACAATTCCTTGACACAACGCAAATAAGGAAGAATCTTTGCATTCTTGGTGTTCCACTCGCCTTGTACTTGGTGAATCAGCAAGTCAGAATCCCCGATCACTAAAAGTTCTTGAATATTCATATCAACTGCCAATCGAAGATCCAAAATGCATGCTTCATATTCAGCAATGTTGTTAGTGCATGGAAATCTGAGCTTGGCCGAAACAGGATAATGCTGACCCGTTTCAGAAATTAAGACAGCTCCAATACCAACACCTTTGAAGTTTGCTACTCCGTCAAAGAAAAGATGCCAACCATCATATTCAGAAGAGATGTCTTCTCCCAGATACAAGAACTCTTCATCGGGAAAGTAAGTTCTCAACGGCTCATAATTGTCATCAACAGGATTTTCGGCTAAATGATCCGCCATTGCTTGTGCCTTTACCGCCTTTTGGGTGACATAGACTATGTCAAATTCACTTAACAGAATCTGCCATTTTGCCAATTTCCTTGTGGGCATCGGCTTTTGGAAGATATATTTCAAAGGATTCATCCTCGAGTAAGATAAGTTGTATATGATGAAAGATAGTGCCTTAATCTTTGTGCGGTCCAAGTCAAGGCGCAACAAGTTCGCTCCCTTTTTTCAAGGGTTAGTACACGATACTTGGTGTAACCAATTGAATATTATTGAAGCTACTAAAGAGTTCACTAATAGGGTTAAAATATGGAACAAAGAGGTTTTCGGCAACATATTTAAAAAGAAAAAATATTTTGGCTAGGCTAGGTGAAATTCAAAATTCCCCTCATTATACTACTAATCAATTCTTATTAGACCTTGAAAGAGACTTATTATTAGAATATAAGGAAATCCAAAGGCAAGAGGAAGAATTCTGGAAATTAAAGTCTAGAATTCAATGGCTTAATCATGGCGATGCTTGCACTAAATTTTTTTCACATTACCACCTTTCATAGAAGAAGGAAAAATAGATTCTGAGTTTAAAAGATGAAGGAGGTAACTGGTTCTTTAATCAAAAGAATATTATGTACAATATTATAAATTTTTTTAAGAAGTTATATAGTACAAATCATAATCAGTCTAATCTAAGCCATAATGAAATATATTTTATTAGTACTATTAAGGATAGTCAGGCTAGGGCTTTGACAAGGGAGATTACAATAGCAGAAATTAAGAATGTTGTTTTCTCTTTTAAACCTTACAAAGCATCGGGTCCTGACGGGATTCATTCTTTCTTCTTTCAAAAGTAACTAAATTCTGTATGGATACCTTCTCTAGTTAAAAAAAAATGGATGAGGAAATGAACCAAACCTATATTTGCTTAATTCCTAAAGTCCAAAGTCCGGATACAATCAAGCAATACAGACCTATTAGCTTGTGTAATATAGCTTATAAAGTCATTACGAAAATTCTAGTTAATAGGATTAAGGCTCTCCTTCCCCATATAATTCATCCGACCCAAACTAGCTTTATTAAAGGGGGAAGAGCGGCAGATAAGGCCATCATTGTTCAAGAAATTCTAAGATATTTCAAAAATACTAAGGAAAATAAAGGGAAAATGATGATAAAAATTGATTTAGAAAAGGCTTTTGACAAAATGGAGTGGTTTTTTATAAGGTTTGCTCTCCAATCTCTTAAGTTTCCTAAAGACACTATAGATTTAATCATGTCATGTGTTACTAGTACTTCTACTTCAATTTTAGTAAATGGTAACAAAAGTGATACCTTTAAACCAACTAGAGGCATACGCCAAGGTGATCCTTTATCACCATATTTGTTTATTATTTACATGGAAATGCTTTCAAGAGTTATAAATAATGAAGTTGATTGTAAAAGATGGAAGCCTACAAAAATTTCTAGAAAAGGTCCTAATATTTCTCATCTATTCTTTGCGGATGACCTTATATTACTTATTGATGCAGACCAAAGGAATTGTGACACCTTAATAGATACATTGAATAGGTTTTGTAATTTCTCTGGGCAAACTATAAATTTTTCAAAATCTAAAATTGTGTTCTCAGATAATACCCCTATAAGCATCAGGGAGAGTATTAGTAACTGCCTCTCAATGAAGCACTCAAAGGAGCTAGGGATTTATCTAGGCTTTCCAATTATAAATGACAGAATTTCAAAAAAGCATTTCCAATTCATCATTGATAAGTTGAAAAATAGGTTAAATGGTTGGAAGTCAATTTTTTTTTAATATAGCAGGGAGAGCTACATTGATAAAATCAACCCTAGCTGCTATTCCGAATCATATAATGCAAATTTATAATCTTCCAAAGGCTACCATCAAAGCAATAGACAAAGTTCAAAGGGATTTTCTTTGGGGAAACACTTCAATTAAAAGAAAATAACATCTTATTAATTGGAGAACTGTTACTAAGCCTAAAGAAAAGGGTGGCCTCGGCCTCTACAAAACAAAATTTAAGAATAGATTCTTTCATGCATCAATGGCCTGGCAAATGATGAAATACTAAGATGCTCTTTGGGTTCAAATGTTGTCAAGTAAGTATGCTGAAAATCCTTCTTCTCTTTACATCTCTCACGTATGGAAAAACTGCAAGAAAGGATATGAAATATGTAAGAAAGGTATTCATTGGGATATTGGCAATGGGGAATCTATAAATATTTGGGAGGACAATTGGATCATGTCTAGTAATTCCTTAAGAAGTAGTATACAGGGCCCCTTGATGAAGCATGAAGTTAACATGACTGCTAGCAACATCATTACAAATCAAGAGATAGACATCTCAGGTCTATCTTTTGAAATCTCTCAAGAGCTCAAATTAAAAATTAACACATATATTTAACAAAACCTGCAAGCAAAGGATGTCTTTGTGTGGAAGCATGGTCAGTTGGGTATGTTTAATACAAAATCAGCCTATAATATCATTAATGAGGAGGAAGATGGAATAGAAAACAACAAGAATTTTGAGTGGATATAGAAGCTAAATACTCTCAACAAAATCAAAACCTTTCTTTGGTTAGCAGTTAACGATAGGATTGCGACTAAAAAACTGCTTCATAGAAGGACATTATAGAATCAGATAGATGTACCATCTGTAATAATGAGCAAGAAGATGTCTACCATCTTTTCTTTAGATGCAGGTTCCCATCAATAGTTTGGAGACAGCTGAATCTCACCTCTGACTCCATTCCTGATGGCTATAATGGTGATACTCTAGTAGATTGGTTATCAAAGCAGTGTAAGCTTAACAAAAGGTTTAACAGTCACATTAAATGGGCAGAACTTATACCTTTCATATTATGGGGTATTTGGCTGGAGAGAAACGATAGAATTCATAATAGAACTAGAAAGCCTTGTAACTTAAAAGACATAATAAGTAGGGCTATGGAGTTTAAATTGTTAACTAAAAAGGAAGACAGAATCCATAAAGAGACAGTTTATATTCAGTGGAAACCTCCTAATCAAAACTTCTTTAAACTAAACATTGATGGAACAAACACTCAGGAATCTGGTAGGGGAGGAATTGGGGGAGTCTTTAGAGATAGTAATGGGTATTGGATTTTAGGGTTTAGCAAGCACATTCCCTACTCTACAACCATTTTTGCTGAAATGTTAGCCTTATTCTATGGGATTAAAATAGCTTTGGAAAAAGGCCTAGCACCTTTAATCATTTAAACGGGTTGCAAAGATTTGATTACAATGTTTTCAAAAGGTGAAGGCTCATATCAAAATATGTTGAATGATTGCATGTACCTGTTGAGTAGAGCAGGGAATTCAGAATTGCAGCACACCTACAAAGAAGCAAACAAAGTTGCGGATAAAATGGCAAGAGAGGGCTTCAATTTTTCTACTATTGATAACATTAGGATCTTTTCTTCTCCTCCTATTTGTGTAATTCCAATTCTAGAACAGGACAACCTAGGTACTTCGTGGCCTAGATTAGTCACTACTATGTCTATTATGAACAACTACGATCAAAGCAATCTGGGTACCTTGTTACCAGGGTCGGCTTCCTATTGTAATAGTTAGGTTTGTGTTTTAATAAATATCGTGTTATTACCAAAAAAAAAGAATGTCTAAAGAGAGTTCTGCCAAGAGTTGCTTAGGTATTATTGATAGAAGTCCAAATTATTGCTGCTCTACTTCGTAAATACAGTTAAAGGAATCCAAGCACAGGATGGAATGTAACTCCAGTTTTAATAAGGACAAAGTTTGATGATTTTTATCAATTACCACTGGATGAGCGGTAGACAATAGCCTTGGCGAAGTCCGGTTAGTAACTTTATCTCGCAAAGTAGCCAGACCAGTTATCTTTTTCTTTTGATTCTATTGATAGAGATATACTAGTATGTGAAATCCTATATCTTATGTGAACATGTAGTGGTGCTACATCATTGGTTAATTTGGTATATTTGTGAAAGTTAATTTTTATGAGGATACAAACCCAAAGCTAATAATATATCAAACCTTTATATTAAATTATTTTGTGGATGACAAACTAGGTCATCATGCCCTTAATATAGAAAAGGATTCGGAAGAAATAACAATCTCGCTAAGCCAAATATAAATTTGCTTAATACGGGATGATATATTTTTTGTGGTCATTTCGCAAGCGAAACTTGTGGCCAATGTGAGATTGGGTGTGGTGCTACTTAACACAATTGTGAGAACAAAAATAACTTTTATTGTTTTAATTACACCCAAGTTGAAGAAGAAGAAGAAGAATCGCATTATTTATTTTAGTGGTTTAAGAACCATCCAAGTTCTTGTAAATGGAAACATTCTTCTCAAACTCATATATGAAAATATTGGCATAAATTGAGGTTGCATATTCCTAAAATTCAAACCAATTTTGGTTATGAGGGATTATTGGGATAAGTTAGAATAAAAGTTTGATTTGAGTCTTATAAGATGGTGGCAACCAAAAATATTAACTTGTGTGGGATGGATACTATAACTATGATCTATTTGTGCTTAATATTTTGAAATTATGAGCATAAATTCTAGTACTTTTGCTAATTACTTGATTGATTCATTTGAATGATATGACATGCTTAATTTATATTAAGAAACTACAATTGAATGTGTGAATATTCATCGCTTGACTAGTGTGAGATTTGTGTTGAAGATAAGCTCTATGAAGTTTTATATATATGTATATATTTTCAGAGAATTCAAGTTATTAGAATTACTTAACACTGATAAAGGTGACTAGAAATAAATTTATGGCTATAGATAACAAAAGATATTATGTCCTGTTTATGGATGACTTTTCCTAGATATACAAAAGTATATTTATTGAGAAACAAAGTTTAAGCGTTGAGAACGTTTCTAGTATAAGTCCAAAGTAGAACTCAACTGACTAAGAAGATCAAATGAGTTATATATTAGAAACGTGGCAAGTATATTTTGCTTAATAATTATTATGAAGAGAAATAAATAAATTTTGAGGCTATCTTCCTATCGTGAAATATTCAAAAAAATGTGGGGGTACCTTACCAAGGTTATATGTTACCAGATCCTAATAATACATACTTTTTGTGATAGCGCAACACTATTATTTAAAAAAAAAAAATGAGTATTGAATTTTGAGAATATATTTTCTCTTAAAAGCAATAATATTTCTTATGTGTTTTTCTCAAGATGAAAATATTTCTAATGCTCAAAAATGATGATTTGAGGAGAAGTAGGAGAAGAAAAGTTAAATATTTTGGTGATAGTTTCTTGTACCTATCTTGTTGATTATGATTCTAAAAAATATTTTTATATGTTGGTTCTTCTTTTATATTATTTTGAGAAGATGCCATTGATGTTGCATTATTTTATTTTTATATAAAATAGTCTTTGAAGTTTGGTGATTTAACCCGAGAGCTAAATTATTGGTTTAAATGGAGTTTTTGTTCCCAATGGTTTTATGATAAATAAAAAAGAAAGACTTATTGCTACAGATTTTATTCAGTAGATAAGATTGATTATTTGGTTATTGAAATTTCCTCTATCCGTGTTCTATTTGCTTTGGCATATCTTTATAAATTATTTATTCACCATATAAATATTAAAATTATATTTTAAATGGTGATTTTTTAGGAGGAAATTGATGGAGCAACTTGAGGGTTGTATAGTGGCTGGTGAGAAAATAAAGTTTTTAAATCGATAATGTCACAATATAAGTTAAAACATGCACTTAAGAAATGGCATGAGAAGCTTGATCAAGTTTTGTTTAGTGATGAGTTTACATCTATTGAAGTAGATAAATGAGTTTATACAAAACTTGTAAATAGTGATTGAGTGATTGTATGTTTCTATGTGGATGGCATGCTTATATGTGGTTATAGTCTTAATATTGTTCCTGAACTAAAAGTTAGTGTCTTCTAAATACGATTTAGAAAACTTGGGAGAAACTAGCGTCATTTTAGGCGTAAAATTATAAGAGGTGATCCACACTCAATCCTACACCTTTAATGGTGAGGGGTGGTCGTCAAAATATAATACCCGATATGAGTCGGGGTCCATTTTCCAAGGGAACTAGCTTGTCAAGTAAGAGAGTTGCATATAGAAATTCAAATAAAGTTTAATATTGAGTCCTAGAAGTGGGGTTGTTTTTAAGTACGCTACAATTAACTACAAGACATACAATTAAACAAGTAATTTGATTAGATATTATGAGAGTAGGGGTGCAAACAACTAATAGTTATTTCCAACCAATGGGTGTCTTCACTTCGATTTCCCAACAAAAGTATAATTATGGTCGAGTATTTTGATTGTGATCTCTAGAATCCTTCCGGCCTAGAAGAGATCTTTCACAACTCGCTCGTCAAAGCCTTAGTTGAATAATCAAAACGCTACTCAAAGACCCGAGGAAAGGAGACCTCTTCCGAGCGTAACTCCTTTTAGATGAGTTAGTCTATATGAATAGCCTATCAACTCAAATCCTCGTCAACTCTACTATTCTATACTAGTTAATCTCTTCCGAGTCTTTAACTAGCAATGCAGACAAGAAATCCCAAATATCTTGGATTTTGAAATTTTGATGTTATTGTAATGGGGAGTTCGATAATTGTTACTTGTGTTATAGTTAATGAAATGGAACAACACCCATTAATTTTCTATCACCATAGTATATTTACACCCCTAGTTATGAATTTAGCTACTCATAACTAGGGTTTGAATCAAAACAATCAAGATGTAATGAAATGATGGAATGAAACCAAACATAGATTTTGGATTGATATATGAATTAATATTAAAAGATACAAGTTTAGAAGCTTATAAAATGATGTTAAGACTCCATCTTGGCTCACAAAATCGCCCAAAACCTCTATAGTGTAAGTATAGAATTGATAATGTCAAAACCCTAGCTTTTGGTATTTATACAAGTTCAGGATCCCGTGTTTTAGGCGGAGCGCCCCAATTCTAGGCGGAGCGCCTGGAAAATGTGCATAATTGTGCAGTGACTTGGCTCAGGCGGGGCGCCCACTTGCCAGGCGGAGCGCCAATACAATGCTTGTCTTGGGTGGAGCGCCTAGCTTCAGGCGGAGCGCTTGGGTATTGCATGTCTTGGGCGGAGCGCCCCACTTCCAGGAGGAGCGCCTAGAAAATACACATAATTGGACAGTGGGATGGCTCAGGCGGGGCGCCCACTTGCCAGGTGGGGCGCCTGGACACTGCTTCCTCTGGGTGGAGCGCCTACTTGCTAGGCAGGGCGCCTCAAGCTGTGACAAGATTCTTGAATTTTTGACTCCAATTCTTGCTCTTTTAGCTTCACTTTTCAATCGATGTTCATACTATCAAGTATAACCTGAAAACGAGCAATTCACGAAATTAATAACACCAAACGTTGCCTTTGGATTCAAAAACGAAAGCTTAGAATAGTCTTTAAGTTGGTAAAATACCAACTTATCTACTCCCCCAAACTTAAGTCTTTGCTTGTCTTCAAGCAACTCAAAATCCAGCATGTCGGAGCACTTTTTCAAATTTAAGCTCAAAGTCAAGACATGTTCCATAATCCGAACTTCATAAACAATATTTTTGTATTAATGAATTAGTTGGTACTAACTAGTCACACAATATGCACTTTGCTTGGACTATGGCAAAAAGGAAACTCATGAGCCTTTAGAGCTATCTCACGGTTATCGGCTTGCTCCGATTGTTCATGAGCCTCAATATGCATTCAAACCCTTTGCTCAAAAGTTACTTGCCTCCTCACGAAAAAGAATGGAGTCCTTCACTAACAAGATATTTTCACACAAAAATTGGACTCCAAGAATTTGAACTCTCACTCTCACAAAGAAATGCTCGTGTGTGCTTCTCAAAGATTCAAAGACTTGCTCTTCTTGTACTTCTCCACTAATATAGAGCACTTGACTAGAGATCAATTAGGACTTGATATGGTTGTAATGTAGGCTTTTGGTTTAAGGTGTGGCAGATTTGGCTAAGTAGTGACTCATACCTCCATAGCTCTACATCATCTTGTTTTCTTTCGTGCAGCTTTCTTTTTCTTTTCTTTTAGGCTCATTCTACCTTTATTTTGAAGACGGCACTAATTAATCCCTCTTTTATTCAACACTTTTCTCTTTTTCTTTTCTCTTTTTTTAATATATATTTCCTTTCCTTTTTCTCTTTCTTTTGTTTCTCTTTTCTTCTTTGTTTTATGTATTTCAATTCGACATTCACAATGGAATTCCACGCTTTTACCATCTCCCCCAAACTTAGGTTTTAGCCTAATTTGCACGTTTTTCAATGCACGCATGGAGGTTAGGGCCAAAAAGAGGGTTGGTGCCTTAGCACACAAGAATTGGCTCGGTTTTTAATTTTTGTGACTGCCAAATGAAAGGTTAAGGATCAGAGGGGCTAACTAGGATAAATACGTACGGGTAGGCCATTTAGGATAGTAGTGGTCCAAAGAAAGCCTAAAATCATATCTCAAGTCAAGTTTCACCTAGGATTTCGTCTCAAAGTACATTAAAGGCAAGTTCGAAACTTTCAAGTCACACACACAAGCTTATTATTCAAGAGCTCACCACACACGCAAGTAATCTTTCAAGTTTGAAATATAAACACACGCTAAGGACACTCACTCACAAAGCATGTAATGGTTCGAGATTTTAAACCATGCCAACAACACAATTGAGCTAGCTAAAGAGCCTCGTGGTCTACAACTCATGCCATTCAAAGTTCACAACTACTTGTCAAGATTTCCATAAAAAAATAATGAAACAATAGGTAGTACCACATAATCCATTAATATTTTTTCAAAAGATTTTATATACAAACTTGGTTCAAAAAGAACCTCCGGAAAGAACCAAGTGAAAAAAATCGGAGGCTTATTTGAAAAATAAAAAGTTGGAACATGAAATAACTAATAGCTAGACTAAAGAAGTAGATATATACAACATGGTTCGAATTTGTACATGGATATCATTTAGCTCAAAATCTATCCAAAATACACATACAAGTTCGAATCCCTCCCCCAACTAAACACTCTAGCATCGTCCTCGCATGCTAAGTGAAAAAGTAAAGTACAAGGGGGGTAGAAATGGGACTCCCTGATAGTGCTCAAGCTAGGCCTTTGCCTTTGCCATCTGAAGGCAGCCGTCTCTGGGTCTCCTCAAGTGACAAGTGGATGGCCAACTGCAAGTCAGTGTCATCATCCTCTGAGATATCATCATCGGTGGTGTCATCGTCCTCATCATCATACCTCATGGCTCGTGTGGCCGCTAGATCTCTCCTGATCTCATCATCAACATGTGCACAGACAGTATTCACCACCCGACGAGAAGCCTTGGAGCTAGACGTCCCAAGCAAAGTAGAAGATACTGGAGGTAGAGCCTTCGAAGGCTGGACAATACGAGAAGCCGTGTCAGGAGCAGAAATGGTAGGAATACTGATACCTGTGGGTGCAATAAGGCCCCTACTGATCTTCTCGTCCCATGAGATGAAGTGCTGAGTCATGCCTGTGACAGCTGTCTCCAGGCAGGCAACTGTCTGCTGGGTGGCCTCAAGTGCTGTGGTGTGGGCCCTAATAGCTGCAGTGTGGTCCCGCATAACCTGCATCAACTCAGCGAACTGCTTGGGTGTGGCAGCCGGAGGTGGAGGAGGTGGTGGTGCCTGAGGTAAGTTGGAGAGTAAGGTCTTGATCTCTTCCAACTTATCATCTAGTTCCAAAACTGCTCGGGGTAGTGCCTCAGGCTCAGTACCCCTAGGAGGCTCATCAGCTAGAGGAGAATTAGGATCATGTGGAGAATCTGCCCTAGAGGTGGACGGCAGAGCAGGTACAGAAGGAGCAACTGAAACTGAGAGAGCTGGAGGATCATCTTTAAAAGCATACCAGCTGAACGGGTGCCTAGGGGCTGTGTAGTAGTCACAATAAGAACCCCCAATTCCCTTGGACTCAAGATAGGCTGTCAATGTGTTGGGAAAAGCGAGTTTCTTCTTGTCAAAAAGTGTACTTCAATCATTTCCTTTGCCATTTCCGCACCCAAGTTGATTTTTATCCCTCTCATAAGACATCCTACCATCATTGCCTGAAGCATAGTAAGCTTGTTATCTTGACTGGTGGGGCGTATCCTAGAGATAAGGATATAATGCCAACCTTTGGTTTTAAAATTAAGATCACTCCGATGAATTTGGACACCATTTTTCTTCCACTTGGGATCCTTTTCTGTCCCAATGATAGGTACAAGCCATGCTCTCTTTTGTTTCTCAGTCATTTCACACTTCCTTATGAATCTCATTGGCTTAATATTGTCAAGCCCTAGAAACTCATTCAATGAACCCGCGTCCACATCCACATATTTGCCCCGACAAAACACCTTTGTGTCGCCTTCTTTGTTCGATGCCAAGTTGGCATAAAACTCAGCCACTAATTTTTCATTAGCGTCATAAAGTGGCTTGCCCAATACCTCCTCCCATTTGTCATGTTTTTTGAACCTTTGGTAGATGTCCGGGTTTTTCTTGTCAACATCTTTCAAGCTTATCACCCGTTCTAGGTTGAAGGTTCTATACTTAATGTTATCCATGTGGAGTTTATAAGCCCTCCTTCTTTTAAACAAATTCCTCCACTCCTCGTTGCCGTCGGACTCATCACCGGATAGTACTTGGGATGGCACTAGTTCATCTCCCCCCTCCCTTCGAGCTTGTGAGAAAAAAGCATCTTGCTTCTTCTTTGTTCTTATCTCGTCCCTTGTTAGCCATTGTAACTTGGCTAAGGGTACATCATCTCTCGAATCTACATTGGAGGGGGTCGATGAAGCTTGTTTTCTCTTTTCGGGTTTGCCCATTGTACCTAAAACACATACAAAGCATTTTTCGACGTGTGAGAGTGCGTGACATAACGGAAACAATTGCAAAACATCACGAGTGCATTGAGGCAGGGGCCAGGCGGAGCGCCTAAAGGTCCAGGAGGTCTGCCTGGTGATTGTGCAGAAATATAGGCAGCGAGGGCAGTGAGGCGGGGCGCCCTGGAGAGAGGCGGAGCGCTTGTGAACAACACTAGGCAGGCGGGGCACCTCTCCTTGGGAGGTCCGCCTGGCATGGATTGAACCGTGGTTTTTCTCAACTCTTCTCACATGAGCTCTTGGAAACAAAAACAACCTCAAACAATCAATTAGTGGTGTGTGAGATTTGAGTGGATTGAACAATTTCATGCCTTTAAGAATGTCATGTACACCACAATTGCATAGAGATCACATTGAGTTGGAGACAACAATTTGACTCTACATGTATGAATTTGGAGAATTTAAAAGCAAGCAAAGTCTTAGAACTATGCTCATGGTTTCAATCCATATCAATCAACCAACTAAAGCATGAAAGTAGCATACTATCAAGGCAATTTCGATTGGCGCTCAAACGCTTCAAGGTCAAAATTTTCTAACATGCTTCACTTTGAATTCATTTAGAGCAACTTCAAACCAACAACCTACTTCCAATACTCCTAATTCCAACTCAAGAATTTGAACAAGCGCAAGTAAGGTCATGCCATCTAGAGCGATATCAAGCTCAAGCGCATTTTACTCATTGTTCCTTGAGTTTTCACTTTTCTCCAACTAATGGGTTTTACACACTTCAACATTCAAGACCTCCCCATAGATTTCCCCACATTCTAACACACTCCAAGCAACTAATTTTAGCATATTCAATCCATAGTTGCAAGATTTTAACCAAAACAAGAATTTTCCATTCTAGAATTTCAAATTTGCTCACTAATTCAAGTTCGATCCATCACACACTCTCTATACTTGGTTTACTCTATCATAAACAACTTAGACATGACTCAAGCACCCCAAATTCATAGGAAAATTGTCAAGGGTTCAAGTTCATCCCAATTCCCAATTTCTATATCATGAACCCTAGCTTTTTCCATGTATCAACATCAATATATATAGCATTTGAGCACACGTAATACTAGATTAATCTACTTTTAATTACTCCTAATCCTAAAACATGTTTCTACAAAGTTGAAGAAGATTTAAGCAAAAATTAAAAAAAAATTCAACACATACCCGAAATTAAAGTGAGTTGATGATGAAAAGTGATTGTGGATTGATTTGTGTGTGTTGTGGATGAATGAGAATGATTTTTATGGGATGGGGATTGATTTTTGGCCAAGGGGTACTTTTCCTTTGTTAAAATTTTGAAAGAATGAAAAATGGGCAATTTTTTGGGTATTAAAACCCTTTTGCCCGTCGGGTTGAGCAGTCCAGTGGGCCGGGAGAACCGCCTGGTGGGCCAGGCGGGGCGCCTCATGGGCCAGGCGGTCTGCCTAGCCTTGTTCCCTCTTTCTTTGCTTAGTTTTCACCTTTAAACTTACCTGGGGGGTCCTCCTCACAAATTAGGAGGTCCGTCTAGCCTTGTACCGAGCTATTCTTGGCCTTTTCCCTCACTTTCCAACTCTCGAACTCACCAACTCTCGAGCACCTGCACAAGTAACAACTAATTACACTAACAACATGGGTTGCCTCCCAAGAAGCGCCTAATTTAATATCGCGGCACGACGGTGATGACTTATCAACTCACGGCTTATCAAGATAGATGCACGCCACTTCACCAACCTCGGCGTCGCATCCCAAATAGAGTTTCACCCGATGCCCATTGACTCAGAAAGTTCTTCCTCTTTCCTTCGATTGCAAATCCACCGAGCCATAAGGTGTAACACCTATCACCTTAAACGAACCTTTCCATTTGGATTTGAGCTTCCCGGGAAACAATTTCAATCGGGTGTCGAACAATAACACTAAATCTCCTTCTTTGAATGTCCGGTCCCAAATTCTTAAATCATGGAGCTTCTTCATTTTTTTCTTTGTAAATCACCGCATTTTCATAGCCAAGAACCGGAATTCATCAAGTTCATGCAGGTTCGACACTCTTGCATTTGCGGCATCGCTCCAATCCATGTTCAATTTCTTCAATGCCCACAAGGCTTTGTGCTCAAGCTCAACCGGTAAGTGGCAAGCTTTACCGAATACCAACTTGAATGGGGACATCCCAATTGGAGTCTTGTAGGCGGTTTGGTAAGCCCATAACGCTTCATCAAGTTTCCTAGCCCAATCGGTTATATTTGCATTGACCGTTTTGGCTAGAATGTTCTTCACTTCCCAGTTTGAGACCTCAACTTGACCACTTGTTTGAGGGTGGTAGGGCGTTGCAACTTTGTGTTTCACTCCGTATTTTTGGAGGAGGTTTGCAAAAGCGCGGTTTCAAAAATGGCTTCCACCATCACTAATGATTGCCCTCGGGGTTCCGAATCGTGAGAAAATATTCTTTTTCAAGAATCCCAACACGCTCTTGGCTTCATTATTGGGGAGCGCAACTGCTTCCACGCATTTGGACACGTAATCGACCGCCACCAAGATGTATTTGTTGCCATAAGAACTCACAAACGGCCCCATAAAATCAATTCCCCACACATCAAACATCTCAACCTCAATAATGGGATTCATCGGCATCTCGTGCTTCCTTGATATTCCATCCATTCGTTGGCATTGATCACAATTTTTCACCCAAGTGTGGGCATCTTTATGCAAAGTTGGCCAAAAGAAGCCACATTGTAATACTTTGGCTGCTGTCCTCACTCCACCATGATGTCCTCCGTAAGGAGAAGAATGACACCCTTCCACAATAGCTTCTTGTTCGGACTCGGCAACACATCTCCGAATGATTCCATCAACACACACCCTATAGAGATAGGGTTCATCCAAATAATAAAATCTTGCATCCTTGGCTAGTTTCTTCATAGGGTTCATCCCAATAATAAAATCTTACATCCTTGGCTAGTTTCTTCTTTTGATAGAACGTGAAGTCTTCGGGATAGACTTCCCCAACTATGAAATTAGCTAAGTCCCCATACCAAGGGATTGGTTCCCAAGACACGGCCAAGATCCTTTCATCCGGAAATGCATCATTCACTTCTATCTCTTCTTTTGGCCTACCCTCCGCCTCAAAGCGGGACAAGTGGTCCGCCACTTGATTTTCGGTCTCTTTTCGATCAATCACTTCAATATCAAACTCTTGAAGGAGTAACACCTACCGGATGAGCCTTGCTTTGGAGTCTTTATTCGCCATCAAATACCGGATGGCGGAATGATCGGTGTGAACAATTATTTTCGACCCCACCAAATATGATAGAAATTTTTCAAACGCGAACACAATAGCCAAGAGTTCCTTCTTCGTCATCGTATAGTTCAATTGAGCTTCGTTCATTATTTTACTTGCATAGTAGATAGGATGAAACATCTTGTTCACCCGTTGACCTAGCACGGCCCCCCAAAGCCACATCACTAGCGTCACACATGAGTTCAAATGGAAGCTCCCAATTAGGACTTACAATCACCGGTGCGGTTGTTAACCACTTCTTCACTTCTTCAAAATCTCCCAAGCAAGCCTTGTCAAACACGAACTTGGCATCCTTCTCCAATAGTTTGCACATAGGATTCACAACTTTGGAGAAGTCCTTGATAAAGCGGCGATAAAATCCCGCATGCCCCAAGAAACTTCGGACACCCTTTATGGTCATTGGAGGTGGAAGTTTTGAGATCACCTCAATCTTTGCTTGATCTACTTCGATGCCCTTCTTGGAGATCTTGTGTCCCAATACTATGCCTTCTTGAACTAAGAAATGGCATTTCTTCCAATTGAGCACAAGTCTTGTCTCTTCGCATCTCTCTAGCACCCTTTCCAAGTTTGACAAGCATTCATCGAATGAATCTCCAACTACCGAGAAATCATCCATGAAAACTTCAAGAAAATTCTCCACCATGTCGTGGAAAAGAGTTAGCATGCATCTTTGGAACGTGGTGGGGGCATTACAAAGACCAAATGGCATTTTGCGGAATGCAAAGGTGCCATAGGGGCAAGTGAAATTGGTCTTGTCTTGATCCTAGGCCTCAAATGGATATTTGGTTATAGCCGGAGTACCTATCCAAGAAACAATAGTAAGCCCGACCCGCCAACCGATCAAGCATTTGATCAATGAATGGTAAAGGAAAATGATTCTTCCTTGTAGCGGTGTTGAGCTTACGATAATCAATACACACCTTCCACCCGGTTACGGGAATAGTTGCAATGGAATCGCCTTTGTCATTTAGGATCACCGTCATTCCCCCCTTCTTGGGCACATATTGCACGGGTGACACCCACTTGCTATCGGACAATAGAACTATCACACCAGCATCTAGCCATTTGATGATTTCATTCTTCACCACCTCTTACATAGGAGGATTCAACCTCATTTGGTGTTCTACACTTGGCCGACATCCTTCTTCAAGCAAGATCTTGAGTTTAATCCTCCTCTTCACCACTTCCACAAGTTTAGATTCTTGAGTTTTGGTCAAGTGAGATGAGATGATTATGGGTAGAGTGGAGTTGGGACCAAGAAAAGTGTATCTCAAATGGGATGGTAGGATTTTCAATTCAAGTTTCGGTGGTTCTTCGATGGATGGTTTTGTAGGTGGACTTTCTCGGTTTTCAAGGTCTAAGGATAGCTTTGTAGGTACATAGGGTTTTGATCCAAAGCCTTCTAATGCCTTCACCACCTCCGCTACACTCTCTTTATTTTCCCCATCCATGTTCCAAATTACCGCCGCCAATGTGTCTTCTTGACTAGCTAAGACACTCTCCTTTTCAACTAGGGCATCAACCACGACATCGACATAAGAACAAGTTGCATCATTATCCATTGGTTGCTTCAAGGCTTCGCAAATATGAAATACGACTTTCTCTCCATTGAACCTAAAAGAAAGTTCACCTCTTTCTACATCACAAAGAGCTCTTCCGGTTGCCAAGAATGGTCTCCTAACAATGATAGGTACTTTAAAATCCACGAGGCAGTCAAGAATAACAAAATCCGCCGGGAAGACAAATTTTTCTACCTTCACCAACACATTGTCAATAATCCTAATCGGACTTTTCATTGAGCGATCGGCCATTTGTAGGTTCACGATTGTTGGTCTAGGTGCTTTGGTGTCCAGTGTCTTATACACCGCATATGGCATTAAGTTTATACTTGCACCTAGGTCACACAAAGCCTTCTTGAAGTGCCTTCTACCAAATGTGCATGGAATGGTAAAAGCCCCGGGATCCTCCATCTTTGGAGCTATGTAATTTGACACAATTGCACTCAGATGATGAGTCACCTTGACTGTCTCGAAATCTACATATGTCTTCTTGGTCACCAAGTCTTTCATGATATTAGCAATGTTGGGCATTTGTCCCAAAGCATCCACCAATGGAATGTTGATGGAGGTACTTGCTATCTTCTCCTATAATTTCTTTGCGTGGGATATTTCTCTTGTTTGTTGCTATTTTATGGGAAAGGAAGTGGTATTTTAGGAATGGAGCTTGGGTTGGAAGGGCTTCCTTTGGGTTGTGGAATGTTCTTTGGTTTGGCTATTTGGGTAGCGGTGTTTTGGGGGTTAGGCTTTTTAGTGACTTCTTGAACATCATCATCATACTCTTGTACCGACACATCACCTTGCCTCTCCATTTCCTCATGCACCATCTCCTCTCGAATAGCTTCATTATCATTCCACTCAGCACCTATATGATCATCTTGTACCCTCAACTCCACATCATCATTACTCTTGGCTTTTGGGTCTTCCCATGTCTTGTCACTTCGAGTTTTAATTGCCATCACTTGGTCTTTACCGCCTCTTTTAGGATTCACTACCGTATCACTTGGTAATGCTCCTTGTGGCCTTTGATTGACTTGATGTACGAGTTGGCTCATTTGCGACTCAAGTTCTTTGATGGATGTGGAATGTGATGTCATAGTTTGCTTCATGTGTTTCATGTCTCCGGAGTAGCCTTGTTGATTTTGAAGCATTTGACTCAACATTTCTTCCAATTTTGTGGGAGCCTTTGTCTCTTGATCATTTTGCTTAAATGGACGTTTTGGAGCATATTGTTGAGAAGAACCGGCTCCTCTCCCCTCTTGGTTGTTACTCCAATTACCTCTTCCTTGACTTGGCTTCCATTGCTCTTGTTGTTGGTAGCCTTGTTGATATGGTTGTTGGTAGGGTTGTTGATAAGGTCTTTGATAGCCACCTTGATCAAACCCTCTTTGCCCTTGGTAGTTACCCACATAATTTACTTCTTCTCCATCTTGCACATGGTAGCATTGCTCCGGATAGTATCTTTCTTGCCCTTGTTGGAGAAGGGACAAAGGAACACCTTCGGGAGTCACATAACCCATGGAGGCCACTTGATGTCCGCCATTTGTGGTGTGGATATTCTCCACCTTGTGCAACTTCTTTTCATTGGCTTCCCTATCGGCCTTCGCGTTCTTGTTCATGAGTTCCACCGATGTCAAGATTCTTGCCATTTTCTCATCTTGGGCTTCAAATCTTTCCATCATCTTTGGACTAATCCCAACATCTCTTCCGGGATTCTTAGCTCTTGATTTCCATTCGTGAGATCTCTTGGTCACTTTGTCTAGGATATCTTTCACCTCTTCATACCTCTTGTCCATGGTGACACCATCACATAAAGTGTCCAAGGTGGATTGGTTCATCTTGTTTAACCCTTGATAGAAGCTTTGCAACAACATGCTCCGATTGAAACCGTGATTAGGACACCGGAGCAACCCATCTTGGAATGCTTCCCAAGCCTCGGTCAAAGAGTCGGAAGCTTCTTGCTCAAAGATGTAGATCTTATCCCTCAATGTCGCTTGCTTTCCCTTTGGTGAAAACTTCCCTAGGAATTGTTTTACTAACTCTTCCCAAGTGAAAATGGAGTTTCTTGGCAACTTGTTCAACCAATCTTTAGAGTTTCCAGTGAGAGAGTAAGGGAACACTCTCAACCTCAATGATTCTTCCGATACCCTTGTCGACTTGTAGAGATTACAAGTTTGTACAAAGTTTCTCAAGTGATCATTTGCATCTTAATTCTTGGTACCACCAAAGCAACCATATTGTTCAAGACCTTGAAGAATAACATTTGGGATGCTAAAACTAGCATTTCCATCAACAGGAGGAGGAATTATGGCACTTTCAAAACAATTCATATCAATTTCTTCTTCGATCTCTTCATCATCTTCATAATCTCACATCTCTTTTTAATAGTCCCGAGCACCTCTAACATACTCTTGTTGATAGTCCCGAGCACCTCTAGCATACTCTTGATTCCGGTTGATATTGCGAGCATTAACTCTATTGGCATTGCCCCCTCGGTTAAGATTTGCTCGACCTCCATGATTTACACATCGACCCCTTTGGTTTACACCTCGGACGCCTCAGTTTGCATTGTTGCCACCCCTATTAGCATTACCCGCAACACCTTCATTTTCTCCAAGATTTCCTTCTTCATTTGCTTGGACCCTCGCATTTTCTTGGCCAAAAGGGTTTTCCTCTTGAGGGTTCACATTCTCCACTTGAGGATCATTAGCTTCCTCTTGTATCTCATCTTCGTCCACTTGTTCAACATGGAATGGATAGCCCTCTTGGTTGAGTTCTATATGAAACTCTTCATCATATTCTTCTTCATAGCCTTGTGGATCCCCATATTGTTGATTATAATAATGATTGTAATTGGGATTCCGCAAATTTCGATTAGGATTTCTCCTATAAGACATGTTCACCTACACAAGGTAAAACCAAAAACAAAAGTAAAATCGTAGGACTTGCGAACTAAACGACTTTGATTAACTAATGCAACTCAATATTGAAACCGTAGTTTCTCGGAAACGGCGCCAAAATTTGATCCACGCTCAATCCTACACCTTTAATAGTGAGGGGCGGTCATGAAAATATAATACCCGATATGAGTCGGGGTTGATTTCTCAAGGGAACTAGCTTGTCAAGTAAGAGAGTTGCAAATAGAAATTCAAATGAAGTTTAATATTGAGTCCTAGAAGTGGGGTTGTTTTTAAGTACGCTACAATTAACTACAAGACGTACAATTAAACAAGTAATTTGATTAGATATTATGAGACTAGGGGTGCAAGCAACTAATAGTGATTTCCAGCCAATGGGTGTCTTCACTTCACTTTCCCAACACAAGTATAATTATGGTCGAGTATTCTGATTGTGATCTTTAGAATCCTTCCGGCCTAGAAGAGATCTTTCACAACTCGCTCGTCAAAGCCTTAGTTGAATAATCAAAGCGCTACTCAAAGACCCGAGGAAAGGAGACCTCTTCCGAGCGTAACTCCTTTTAGATGAGTTAGTCTATATGAATAGCCTATCAACTCAAATCCTCGCCAACTCCACTATTCTACACTAGTTAATCTCTTCTGAGTCTTTAACTAGCAATGTAGACAAGAAATCCCAAATATCATGGATTTTGGAATTTTGATGTTATTGTAATGGGGAGTTGGATAATTGTTACTTGTGTTATAGTTAATGAAATGGAACAATACCCATTAATTTTCTATCACCATAGCATATTTACACCCCTAGTTATGAATTTAGCTACTCATAACTAGGGTTTAAATCAAAGAAATCAAGATGTAATGAAATGATGGAATGAAATCAAACATAGATTTTGGATTGATATATGAATTAATATTCAAAGATACAAGTTTAGAAGCTTACAAAATGATATTAAGACTCCAACTTGGCTCACAAAATCGCCCAAAATCTCTAGAGTGTAAGTATAGAATTGATAATGTCAAAACCCTAGCTTTTGGTATTTATACAAGTTCAAGATCCCGTGTTTTAGGCGGAGCGCCTCAATTCTAGGTGGAGCGCCTGGAAAATGTGCATAATTGTGCAGTGACTTGGCTCAGGCGGGGCGCCCACTTGCCAGGTGGAGCGCATGGACAATGCTTGTCTTGGGTGGAGCACCTAGCTTCAGACAGAGCGCCTGGGTATTGCATGTCTTGGGCGGAGCGCCCCACTTCTAGGCGGAGCGCCTAGAAAATACACATAATTGGACAGTGGGATGGCTCAGGCGGGGCGCCCACTTGCCAGGCGGGGCGCCTGGACACTGCTTCCTTTGGGTGGAGCGCCTACTTACTAGGCGGGGCGCCTCAAGCTGTGACAAGATTCTTGAATTTTAGATTCCAATTCTTGCTCTTTTAGCTTCTTTTCAATCGATGTTCATACCATCAAGTATAACCTGAAAACGAGCAATTCACGACATTAATAACACCAAACGTTGCCTTTGGATTCAAAAACAAAAGCTTAGCATATTATTTAAGTTGGTAAAATACCAACTTATCAAGAGGTAATTGAACCACTTAATGGTTTTAAACTCAGAGTATTTATCAAATTTGTTAACACAAATTTCCTACAACAAAGTCAACAAACCCCGGACTTCAATTTTCGAAAATCTTTAACAAAGCACTAGATCTATTTTCAGCTTTCAAGCTCTTGGAAAACTTTCAAATACAATTTTTTTTATTCAATCCAAACATCTAGCAACCCCAAACAATGTTCATTTCCAACTTAACATCTTTCAACAACAACAACTAGAATACACACTATAGAAATTGAAGAAAATAAAAAATAAAAAATGAAAACCATATAAAACGAAAAAAATGCCTCACGAAGAAAAATTGGGGGTTAGGTATGTAGCTACCAGATCTGCAAGAAAAAAAAGGAAAAGAAAAATTGTGGGTTAGGGTTTATATTGAAGAAACAATGAAAAATTTAAAAATTTAAAACTTACCAAGAAAAACGAGAAATGGGTGGATGGACTTTGGGGAAGAAAGAATTTGGGGATGGGGAAATGGGGTGGATCGACTTTGGGGATGGGGAAGGGGATGGGTCAGGTTGTTTTTTGGGGATGGAGAGAGTGAAATAAAATGAGGAAAGAGGAAAGAAAGGGGATCTGCCCGTGACATATTTCGCTATATCCGACCGCAGCGGTCGGATAGATTAAAAATAATAATTTAATTGTTATCCGACCGTGGTTTAAAAAAAATATTTAATATGAATTAACCGAAATATCTGACCGCGGCGGTTGGATAGGGGTGTCCGATCGATTTCGGTCCGAAATTTTTGGTCTAAAAACAGCTGATTTTTAGTAGTGTTAAGGCAGCAGTAACGGAGGAACCAGTCTTAGCATTACCAGAATTTTACAAGACGTTCGAGGTGCATACCGATGCTTCAGACTTTGCTATTGGGGGTGTCTTGATGCAGGATAGGCACCCTATAACATTCGAGAGCCGCAAGTTGAATGACACGGAGCGGCGCTACACAGTGCAAGAGAAAGAGATGATCACTATTGTTCATTGCCTACGCACATGGCGACATTATCTGCTTGGGTCAAAGTTCGTGGTCAAGACAGATAACGTAGCCACTAGCTATTTTCAAACACAGAAGAAGCTCATATCGAAGCAGGCTAGGTGGCAGGACTTTTTGGCTGAGTTTTATTATGCACTGGAGTACAAGCCGGGCAAAGGTAACGTTGTGGCCTATGCCTTGAGACGGAAAGCCGAGCTTGCAGCCATTACTTCAGCAAGTTGTGACATCCGCAAGGTGACCAAGGAAAGTATGTAACATGATCCAACGACCAAGCAACTTATAGAGATAGCCGCCCAAGGCAAGACAAGGCGTTTTTGGATAGAAGATGGACTACTGCTAACCACAGGATGGAGAGTATACATACCTAAGTTTGGAGACATCAGGCGATGCATCATAAAGGAGAGCCATAATACTATGTGGGCTGGTCATCCAGGCCAACGTTGTACTAGGGCCCTGGTTGAGTCGGTCTACTACTGGCCATGCATGCGGGATGACATAGAGTGTTATGTGCAAACTTGTCTTGTGTGCCAACAGGACAAGGTTGAGTAGTAGAAGCCAAGAAGACTTTTAGAACCAGTACCAGTTGCAGAGCATCCATGGGAGAGCGTAACTATGGACTTTATCACATGCTTGTCGAAGTCTGATGGTTACAGCACTATCATGGTGGTTGTGGACAAATTTTTGAAGTATGCCATTTTTATGCCCGCCTCAGCCAGTTGTACAGCAAAGAAGCCGCCAAGTTATTCTTCAAGAACATGGTGAAGTATTGGGGCTTACCGAGGCACATTATTAGCAACCGAGACCCTCGCTTCAGCAAAAATTTCTGGAGGGAGAAATTTGAAATGCTTGGTACGGAGCTACACTTTCCTACTAGCTTCCATCCGCAGACAGATGGGCAGATAAAACGGGTCAATGCCTTACTAGAATGCTACTTGAGATTTTATGTGAGCGCACATCAGAAGGATTGGGCAAGACTCTTGGACATAGCCCAATTCTCTTACAACTTGCAGGAGAGCGAGTCCACGGAGCGGACGCCATTTGAGCTAGCAACTGGCAACAACCAAAAACTCTACATTCAATACCTGCAGCATTGGAAGGCAAGTGTTTGGGGGCTTAAAATATGGCCAAGGGATGGAAGGAGCAGCATGACACTGCCAAGTCCTACTTGGACAAGGAAGCTAAGAGAATGAAGAAGTTTGCAGATGATGTTTGGCATTTTATGCCAATGTTTCCTTAATATTTCCGCATGTTTGAGATTTTTATTCGCCTATTTTCTAGTTTATGAATGTGGTTTTGTACTGATTTTATGTCGTGTGTGTGTAGGTTGTTATGCAGTGCATATGGAGCTTTTAAGAGCATGATCGAGCAAGGAATGATTGGAAATTGATTGAGGATTAGATTGAGCACACGAGGGCACGACACGAGGCGAGTTGCGGAGCAAGGAGGTGCAGTTTTTGGCCTGGCGCGGTTAGCCACGCGCCGCGCCTCCCACAGCGCTCCACTGCTGGCGCATTTTCCCATGCACTGCGGAGCCAAAGCGCCTGATGTTCGACGTCTTCTGCTTGTCCAAGCGCGGTCGTGGGCGCGGGGCGCCAGTTATAGCGCCCCTGGAGCGTGTTTTTACTTCCTATTTTGTCTAGGCTTAGGTGTAACTTATTAGCAGGCCTTTGTAAACTCTATAAATACTATTTTACTTGGTTTTCGATAGGAGTTCAGACTTGGGAGCAATTTGAGAGCACCATACTTCATTGAACAAGGGTTTATTCCTAATCTTTCATCTATTTAATCATTTACATCATTATTTCATCAATTCATTGCCTTGTGATTATGAATATGCGTGGCTAATTCCTTACGTTTTAGGGTAAGAGTGTTACATGAAAGTTGATGTTTGAAGATTGATTCCCATTAATTGAATCACATAACGGGTTGCTTATTCTTTCTTGATTTCACTTGCTTAATTATTAGAGCTCGGTAATTATGCATTATCTATGGTTTTTAGATTGAACTCGAAAGAGGAAATTTAATTACGTAATAAGAAAGAATAGGACTAGTTTGTGAACCCGGGCATCGGGGAACCAATTTGTGGAAAACTCAACTGGATTGTTCGTAACTCTGACCCTGGACCGTCGTCTTAATATTGTTAACAACCAAAGTTTGCACCATTGTTTGACTACATTTCCAGTATTTTAATTACTGCTTTTTAGTTACTAAAACTCTCACCATTGAAGAAAAAGATCTTTTAATAGCTTTTAGAAATTGTTTGTTAAGTGTTAGTCTGAATAGTGCTCGTGGGAACGATACTCAATTTATCACTTTATTACTTGTCGACCGTGTATACTTGCGTGTGCGTTTGGGAGAAACAAGTTTTTAGTGCCGTTGCCGGGGACTAATTATTGACTGATTTCTTTTTTGAACGATAACTTATTATCTATTCAGGTTTAATTTTTTGTTGAGTTTCGTGTGCTGTTTCAGGCAACAGGTTTTGCATGCAAATTAATAGAAAGGACGAACCACTCGCACCTTTTGATCCTGAGCCTGAAAGAACCTTGAGAAGGGTAAGAAGAGAAGCGAGAGACCGAAAAGCACTAGCAATTGTACTTGCTTCCTTACCCATCGAAATGGCAGAAGAACGAGCAGTAGCAGTACAAGATGTTGCTCTTCTCAGCCTGGGGGGAGTAGCGTCAAGTATTGTGAAGCCCGCTATCACCGGGCACTTTGAGATTAAGCCCGGCATGATTCAGTTGCTGCATGTGACTGGGCAATATGCTGGATTACTTCATGAGGATCCGCAGCAACACATTCAGAATTTCCTGGAGATCAGTGATACTTATACACCAGCGGGAGTTCCTACTGATTATGTTCGTTTGACGTTGTTCCCGTTTTCACTGATTGGGGCAGCAAGGAAGTGGTTAAAGGCTAAAAAGCCTGGCTCTATCACTACTTGGGAGGATTTGGCTAAGAAATTCCTGGCTAAATTTTATCCGTCTGCCAAGACAGCCCGGCTGAGGAGTGAAATTATGTCCTTCAGACAGATAGAAGGAGAATCTTTGTATTCAGCCTGGGAGCGATTTAAAGCTCTATTGAGAGATTTTCCACACCACAACCAATCTAATGAGGTTATTGCACACACTTTTTTTGAGGGGTTGAATGCACACACTAAGATCGTGGTGGATGTTGCTGCTGGAGGCCAAGTACTGGCCTTAAATTTTGATCAAATTTATGATTTACTTGACAAGTTTTTCACAGAGCAATCCTGATTGGCAGGGTGTTGGTAGAGCTACTGCGCAGAAATCTGCTGGGATACTTCAATTGGATGCAGTTTCAGAGCTAAGGGTGAAAATGGATGCTATTTCCAATCAAATCAGCAAGCTAACTCTGCCGCAGACTCAACAACCAGCAGCTCCAGTGCAACAAAATCTTTTGTGAGGTTTGTGGAGAGGATCATGCTACTGACGTCTGTCCATCTAATCCAGAGTCAGTGTATTATGTGGGTAATCAGAACAGGTCACAGGGTCAGAATCGCAACCAATATGGTAATAGCTATAACACTGGTTGGCGTAATCATCCTAATTTTTCTTGGAGGGATAATCGTGAGCAGCTTCAAGGCAATGAGAGACCCCAAAATAATCTTCAAAATGCACAACAGCAGGGGTCACAGTCGCAGACTCAGCCACAGCAGTTTAATTCAGTGGAGGATATGCTTAGGAAAATTTTTGTAGGGCAGCAAAAGCTCATGGATGATTCAGCAACTGAGGTACAAATAATTAAAGATTTGAGAAATGCTCAGAAAGATCTTGAGAGACAAATGGGGCAGCTAGCTGGAGCACAAAATAATAGACCTTGGGGTACTTTTCCAAGTGATACAGAGAAAAATCCTAAAGAATTTGTGCAAGCAGTTACTTTGAGGAATGGGAGAGCTCTAGAAGAAGTTCCCCCAAAGCCAAAGAAGCCTGTTGGTGAGTTAGAGCCCAATGCTGATAGGGAAGTGGAGAAATAAGTTGAGAAAGTGATAGAAAAGCAGCCCG
The DNA here is from genome assembly GCA_037355625.1 of Petunia x hybrida. Lineage (NCBI taxonomy): Eukaryota > Viridiplantae > Streptophyta > Magnoliopsida > Solanales > Solanaceae > Petunia > Petunia x hybrida. The sequence goes on from JBBBVM010000048.1 coordinate 1,590,572, forward strand.
AGCCTGCTATTGTGAGACCACCACCACCTTTCCCTCAGAGACTTCAGAAGCAGAAAGTTGATGTAGCATGCAAGAAATTCTTGGAGATCTTGAGTCAGATTCAGATAAATATTCCTTTGGTAGAGCTTTTGCGGGATGTTCCTAAATATGCTAAATACATCAAGGATATTGTTGCTAACAAGAGAAGACTGACTGAGGTCAAGACAGTTGCACTCACTGAGGAGTGTAGTTCTAGAGTTAGAAGCAAGCTTCCTCAGAAATTGAAGGATCCTGGAAGTTTTACTATTCCCTTGAAAATTGGGGAACATAAGGTTGGACGAGCTTTATGTGACTTGGGTGCTAGTGTGAATTTAATGCCTTCATCAGTTTTCAGAAAGCTAGGCCTGGGTGAACCACGACAAACTACTATGACTCTGCAGCTGGCTGATAGATCTTTGACATGCCACGAGGGGATTATTGAGGATGTGTTTGTACAAGTGGGTCAGTTTATATTACCTGTTGATTTTATTATTCTTGATTATGAGGCTGATCCTGAGGTTCCTCTCATATTGGGAAGAGGATTTTTGGCTACTGCTGATGCTGTTATAAGAGTTAGAGCTGGAAAGATGATCATGAAGGTAAATGGGGAAGAAGCTATGTTTAATGTGTTTAGAGCTACCCAACTTCCTTCTCATTATGAAGAGTTGTCCATGGTAAAAGTGATAGATGATGAGTTGACTGCTGATGAGAGGTCATTCTTGGCTTCTAATGTTGATTCTCTGGAGAGAGCACTTTTATGTGATGATGATGATATCCTGAAGGATGAGGACATTGACGAATATTTGGAGGTTCTTAATATGCAGAGTAGATTCATCCCAGGGTGGAAGAAATTTGAGGAGCTTGATAGACCGTTGACCTTAACTCCTGCTAAACTGTCTATTGAGAAGGCTCCTAATCTTGAGCTCAAACCTTTACCTGCGCACTTGCGTTATGCTTATTTGGGTGAAGGTAATACCTTGCCCGCGATCCTTTCTTCTTTGTTGTATGATGTGCAGGTTGAAATGGTGTTGAGGGTGTTGCGAGAGCGCTAGAGAGCTATTGGCTGGACTATTGCTGATATTAAAGGGATTAGTCCTTCTTTCTGCATGCACAAAATTCTCTTGGAAGAAGACCATAAGCCATCTATAGAGCAGCAGAGGAGGCTAAATCCAATTATGAAGGAGGTGGTGAAGAAAGAAATTATCAAGTTGCTGGATGCTGGTATTATTTTTCCTATCTCTGACAGCAAGTGGGTGAGTCCAGTGCAATGTGTTCCAAAGAAGGAGGGCATGACAGTGGTGAAGAATGAGCATAATGAGTTGATTCCTACAAGAACAGTTACAGGGTGGCGAATTTGCATTGATTATAGGAAGCTGAACAAGGCCACCAGGATAGACCACTTCCCACTTCCCTTTATTGACCAAATGCTGGATAGACTTGCGGGGCACGAGTATTATTGTTTCTTGGATGGGTATTCGGGCTACAATCAGATTGTGATAGCTCCTGAAGATCAAGAGAAGACTACTTTTACTTGTCCATATGGCACCTATGCATTTAGGAGGATGCCGTTTGGGTTATGTAATGCCCAGGGGACTTTTCAGCGGTGCATGATGGCTATTTTCACCGACATGATGGAAAAATTTATGGAGGTATTCATGGATGATTTCTCAGTGGTTGGAGATTCTTTTGATGATTGCTTGAAAAATCTAGATGCTGTGCTGAGCCGTTGTGAAGAAACAAATCTGGTGCTGAATTGGGAAAAATGTCACGTTATGGTTCAAGAAGGCATAGTACTTGGGCACAAGGTGTCAAGGCAAGGGAGCGATGTTGATAAAGCGAAGATTGAGGCTATTGAGAAATTACCACCACCTATCTCTGTTAAGGGGTGCGTAGTTTCTTGGGACATGCAAGATTCTATAGACGTTTCATAAAGGACTTCTCCAAAATTTACAATCCCATGTGCAAATTGTTGGAGAAGGATGTGAAATTTGAGTTTAATGATGCTTGTCTCAAAGCATTTGAAGAGTTGAAGAAAAGATTGGTGACTGCACCAATCATCATTGCTCCTGACTGGTCTTTGCCATTTGAATTGATGTGTAATGCGAGTGATAATGCTATTAGGGCTGTTCTAGGCCAAAGAATTGGAAGAATCTTTCACTCCATCTATTATGCAAGTAAGACTCTTGATGCAGCCCAATCAAACTATACCACCACTGAGAAGGAGTTGCTAGCCGTAGTGTATGCTTTTGATAAATGCAGATCTTATTTGGTTGGCACTCGTGTTGTTGTCTACACTGATCATGCCGCAATCCGGTATTTGTTTGAAAAGAAGGACTCCAAGCCTAGACTAATTTGATGGGTTCTCCTATTGCAAGAGTTTGATGTTAAAATTTGAGATCGCAGGGGAACTGAGAATCAAGTGGCTGATCATTTGTCAAGGCTGGAGAATAGAGATCATGTAGATAAAGGGCCTGAGATTAAAGAGGTATTCCCTGATGGGAAACTTTTTGCTTTAGATGCAGCTGAGGTGCCATGGTATGCTGACATGGTGAACTTAATGGTAATTAATGTGTATCCTCCTGGGGCTACTGCTGAGCAAAAGCGTAGACTCCTTCATGTGAGCAGATTTTACGTATAGGATGAGCCTTATTTGTACAAGATAGGCCCTGATCAACTAGCTAGGAGATGCATTCCAAGGGAAGAAGTTGAGCCTATTCTACAGAGCTGCCATTCCTCTCCTTATGGTGGCCATCTTGGTGGAGATAGAACAGCTGCAAAGGTACTTCAGTCTGGTTTCTTTTGGCCTACTTTATTTAAAGATGCTCATGCCTTAGTGAAACAATGTGATCGTTGCCAAAGAACGGGTACTATTTCTAGACGTCACGAGATGCCTTTGAACAATATCCTGGAGATTGAGCTGTTTGATTGTTGGGGGATTGATTTTATGGGTCCATTCCCACCTTCCATGGGCCATAAATACATTCTCGTGGCGGTTGACTATGTGTCTAAATGGGTGGAAGCTGTTGCACTTCCAACAAATGATGCGAGTGTGGTGGTGAAGTTCGTGAAGAAAAATATTTTCACTCGTTTTGGGACACCGCGTGCTATAATCAGTGATGAAGGTACGCATTTTTGTAACCGGTTGTTCAATAAATTGTTGGCCAAGTATGGAGTTCGCCACAAGGTGCCACTGCTTATCATCCCCAAACTAGTGGCCAAGTGGAAGTATCTAATAGAGAGATCAAGCAAATCCTTGAGAAGACTGTGAATGCCTCAAGGAAGGATTGGGCTATGAAGTTAGATGATGTTCTCTTGGCCTATCGGACTGCATTTAAAACGCCTATTGGAATCTCTCCATATAGGCTTGTTTACGGTAAGGCTTGTCACTTGCCCGTTGAGCTAGAGCATAAGGCATATTGGGCAATTCAAAAGCTCAACCTTGATATGGCCTTGGCGGGTGAAAAGAGAATGCTTCAATTGCATGAGCTTGAAGAGTTCCGTTTCCATGCTTATGAAAATGCAAAATTGTATAAGGAACGGACAAAGAAGTGGCATGACAAGCATATTGAGTGTCGTCAGTTTGAGCCCGAGCAGCTGGTGTTGTTGTTTAACTCGAGGTTGAAGTTATTTCCGGGCAAGTTGAAGTCTAGATGGTCGGGGTCGTTTGAAGTAGTTCGTGTTACCGCACATGGAGCGGTTGAATTGAAAGCCCCGGATTCGGAGAAAACATTCTTGGTAAATGGCCAAAGGGTGAAGCATTATTGGGGAAGTTCGGTAAATCATCGTACCTCCATTACTTTGAGGGACCCTTGATTGATACTCATCGTGCCACGATGTTAAATAAGGCACTTCTCGGGAGGCAGCCCGAGTTTGTACTTGTAATAGTTTAGTTATTTTGTGTTTTATAATGTCATGTAGTTTTTGTTTTTGTGTGTCGTTTTTGTAGGTATCGGAAGTTCTAAACAAGGTGAAGTTAATGTATTGAGGGGTACGGGACACTTTGAAACATGTCACGCGCTTGGGTTCGCACTTGGAATCGAAATTTGGTGCGTAAAAATAAGTTCGGGCGCGTTTGGGAGTGCCCCGCGCCTCCCAACGCGCGAAATTGAGACCTGTAGCAAAAGCATAGGCGCGTTTGGGAGCGCCCCGCGCCTCCCAACGCGCCATGGCTCACAGAATGTCGCTTTTGGTGCATGCGGTAGGGGCGCGCCGCGGATGGCAAGGCGCCCGGCCAATTTTTGGTACAAACCGGGTCAAAAACGGGTTTTAACCCGCGGCCCGGTTTCCCTCTCTCCCTATACCCGATCCCTACCCTCTTTTCTTCATTATTTTCTCTCTAATCAATCCCTAAACATCCCCCAAATCATCTCTAACTCTTGGAATCAATCATAATTTTGTTTCAACTCATTCTAACACCTTCAAGTAAGTGAATTCTTACTCTCCTCCCTCCATTACATGTAAGATTAACTAGTTTTTTCATGGTAGATTTCTTAACTAGTTGCAAGTTCATGCTTAGAAATTACTCTTAAATTGCTTAAATTGATCATTATGCTTAATAGTTAGCTTGTGTACTTGTAAAAAGAGATCTCCCAATAATTTGGGAGGGTTGGCACATTACAAAAGTCATTGAACTTGAAAGTTTAAAAGTGTGCACACCAAGTGTTTGTGAAAAAGCCTCAACCATGAAAATTGTCTAATATTGTGAATTCTTGAGTAGCAATGCCATCCTTAGGCTTATTATGAACATTAAGTGTCTCACACACATAAATATTGGCTATTTTGCACCCGCACTAGGTTGATCATGATAACCACAAATGTGGCATATTTTGTACAAAGCTAGTTTTGTCGAAGTGTGGGGTTGCTTGTGCTATTGAATTGAGTTGTTGATACATAGAGTGAGCGATAAGTGTGGGGTGGTGCCCTACTAATTGCGCTTGAATTGAATTTTTTATGCTTAATTTGACATCTCACATTGATCTTCTTGTTTGATGTAGGCACCATGGTTGTCACACCTCACAAACCAAGTTCTTCATCCGCCTCGGCCCCAAAGAAATCACTCCAAGTCGGGCCCTCTTCTAGCAAGCCAAAGGGCAAGGCACTGGCCAAGCCCAAGGCCAAGCCAAAGGCCAAGGCTAAAATCCCTAAGGACGCGGTGCCTATACCAAGGCCCGGGGGCAAGACACGATTTGGTCTCACTTGTGTGAAGAAGGGTGAGTGCCAAGCTTGGTATAAAAGTGTGAAGCTTGCGGGGTACATTCCTGAGCAAGCCATTGACAAAAGGAGAGTGATGCAAAAGTTTCGTAGGGTGGGTGATGCTATTCATGCCTTACATTGGGACTCGGTCTTTGAGAGTCCGGGACATGCCAACCTCAACCTAGTACAGGAACTCTACGCCAATTGGGACCCGGATGAGGCGTGGAAGGATGATGATATGGTTACTATTCGGGGTGTGAAGGTGAGATTGGACCACACGGCATTGAATGCTTTCTTGGGGGGTAGAGGACCCCGAATATGAAGAGCTGAAGGACTTTATCAAGAAGCCTGACTACAAGGCTATGCGGGAGACATTGTGTGGTGAGAGCTCCACTCATAGGTGGGCGCGGACTGAGACAGGAAGACACAAATTCATGTTCTTCTCGTACTTTTAGAAACCAGCTCGAGTGTGGATGAGATTTATAAATGCACGCATCATACCTTCGTCTCATTATTCCGACGTCACCAAGACTCGGGCGTGCATGACTTACTTTTTCATGACCGGGAGGCCCGTTAACATTGGCTACTACATGCTAAGGATGATGAGAGAGCAAAGGAAGTCGATGACATGTAGCCGATTGTATTTTGGGAACATTCTTACCCGGTATCTGGAGCAGGCTGGAGTCCCAGTTGATGAGGTCGGGGATCGCATTGTCCCCGACATTGGGAAGCTGTTTGATATCACCTCGGTGAAGGGTGTGATCACTACTGCACCAGTGCGCCTGACGGCAGACGAGTGGCGGGACATAGACGCCAACTTGTCCACTCGTCACTATTTGATGATGGAGCACATGGCCCGGCAGTCTGGCATGGATATGGCGGCTCTTGATCGCACAGTGCCTTTATTGGAGTCCTCGAGACGCCTGCTGGGCATGACTCAGGCAGCACAGATGCCCCCGGAGGTGGATGAGAACACTGATTCGGACATCGTTGCTAATGATCCGGATAGCGAGGCTGTGGAGACTGATGCTGAGGGAGGTGCCTCTCCTGGGGAGGAGGAGGACTAGGTCCGCACTCCAGCGCACCACCCGGTGTTGGTCAGCTGGCTTTTAGGGAAGTTTCCTTACTTTTGCACTTACTTCTTTGTCGCACTGAGGACATTGCTTAGTTTAAGTGTGGGGTGGGGAACTACCCTTTATTTATTTTTGAGGTTAGGGATGCATGTACTGTAGGATTTTGTTTTTGTCACTTGACTTTATTTTGATTTATTTCTTGCTTTAATATATGAAAAAAATTGCAAAAAAATTAGAAAACCAATGAAAAATTCCAAAAAGATATTTCTTTTAGTTTTTATTAGTGGTACATGTCATCCACCCCGTGGTTTTTCTTATGGCCTCGGTTCTTTTCCACGGGGAGACCTTTGAACCGGGTAGTTTTTATTTTTAGGATTAGAATAGTTGGTATAGGTGGCCCTAGACGAAGGAAATAGGTAGAATGCTAGGTGCCTTTGATTTGTTTGATACCGGTGGACTTGAACTTGTTGCATGTGCTATTGGTGGTTTCCTTGGGTTTTAAATTGTGATGCATGCCTAGAAAAAAATGGAACGACCCCCTTGAGATGCTTGAGTCCACTTGCTTGACTTTATTGTGAACTTTTATGCATTAGTGCTTAATTTTCCACAAGTTGCACTCTTAATGCTTGATTGAGAGTTGTTGATGGAGCCTTTTTGTGTGGATCATGTGCAATGTGTGTGTGAGGCATATTTTTGTTTGCTCCATGTTTGCATATTAATGTCTAGAACTTGCCCCGTGTGTGTGCAAAGCGAAATCCTAGGTTTGTTTTAGTCGGAAAATGATACATGCCTTCTTTTGATTTGCCTACCCTTACATATACACCTTGGACTTGATTGTGTGAATTCTTGACCTTTTGTTGGCACCCACACCCCTAGCCTACCCACTTGTTCTAAATTGTTCTCTTTTGGCCCTTTACTCCTTAAGCACTTTAGTTGATATTGTGGAGTTGTGGTTGAATATTGGGAGGTTTTTGAGTGGAACCAATGGAGGGGAATACTTGAATGAATTGTGTAGTAGTTGTTTATGAGCATTGGCAAGGTTGGAAAGTAATGAATATAAAAAAAATGAAAAAAAAAAAAGAGCAAAGTTGAAAAGAAAAAATTGTGGAAAAGAAATAAAAAGAAAAGAATATCCATTCCTTGCTAGTGTATGCTTAAAAGAAAAATTTGCTACTTGTTGAGAAGGTGTGTGTGAAAGTTGTTGATTGGGTGGCTTTGATGAGACTTGTGTTTGAAATAATTGTGATGTATTAAAGTGCTTAGGGAGTTAGTCACTATTACCCATATGTTTCCTACGAGCCCCTTAGCCTACATTACAACCTTTTTAAAGTCCTAGTTAATCCCGATTGGAGTAAGCCTACATTAGTGGAGTCCTACACTACGGGCAAGCCTATGATACATTGTGTGTGACATGTGAGACTTTCATGAGAGTGAGTGAAGTCGTTCTATATTATTGTCCCCATTCTATTCATGGTATTCATTGTTGTGTGTGATATTTGGGGGACACTTTCTTGCTTCATTTTGGTGAGGGCACATGGTTTGCATGAAATAGGTAAAGTTGTGGCCTCTTGGTTGAGTAGCCATGTTTTCGATGTTTGATAAATTGTGGCATGTTTGTGGATCCATAGTAGTCATGTGTGCATTTGTTCAATGATCGGTATCAACCATAGTCATAGGAAGACATGTTCTACCTAGGTTGGGAAGTTAGTTGTGACTTGCTCGAGGGCAGGCAAAGGTGCAAGTGTGGGGTGGTGATGTTTGGCATTTTATGCCAATATTTCCTTAATATTTCCGCATGTTTGAGCTTTTTATTCGCCCATTTTCTAGTTTATGAATGTGGTTTTACACTAATTTTATGTCATGTGTGTGTAGGTTGTTATGCAGTGCATATGGAGATTTTAAGAGCATGATCGAGCAAGGAATGATTGGAAATTTATTGAGGATTGGATTGAGCACACGAGGGCACGACACGAGGCGAGTTGCGGAGCAAGGAAGAGCAGTTTTTGGCCTGGCGCGGTTAGCCACGCGCCGCGCCTCCCACAGCGCTCCACTGCTGGCGCATTTTCCCATGCACTGCGGAGCCAAAGCGCCTGATGTTCGACGTCTTCTGCTTGTCCAAGCGCGGTCGTGGGCGCGGGGCGCCAGTTATAGCGCCCCTGGAGCGTGTTTTGACTTCCTATTTTGTCTAGGCTTAGGTGTAACTTATTAGCAGGCCTTTGTAAACTCTATAAATACTATTTTACTTGGTTTTTGATAGGAGTTCAGACTTGGGAGCAATTTGAGAGCACCATACTTCATTGAACAAGGGTTTATTCCTAATCTTTCATCTATTTAATCATTTACATCATTATTTCATCAATTCATTGCCTGGTGATTATGAATATGCGTGGCTAATTCCTTACGTTCTAGGGTTAGAGTGTGAAGATTGATTCCCATTAATTGAATCCCATAACGGGTTGCTTATTCTTTCTTGATTTCACTTGCTTAATTATTAGAGCTCGGTAATTATGCATTATCTATGGTTTTTAGATTGAACTCGAAAGAGGGAATTTAATTACGTAATAAGAAAGAATAGGACTAGTTTGTGAACCCGGGCATCGGGGAACCAATTTGTGAGTAGGATAGACATATACTTGCTCGCCTAGTTTAACTAATTACAGAATTCGTTAATGTGTGCACGTGATTCAACCCATAGACATATAGGGATTGAAGTAGCCTGCATAGACTGTGAAGAATCGAAAGGTTTTCACAGGTACATTTACTCTGTTAGTTAGTAACCCGGCATTTAAGAAGTGGAATCAATTGGAAAACTGATTGTTCGTAACTCTGACCCTGGACCGTCGTCTTAATATTGTTAACAACCAAAGTTTGCACCATTGTTTGACTACAATTCCAGCATTTTAATTACTGCTTTTTAGTTACTAAAACTCTCACCATTGAAGAAAAAGATCCTTGAATAGCTTTTAGAAATTGTTTGTTAAGTGTTAGTCTGAATAGTCCTCGTGGGAACGATACTCGATTTATCACTTTATTACTTGTCGACCGCGTATACTTGCGTGTGAGTTTGGGAGCAACAACAGATCGTAAGAAATGTATTCTAATAAATAAAGCGTATTTTGAAAAAAAAAATCGTATAATTAGGCACTATGTACATACTTATATGGATACATATTACTATGTACAATTAGTATAAAAACTTTTCATCTTCCACTCATGACTTGTTTGTATGGTTCAAGATTTTGAGAATAAGTCGTATTAATTAGTTTGTTGGAGGGATGATTTTGAAGGGATTTTTTTTAAGTGGCCAAACACATATTAAGACTAGATTAGTCATTACACAGTTATGGTCATAGTTACGTTGGGACAAAATAGTGTGGCCAAATAACAACACTCTTTTAGTAAATGCAATACATACACATTTTAATTTATGCCTCAACAGTTCTCTAACTTATAGGGTAAACTCGTATTTTGGTAATTTCCATGAGTAGGTTCAAACCTCGTAACTTGTTCTTTGGTAATTTGTATGAGTATTGGCGTGTTCACATATCAGCACCTCTGTTTTACAAGACATAATAAAACTCGCTCGGGACCCATTCTGAGGCGGGCACTCGTAAAACGCCTATGTCTTTATGTGTGCGCTCTTATCTCATGAGGCTTACTTCTCAAGCGCTTGGGCTTACGCCTCAAACACATCCAACGTCCAATGCTCCGGAATCACCTAAAAGTTCTTTATGCAATTAGGTTTAATTAGCCTGTTAAATCTTCAAAATCGCTTTATTAACTATTAACTCTTTAAAATTAGTCTTCATTAATCACAAATTAAAATCTGAGAGTTTTGTAATTTAAATAATATAATACATTATCACTAAAAATGAAATGTATACGATGAGCTGATGGAATGCGGAAGTGGCTAAAGAAGTCGGAGGAAGAAAGTTGTTGGACTTAGCGGTCGACCCCGGTAACAAAGAAGGAATCCATAAAAACTTAGGATTCTTTGATGAAGAGAGTCTAAATTCCAGTGCTACATCCTCTCAAACTCCGAGTCAATCCACGACAACTATTAGCGATTTTAGTCTTCAATCGTCCGATACTCAAGGTTCTTCTAATGGTATAGGCATTAGGAATCTGGGTGATCACGCGCTTCACGTGGAATTTATTAGGATTAGGACTGACCAAAATTACCGCTTATTTCAGACAGCCCAGCCCCAGTGTTGGGCAGAGCCCATTGTCAAAGGATCGTTTCGCTGGAATGCTTGCTTGAATATAGCTACTCCCATTAAAAGGAATTTTTCATAGCGGAAGGTTGACTTTTGGGTATTCAACTTTGTGTTGCAGCTGGAGAAGAAGCGCTACGAAGAACAAGAAGTTTTGAAGTTTAAGGATTAATTTCTACCAGGTGATGTCGAAGCGGAATTCATAAATAAGTTTAAGAATCTGAAAGAAGGTTTTTAACCTTCCATCCCAAAAATATTCATATATTAATTTTTGTTGGGTCTTCACTATTCAGCCTTCGATATTTTTCTCAATATTATTGTTCTTTTTGTGCTTATGAAGTATGAAACTTTTTCTTTATTTTGCTCGACAAAACTTGTTAATTCAATATAGCTAAAAAATAGCGAAGTAACTATATATGTACAACTATATTCATAAATAACTCTTTTAGTTATGAATTTTAGTATTTTAAGTTGTTTGTCAAATTTTATATCCAACATAATATTTTGGATTGAAAAAAATTAAATTAGGATATACAAATGACACTTTATATCAAAATAATTTTTTCCTTAACTTTTGAATCTTAGGTTTTTAGAATATTCTACACAATTCATATAACATGATATCTTATGCACCTTTCATGTTATCCATAGTTATGTTATAGTATATTTTTAAATCTTCAATACTTAGTTTCATTTTTAATGTTATGATTTTATGTATTTTGGTAATGTTTATCTAATTTTATATTATTTATCTCGGTTATATATAATTTTTATGTCAGTGTTGCCTATACAATGGTATTCATGTTGTTTTTTTTGTCTGCACAAATATTTTTTAAATGTCATTCTTTAGACGATGGTCTATTCAGAAACAGTCTCTCTACTTTAAATGTCAATCTTTAGACGATGATCTATTCAGAAACAGTCTCTCCACTTTTGTGGGGTTAAAGTCTGTGTACATCTCACCCTCCCTATACTCCACTTATAGGATAACACTAGGTATGTTGTTATTGTTGTATAGTATATTATTTTGAAATTATAGAAATTAGTAAAATCTCTGTGGGGCTAACGCCCCACACCTCAGGGCTTACACCCCACGCTCCGGGACTTACGCCTTGCCTCGTCTAACCAAAAATGCCTCACCTCATGCCCTCGCTTTTGAAAACACTGTTCATTATGACGCATTATTTGCCTTTCATACTTAATTAAAATAAATTGAAAAAAAAAACTATGCAACAAATTCACAGTCCTTGAGTTAACCTTTCTCGTCTCTCTTCCTAGACTACTAGGGTGGGAGAACTCGTGCTCAGCACAGCCAAGCACATTGTAGAAAACAAAGTACTTAATCCGTTTATGGTTCCTTTAATAATCTTTTTAAGCTAATGTATGATATCATTAATAATCTTTTTAAGCTAATTTATGGTATCATTAGGTTGCGTGTCGAATGTTTTCCTCAAACAAATTAGTGAACTTAGAAGAAAATTGATATCATTAATAATCTTTCTCGTCTCTCTTCCTCCAAATTTTATATTACCTTTCAAACACACCAAATAAGATGTTGAAAAGAAATACCATTGGGATCTTTATGAAACATATTACTATAGGAGACCTTTTTAAACTTCAAATGGAACTTACACTCATTAATTTCATCATATTTTGCAACAAATTCAAACATGGCTTTATTTTCCGCAGAATTTTATAGTATTAAGAATGTAATCTGGATTTTCATTTACAATAGTTGGAACTCAATTTATTAATGAATAGATTAAGTTTTGAGAATGAATATGCAGAGAAATAAACATAAATTTGAACTCCAATTATAATCAGGAGGATCACTTAACAACTAAAACATCCAAAAAAAAAAAAAAAGAACTGCTACAGTCCAATAACATGTACATGTGAAAGCTACCTTATATTTGATTTTAGCTATTTTTTAATGATTTTTTTTGTTCTTTGCTTTAAATAAAAGGATTATTACCTAATATTTGATAAAGTTAATGTTAGAAGAGAGCTTTGCATGGAGTTGGCTTCTTGTGCATTTGTGGTCCGTTAGAATTAAGGGTGTGTTTGGTACAGAGAAAAATATTTTCCGTGAAGAAAAATATTTTTTTGAAAAATAAGTATATTTTTACGGAAAAAGGCCAAATATACCCCTCTACTTTCAAGTATTGTTTTGGCCTAACCCCTATCCAAATATTCGGTTAAAAATACCCCTCCCGTTAATGTTTGGGGTGTATATACCCCTCACATTAACGGAAGACATACGTGGCACACATAATTATCAAAAACAAATCAAAAATCAACCCCTTTTTAATTTAGCCCGATTAGAACCCGACCCACTATTTTAACCACTTATTCCCTCAAATAAAACTCACCCCAACCATCAGAATCCTTCATTCCCACCCTTTATTTCGTGAAAAACAAAGAGACAAAGAAGATGAAACATTTTGTCGTGAAAACCGAAGGAAAATCGCTAACATAACAAAAAGTATTTCTTTTTTTTGCTTTCTTGTAAAATTCGTTAAATTCGTTGCCTTTAAATAAGATGCAACAAATGTTTCCTTGATCAACATATAGTTAGCCATCAGTGTTAACAATGGAACCGTGAACATTGACATAAGACACCAAGCTCCTGAGCCATGGAATGGGCAGGTTGACCATGAGGGAAAACGCAATAATGGAATCTCCTCTTTGACACCAATACTTCTGCCGATGACCAACATAGCAACAATATAAAAAAATGGTGTTCCCTGAAATGAAGAGTTCCAAATGATGTCAACCCAACAGATAATTACTATATTTGGATGCCTGCATTCAAGAATCGTTCACAAGTAGTTTTTGTCTCCATTTCTGACATTGGTTGTCTTTCATCCTACATTGATGTTGTTAGGTTTCCTGCAATTCCACGTATTTCTTCAAACATATTTTCCATTACTGTGCATTGTGTTGATGATGCCAATTGTTTTTCCACATAGCTGCAGCCACCATCGATCTTCCCAAACACGTGCATTTTTCAAGCAACACGTCTGTAGTTTGCATGTGTAGTAGTTTTCCCAGCAGACGTTAATGTTTTTTGTCTCATTTTCACCGGCAAACCCATCACTCGTAGCACCTTCCTTTCCCATCTGAGACACTACAGCATCTTCCACAGTACATGTATGCACCAACATGATGAACGAGATGGTCTTAGACGATGATGGGATAGGTACAGGTTTTTAGCAAAAAATGGGGGTCTTGATGGTTGGGGTGAGTTTTATTTGAGGGAATAAGTGGTTAAAATAGTGGGTCGGGTTTCTAATCGGGGTAAATTAAAAAGGGGTTGATTTTTGATTTGTTTTTGATAATTATGTGTGCCACGTAGGGGTGGGCATTCGGTTTTTCGGTTCGGTTTTAACTATTTGGTTTCGGTTTTTCGATTTTCGGTTTTGAAAAACTTCAATCCAATCCAAACCAAAATAAATTTGGTTTGGTTCGGTTTTCCTCTTTTCGATTCGGTTTTTTTCGGTTTAGTTTTCGGTTTGTTCGGTTTTGTCATATAAGACAAACTTTAAAATGAAATACTCGAAAGAATATAAATACAAGTCAAAATATAAAACATTAAATCTAAATCATAATTCTAGATAAAGAGAGAACATGAATCCTAGGTAAAAGGAGATCTTACCATTCAAGAGGTAAAAACTGATTGAAACTTTTGATGAAAGCTTCACACGTATTATACTATAATACAAAGAGGTTAAAGTATTGAAGGCATAAAATATTGAAATATTCAAACTCTAAAACCCTTAAACAAGTTTAGGTTAAGAGATAATATGAGAGTCTTTCTTTGTGTGTGTGTATATATATATTTCGATTTTTTCGGTTTTTCGGTTTCTATGATTTGAAACCCGAAACCAAACCAAAACACCAAAGTTTTCATATTCTCAATCCAATCCAAACCAATTATTTAAAAATTCAAACCAAATTAAAAAACTGATTCGGTTCGGTTTGGTTTTTCGGTTTAATCCGAATAGTGCCCACCCCTAGTGCCACGTATGACTTCCGTTAATGTGAGGGATATATATACACCACAAACATTAACGGGAGGGGTATTTTTAACCGAATACTTGGATGGGGGTTAGGCCAAAACAATATTTGAAAGTAGAGGGGTATATTTGGCCTTTTTTCGATATTTTTATTGATTTTCTGGTGTTTGGTATCAAAATAAGAAAAATGAAATTTCATTGTGTTGCCCCTATCCTTACCCCCAAATTACAACCCCAACCCCGAACTCCCAAATCAACCAACAAACACCCACCGAGAACCTCACCCACCCCAGCCCCTCCCCTTCACCCCAACCGCCCTCCTTCCCACCAACCCTAGTCGATGGGATTAGGGGCTGCGTCTTAATGGCTGCAATAAGATCGGAAATAATCGAGCATAGCAGCGAGAAAATGACGACGACGCCAGCGTCGTAATTTGTCCAGGGATAGTCTGCCGGCTTTGGAAAAGGACGGAGTTTCGATGATGCCAGCGGCGGAATGGATAGAGATCTATGACACCTGCGGTGGAATGGACGAAGATTTATGACGTCGGCGATGATTCTGATAACGGGGTGTGGTGATGTTGGGGTTATGGAGGTGTGGAGGGGTAGAAATTAGGGTGAGACTGTGAGAGGAGAGGGGTAGTAAATTTGGAAAGGGGCAATTTTATCCCACGGTATTAGAAATGGACGATTATACTTACCATATTATTTCGCTCCGTTAGCCAAAGTACAAATGGGTTGAGGCAGAAAACGGAGATAAACACGAAAATACGAAAGTTATCCACGTCTGCAACTCTGCATGTAGACATGTTGACGGACTCCCACTTAAAATAGTAGTACTACCATACAGGTACTTGAAGAGAGTGGTCTATCCAACTACTAGTGACAAAAAGCCCGTGCTACACTAAAAATTTATCGAATTTATGTTGTTTTGTCATTTTCTATAAGGGATAATTACACTAAAAGACAAGAAAAGACGAAAATTATCAAAAATTGCCCATATTTTCGAATCTTACCCGAGTTATCACCCTTTTCCCGAGATAGCAGTAGCCGCAAGTTTATACAAGTTTATACAATTTTATACAAATTTATACAATGTATAAAATTGTATAAATTTGTATAAGTGTGTATATGCGAGTGAATAAATGTGTATATTAAGGATGTTTATATGATATTTTTACTTTTTTTGTGTATATTATTGTATTTCTCTCATTGCTACATATTTATATATGTATATTCATGTATAATTTAATTTTTAGAGGGAAATTTGTGTGTATAAACTTGTCAAAAGCAATGATTTAGACGCAATAAACAATATAAATTCAGTAAAATACAAAAAAGTAATGACACCATTGGCGGGGGAAGGTGTTTGCCGGTGGCTTAATGGCTGGGGAGGGGAAAATTTGATAGCTAGGGTGTTTTTTATGAAGGAGTGCTAAAATTTGTAATTTTAGGGGTGGGTGCTATGCATGAAAAAAAAAATATGGCCTCTTGTTTGTAATTTTGGGTAGTTGGCTGCCTATTTTTGAAAATTCCCCTTTCTATAATACTTTTATTTTTTTATTTTAAAATTTCATATTAATTATTAATAATTTATGTAATCTTTCAAGCAGTCTTAGTCAAGTTCATAAAGGGTATTAGTCGAGTCTTTCTCCTTCGAGAGTTTAAATTTCTACTATTCAAAAGTAAGGGCTCGACAGAAAATGTTACTTTAGTAAAGCATTACGTCAATTAAGGATATACAATCAACATAACTTACGGAGACAATCCAAGCTCTCAATATGGTCGACTAAGTTGTACAACCTGAATTAAAGAACTATATTTTGCTAAAACTTCAGCGCAATATTCCAAAAAATTTAACTTTTTAGTTCAAAACTTCTGGACACTGTTTTAGAGGCTCACTTGTATAATTTTAACTCCAAGAAAATTCCAGAAGTTCATGTTTGATCTTTTTTTTTTGCCGCATTTGAAGTTGTGATTATCTTGTACCTATTTTTTAAAATTGGATTATATTATAATTAACAGCCCTAAAAAGTGGCTACCTAATTAGCAAGTATGCCTAATTAGAGTGGTAGGAAAAAGTAATTTTATGTTTAAGGAATTACGTTTTCTTTTTTAAAAAGTAAGTAATATGTTTTTTCAACTTAAATATTCATACACTTTCAAAGGACATGAACTGAGTTTGGAACTACGTCCAACTGGTTATTATTTAATTTTATAACTACATTTGGAAATAATAGATAGGGTACATATAATTGTGAAAAGCAAAAAATTAAACAAATAAAAGAACAAAGCAGATAAAGGGTAGGTGCGAAATGTATGCCTGATGGACAACTGCTGAAGGGATTTTGTCTCACACCGCTAGCTAAGAGCATTGTTTTCCACATTATAATAGAAGGTGTACAATTGAATTGCAGACCAAAAGCATAAATGAGTATGGCAACGTGAGATTTCTGGAAGCGGACGTGTGCAATTTTATAGTGAGTTGTGAGCACGTGGACGCACTGTGGTCCCCAAATTATGATGGCTTTTTCGGGAAGACATTTGCCAATGTTCAGCTAAGAAGCCACTGAGTACAAGAACATAAAGCAATCCACATTAAATTTACTATGTGAATTTCCCAAAATATCCCTGGAAGCAGGACGACCCCAAGCTCCTCACTGCCTTCTCTATAATAGCTAGGGACGATAAGCCCGGGCCCAAGCTCAAACAAATAAACTAAGATAAATTAATTTTAGAGTTAAGTATGACTAAGAATATTTATTTTTAACAGAAGTCAGGTAATACCAAGTCGTTGTTATTTAGTAACAATATCATCTCCTTCAACGACACTTAAGCCCGTGCTAGCACGGGCCCAAGCTCAAATAAATAAATGTAGATAAATTGTAAAGTTAAATATGATTAAGAATATTTATTTTCAACTTTAGTTTGCGTTTATGGGAAGTCCATACTGCGAGTTGTTTCATGCCATAAATAAACTCGGACACTCAAGAAATCCGTTGGGCAGGCGGATTCACATCTCTTACAACCAACACAGCACGGGCCCAAGCTCAAATAAATAAATGTAGATAAATTGTAAAGTTAAATATGATTAAGAATATTTATTTTCAACTTTAGTTTGCGTTTATGGGAAGTTAAGTTGATATCAAGTCTGGTTGTTATTTAGCAAACAATATCATCTCCTTTTAAAAAATGCATATTATTACACAACGACACTTTAATTGGAATATATTGACTTTTTTAAACAACGTACTAATGCTTCTAGGCTTACACAGTAACAAACAAATTCAAGAATGTTAAGACACAATTAGTTGGTCATTAGAGTTTTGACAGTTATAATACAAATTTCTTTGTAGATGGAACCTCTACAAACAATAAAAGGTCGCTGCTTGATGTTTGCAAGTTGGATCTAGAGGGTATATTTTTAATAGACATAGAATAAAAGGAATCCATTGGCTGAGCAAAAAGAGATATGCAGCTCATTTGAAAGTTTATATCATACTCGACAATTCTACCCTTTTGTTGATGTCATAATCTAATTTTGTAAATCAGACACAAATAAGTCATGCGGAATTTATGTATGATCGATTTGTCTGAAATAAATTAGTTTCCATTTCAGTGGACGGCTAGTGAATGTTTCACCGCAAGGCCATGTGAAGCGACTAATGTTGAACCTTTAGAAAAACCTAATATGCACTTCTGTAAGCAAATACAAAGGTGTAATATTATGTCCTTCACCTTATTTATTTGAATTACAATATTGTTATGGATTTTCACCTTCTAGGATTGAAATTTAAGATATTTTTCTGAAGTTTCACTTTGTTATAAGTTTCGGACCCTAAAAATTATTATGTATTTTGCTTGTATAAATTTCACACTTATAATACTTTTAAGGCAAGTTCATTGTCTTTATGTTGGAAACCCCATGATCTTTTGACTTTGAAGGAGTTCTTTAGTTTCAAACTCCATGCCTTATCATTGAGTTTTCACTTATAACACTTCGAATTTAAGAAATATTGTCTTGTTATTTTATGTTATTATTCAACTACTTGCATATTTAAGATATAGATATTCTTTTTTTTTTCTTTTTTTTTTGGGTGCAATATAGCTATTCTTCATAAGCAAATCCTCATTCTTCTTCTTTTAGCCTCCGTAAAAATTGTTATTTGTCAAAGTCATCCATTGAAACTTGACTCTTTTAATTCGTAACTATTTCACTGATTCTACAACATTAAATAGTATTAATTTAATTGTAAACCTCTAAACATTAAATTTCTCTTGTTTAAGTTCATTAATACTATAATCTAATTGTAATCATCTAAATACCGCAGCTGCATGTGTAGGTATTATTTAATCACTTTGTCTTCTTAATAGTGCGCCACCATTTAATTTATTTTATTATACAATTAGTGGTTAACTCTTTTAATTCTACATAAAAGTAAATGTTGTAGCTTATATTAGTAGTAGTTGAAAGTATTAATAGTGTAACAATGTTTTCCGATTGAAAACCAGTGCAAACTTATCTTTTTGAAGAATGAATAAATCAACTTAAAGTGACATAATAATTAAGTAGAAAAGCTAAAAAGATAACAAACAAAAGGCTGAAGGAACTTCTATCCCACACAGCTAGCAAGAGCTAAA
This sequence comes from Petunia x hybrida, assembly GCA_037355625.1. Taxonomy (NCBI): domain Eukaryota; kingdom Viridiplantae; phylum Streptophyta; class Magnoliopsida; order Solanales; family Solanaceae; genus Petunia; species Petunia x hybrida. Next base: position 1,609,729 of record JBBBVM010000048.1, read on the forward strand.
TTAAAGAGGGTGTACGATAACACTGTAGATCTAAATCTTTCCTATGTATGGTGCAACGTGGCACTTCCACATGTGAAGTGGACCGTCTGATGATGTGAGCATGTGTGGCTTCTGTGGGCCCCTTACAAAATGTTCAGTTAAGATAGCAGGGAGTACAACCATTACAGCCATCCCCCATTAAATGCACAAGGTGAATTTTCGAAAATGTCCCTGCAAGCAGGACGACACCAAGCTCCTCTAAGCTGCTCAAACTAAGCTTTCTATAATAGTAGTAACAGAGATTGCATTAACGTTTTGGAGCAATTTCACATAGTACTAGTGGCAAGAGAGCCAACGGTAATAGCAAATCTACTTGCATTCTTGTTTTCTTTTTTGTTACTTTATAATCCTTTTTTTTTTATTATAAGTGACTATATTTTTTCTTTAGTCTATTTTAAAAGAAGATAGTTTTTTTTCTTTTAAATTTAGACAGATTTAATTCAAGTTTCTTATTATATAATTAATGAGAATCTTTTATGCCACACAAATATGATGAACATTTTACGACCACATTTCAAGTGTATTTATCTGTTTTCTAAACTCTACTAGGATAGGTACGCCCACGCTAAGCGTGGGCCTAATTGTGTTGCTATGTAAAATAATTTAATAATCAATTACTTATTTATTTCAATTTATGTGATATTCTTTACTTTTTGGTTAATCTAAATATAATGATTCCATTCTATATAGTAGGAGTGATATTCGAACTAAATTTTTAGTTTTTACCTTTTATGAGATGATTTATAGTTATATAATTCTTATAATTTGTTTTAGACAACAAATTTCAAAAATGTTATGTTATCACTGCATGGGACAACTATGACTTTTGAAATTTTAAGTTATTGATTACTCAAAAGTGTTCTAATCGTTCTTAAATCTCTTATGTTGGCACGGTGCCAAGACTTCAAAGCGCAAATTTGCGAGTGCTGATTTTTAGGTAAGAGGTCAAGGAAAAGTGTTACATTTTGCCAACACTTCAAAGGGCAAGTCTTGGCTCCGTGCCAAGAGATTAACAAGGATATTTTCGTCCAATTTTTTTTATTATATTTAATAGGGCATTTTTTGTAAAACCTTATTATGCATAAACCATTGCTTATGGTATCATATTTACGCAAAAAGGCATGAGTAAAACACTGTACATTAACTATGACTTTTTGAAACTTCAATTTATTGAGTATTTGAGTTGGAAGTTATATACAATATAATGTGACATAAACTACACTCAAATCATCTGGGTAACATGCCTTATTATCAAAATCATGATAATTTCTCTGAAAGCCTATCTAAGCTTTTCTATACTTGAAATGTGCGAGTTGAATTCTGATTTGTTCTCTTGTTTATTTATTGGACACTTGGATTATTTGTTTGCAGTGGTTTTACCATTTCTTTCAGGAATGTTGTATTATTTCGGCTAAAGATAATTCTTTTAGTACTCACTTTTGCCACAATTTGTCTAAATTTTGGTACAATTTCAGTCTACCTGACGCCTCATAATTTAGGGTGCGACTATGACATCCTTCCTTTCTTTTCTTTAGCTACGCAACCCTACTAAGAATAGTACCTTAGATGACAAATTTGCAAATAATATGCATGTAATTGAATCGCCGTATATATGTGGTGCGATTAAATTTTTACTGTTAACCACCTATTTTCAATTTTTTATTCGATTCATAGTATCAAATTTTATATAATTATTGTTAGATTTGAAAATTATATAGCAATATTTTAACTAAGGTTTTAAATAAATGTTTCCCATCTTTTGACGGAATTGAGCAAGGTTCTGTTTCATCCGTCTATTGTTATAAACTTGTGGAGGTTGTATTAACTTTGGAAATTTGATCGGGAATCTTTTCATTGTAGCATCATTTTTAATAATTTTGTCTAACTTGCTACATTTTCGGTCAGTCAACTATCACGTATAGGATTCCTATGAATTCTTAATTTATCCTTACCTTGCTTTGAGTTAAAGCGAATCCTCCATAGACACTCCATCTGAGAATCATTATTGTATGGGCCTAAATCGTTTTTAGGTACACAAATCGAATTTGGATTCGAATATAAGCAAATCTTTGTATCAAAGCGGTAAATGATGCACGAAATAGATGAAAATGCGTAAAATAACTTGCTTTCAATATATGGATGTTCAGTACAAATTAGGGCAGAGTTTTGGTATATATTTCTGGATGCCCGTTATACAAAATGAACTACTATTTATAGGCCTAAGCCTTGCCCACGATCTCCACTATCAGTTGCCATATTGTCCCACGATCTTGATGTGTAGTGGCTGAGTTAGTGGGGTGAAGTAGTGGGCTGCAAAGCCGGTCGAACCGAGGAGAATCCACCGAGGTGAGAGTTGGCGACCTCGGTGGCTTGGCCCTGTTGCTTGACCGAGGTGACGGCTACCGAAGCTCAGCCCACGGCTAGCCTTCGGTAACGCATCTTCAGTTTCAAGCTTCGGCGGCTCGCTCAACCGCTTCGGCGGTTGCTTAGTCGCGACGTGTTCGGTCGTTAAGATTTACGCTACCGGGGCAAATCGCCGTGGGTCGATTTTTGCCCAATACAGATAGTCCCCCCACTCCTCGGTTACCTACCGAGGTGACCGAGGAGTGGAATGAAGTTTCAGCGGGAAAGCGACGTGGCTCGATCTTATCCAAGTGTTTCAAAATTTGCCAACGGTTCGCGTCCCATCAGGTCACTTCCCTTGGACACGTGGCGCTCATCTATCGGTCGTTTGAACTGTCGCGCCGAACTCTTCGTTCCTCCCAACGTTATAATGATGGCGATGACGCCATCCTCTCTTAAACTTTCATTCCTATAAAAGGGACTGTTCATCAAACTTTCACATCATTTAAGGTTGAACGATCAACAGTGCGAAAGCCAGAAAATTCTTCCAAAAACTTTTCCCAACTTTCCAATTTCGTGACAAATCTTAACTCCTAGTATCGCCACCATGTCTACAACAATTTCTAGACAAGACTCCAGTGATTCTGGTGAGAGAGCCAAAGCCAATCGCTTTGCTGCCCTCATTGCTAGTGGCGAGTGCATCGCCGCCGTGCCGCCGCTTCAGATGATAGAGGCGGAGGGAGGTGAAGAGGTGACCTCCGGCGCCGGCGTCTCTGGATGGCAGAGGGAGAGAACTAGGCACGACGTCGCTGCTGAGAGCGAGGACGTCGGCGTGGAGGAGGAGGAGGATGCAGTTCATGGGGAAGAGGGTGCCGAGGGCGAAAACGCCGTGGGCGATGGAGAGAGAGAGAGACTGTTACCGAGGGGGGGTCTTCGGGCCCTGTTATTCCCCTCGAGCAGGAACTCGAACCTCATCAAATAATCCCCTCCCACTTCGACAATTCCAAAGACCTAAAGCTGCAAGCTCAAACGGCTGATCAAGAGGAGAAGAATATGAATATTCCCGTTAACACCACCCCGACCCGCATAACTAAAGCTCACATTGAGCGGGTTCGGAGGGAGTGCCAGTTTGAGCCCGAGGTTAAAGTTATCATCCCCGATCCAGCTAGCAGGGTGTGTCATAACATCGAGGGTATGTCTTTTGCTTATACTTATCCCTTCACCCTCGGATTCTCCCTCCCGGTCCATAGAGTGATTGACGAATTTTGTCGGGCCTACAACCTGTGTCTGGCTCAGCTTGGCCCCGGCGTTTGGAGGGTGGTCCAATGCATGGATTGGTTGAGCACAAAGGCCAAAGTGGACTTCACCTTCCAGCACCTCATTTCGCTCTACTACCCCTATTTTCACAAGGCTGGGGTCGTGGCGCTGAATAACCGGGGTAAATTTGCTCTTCTACACAAGTGCGAGGATCACGGGGACCGAGGCTGGAGCGATCGGCATATCTTGTTGGAAACAAAGGTCCTGTCCGCCGAGCCTGGTTTTCCCGAGCGGTGGAATAACACACGTAAGTGCACTGCCTTTCTCATCTCACTCCTCGGTAGCTTGCTTGTGTTAATTGACTTCGTTTCTTTGTTATTTCTTCAGCCAACAAGGTGGACATCGTGCCCCCGGTGGGGTTGACTGAGTGGGTGAAAGCGATGACAAGAGCTCGCGCACGTCCTGAGAGGACGTGGATGAAAATGGCTGCCGAATTCGGTTGGCAATGCAAGAGGCACGGTAAGTTTTTGATAGTGGTTTGATAGGTAGGTCATCTTGGGATTTTGATTATTTTTCTGACTTTCCTTTCCTCGGTGTTAGGATTTCCAAACCGTGCCATCAACACCAAGAAGAGTAAGAAGAAAACGAAGGAAGAGAAGAAAAACGACGATGAGGAGACCGAGTCGGATGATGATCTGGCCGCAGTGGCCGGGGAGTATAAAGGATTGAAGGCTTCCAAGTCTTCAAAAGCGACAAAGGGAGCCCCCGGCCAAGGGACTTCCAAAGGTAACTTTTATCCTCGGCTCACGTTGTGAAGTATCATTCCTTTTCCGTTCTAATATCCTTTCAACTTCTTCTTCGGTCGTAGGCGTGAAGCGGAAGAGGGCTACCTCGAAGAAGCCATCCCACTCGGTGACCCCTCGTACCGAGGCTGAGACTTCTCGCCAGCCCGAAGCAGTGGCTGAAAGACGCCGAGGATTGGTGGACGAGCCCGAGGATGATGCAGCCGAGGATTGGGCTCGAGGAGATGTTGACGTCATCGATCTTGAGGGTCCAGAACTCGAGCCTGACGCAGCTGCGGAAAAGGCCAAGGGCAAGGCTAAAGTCACCGAAGCTGGAGCTACTGCATTCGTTGGAGAGGCTGGCACCGGGTCAGTAAGGGCTCACTCCGAACCTGCGAGGATTTCTTCCTCGGTGGGGTCTTATCGGAAACTCGAGGTGCCAATCTCTTCAAATTTGCTAGGTTGCAGCCCTGAGGATCTTTTGAGTCTCACACCTTTGCTGGGGCCGACCGAGAACAGGCTTATGCAAGAGTTTACCTCGGGCCAGCTATACAGCACCATGGCCTCCAACGCAGTGAGGGTAAGCCACCAATCTTGAAATCAAAGAATTTAATTTTGATCTTTACCTTCGGGCTGTTTCTAACCTCGGTTAATTTGATTTTTGCTCAGAGCTTCATCCTTTCATTGAAGGCAATCGAGGTCGAGTCCTCGAGGACTGCCGAGGTTCGGCGCGTATCTCGCCTATGGGACCAGCAAAGGGACAAATTCAATGCACAGATTGCTTTGCTGAAAGCTGATTTAGCCAAGTCCCAGGCTGATCTACGCGAAGCCGAGGCGAATTCCGAGGCCAAGATCAAGGTCCTCAGTGATGATTTTCAGGCTGAACGCTCGAGGCTGGCTGAAGAAGTCGCGAGGTTGGATGATGAGCTGTCCCGAACCAAAAACAAGGCTGTGAATATGGCTAAGAAGCACCGTGAGCAGTTGAAAGATCACTTGCTTCATATTAACAAGCTAGAGGGCGAAGCTCTCAAACTTTCAGCTAAGGATGCTCAGATTGCAGCCCTGAAGGATGAAATTGCCGATCGAAAAGATAGGGCTGCACTTAAGGTGAAAAGGGCCGAATTGGACAAGGGGTGGGCCATCATCAAGTCTCGGCTAAAGTTGCTCAAGCGGTTTCGCGCCGGGGAGATCAACTTGGATGAGGAGATTGAAAAAGTCGAGGTCAAAGCGGCCGAAGCTCAAGCCATCATCGATGAACTTCCTTCAAGTGAGGCCTCGAGCGGTGGTGAGGAGGAAGAGGAAGATGAAGATGAAGAAGCCGAGGGGGGCTCCGAGGGTGGAGGTGATTCTCCCGGGGCTTAGTCTTATAGCACTTCTTTGTAAGCCTTCGGGCTTTTTGGTTTGGATTTTTTGACCTTCGGGTCATTTTTGAATGTAAATGTTCAGCCTTCGGGCCTTTAATGAAAGTTTTCGCATCTTTACTTCGTGTGATGGTTCTTTACATATACCGAACACTTTGATTTGAAGTTTAATGCTTTCTTGCAAGACTTAAGCAGAATTTGACCGATGCAGACTTAGGACGACGTCTCGCCCTCGAGTCGATGCATTGCGCGGCTTCAAAATGTAAGATTCATACAGATAAAATGAGTGTAAGCAAAGTCATTTTATTGATATCAGCGAGCCAAAGGCTATGTACAAAGAACCAAGTCGAAGCGGACCTTGGGTGGAAAAAGTAAAAAACTTTCGATAAAAATATGCTGCTATCGGGCTATTTACAATGCACTAAATCTAATCCTCGGGCATAAGTCCCCGGTTGTCAGATAGATAAGCTTCGATTGGGAGGCTCGATGTCAACCTCGGTGTCAACCCTTCTCACTCCCCCCCCCCCCCCCCGTGTTCGGTTGTGAATCTTGATGAAGATCCGAGCACTGGAATCGGTTCGGTTCGCTTCCTGAAAAGGTCAAGCAAAAAGATGGAACGAGGAGTAAGTTAGTACATTGTTTATCAATGCCATGGGAGCGTTGTTCGGCTCGGGGCTGTTTAATTGACAAAGAATTAAAGGATATTTACCTCGGTTAAAAGTAGTATCGCTTCAGATGAGAGACGTTCCAATTCAGAGGGTCGGGTTCGCCTTGAAGAGACTCGATTTGATAAGAGCCTTTTCCAACGATTGTTTTGACCCTGTAGGGTCCTTCCCAATTTGCGATAAGCTTCCCCCCGTTGTCCTCCTTTGTTGATTGATTCACAGTTTTCAACACATAATCTCCCACCTTGAAGTCTCTAAATTTAGTTTTCCTGTTGAGGTAAGCCTCGATCTGTCTTTTTTGGGCAACAAGCCGAACCAAAGCTAATTCCCTCTTCTCTTCGAGCAAATCTAGCTCAATGCGCATCGCCTCTTGGTTGGCGTCTTCCGTTGTATGAGCATACCGAAGGCTTGGCTCGCCCACTTCTACTGGGATGAGAGAATCCATGCCATAGGCTAATGAAAAAGGGGTCTCACCGGTGCTGTTCTTCTCCGTTGTTCACATAGCCCACAGCACCCCGGGCAACTCCTCGGGCCAAGGACCTTTCTTCTCATCGAGTCGCTTCTTCAAATTCTCAATTATGATCCTGTTTGAAGACTCGGCTTGGCCATTAGCACTTGGATGATAGGGAGTAGAGGCTATCCTTTTGATTTCCCACTGTCTAAAAAAGTCAGTGATAGCTGCCCCCATGAATTGTTTGCCATTGTCGCAAGCGATTTCTCTTGGGACGCCGAACCTGTAGATGATATTCTTTTTGATGAAGTCGATTACCTGCTTCTGCTTTACCTCGGTGAGAGATGCGGCTTCCACCCATTTTTTGAAGTAATCAGTCAACACCAAGTGAATCGAACACCACCTTTCCCTTTGGGTAGTGGTCCAACGACGTCCATTCCCCATTTCATGAAGGGCCATGGTGATACCACCGAGTGTAGAGGCTCGGCCTGTTGGTGGATCATTTGCCCATGGCGTTGTCACTTGTCACACTTTTGCACGAAGGCCTTTATATCGGCGCTGATGGTGGGCCTATAATACCCAACTCTTAACAATTTACGCACCAACGATTTTCTCCCTGAGTGATTTCCACACTCGCCTTCATGCACTTCGGCCATCACATATCTTGCCTCATCGGGGCCCAAGCATTTGGCCATCGGGCCGCAGTACAACCTCTTGTATAAATTGCCCTCGATCCTGTGATACGAGGCTGCTTGGGTCCTTAGCTTTTTTGCTTCTTTCTTATCTTGGGGGACAGTCCCCGAGTTGAAGTAGGAGATGAACTTACTTCGCCAATCCCATCGATTGTCCACCGAATTGACTTGCAACTTCATCTCTCTCATTTGTGCGGACAGCAACCGAACCACCGAGTCAGTCCCCGAGTGAGCTTCATCAACAGCCGAACCAAGATTTGCCAAAGTGTCAGCCTCGGTATTTTCCTCCCGAGGTACTTGTTTGACTTGCCATTCTTGGAATTGGGCTAGGACCCTCTGTGCCCGATCCAAGTATAGCTGCATTATGGGCTCTCGAGCCGTATAATCACTGAGGATCTGGTTGACCACCAATTGTGAATCACATCTTAGTTCGATTCTATCAACCCCCATTTCTTTAGCTAGCTCTAAGCCCGCTAGAGCCGCTTCGTATTCTGCTTCGTTGTTGGTGACTTTTTTTAATCGAACCGAATGCCTGATTTTCTCCCCGGTGGGTGCCCTCAACACAATGCTTAACCCCGAGCCTTTTGAATTCGTTGCCCCATCGGTGTGCAGTACCCACAGCCCCGAAGGGGATCCCTTCGCCTCGGAGCTTTCCTTTTCCGCCTCGGGCAGTATCCCAGTGCTAAAATCAGCCACGAAGTCTGCCAAGACTTGAGACTTAATGGCAGTTCGAGGTTGATAAGTGATGTCATACTCACTTAGTTCAACCGCCCATTTGGATAACCTCCCCGACAACTCAGCCTTGTGCAATATATTTCTCAAGGGGAAAGTTGAAACTACTGCTATCGGGTGACATTGAAAATAAGGCCGTAGTTTCCGAGCAGTAATGAGTAAAGCAAGTGCTAATTTTTCCAAGTGTGGGTACCTGGTTTCAGCATCAAGGAGTGTCTTGCTCACATAATAGATGGGCTGCTACTTGCCATCTTCTTCCCGAACCAGCACAGCACTCACTGTGGTGCAAGGCAAAACCCGAAGGGGTTGCTAGCACAAACGCGGAAGAATCAACAAGAAGATAAATGATAGAAGAAAGACAAAACTTGCTTCTTTTGAAAGAACAGTGAGGAACCTGTCTCAAAGCTCGATCAAAAGGGGCACAAGAATCACCCTAACTATGCAACAATCCTCAAGAGAACATTGCCTCTTGCAAACTGAATGATCAAAGAGGAATGTTCAATTGGATTTACCGAAAGCCACAAGTCCATAAAAGCCCTCACCGGGGTTGCTCACGACGGAGACAAGAAATGTGCTCGGCACTTTCATTCAATTTCAATAATCAAAAACTTGGTCCTTACAATGAAATGAAACAAGGTTTATATAGGCAATACTAAGGGTAAACTAGTAAAAGGGTCACAGGTGACCAATAGCAGTAAGCCACGTAGGGCTGAATAAGAAAATGTGTTCGGCAGTCTTTGACTTCGGTGAGCAACGGCTTCGGTTCTCGATTGTCTGCTCGAACACACTTGTCCTCGGGTGCTTGACTTAGCTTCGAACACAAGTTGTTGTGTTCGGCTCTGTGCTGCCCGGCGCCAAGAGCTGCTGTTCGGTAACCTTGTCCTCGGGCTCAATTTTGAAGATGAAGCCCTTTGGTTCCAACATTTTGCAATTCTTCTTCCGAACACATGCCTCCTCCCGACATCGCCAACTGGATGTGCGTGTCATGGAGCAGCTTGGCTTGACTTCGAGTGATTGGTCTCCTCGGTTGATCAGTCACTGCCTTCGGTTGATCAGCACTTCGGGCTGCATCATCCTCCCCTTCTTGAGAGGATTTCGTCCTCGAAATCGATTCATCCTCTGCCTCTGATATTTGGCCTACAACACAAGGAGTCAAATCAGCAACATTGAAGGTGTTAGACACATTATACTCACCTGGGAGGTCGATGACATAAGAATTGTTGTTTATTTTACTCAGCACTTCAAATGGACCATCCCCTCGAGGAGCCAGCTTTCCTTTCCTTTGGTTCGGGAAACGTTCCTTTCGGAAGTGAACCCAAACCCAATCTCCCTTCTTTAATTCCAGCTTTTTCCGCCCCTTGTTTTTCTTCAAGGCAACCTTTGCATAGGCTTCCTCGAGGTTATTCTTCGCCTTGGCATGCAACTCGAGCAGAGCTTTGGCTCGGTGAGTACCTTCAAAATCAATAACAACATCTCGAGGTAATGGGGTTAGATCAAGTGGAATTAAAGGGTTAAATCCATACACACACTCGAACGGGGTCATGTTAATCATTCGATGCACCGTTCGATTGTATGCAAATTCCATCATGGGCAAACGATCAGCCCAGTTTCCAACCTTCCCTTTGGTCATTGCTCGAAGCAAAGATCCCAAGGTTCGGTTAACTACCTCGATCTGTCCATCAGTCTGAGGATGGTGAGACGTCGAGAATAGTAGCTTGGTGCCGAGGGCACCCCACAAACACTTCCAAAAATGACTCAAGAACTTTGAATCTCGATCACTCACAATAGTACGAGGTACACCATGTATTTTTAACACATTAGAAACAAACAATGTAGCTACATGCTGTGCATCATCACACTTTTTGCAAGGAATAAAGTGAGCCATTTTAGAAAAACGGTCAACCACAACGAAGATGCTATCATGTCCTCCCCCCGACCTCGGTAACCCCAAGACAAAGTCCATGGATATATCAACCCAAGGTCGATCAGGCATAGGCAACGGAGTGTACAAACCATGAGGGTTGGACTTCGATTTTGCCTGCTTACAAACGAGACAAGCGTTGCAAAGTTTTTCCACATCTCGTCGCATTTTGGGCCAATGGAACTGCTCGGTCAAGATACCAAGAGTTTTGTCGACACCGAAGTGTCCCATCAGTCCACCGGAGTGAGCTTCTTGAACCAAGAGCTCTCTCCACGATGACACCGGCACACAAACCCTCCCATTCTTGAAGAGGTAGCCATCATGCCATTGATATTTCTCAACCCTTCGGCCACTCAAGATTGCGTCACGAACGCATTTCAGCTTGGGATCGTCCTCGTACATTGACTTGATACTTTCGAATCCCATGAGCCTAGAGGCAAGAGTGGTCGCTAAGGCAAATTTCCTTGATAGCGCATCGGCCACAACATTGTCTTTACCCTTTTTGTAATGAATTACATAGGGAAAGCTCTCAATAAATTCAACCCACTTGGCATGTCTTCGGTTCAACTTCTCATGTCCTCGGAGATGCTTCAAGGACTCATGATCACTTTTGATCACAAATTCTCGAGGCCACAAATAATGCTGCCAATGGGCGAGTGCTCGAACGAGGGCATACAGTTCCTTGTCATACGTCGAGTAATTCAAGGCTGCACCCTTAAGCTTTTCGCTAAAGTAAGCGATCGGCTTCAATTCTTGCATCAGCACTCCTCCGATCCCAACTCCAGACGCATCACACTCAACTTCGAATACTTTGCCGAAGTCAGGGAGTTGCAACAACGGGGCAGAACAAAGCCTCTGTTTCAACTCTTGGAAAGCCCTTTCTTGGGACTCTCCCCACACAAATGGATTGTCTTTCTTAGCCAGCTCGGTTAAAGGAGCTGCCACGGTGCTAAAGTCACGAACAAACCTTCGGTAAAAGCTAGCTAAACCATGGAAGCTACGAACTTGTGATACCGAGGTCGGAGTTGGCCAATCTTTGATGGCTTCGACTTTTGATTCGTCGACTTCGACACCATGAGCACTGACAACGAATCCAAGAAAGACTACACGATCGACACCGAAGGCGCATTTCTTGAAGTTGGCATACAACTTCTCTTCTCGAAGCTTTTCGAGCACTTGCCTTAGGTGTTCAACATGTTCATCCACGGTTCTGCTATAAACAAGTATGTCATCGAAATAAACGACAACGAACTTGTTTATGAACGGTTTGAGCACGTGGTTCATCAATCGCATGAATGTGCTCGGTGCATTGGATAAGCCAAATGGCATTACCAACCATTCATATAGACCGAATTTGGTCTTGAATGCGGTTTTCCACTCGTCCCCGGGTTTCATTCGGATCTGATGGTAACCGGACCTGAGGTCGATCTTTCTAAAGCATGAAGAACTACTCAATTCATCAAGCATGTCATCTAATCGTGGGATTGGATGACGATACTTTACCGTTATTTTATTGATTGCTCGACAGTCAACACACATTCGCCATGTTCCATCCTTCTTCGGGACAAGGATAACAGGAACGGCGCAAGGACTCAAGCTCTCACGAACGAGGCCCTTGTTCAGCAATTCATCAACCTGCCGTTGGAGCTCTTTGGTGTCTTCGGGATTACACCGGTATGCAGGTTTGTTAGGGATTTGAGACCCTATCACGAAGTCAATTTGGTGCTCGATTCCTCTCAACGGAGGTAATCCACCTGGCATTTCCTCAGGAAACATGTCCTCGAAGTCCTGCAAAACTTTACGAACAAACAAAGGCAAAGGGTTATCATTAGAAAAATCATCATTAGAGTTTAGAAAGATACCCTTGTGCACGAGGCAAATCATCAGCTGATCGTGGTCGTTTCCTCGTAAGATCTCACCGGGTTGCATGATTGCACAAATTCCTTTCACTTCGGGCGGTGAGTTTGTCTCTTCGGGCCCCAATTTTGCTCCCATCGGAAGCTTAGCTTTGACCGCTTCTTTCAATTCTTTCATTCGTTTATAGTCCTCGGTGACTTGTTTTGGAGACAAGGGTTTGAGTATGAAACTCTTCCCATCGAGCTTCACAGTGTAAGTGTTGGATCTGCCATTGTGAACAGCTGTTCGGTCATACTGCCATGGTCGACCCAATAGCAAATGACAAGCTTGCATCGGAACCACATCGAATATCATTTCATCTTGATACTCTCCGATTTTGAACTTGATCCACACTTGTTTGACAACTCTCAATTCTCTACACTCGTTCAGCCATTGTAACTTGTAAGGGTGGGGATGCTTCATCGTAGGTAATCCCATTTGTGAAACCAAAGTTTGGCTCACTACATTGGCACAACTACCGGAATCAATGATCATCAAACAAACCTTTCCCCTCACTCGACATCGGGCATGAAAGAGGTTTTATCTTTGGTTGTCCTCTTCTTCAAGAGTCATGCAGCTCAAATTCCTTCGAACCACAAGAAACATTTCCGGATGATCAGCTTCGGCAGCCTCATGATCATCATCACCTTCAGCTCGGTCAGTCTCCTCGATAAATTCCTCCTCGGTGTCACTCGCTTGCTCATGGACGGTTCCATCTTCGAGCAGAAGCATAAACTTGCGAGTTGGACACTCTTTTGCCATGTGACCATAACCTCTGCACTTGTGACACTGAATATTTGAAGCACTAGAAGAGTTTAATTGCACTTTACCTCCCACTTCTCTTGATTGGTTAACGGTCACACCCCTCTCGAAGGGTTTCTTCGAATCTCGAACAGTGTTGGCACTTGCTTGGACAGGATTTTTCCATTCTTTTCCTCGGTTCAAGGGAGCAGAAGTAGTGACTCCTTGATACCGATTTGCTTTTTCTTCCTTCACCAATTTTTCAGCTTCGGTAGCAGCATCAAATAAATCTTCCAACGTGTGGTACACGTGGAGTCTCAACTGAGAGGACACATCCCTAGCCAAGCCATTTTTGAACCGGATAATGGCTTGTTCCTCGTCTTCGGTCAGATCAAGATTCAGTCGAACCTTTTCAAATTCATCATGGTACTCTTGAACTGACTTGGACCCTTGCTTTAGCTCATAGAGTTTTTGCATTTGAGTCTGCCTGTACTTGGCACTCAAATACTTACCATCCATAGCTCTCATCAACTGTGGCCACGTATTGACTACTGGATAGTCATTTCTTCTTCTATGCCTCTTGTCAGATTCCCGCCATGTTGATGCATAAGCTTCGAACGAAGCAATGGCATGGGCAGCTTTTCTCTCATCGGTCATCTCATTGGTTTCAAAGATGCGCTCCATTTTAAGCTTCCATTCAAGATACTCATCGGGATCACTAGTTCCTTTAAAGGGAGGAATAGTGATCTTAACACTGTTCAGATTTGAGTCCCGAACACCACGAACCTGTTCGACATACTCATCTTCTCGATCATCAGCCTCACGCTCAATATTTCTTCCAACATTTGCGCCTCGGCCTCGACCTCGGAAATTTCCACGACCTCGGTGAGCTTGCCTTCGTTGAGCGAATGGCGGCTCACGCTCATATTCATCCTCGGGAAATTCCTCTTCATCAACCTCTTCGGCAACGGCTCCAAGATCTCCTCGGGCCCTTGGAAGTGGTATCCTTCCTCCTTGGGGACTGCCCAAGTTTTGACCTCCAGCTTGGGGATTGCCCAAGTTTTGATTTCCAGCTTGGGGATTGCCCAAGTTAAGTTCTCTTCGAATCACTTCACTTGTCAACTGATGTTGTCGAATAAGTTCAGCATACAGCTCAGGTTTCATCGGAGTGGATTGGCTTGTTCCGGCGCCGGACCCATTCATGGCCATGGACGCACTTCCTTGCTCGAGTTGAGTTACTCGAGCACTCACTCCTCTCACCTCGGTACTGAGACCTTGTATAGCAGCTATGACATCGGCTAACGACACTTTGGGCCTTTCAATGCCTTTTCCTTCGCCTCCATTTCCAGCCATGGTACCTGCACAAGTCAAAGACCAAACAAATGTTAGGGTTAGAAATCACCTCACACTCTCCCTCACCTTTGATGGGTGGCACTCGGGTCCACTCAATTTATGGGTTCGGTTTTGTTCACTCAAGGACTTGTTAACAGTGGCTCGTCTGATTGATCGGTCCTCTAAGATCCTTCAAGTTCGACAATAGTCACTGTCTCTTCGGGAAGAGTGAAGTGATGTTCGACTCGATGGAACGGACGCTTTTTAACTGAGCTCGGGGAGTCAAAGAAATTTCTACGAAAATTTGGACTTCGGTCACCCCTTCGCACGAATTCCTATCAGCTCAAAAGAGTTAGTACGACCCCGAGTAGAACAATTACTCAAAAGATCCACCAACTAGAATTTTGACACGAAAGAAAGTGAGAACCTAGGAGAATCTACCCTTTGATTCCCTTTTGGAATCTTCTTCGACCACACCAACTCTTGTCCGTACAAGAGTGGTCCCTCCTTGGTACGGATAGGGTTTTACCTTATCCACTTTCCCTTTTCAGCCGACAATTTTCACCTGGGGGTTTTGGATATTTTAAATTTACCCCTTTCTTCTTCAATGGAACAGTGACCTTTGCTCCGGCGTACGGACAAATCAACTTCGGTTCACTGAACGCAATTCTCAACAGATCTGAGTTGCTCTTTCGACTCCGGTTCCAAACTTCATCGGAGGAAATCAAGGTTCTTCGAGCTAAGAACCAGCTCGCCGTGTCGTACACTGTTACGAATTTTGTAACAATTTTCCGGCGTACGGACAACGTTTTTAAACTTAGAACTTCGATTTTCAAGCAACAATCAAACCCAATTCACTCAAGAACCACCAATCTTCATCGGTTTCTTCCAAACACGATGGGGGTTCGATCTCCAGTCACCATTAAAGCTCAAAAACAGTCCAAAATTTCACCAAGAAACCCTAGTCACGGAATTGGTACGTCGGGTACTTGTTGGATTCAGAACTCGATGGTGAACAAGAATCAATGGTTGTTTATCCCAAACAACCAACAATCAAACACAATTTTTGAATTTTCTTTTAACACTTTTTTTTTGGTCAAAATAACAACACCAACAGTAACAATTCCAAATCAAGAACACGAAACGGAAAACAAAGACACAAACGCACGAAGATAAGATGAACAGGATTTGGGGTTGTAGAAACAAGCCCAAACCGTGCTCTGATACCAAGATGGTGCAAGGCAAAACCCGAAGGGGTTGCTAGCACAAACGCGGAAGAATCAACAAGAAGATAAATGATAGAAGCAAGACAAAACTTGCTTCTTTTGAAAGAACAGTGAGGAACCTGTCTCAAAGCTCGATCAAAAGGGGCACAATAATCACCCTAACTATGCAACAATCCTCAAGAGAACATTGCCTCTTGCAAACTGAATGATCAAAGAGGAATGTTCAATCGGATTTACCGAAAGCCACAAGTCCATAAAAGCCCTCACCGGGGTTGCTCACGACGGAGACAAGAAATGTGCTCGGCACTTTCATTCAATTTCAATAATCAAAAACTTGGTCCTTACAATGAAATGAAACAAGGTTTATATAGGCAATACTAAGGGTAAACTAGTAAAAGGGTCACAGGTGACCAATAGCAGTAAGCCACGTAGGGCTGAATAAGAAAATGTGTTCGGCAGTCTTTGACTTCAGTGAGCAACGGCTTCAGTTCTCGATTGTCTGCTCGAACACACTTGTCCTCGGGCGCTTGACTTAGCTTCGAACACAAGTTGTTGTGTTCGGCTCTGTGCTGCCCGGCACCAAGAGCTGTTGTTCGGTAACCTTGTCCTCGGGCTCAATTTTGAAGATGAAGCCCTTGGTTCCAACATTTTGCAATTCTTCTTCCGAACACATGCCTCCTCCCGACATCGCCAACTGGATGTGCGTGTCATGGAGCAGCTTGGCTTGACTTCGAGTGATTGGTCTCCTCGGTTGATCAGTCACTGCCTTCGGTTGATCAGCACTTCGGGCTGCATCACACTGACACCTCGGACACTGCCAAATAGACTAGCAATGTTTCACCTTCTTTTGGCTTGGCAAGCAACGGTGCGTTAGCCAAATATTGTTTCAAGTCTTTCAACGCTTGTTTGCACTCCGGTGTCCATTCGAAGTGATTGTTTTTTCTCAAAACGGAGAAGAATTTGTGGCATCGCTCCGAGGACTTTGAGATAAAGCGACTCAAGGCAGCGATTCGGCCAGTCAAGCGTTGAATTTCTTTTACCCCGGAAAGCTCGTCGGGGATTTCCTCGATGGCTCTGATTTTATCTGGGTTGGCTTCGATTCCCCGCTCAGAGACAATAAATCCCAAGAACTTGCCTGATCCTACGCCGAAGGCGCACTTCTCAGGGTTCAATTTCATACCGTATTGTCTCAACACAGCAAAAGCTTCCCTCAGATGATTCAAATGATCCTCCATTCGGATCGATTTGATGAGCATGTCGTCTATGTAGATTTCCATAGACTTCCCGATGTATTCCTTAAACATGCGACATACCAACCTTTGGTAAGTCGCCCCGGCGTTCTTCAACCCGAAGGGCATCACTTTGTAGCAAAAGGTACCTCGGTCAGTGATGAACGAGGTCTTTTCTTCATCCCTCGGGTCCATGAGGATCTGATTATAGCCCGAATACGCATCCAAGAAGGTTAATAGTTTGTGTCCAGCCGTGGAGTCTATTAACCTATCTATCTGTGGCAATGGATAAGAATCTTTGGGGCAAGCTTTGTTCAAATCAGTGTAGTCAACGCACATTCTCCACTTGCCATTCTTTTTCGGCACGACCACCACATTGGCTAGCCATTCGGGGTATTTCACTTCTCTAATGAAACCATTCTCCTGCAGCTTTGTGGTTTCGTCCTCGATCGCCTTCTTTTTGACCCCGGCGTGTGGCCTTTTCTTCTGTTTTACCAGGGTAAATTTTGGGTCCACATTCAGTTTGTGGGTCATGATCTCCGGATCAATACCCGTCATGTCTGAATGGGCCCAAGCAAAACAGTCATGGTTGGACCTTAAAACTTCCATAATCGCCTCTTTCGACTCAAGGTCCAACTCCGAGCCGATGTGCACCTTCCTCTCTAGGAATTCATTCAATAGAGTGAAAGAATCCAGCTCTTCGGTAGTAGAGTCCTCGACTTTTTGCTTCCGAGGCTCTTGTACGCATGCCGGGATCTTTTCAATTTCACTTTGGAGGCTCGCCTCGTTCGACCCCGGCTGCATTGGTTGCTATTTCTTTGGCCCGCTCGGGGCGACTCCACTCTTCAGCGCGACCGAGTAGCATTCCCTAGCTACTCGTTGTTCCCCCTTAATTGATCGAACTCCCCAAGGCGTTGGGAATTTAATCACTTGGTGTAAAGTGGAAGGAACGGCCTCCATGGAGTGGATCCATGGCCTTCCGAGGATCACATTGTAAGCCAGATCCTCGGGCATAACTTGGAACAGTGTCTCTTTGGTGACTCCCTCAGCGAACGTCTTTAAGGTGATTTCACCCAACGTTTTCTCAGTTGAATTGTTAAAGCCAGCCAACACTGTTGATTTGGGAATGATCTCCCCTTTTAGCCACATTTGCTTAACGGCCCCATAGCTGATGATATTCACTGAGCTGCCGGGGTCGATCAAGCCTCTTTTGGTATCGGAGTCATTGATTCTGAGCATGATGACTAGAGCGTCGTGATGGGGGAACATCATCCCATCACAGTCATCCTCGTCGAAGACGATATCTTTGCCCGAGCCACCTACTCGGGTCCTCTTCTCCATGGTGATGGAGAGCTTAGGAAACTTCTTGGCCGCGGCGATGTTTACGCCGTTTACTTCTGACCCCCCGGTTATAACGTTCACCACTCTTTCAGGGGGGTGGAGCTCGAGGTGGTCCCTCACCCCGGTTTTTGGAAAAAATTTCTTTCCCCTTGTCAGTGAGGAACTGAGCCAAGACTCCTTTTTTCAATAGGTGAGCTACCTCGAGGCGCAAAGCTTTGCAATCCTTGGTTCTGTGGCCATAATCTGCGTGAAACTCGCAACGCATATTGTGGTCTCTCTTGTCCGCCGGGGTTCTCATGTCTTTGGGAACCCTCACCCCGGCTGTCCCTTTGACAACGTCGACCAGCTCCGAGGTCGATATGTTAAAGTTGTAATCTTGGATCCGAGGGAGATCCTTTCTAGGGACCGAAGCGGAGCTCGAGGGATTTCTTTGGTTCACATTGGGCTGAACCTTCCCCCCGAGCCTTTGGCTTATGTGAGAGGCTGGATATGAGCCGCCGAGGGTGTTCCCCAACCTCTGGCTAACGTGTTGCCTCGCCGAAGAGTAAGGTTCGTACCTCCCCTTCGAATTACTTCGTGCCGCCTCGGCGCGGTTCGAAGTTTCACCTCGGTTTTGCTGATTGTAACCGCAGTTTTTGAATTCCGCTTCCTCCAATCTAATTTTGGAGTAAGTGCGTCTATGCAGATCCTCCCATGTCAGGACCTGAAACTGCTGCAACTCTTTACGCAATTCAGCTGCAGCGCCAGAATTGCGACTATTGATACCCTTTTCAAAAGCCATGATGGCCAGGGTGTCCTCCATCCGAGGCAATTCCATGCGTTCAGCGTGGAATCGCTCAAGAAATTATTTAAGGGGCTCGCCGGGCCACTGTTTCACTTCACATATATCCTCCTTCCTCTGGAGGATCTTTTGCGCTCCGGTGTGAGCCTTGACAAAGGCGCTGGATAGTTCTTTGAATGAGGAGATTGACCCCGCTGGCAAGCACAAATACCACCGAAGGGCACCTTTTTCTAACGAACTACCAAACTTCTTTAAGAATATTGACTCGAGCTGTGTGGACGTCAAGTCGTTGCTCTTTACCATGGACATGTATTCCCTGACGTGCTCCTTGGGATCAGTTGTTCCATCATACTTTTTGAGGAATGCGAGTTTGAAACCCACAGGAGTCGGAGCTGGCGCTGCTTCGGGCTTGTAGGGCTGCTCCCTATATTGCTCGATTTCAAGATCATCTTCCTCCTTGCTTATCCCCGGCACGCCCTCGAGGCGCTTTTCAATGCGCGCCTCGATGCAGGCCTCGATTTCTCTACTCATTCTTTCAACGTCGACCGAGGACGTTGTCTCTGCCACGGTGGGAAACGTCCCGAAGTGTGGCGTTGCTGTTGGGTTATTCCCCGAGCCCCCAGACGTGGCTCCGTTGTGAGGTCCCCCTGTTATCGCGCCCGAAGGAACGAAAAGCGGAGTGCCTCCACCAGGAGCCGAAGGCTGGGTGCTGTTCGGGGTAGCGTTCCTCGCCTCCAACGAGGCGCGGAGCTCGGCATTGATGCTTGCTTGCTCATCCTGCTTGCTTTGGAGAGCCCTTAGTGTGGTGACGACATACATTTGAAATTCTTCAGTCGTCATTGGAGCGATAGGCTGTTGGTTCGTCGGAACGCCAGCCCGATCACTACTATTCCCAGTATTGTCGTTTTCAACCATGATGATTTGTAAAATGCTTAACAAGAAACGGGTGTGGAATTTTGGAACAAAGCGTTATTGCTTATATCCCCACAGACGGCGCCAATTTGTATGGGCCTAAATCGTTTTTAGGTACACAAATCGAATTTGGATTCGAATATAAGCAAATCTTTGTATCAAAGCGGTAAATGATGCACGAAATAGATGAAAATGCGTAAAATAACTTGCTTTCAATATATGGATGTTCAGTACAAATTTGGGCAGAGTTTTGGTATATATTTCTGGATGCCCGTTATACAAAATGAACTACTATTTATAGGCCTAAGCCTTGCCCACGATCTCCACTATCAGTTGCCATATTGTCCCACGATCTTGATGTGTAGTGGCTGAGTTAGTGGGGTGAAGTAGTGGGCTGCAAAGCCGGTCGAACCGAGGGGAATCCACCGAGGTGAGAGTTGGCGACCTCGGTGGCTTGGCCCTGTTGCTTGACCGAGGTGACGGCTACCGAAGCTCAGCCCACGGCTCGCCTTCGGTAACGCATCTTCGGTTTCAAGGCTTCGGCGACTCGCTCAACCGCTTAAGCGGTTGCTTAGTCGCGACGTGTTCGGTCGTTAAGATTTACGCGACCGGGGCAAATCGCCGTGGGTCGATTTTTGCCCAATACAATTATTAGTCATGGTTGAAGCTTTTTATTATCAAGTTTTTGGAAAAACTAAATTTCATCCAGTGTTAAGAACCTTTTTATTGCACGACGATGAACCTTATCTTGATTGCACCATGTTGCTAATAGACCTCTACTTTTATTTCTTCCTTGAATTATTTATTGTAGAAAGACAATTAGGAGAACCAAATGAGTAACTAAATGAATCAGATATTTATAAGAAATCATGTTTGCAATTTGCAAGACCTCATGCATGCATATTCGTCTCTTCTAGGCTACTCATTCGAGCAGTACTACCAAAATTTATGTAAAGAATTGCAGTATTTTTTTCTTGATTCGAGCCAACTAAGAGAATCATGATCTTCTTTTATCAAACTTGATCCGAGTCAATAGTTCTAATTTAATGATATGAGATTTTCTTTTGCGCACATTTTTTTACGGTATGAGGTTTTCTTCTGCAATCTAAAATTAAAAGGTTATTATTGACGGGGAGATTTATAGAGTCAGTAGGATATGTAGCGTCCTTTTGCTCCCTTTAAAAAGCGTTTCACTTTTAGATTTGATGCTGAAATTTTAAAATCACCTAACGGATCGTCAAAAGTTTAGTTAAAAAAACCCGGCAAGTCTAAAACGGGTCGCTTTTAAAAGCTAAAATTAGACATTTCGCTTTTGTCGTCGGGCTACAAGCTAAACAACCGGCATTTAAATTACAGTAGTACGTTTATTAGTATATTTATATTGTTAAAACTTAAACACTAACTTTCAGCGTTTAAATTGTTGAGTGGTATGATGTAAGAATAGACAGTCTTCATAACTAAAATGGCTTCTTCGTTTTGCTGACTAATTCCATATTTATATTAATGTTGTTTTGCAAATTCCACCTGGTAGACTGGATTTGCTAAATTTATTATTCTTCTGAGTTGAATACTCAGGTATTTGTTTTGGTGCATGCCTTTGTACACGTGCCACTCTCTCTCTCTCTCTCTAACATTAATCACATGCATGTGAAAAGCTAGGTGGTCTTTTCGAGAAGTACAAATACTAAAGACTGAAGTCCAGCAACTATCATGCATGTTGACAACGCGAAATTGCTAAATTTTACTAAGCACAACCACCATCACCTGCTAAGTGATTCTTATATATAAGTAGAGATAGTGATATCAATGCAAACTCATTTGTCTCATAAATTTCAACAGATAACTTAATAATTTTATCTTCGATGCAATTGTTGTTTTTGATTAGTTTTGTATTTTGATGTCTTTAAGTCACTAATTTATTTTTACTTTTTCTTAGGATAAAATGACTATTTTAGATCACAAATTTTAAAAGTCTCATTTTTTTATTAAACTTTATATCAAGTCAAAATACGACAAATAAATTGAGGTGGAGGGAATATGCATTGTACATCTAATTTGTTGACCGTAAAGGATGAAATATACTCCTTCCATTTTATATGGCAAGATTCGGAGTACGAGGGTCAAATTTGTTATTTTTGACCGTGAACGTAGATTATTCAATTTTTTGAAAATAAAATTTATATATTTTAGAACTACATAAAATATACCATAAATCAAAATAATTTATAATTCTGAATATTTATAAAATATATAAAAAAAATATTATCAAAAAAGAATCTCGAAAACTTCTCAAAATAGTAACCATCGGGTTGGTATTCTTTGCTAAGCATATTGGTGTGACACATAAAGGATATCGCATGCACAGTTGCACAGTGACACGATATGACATGCACACTGACACGTGTCAGTTCAATAAGTGTGACAACCCAACTTTAGAGGTACGAGGATATTTTTTAGAACAGCTGTGACAAAGTACCGTATACCAATTATACCCGTCACTTCAGTAGATTAAGAGAGTGTTTGGCCAGCTTCTCATAGTGGCAAAACTGCTTATTTTTCCAAAAAAAAAAAAAAAAAAAAAAAAAAAACTTATTTTAGATAATGAAAATGCTAGACCAAGCTTTTGGTAAAATATAATTATTTTTTAAGTAGAAGCAGAACTAGTTTTTTAAAGCAGAGTCTCTTAAAAAATAAATACTTTTAATTTTTTAATGATAAGAATAAATATATGAAAAGAATAGCAAACAACTTATAGGCGTATCCTTTTTTGTAAATTACCAGCAAAACTACTTCTCGTATGATTTCGCCAAACACAAATTATACTTTTGAAGCACTCATTTCAATAGCACTTTCGAAAATGACATTTTTACCCCATATAAAACACTCTCAACAGTTTTTTACTTTCTTTAATTACATTCTCACTTCCTTTTTTTTTTCCCTAGCTAGTTAGGAGAATGTATGTGATCTTTTTTCATATATTTAATCTTTATTACTTGTCCCCTATTAAAGCCCTAATTTTAGGATTATTAGTACTACTAAGTACTGTAGTTGTTAGATACAAACAAAATTTAAACCCAATAATTTTTATCACCCTACTAATTACCTTTCTTATATTTTCTTAATGAATTAAGAATGTGAAATTATTTAACCTATTTTGTAGGAGCATATACAATTTCTGTAGTTATCATTCCTTTTAATTTCATTTCTTTTTCAATTTCTATTCCCAGTTTCTTTTATAGTCTCTTTCTTCATTTACCTATTTTAGTTATGTTGGTAGTCCATTTAATATTCGTTTGATATCTAAGTTGTATTTATTTTTTTATCATTAACAAATGAATTCGTGAATATTCTATATGTCTAAACTGTGTATTCAATGTTTATTCACGCAATATGTTAGCAGTAATTTTTTATTATTTATCATGTATTCATCCATAATTGGCAATATATTATTTTGTATTCGAAATGCTATTAACACGATATATAGTTTGTATTCATCTAGTATTTTGTGTATTTTTCATTAGTTGGTATATAAAATATTTATTATATATTTACTTATTATTCATCATGTATTGATTTATTATTCATAATTAATTATTTTGTATTCCACATAATATTAACATGATATATAGTATATATTCATTGAGTATTTTGTTTATTTCTTGATTATTTTGTTATATAAATAATTTACCATATATTTACTTATTATCTATATATCATGTATTCATGTATTGTTTATCACATATATATATATCATGGGTAAATACTTACATGCCCCCGGTGCCTACACCACCATGCAATTTAAATTATGGTAATTAAAAATTAAACATCTACAATCTATATGAAAAAAAAAACCCATTTCATAAAAAATAAATAAAGATTGAAAATAAAAAAAAAATAAACTAGGTCTCTACTAGAAATCTTTAATGATAACTACAAGTATTTTTCATGAGTGATTTGTGGAGTATTATGTTAGGATACTGCCTAAAATAACCACCTTATTGATTGAGTTTCCTAATTTTTTGCTAAAGCTGGTGAGAGAAAAATTTCATTTTTATTACTCTCCGTCCCAAAATGAGTGTCTAGGTTTCACTGGGCACAGAGTTCAAGAAAATAAGGAAGACTTTTAAATCATGTGGTTTAAAATGAAAGGTGTGTATAATATGGGTCAGTGTCTTTAAATCCTGTAATCCAAAAGAAATCTTAGATTTAAAGAGTTGCATAAAAGGAAAGAGGCACTCATTTTGGAACAAACAAAAAAGGAAAAGTAGACACTCATATTGGGACGGAGTAAGTAATATATAGATCTACTTTTTATGTTTAATTTTGTTTTCCTTTAACTATTTATTTCACTCCAATAATTGAACTAAGTGATGACTAATTTTTATTTAGGTTAATAGAAAGTAAAATACTATATATGAGCAGTTATTTATGTTCTCTGCCCTCCCAAATAAGTTGATTTTGATCGCTTGACCATAACAAGCTCTAAATCACAACACAGATGGTATTATGAATCTCATGTCTTTCCATTAATTAAATCCAAAAATAGTACAATATGTACCAAGGTTGAAGCACCTCAAACTTGAAATTCCAATTTTATCCGTAGCAGGACATCCATGAACAGTAATGCTTCTTTTATATCAGTCCATCTCCCAATTTAGGTGACGTTATTTGACCGAACTAATTGGATGGACTACACTTAATGAAGGAATGTAACCATGTTGTCAACTCCTTGTGGTTGTTGGAGGATGTCCATAAATGGGAGAAAAATGAAAGAAAGCCAAGTAGTAAACCAACAAAGAAAATAAACCAAAGTTGAAAAACATGAAGGGAGCAATTGGTGAGATTTTCCTAGTACCTTTCTTTGGATCACAAGGCCATATCTTCTCATTCACAGAGCTTTGCAAGAAACTCTCCTCTTTGAACTTCAAATCTACACTAATCCTTTCTTCAGATGTCTCTTCATCAGTTTCCTCCTCCATGTTCGACCACCCATTAGTCAATGTTGTCGGCGTTGATGCACCATTACCACCACCTCCACGGCCTGGAAAATTTGATCCTCAACTTCTTGAGTTGCATTTTAACCAAATGAAACAAGGCACTGAAACTTTTTTGACAAATAGAGCTGAAAATGAGTGTGATATCCCAGTTGTTTGTGCTGTAGTTGATACTATGATGTTATCAATAGTGGGACATATTTTCACTAAATTTCAAGTGCCTATAGCGGCTTTCTTTCCCTCTAGTTCAGCTAGTCTTGCCATGGATTATGCTGCTTGGAAAGCTGATGTAGAATACCTCAAACCAGGTTAGATGGAGATCCTAAATTTTAAACTTTTTGACACCAAACTTATTATTCTTTTAAAATTATATGTCAAAATGCGTTCCCCACACATTTGATATGAAAAGGTTCTGCGTGTCAAATCACCTAAATTTTTGTGTGAATGCATGTAACTTACTTAAATAAAATTTGCATATTTCATAGAAAATATAATTCCAGCCGCTTCATTCATATGTTTTAAATTTAATTAGGAATGTTAAGAAATTTTTAAGTTTTGTGATATTAAAGTAAGGGTGTAGGGTCTTTTTTTCTCAAATGTATGCAAAAATTTTAGTTAGGCAAATAGATGGTTGACCTCCCAAGTAAGAATTACTAATATAACATAAAAATGAAACGTGGTACAAAATTTGTTGAAACTTTAGTATAACTTTTTATCCACGCGTCTTATGAAAATTATTATATTAAATTGAGCTAAGAATCTCCATCTTTTTCTGACTTAACTAGGTGAAACCCGAATTCTTCCTGGTTTACCCAAAGAAATGGCCATGAATTACGTTGATATAGTAAGGAGATTTAGCTCAGACAAAGAATTTGGAGCTAATGTTCCAGGTATAAAGAGAAAATCATTTCCAACACAACCTGGTGATGAGCCACCATGGGTAGAAGACGTAAAGGGTACAATAGCAATTCTTGTGAACACATTTGGAGTAGAACAAATATTCTTGGAGTATGTAGCAAAACAAACAGGACTGCCAGTATGGGGTGTTGGTCCTTTGTTACCAGAAAAAATATGGAAACTATGTGCAACCAAATCCCTTCTTCGTGACAAAGACATTAGATCAGTTTCCAATCACCAAACAAATTACTCAGAAGATGAAATTCTCAATTGGCTAGATTCCAAGACTCCAAAGTCAGTCATATACATTTCATTTGGTAGTGATATTATGCCTACTTTTGAAGAGCATGAAGAAATAGCCAAAGCATTAGAAGAGAGTTCAATGCAAAATTTCATATGGGTAATTTCCAAAAATCAAGATTATTATCCTCATGGTTTAGAAACTCGAGTTGGAAAACGGGGTTTAGTAATAGATGGATGGGCACCTCAATTATTGATACTAAGTCATAAATCAACTGGTGGATTTATGTTTCATTCTGGATGGAATTCAATTATGGAATCAATTGGACAAGAGGTTCCTTTATTGGCTTGGCCTCTTAGAGGTGACCAATATTATTGTGCTAAGATTATTGTGTTTCATCTCAAGATTGGTCACATGGTAACATATGGAGAAAATCTTGGGTTGAAGAGAGTTAAGAAGGAAGAGATAATACAAGGTATTAAGAGATTAATGGAGGATGAACAAGTTCATAATCAAGTGAAGATTTTAAGTGACAAATTTAAACATGGTTTTCCAGCTAGTTCAGTTGCTGCTTTGCATGATTTCACAGATTTTGTCTTACAAGCAAAGTGATGATGGGAGATTATTGAGGGGTAACGCAAGTGATTGGTGCTGTGTTTTTTCATTTTATGTTTCCAGAAGATGTATTCTTTATTTGTCTGTTGTTAGGAGTGTATGATGTACCATCGATCTAGTCTATAATAATTTATTTTATATTTTGTGGATCAGAAACAAAGTGTCATATTAAAATTAATGATTTTCTTTAGAGTAAGAGTCCGTTTGGCCAAGCTGTCAAAAACTGCTTATTTTGAAAGGTACTTTTACCATAAGAGTAATTCTCAAATTTAAGAAGATTTTTTTTACTGACCATCTTTCCTACCAGGCTATTTGGTTTACCAAGACTTGTCTCTCCTGTCGCTCTTATTTCCAAATTTATTTTTGTAGGGCAAACAAGCAAGCTCGTGAAATCAATGAGTAAGTTATACCTTTTTAGTTTTTTTTCCCTCTTTGAAAAGGTAATAAGTATTATTCACTAATCAGCACTATGAGAATGCTGAATTTGCTGTACATGAAAGCCAAACAGAAAGGTGTATCCCTCTTGTGAACTTGAAGGGACTCATTAAATCTAAATTAGATTCTTCCTTGTTTACAAATTCCATATTGAATATGCCTTCAGAACATCGTGGATTCCTTTCTTTTCGAATTGCCCACCAAATGTTGAGTGGGATACTATCCACCAAGAGGCTCTCCGTTGTCCAGTTCGAGTCTGTACCAACTTCTCAAAAGATCAGGTGTTGTCCATGGCATTAACCATCTGATGTGCAGAAAATTTCATAAAAGCAGCCATAGTTTTAGCTAAGGGCAGCGAATGATAATATGATTTCCATAAATGATTTACGGGTAAAGCATGCCTTCTTGTGTAATGGCCCGCCAAGTCATTTTGGTAAATCGAAGCTCCGATATACATGTCGATATATTTTTTTAGTTCCAATAAGTTTGTATGGTGATTTTGGTTATGTCCACAAAGTTTGGTTAAGTTTCGATGAGTTTTGGATAAGTTTGGTTTCGGTTTCGACGTAATTTGAGCATAAAAGTTACCATATTGAGAAAACGGCCTTTGATTCGTATTTCGACTAAACCATTATATCCGTATCGTAATTTGGAAACCATAGAAACTGAAATCATCAAGTTTCGACATCATATGAGAGATTTATGATTATTTTACTAAGAATTGAGTTGCCAGAATTTTCAGATTATTTACGAAATTGCCACTCACTGCGTAGTTAAAAATCTGCACTATTCCAAATATTGAAACCAACATATCTCCTTCATTATAAGGTCAAATGGAGTGATTCAAAGGCCTAACTTGACTAGATTTTCACAAGGAATCTATTGGAGGCATCAAAAGTGAGTTTTGAGATCGTTTGGTACAAGAAACGAGGCAGAACAGTAGGCATTTTTGGCTATTAATGTTTATGGAGTTTTTCTCATCTTGAAATTTTGGAATTGGGAGAATTCAAGGATGTTCTTCTATGGGGTAAGGTCTAAACCATAACCTAAGTATTTTATTTTGATTCATTCCTTTGGTTTAAGCTTTAATCCATGATTTCTAAAGTATGAAATTGGGGTTTTCTTGTGAAGAATGTTTAATTGGTCTTTCTTGAGAAGTTCATAAAATTGATTAGATTTCATAAGTTGCTTTAAATAATGAAGTTGATTGAGTTTATGCTAGATTATGATATATCTAAGGTTGAATTTGATAACTCTATTTTGGTCATAAATGGTGGTTGTGAGAAATTGGGGAAATTGAGTAAGTTCTTAAATTTTAACTCAAAAGTTGAATAATATGGGGATTTGGGAATGGAAGGAGGAGTGCTTAGCTCAGTCAGGCCGAGCGGCCAGCTCCTAGGAGGAGCACCCAAGCTGAGGCACAACACAGCAGAGCGGAGTGCCTAAAGGCTAGGCAGAGCGCCTAAGCCTATGCACATCCGGGCGGAACGCCGGAGTCTGGAGCCAAACTTGATCAAAAGCTCATCTAGGTGGAGCGCCCAGATTCCAGGCAGAGCGCCTGACGCTGAAGACTTCTTGATTTTTGTATGAAGTTCCTATTTTGCCTTTAAGTAGCTTTGTATGTCTTAACCCAATCTATAGGCATTTTAGTCATTTCACATTGTCTTAGGAAACTATAAATAGGAACCTTAGCCATTTTCATTCAGGAGCTTTGTTTGTGTCTTGAATAGAGAAGAGAGAACGTAAAAGAGGCCGAGCCTTTCTAGTTCGAAGCTTGAAGCTTCGTGTATGTCTCGACTTGGAACCTATGGAGATTCATCGCTAGTATGAAACCGTTGTAAGGTTCGAGTTTCAATTCTCCCCTTGGATAATAAATTCATATTGTGAATCGTTATCCGTTCTTTCTTCTATTTCTTGCCTTCCTAGTCTTGATTTTCTCGATATCTTTGATATCACGTATCTTGCTTTTATCGCTTCCGCATTTTCGTATCGTTATTTGCTTTCGCTATTTTACCCCGTATCAGTTTGGTATCAGAGCAAGGCTCGGGTTATGTTCTTACAAACCCCCTATCCTTGTTCATCGTGTTAGTATCGTGTTGTCATTGTTCTTGTTGTTCTTGAAAAGAAGAAAAACAAAAAATTTGAAAAAGTTGAAAACTTGGAAAAAAATTTGGTAGATCGGGTTGGAATCGAAACCCCAAGTGTTTAAAAGTATTGGGGTTTGTTTTGTATTGTATTCCCGTTGTTTTGATACCCTCATAACGTGTTTTGGTGTTACGAATCAAAAATTTAAAAATCAAATTCTCAAAATTTTAAAAACCCTTGAAATCGCTTCAAACTTGAATAGAAGCGTGTTGTTGTTGTTTAGGGTTGAAAAACCATTGGGATTGGTTAAAATAGTTGAATACACCATTGGATATCATTGGTTTTGAGTATCAGGTTGAAATCAATCGAAAAATCTGGCCAAAAACACAAAAAACCTGTTCTAGGAGACTGCTGAATCGCATCCCACGCGGAGCGCCTAACCTTGGGCGGACTGCCTAGATTTTTGGGCAGTAGCCCAACCAGGCGGAGCACCCCCTTCTACTGGGCGGAGCGCCCACCTCTGAATTGGGTCCGGGATGTTTCCGTTTCGTAGTTTTCTGTATTGCCTTTGCTTCCTAACTTCTTGGTTAGTGTTTCTAGGGTAATTGGCCTACTCGAAAGACACTAACTCTTTAGCGTATTAAGACACTCGTGCGTAGAGGAGATTAAAATTCAAAGAATAGTCGTAAAACTTTCTTTGGCCTCAAGTGCGCACTTAAATAGCCGTCCGTCCATAGAGTCCCATTAATTCCACTCCGAACTAATACTTGGACATACTAGGTGTGATCACGGTGGTTTCTAAGTTATTAAGGCCTCGCCCTTGAGTGTTCATATATTGAGTGATACACGTGAGGGAGTGATTTTGTGAGGTTCTTTCTTTTGGTGTTGCAGGTATGTCGGATGATGATTATGGATGGTATGACTTGTATAGAGACGAGGGAAACTATGGTTCCTACGAGGGTAATGATGGATATTGCTATGATGATTCGGGGAACTATGGCTCGTATGGTGATGAAGTGGGTTACTATGATGATCATGAGACGCGAGGAGACTATGAAGCTTGTGAAGATCAATTTGATGACTATTATGCTTCAAGTCAAGAAATCGAAGATAGTAATGCTTCAAGGTACAATGTTCCTACTTACTCTACTTGTGATGAATTTGAAAATGATGATAGTGACATTGAGAGAATTGATGATAAGATTGATTATATGAATTATTCATTTGCATCTTCTCTTGGTATTTCTAATGATGAACAAGTGAGTAGTAGAGGTCCTTTCATTAGTATGGGAGGAGGTGGCGGTTGTTATGGGAAAGAAGAAGCTTGCATCTTCTAGGTATGCCAAGCGACCTAATGCTTCTAATTCCCATGTGGAGGGTGGTTTGAGAGATGGTGTTGCTCTTGCTACAAGGGGATTGTATTATTCTATCAATGCCGTGAAGGGTCTGGGTAGTAGTAGTAGGAGTAGTGCTAGTGGCTATGGAACCAACGCGAGAGGCACTTATGGGTTTTATGGCAAGGGTCCTTCCTCGACTTCCAACAACATTTCTAATGTTGGAAGAGTGACGGGAAGTGGAAGTTACTCTAGCAATCTTGCTAGGAGATGAGGGATAAGGGAGACCCAAGTTGTTGGTGTTGAAACTTTTGAGCGTTCAAGTTCTCACTTAGATGCAAATATACAAAACTTGGGTAGGCGAAGATTTGTTGTTGAGGTAAATGGTATTGGAGGATACTTGCTCAAGATTGGTCATACCGATGCTAATTGCATTAGCACCTCTTTGGTTGATAAGTTAAGGATACCATGCCATGCGCTAGATACAAATTATCCCTATTGCCGATTTGCAGTCAGAAACTACCGTAAGCCTTTCATATATCTAAAAATATTTACACTTTTACTAATATAACAAGTACATTAAACGTGTGGTTTTCTTATCCTTGGCAGATGCAGGTTTTTTATGTTGAGGCAGAAATATCACTGCCAAATAACTTTCAGCATTTTTTTGTGCTTGAATGCTCAGACTGCAAGCAATCAAAGTGATCTCGAGGGAAAAAGACCATTTATTGCACATTTTGTGATAGAGACATTATTAGTTCCTCGGTATAATTACTTCACCGACTCTGAAGCTTCATTTGTTTAGAAATTACTTCATATATATCTTCACATACGTACCTACACATTAGGGCTGTACAAACCAAACCGGCAAACCGAACCAAACTGACAAACCGAACCGAACCGAGAAAAAAAACCGACTATGGTTTGGTTTGACTTGGTTTGGTGTTGGTGAAAAAAAAAATCGAAATATTAGGTTTGGTTTAGTGTTACCCATAAGAAAATCGAACCGAGACCAAACAGAACCGACATTATATATATGTTACTTTTAAATTTTTATATGTATAAATTCAATCATTGAAAAGTATTGCCTAACTATTTTAGTAGCTTTTCTTAGTTATGTACTTATGTTACAAACTTATGGTTTACAACACACATCTAGAGAGCTATTTAATAAGAATGAGTGATAGGCTTATGGTCCATAAAGGAAGGCCCTCCCGATAGTAATACGAGAACCCAAATTAAGTGCACAAATGAAAAACCTAATTAGTAAAATAATTTTCTAAGAACAAAAGAATTTGGCGCTCAAACATTTGAGCTACTATAATTGTCTTTTTAAGCGGTAAATATTTTTTTTTTTTTTGTTATCTATCTGCATCTGGGTGGGCTATATTGTACGTCTATGAATCTCTATTTGGAACGTCTGATTGAGAGTGTCATTTCTTGTAGGACTCTACAGTTACCTATCAAAGAAAAAGGAGAAAGTCTTGAACTCTATGTATCCAACACAGTTTTAATATGAACTAACTTGGTTTAACTTGTCTTCTTTTGTACAATCGGATACGAGCTTTTTACCTATACTTCTAAAGGAGAGAAAGCACCACATATTTGTTGTTGACAAAAAAAATCCGAATAAACCGAATTTACCGAATAAAATCGATATTAGAAAACCCGAATTTGGTTGGTTTGGTTTGGCTTAAAGATTTAAAAAATCGAAATTATTGGTTTGATTTGGTAAATGAAAAAACTGAATAAACCCGACCTATGTTCACCCCTACTACACATGTATATATATGTGTATGTGTGTGTGTCATGGTACAATCCAACTGTTGCTTATATAAATTGATTAATAATAATGCTATTATTATAAATGTTCCTTTCAAATCGATCTTACGGATGGGAGTGGGTCAACCACTGCTATAATTTCTGGTGAGCTTGGAGAAAAGCTGCTCTCATTGAAGGCTGGAGAAATGCGTGAAACAACTGTGGTGAAGGTACATATTTCGAGCATGAACAATATTTTTTGTTTTCTTCAATCGCTTTTGCTCATTTCTCTCGTGCACAAACTGAGATTTATTGGTTGTAATATTTCTTACGTCTTTATCATTTCAGATCATCTTAGTTTATTTTCTTATAAAAACAAAGATTGACAATTTTACTATCTTCAAGCGTGAAGCGTCCAACAATGTTCTTTAGTCTTATCAGATTGTCTACGCCGAAAGGATTTCTATTTTGATGTGTGAAAAAAACCATACCAGTTGCTCTGCGCATTCAACCCACTAAGGTCTCGAGGCCGCAAACTTTGCGGTGCAGAAATGAGTAGAACTTTGTATTGGTATCTGATGAGTTTTTGTGAGGAAAATATATCCAGTCCAATCAACAAATTAAAATATGATAAAGGATTAAGCTTTGTCATTTAAATCTAGAGAATTTGTCTTGAAAACATTATAAAGCTGTTTAAGAAAAGTTGGTTAAAGGATTAGAAATTACTATTGAAAAGGAACTCTGGAGACTGGATCAATTAAGGAAAAGAACGAAATTTAAGAAATTCAATTAGCACAAAGTCCAACCTAAATACTTGTTCTGCTTCTTAAATTCGATCTTTGGCGTGAGTTGGTTGCCTTATTTTGGGAGTACATTCTTTATCAATATTAGAGAATTGATTGACACCTTTAACCTCACATCGGTGCATATGGACTACTTTAAGCTGAAGGGTAGCTACTGCAATATGAAAAGAATTGAGAACTGATTCACAAATGATGTCACATGTATGCAAATTAGTGAATTATTCTGGAGTTTGATGTCTTCCTTCACAATATAGAGACATGAGAACTTCTGGATTTGCCAGACGACAGGCCTCATTTGTTTGCACTTAATAGAGGTTTGAATCTGAATTGTTAAGATCTCAACCTATTAAGTGTATTTGGTTTTTTTTCTCCAAAAACCACTTAATAATTTTGAACTGCTCTTAATTAAACAGATTTATCACCAAGTCTTTCTACCATTCAGATTGTCACAGAGCACGTCTCTTTTTTAGCCGCAAAAATCTCGCTCCTTTTTCCTTTGCTGCAATGCCCCACTCCCCAACAATTTCTATCTCACAAACTCTTATTGTAATGTAAGCAGCAACCTATCAACTCTCTTCTGCTATTTCTCCACAATAATCATTTCATAGGAGTTTGAATAACCCGTCACAATTCATCTCTTCTATTGTCTAATTAACAATTGTCATTTCAATTGTGAAATTTTATGATTACATTTCTAAAATTGTTTTATTCATGTATAATTTTGTTTCTAATGCGGGAGTCCAAAATTTTTGGACACTTATATCTTAAATAATCTCAGTTTTTTATTAAATGATAACCTTATTTTGTTTAAATAAAATTATTGCCCATTGTGTATTAATATAGGTTTTAAATTACTATTTCAAGAAGTTAGTATGCTTAAATATAAATAAAATAGGTTTTAAATTATTATTTCAAGAACTTAGTATGCTTAAATATAAATAAAATAAATAATATCTATTCAGATATTGAAAATCAAACAGTGTTCAGATCTTGATACAACATCTTAATATTCAGACGTGCATCCAGATTCAGACATCTTAATCTTAATAAAAACAAATAGCCCCTTAGCTTCGTTTATTGTCTGAATCTTAATGGTTCATATCTCAGTCCATTAAGTGTATTTGATTTTTTTCTTTTAAAATCACTTAATAGCTGTGTATGAAACTTAATAAATAAAATTTGTAGTAGAATTTTAATTCCATACAGACTCTAAATAAAAGGTTCCTATATTTTTTTTTTTCATAAACTACTACTCCATTTCTCACTCAGCAAAGAAACCACTCACTTCCCATCTTCTCTTCCAAATATCAACTGTTCTCCTCTAAAATTATACCGGCTATTTTGGAATTAGAACTTTCAACCTTGCTTTAATGGTATTTTTCAGCTATAAAATTGGAGTACAAAGAGACCCATTTCAACATATGATTTGAGAAAAAACAACTTTTGAGAAAATACTATGGCTAAATGGAAGAAGGTGGTGATAAAGGGTTTTATTGGAAGAAAATAGCTGAAATATGTGGAATTGGAAAAGATGTCTTCCGAAAAAAATTATCATTCATACTACACGTAAATCTTTGGATATAAGTGAAAGAATTTATGTACCAATTTCGTCAAAGCTTTTCGGCTCTATCAATGAAGTTACTATGTTTCTGAGAATTCCTTTTCCGATCGAGCATAGTCCAGATCTTCAAAAATTGATCTATATGTAATTATCATTAAATAAAATACTTATCTAACATAAAATATTGAAATTTTAATCAAACATGATTGTATTTTGTTTAAATTAAAGTTTTCTATAATATGTTAGATATAATTTTAAATATTTTTAATTTAAATTGTACATTTATAATACTAAAGTATAGAGTAAAAATTTCGCCAAGCGGCCACTTTTAACACCGGTATTTGGTTTGAGGCCACTATTTTCTTTGGTCTTACACTAGAGCCCACTTTTGGGCATTTACTAAATAAACATTGATTTAAGTTCTGATCATTGACTAAAGTTCAGTCCATACGGCCCCTGGACTGAAGTTCCATCTTTAAGGATTGAACTTCAGTCCATATGGCCTGGACTGAAGTTCCTATCTTTAAGGATTGAACTTCAGTCCATATGGCCCTGGACTGAAGTTCCATCTTTAAGGACTGGACTGAACTTCAGTCAACATGGCCCTGGACTGAAGTTCTATCTTCACTTCAATCCATATGGCCCTGGACTGAAGTTCAATCTTTAAGGACTGAACTTCAGTCAACATGGCCCTGGACTGAAGTTCTGTCTTTAAGGAGTGAACTTCAATCCATATGGCCCTGGAGTGAAGTTCAATCTTTAAGGACTGAACTTCAATCCGGCCCCTGGACTGAAATTCTATCTTTTAAGCGAAAGTGGCCACAAATTAAATGTTTTGGTATTAGTGGCCTGTGCCCAAAGACCAGTGGCAAAAGTTACCTTTCGTGCACTTTCCCCAAATATCGATAATATAATGACTATTTAGATATTGTGAAAACAAACCGTCTTAATCATTAACTATTTCTTAAAACATCTTATTATTCAGATGTATATTCAGATTCAAACATCTTAATTTTAATAAAAACAAATGTCCCTTACCAGGCAAGAAGAAATCAATGGTGGAACTGCAGTGAGAAGCAAAATAGTGTATTTGTTGTTTGGTAAAATAAGTGGTACACGTGGATATTAGGAGAGAACCCCACGACATGTGTTAACCACACAAGGCCAAAACAACTAATGCCCAATAAGATTAGCCCGAGTGTCTGCTACAGTCCACACACTATAAAGTACAACCGATACTACCTTTTAATTTTGGTCACACTAAAATAAGGGGTTAGAAAAAACATCAAACAGAGTGCTGTCGCAGAAAGAAAAAATTTAAAAAGAAAATGACAAAATTATCTATAGAGATAACCAACATAGAATAAATTCAATTTTACCATTTTTTCTTGTGAACGACTTGATGCAGGACACAACATTTTGTGGTGGTGGTGATCAACTACAAGTGTTATGCTGGTTATGTCAGTTTTTGGTCACCCCAATGTTATAATCTAATAGTAACGTAATATGCCACTTTTTAATTGTTATAGAATTTGT
The DNA here is from genome assembly GCA_037355625.1 of Petunia x hybrida. Lineage (NCBI taxonomy): Eukaryota > Viridiplantae > Streptophyta > Magnoliopsida > Solanales > Solanaceae > Petunia > Petunia x hybrida. The sequence continues at coordinate 1,645,692 of JBBBVM010000048.1, forward strand.
GAGACTTCTCTTATTTTTTGTATTACCTTACAGTAATTTTTAAGATTTTCTATTAGAAACTCTTTTATATTATGAGTCTGGTGACAAAGGAGCAAATATGTTAATATTTTGTTGAACTGTCTCCTGCTCTTGGTATTGACTTATTCACTCATTTCAAAATTTCTATTCACGTAACAGAAATAACAGTTAAAAAGAAAGAAAGAACTTTGATGCAACAAAAGTGTTCTTTTACGCGAAGAAAATAGTTGAAGTGGGCGAAATCAAATGCCATAGTCACTTATGTGGATCGATAAAACAATGAAGAGCTATCCTCTTAATTACTCCAAATGTTTCTTAGATTATTTGGCTTCTGGTAAAATTATTTTGTCATAATTCCATGTCTGTTTCAATTTGACTCTGTAGTTTTCATCCTAATGATGATCATTTACTTCGTAGGTGCCTTTGCTTACTGCTGCACTAATAGGTGCCACGGTACGGTGGTATCTTGATCGACTATGGAAACAACTTGATAATAAATTCTGATGTTATTCATATGAACATGCTCCCACTGATATAATGGTATATTGATAGCTGGTGCACTTATTTTTCAATGTTTGACATTTAATTTCTGTCATTTCTACCTTATTCTTGGACGGACATATATGTCTACTTCTTGTGATACAGTAATTGCATTCTCCATATTTGAAAAAATAAAATAAAAAGCAAAGCAGCAGAGTATAGTAAGTAGTAACATGTTTGCCATAGCTCGCTGCCATTCTTAATTCTAGCTGCCATTCTTAATTCTAGTTGTTGCTATTTCAGGAGCCTTCCTAAAAAGCTATTCTAGAATGTTATTTGACCTTAAGAATCATTAGCATTAACTTATTAATTCTAACCATTTTTTTAAAGATGGCTGATATTCTTGAAGGTAATTTAAGGGTAAAATGAAAGAGATGAGTCCAAAGTTTATAACAGGTGTAAGAGTGAAAGTTCCTTTGCAAATTTCTGTGTTGTCAGTTGTTTTACTTTATTTGCCTAAGCCAGTTGAAGTTTATACTCTATTTTGTTGATCAATAAGCAAAGGAATAATTGCTTGGTAGAAGGATTGTGAGTTGCTTTTCTTGGATCTGAAGCTTGTAATCACTCTTGGAGTATCACATGTTTAATTCTTTTTTTTCTCCTCACTCTAGGCCTTTTATGTGATATTTCTTCTTGGTTAAAGATAAAATAGAAAAGATGAACAATAAGACCAAAGATTGTGTTCCTTTGTACAAAAAGTCGGGAAAAGTATCTTCTCCTCTCTATACGTGTACTAAAGTTATGTCTTCATTTTAATTGTTCATCTCTATATTAGCTCTTACAGTTTCTAAGTTACTACTTAAAATATGTGTTTTCTTTCTTCACTAATATCTACTATTGTTATCATAGGGTGGAAAAAGCTCAGAGTAGAGTGGTTTTAATCTGCAGTCTATCAACAGATTTCAGACATCTCGAAGGGAACTAGCTGTTTTTAAAATGGCAAAGGCTTACGATGAACTTAGGGACAAAACTAACACAAATAGAAGCTGCGACTGAATTTGGGATGCTCGCGATGTACTGCAGATGTACAACATTTCCAGTATTTTTGGGGTATTGCATGTGTATCTATAAAATCCAACTATGCGAGAACTAGAGACTACTATGCAGTTTTGTCTGAACAATATGTTGTATGTATATAAATTCTTTCATGTGGTTATGTAATGTGTTTTCAACCAGAACACTTTTCTTGTACACTTTTATGTTACTCCAATACTTACCTTTAATGCATTATCTATTGGAGGATTCCAAATAGAAAGGGTACCTTAGAAATCAATATGTTGGGCCCGTGTGAGATCATGAATTGTTCATATGTTTACATCAACACATCAAAAGTAAAATAATGAAATCTAATTAGTTTCCATATGTACATAAACAAAGTAGGTTAGGTAATCATATATGTACTTCATATGGACTACAAAAGATACAAAAGGTGCCAAAAGGACTTTTGGCACAATAGTTCCTGAATGCTATGGGTTGGTAGTGTGTTTCAAATGCCTTATGGTTCCACCACAGCTAGATGTCAATAGAGCCTCTAAGAGACCCAGTCATGTCCTATTTAGCTTCAAAAGAAAGATAAACTCTTGCCATAGTTGAGAAGTTATGGGACAATGCAGAACAACAAAAGACTATGGGCGTCTTTAATTCAAGTAATATCTATTGCATAGTGAAAACTCTGGTTCACCTGTGTCAAACAGCCATTCCACAGTAATTATGTGCAAAAAAATTCCATTGCAAGTTCTGGAGAAGGGAGCGAGAGTTGACAAAATGATCAATTCTCATCTTCATTCCCTGGATCACCTCATCTATGATATCGGCACCTACCTAGATTGCCTCTATGTATTCGGCACCTACCTGGATTGCCTGAAGATAGGTTCACGAGACAAGATAAAGTCGCCATGTAGAAACTAATAAAAGTAAAGAGCAAGGTGGCTTTTCCATATATCTTATGTAGAGAAGAAAATAGATACATATTAAAGCTATAACTCAAGAACAATTCTATGAATGAGCGAAGCTTTTCTATGTTAACAGATAGAGATGGCACGCATTGAAATGTAATCGCTTACGTATATTTTGCAATGTTTCACCATTTTAATCAAGTAAGTTTTAGAAACCTCAAAGCAATAACATTAGATTCACATTCTATAAACTTAACTTGGAGTTGCATTCACGCAAAGAAATTTTAATTTTGAAATACTAAAGCTTCTCAAAGTCGATGTTTTCTTTCAGAACGACTCACAAATCCACAATACATTTTTGGAAAAGTCCACAATGCATTAGAAGCTCTAAGGGGAAATTTCGTATCATATATGACTATCCCCAAAAGTATTTCAACAGTTCATATTAAGTCGAAATTCTTATTCACAAAGATCTCGATTTCAAGGAGGCAAGCGACAAGGATAAGATTGTTTCCCCAAAAACAATAAAATACATCTAGGAACTCATAACCAGGATATATAACAGAATTACAACCTTTAAATTTTCTTCAATAAGAAACTTCTGTGAGAAAATTTAATCAACATGATAACTAGGATAAGACAATCTTTATAATTAGTTCAAGAACCCAGTGCCACCGCATGAACTACAGGATCGGGCAGCATTACATTTCACACAATAACCCCATTTCTTAGGAAGTCCTGCTGTATATCTAGTAGCTGCATTCTTTGCCATCAATCTTGCTTTTTCAGCATTTTCATCGGACAACCTTTTTAACACAAATCCTTCCCCTCTGCATTCTGCACAAACTCCAGAGCCACCACACTCTTCACATGAAATCTTTGGCTCAATTGTTTCAGAATTAGCTTTAGTATTTCTCTTCACAAGAAGTGTTGCTGCAGCCCCAACAACTGTAGCAGCAACTGCAATAGACACTGCTGTTTCTTCAAGTGAACAAGATACTTTGAACACTACTCTGCTAGCTGCATGTTTTCTTCTACAAGGAGGATAAAAGGTTGTAGCAAAGGCATTGTAGTCTCTAGATATCAATGCCGGGGACGTTGTTTTAGTAAAAGGAGAAAAGTGTAGAGAGACTGTCTGCAATCTGAGCTCCATCTTGTGGTTAAAAATGAAGTGACGTTTCACAGGTTCTTTGCTGGGGATATTTTGCCTAAATACCAAAGTTGCCCATAGCTTTTTAAAAGGCTCAAGATGGCTTTCCTAAAACGATTTTTTTTGGGGTGGGCCAAATTAGCTGTGAATTGTGCTTACTTATAATAGGAAAATTTTGACATGAGTGCTAATCCACCATCAGTTAACGCTATTAAGATTGTTGAAGAATAAGTACAACTTCAAAAAATGGAAAGTTTTACATGAAAATCTCCTAGAGTTATTGAAGTAGAATCAATTCAAATTTTGAAGTTTTGAACTACACTCTAGATTAATTTTAACTCTCGCTAGAAATTAATTTGTTCACAAATTTTATTAAACAATCAAAGTTTGCTTATAAGAAATTAAACAATGGCCCTAATTGTGGTGGTTTTTGTGAACAAGTGAACTTCTAGCATTAAAATTAGGGAAAATTGCTGACACTTTTGAACTCTCGAAAACTGAGGCTATCTTTGCATAAGTTTTTTAAATAGGAATAAAACTTAAACAACACTTCAATAAAAGAATATGGTAGAATTAGTGTAAATATTTATAGGGTTATATGTTTATTTAACTTGTTTATGTGTACGCGCAAAGCGCGTGAACTACCTATTATTGAGTTTGCACTTCAAGAAATTAAATATCACAAACATGTGTTTGAGTTTATAAAATAAAAATGAAAATGAAAATGAAAATGAAATACATAGTATAAGTTAATGTTGATCCTATTTAGCGAGTTCATTAAACGAAGGAAACCTTCCCCAGCTGTCATAAGATGCCTTATTGGAATTTCTGACTTTACTTTCAATTCTCGAAGTTATGTTATAGCTTTTTTATTTTGGAATTAATTAGCAGAGTACACTTGATATTAATAAATTAAAAGACTAGCTTGTAACAACAATCTCTTTATCTCTTGTAAATTAGAGTACTTGAACTTGAGGTGCACTATTGTTGGGCGTACTTTTGTAAGAATCTCCAAATTTGATGTTAGTTAAAGTTGCATAATGGTGGTGGATAATGGGAGAAAGCATATCTATATAATATGCTGTAGATAATAGGAGAATGTTTGATTTAAAGGTAAAAAAGGGTCGTTCAATTTAACATGAACATTCTCCTAATACAAGCTCTTGGTCAATCAAACCGGCCATGTTAAATTTGATTTTTGATCAGGTTTTTAGTGCAATATTTCTTTATTTTTTGTTCTCTCTGTCGATAATCAAGTTGGATTTCACTTTCTTTCAAAATTAACCCTCTTGATTTGGATATGATGTGAGTTGTCAATTTAGCTTGGTAATTTTTCTTAGTTTATCGCACTTTCCTGTTGGTAATCCCAATATCGTTGGTATAATAGCAGTTTTCTTTAGTTTTGAATAACTTTTTGCTAGAAGTTTTACATGCATTTTAGTGATTGTACCTGATTAGCACATGCATTAGAAGATTGGACCTTCCAATTTTGTGCAATCATTTTCTGTAAAGTAACTGTAGCTATGTGATTTTAGGAAGGAAACGAGGAACAAGCAAAGAGGGAGGCTAGGTGATATGTGGTTACTACTATGATATGCCTGGTATGTTACTTCACCCGTTTGTGTTTCAATCATGTATATCTGGTCGTTTTCGGATCCTGCCTCTCCTTTGAATACATAGAGTAGGTAGTGTTGAGTGATAAAAGAATAAACTTTCCATGGCCTTCGATTAACTTTACTCATGAACATCGAAGTGTTCTTACTACCGGATCATCACCACAAGAAAATACCTGACTGATCACCAGCACCAAAAAACCACTTTGTTCCCTTCTCAAGTGATTAACTTAGAGAAGAAATGAAATAGAATCATAATTAAAAAAATAGTACTACTGATATAATTACCTTCAAAATGTATATACAAATCAAGAAGGCAAAAGTAGCCTTCATTTTGTCTTCACTGGAGTCGTTGGCTCCATTTCATAAATCATCTTCAATGCTTCACTTTGTTCAGGTGGAAATTCAGTTTCTTCATCGATAAGAGAAGACGACCTTTCTTTCTCTTGCTGCCTTCGCCAACATCGATCAAGGGTTGCGCGGGAAAAGAGTAGACATCATTTGATTTTTCAATACATGAGATGACAAATAGTTTTCTGGGTGATGCAGAAGTGTGCACCAATGATTTTTTTCGCCTGAATTTTGAAACTTCAACAGCCAATTTATGTAGTGCCACATTCCAAAAGTGAATTATAGGTCGTGTTTTTGGATTCTCCACACTTACTCAAAGATAGAACACTATTTTTCTTTAGTTAGGCAGTTCTCTCGACCTTAAGACCCTTTATGAGTAAAGTTAATCGAAGGCCATGGAAAGTTTATTCTTTATCACTCAACACTACCTACTCTATGTATTCAAAGGAGAGGCAGGATCCGAGCAAAAGTGGATATGGAAACATATTGAGAAAAGCAATTGTTGTTTACGGTACCACATTGCTCTTAGCTCATCTCCTATTGTGTTCACATGGAATTCTCTTTTTCAGTTCTTGTCACTGTCTAATGTGTATATTGATGCTCTATATCTATTATGACAAGGTTACTTAGGTGATCCTTGAACAAATTATGCTCAGGTGGTCATTGTGTAAGTTGGGAAAGATATAGTTGATATCTGCAATGGTATCGCAGAGCTTGGCATTACTGCTCGATGGTCTTGAAGGCTTTGTGTTTTGTGGTTTGTTACATGTCGTCATGGTTGTATCTCACTATATTTTTAACAGGACATTAACTAGATAACCGCATGTTGCATCAGATTATCAAGCAATGTGTCAAGGAAAATAAAGTGGTGCAGACATGATTGTCAAGTTACGAGAAAAGTAAAAACATTGAGTTTTGAACAGTTATGGAGATCTACAACAAAAATAAGCAAAAACGGAGGAGGATAAAGAAGAAATCATACTTGCACAGTGTAAATGAAAAGGCCTATTGTATCCAACTATCCATGTTGTATAGAACACTCTTTTGGTTATGGTTGTTCATTTTTACTTCAGTACATGATACTATGTTTATTGTCCCAAAACACAAGCAAAAGATCTAATACCTAACATGTTTATGGCACGGGCATCGCCTTCTTTAGTTCTAATTCTAATACTCAAAATGTATATCTCATGCAACTATATGAATATTTTATCAGAACAAGAATAATTTTGCTTAACAAGATAACTTAACAATTCATTCAAAACGACTTGAGATAAATGGGATGGCTTTGATAAAAAGATGGATTTAAGCTTAAGAAAATTTTCAGGTTGTTTACATTCTGACACCCCTTCATCGAAATATTTTGTTATGTATATGTATGTTAATATATGAAAAATCACAATAATTAATTAGTTCAAACAAAGAAGTGACACTGCTTTTGATAAGGTTCAAAATCGCAGAAGCAACAAAATAAGATGCGGAAGCAATAATCACAAGATAACAAGAATATAGGGATGGGGAAGAACAGAAATAGCAAAAGAGAATGGATAAACGATTCAAACCATGAATGAATATCTGAGGGAGGAAAGGAAATTTGAACCATACAAGGAATCCATACTAGTGATGAATCTCCATAGGTTCCAAGCAAAGAGATAATCCGAAGCTTCAAGCTTCAACAAAGAAGGCCTTGCCTCTCTTTCTATGTCTGTTCTTCAAATCTAGGTTAGCTAATGAAATGTAAAGGCTAAGTGTGGTTTATATAGGTGTTCCACACTTCTAAATAAAGTCTAAAATAACCCCACAAGTTGGGTATAATAACAAAGACCACATAGAGTCAAACTAGTAAATAATACTAGACTAAAATAGGAGTCCTCGTCTTGGCTTCACAGTGAGAGAGGCGGAGCGCCTACCAAGTTGAACAATGAGTCTCTTGGGTGGAGCGGCCAGCAAGGAGGCGGAGCGCCTGGCTTCTTCATGCCTTAGGTGGAGCGCCTAGTGTAGGTGCGCGGAGCGCCCAGTGCTGGATCCAGCTCCTTGATATTCAAAATGCTCCCGGAACTCTTCCCTGATGCTCTTGCCCTCTCGTCCTTTCGTCCTCCAATCCCGGCTCTTGATGGTAAGTGTTTTAAGCTCGATTTGACCCGCATCAGCTTTAAATATCAAAGTTTTAGGGTTTAGTGGTTAAGCACCCTGAGAAAGTCTAGAATGGTGAGAGTTTGGATCCTAGTTATGGCATAGCTTATCTTTCTTTATTAAAATTTTCGAACATTAATCGCTTAAGTATTACTCCCTCCGTCCCAATTTATGTGTCACCATTTCCTTTTTTGTTTGTTCCAAAATAAGTGGCACCTTTCCTTATTTGACAACTATTTAATGCATCATCTCTATTATACCCTTGTTGGGCCCTACATACTTTTAAACCTACCAACAATTTTTTTATTACTCAAATCTTCTCTCTCTTTTATTTTTTCAAGGGTAAAATTGATACTTAACAAGGTCAACCTCTATTTTCTTAAACTTCGTGTCCGGTCAAATGATGCCACATAAATTGGGATGGAGGGAGTAGTAGATGTTAGTAGGAATTGAACCTTTGACATTCTTCTAACTTAGAAAGTACAAAATCACTTATATTGGGCTTCCTTACTTATTAAACCTACAATATTCAACATAAAACTTTTTTAAAAGTGACAACTAGCGGAAAATTCTGCGTTCGCCACTGGATCCATGACCCTGTATTTTGTGGGGTTGTTAAGAGACATACATATATATAACAGGTTATGACTAATGAATCAATCCATGGAAAAGGTACTCTTTCCCTCTAATGATAAGCATTTCATTTTTTTATTTTTATTTGTCTCAAAATAAATGTCAGCTTAGAAAACTTAAAATTATCCTTTTACGTATCATATTCCTATCATTAAAGAGGTAAAAAATAATTAGCTTTACTTAAATTTGGTTATGAAGAAGGCATACATAATACACAATACTTTTTATTGGACGTGAAACGAGGTAACAAGACACTTATAATGGAACGAAAGGATACATATGATATATATAGTTACATACTCTTTGGTTGGGTTCCACACTTGTCGAGCCATCATATTATCTGCTATCCAGCTCAAAAATTTTCGTAATGTCTGAAAAATAGTGACTATACTTCTAAAACTTTGCAAATACCGACTATTTATCATTCAATGCTCTAGAAGTGAGTATTCGTCAATTTAAATGGACGAATAAATTCTGACTTATCTACGTGTTTGGTAAGTATCAAAAGTGCTTATAATGTATTGGGTAAAAATCGGCGTGCACACATGGAACTTCAGTTGTGTGGAATGAAGCTAACTGAATAGATAATTTGGAATAGAGGATCGAAGTTGCCGACAAAGCCACCGAGGTTAGCCAGAGCCAAACGCCGAAGATTGCCTTCAAGCCATGGTTCGGTGGAATTCAGCCTCGGTCGATCAGCAAGTTCACACCACCGAGGTCGTCACTATGGACTTCGGTGGACAGTTTTAGCCAAAGATGCACGATCCTCCACTACTTCCACCGACTAACTCCACCATCTGAAATGTGCAACATGGGCATGAAGGGTTCAGATATGGAGAACGTGGTCCAGAGCCCATATGTCTATAAATAGTCTCATTTCTTGTATTGTAATCATTCAAAAAAAATATATACCAAAACTCTGCCAAATTTTGTACTCAAGATCATATATTGAAACATCAGTTACTTACATATAATTATCGTCTTTGTTGTCATAATTTCGATTTTGATACATTGATTTGCTTGTATTCGCAATCCAAATTCGATTTGTAACCTAAGATCAGTTTAGGCCAATACAAATTGGCGCCGTCTGTGGGGATACAAGCATTAACGCTTTGTTCCAAAGTCAAACGTTCTTTTCGTTCGAATTCTTGCTTTACCTGAAAAAATGGTTAACAACGATGAAAATTCTGTTAAACATCAGCAAACTCCCGATGGACAAACTGGCGTTCATACGAGCCCAAACCCCAATGCGCCTTAGTGCCACCAGTAGCGGACCCTTCCTCTTTGGGTTCCATTGAAGCTTTTCAAGCCTTCGTCGTCCGAACCCTAAAAGCTCTTCAAGAGCAGCAAGCCGAACAAGCTATCATCGGATAAGATATTGCATGCCTAAGCTGTTTGAATAATAGAATGAGTTAAATAAAGTATCCCATAAAAATGGAAAACCAGATGTATACAGCTAATTTGGAGAACCTGAAACAGTTTAGAATGATACAACTTTATTCAGTATATAGGAAACAATCATCTGTTCATTCATTTGAAAAAACCTAAAATAGAGGACCATCTCCATTCTTCAAAATATTACATGGCATCAGTTTTAACTTAAAAAATAGGGAAGATTAATCACCTTTACATTCACAAAAGCATAAACTGAACAATTTTAGCATTAGTTTCACTTGTATTAGCAGTGAAGTTGAGGCCTCAAAAGAAAACTGAAAGATTCCTATTGCTTCATTGCTGATCTCTCTGTTAGAACAGGAAATAGTTTCAATATCACTCACCAAGGTAGTACTCTGAATACTCTTCTTCAGTCCTTATGCTGTAGTGCATTATTGGTGCCTACTCGAAGAAGATGCTTTGACAGGTTGAACTGACTTGTCCTTTTAGTTGGCTCATCCTTCGGAGTTTATCAATATATGTAAAGTGAGATGAAGGATTTAATATAAGGTTTGTTTTCCATCAATACCATCCTGAAACACGAACTGCTCTTAGCATTTAGTTTATCATTTGCACACGTTGATTGTAATTTTACCAATATAGGACCCAAGAAGTTCAATAGAATGACCAAAGCTTTTAAGATGGTGTACCAAGTGAAACTGCAAACATACCTTTGTAACGCATAGAGTGGCAACTCTTCAAACGCATACAACAAGTTCTGTCGAGGATAAGCGGAATGTTCTTGGGATTAGACCAGTCAACTTGCTAATTAAATAAATATGTATATTTCTCTTGATATAGTCAAGAAAAACAGTGATGCATAAGTTCAAACTTATTTGGACAGACATAGAGAGGAGTCTTGAAATATATTACAAATATTTTTGTACTTCTTTTTCTTGTAGCCAAAAATGTATTCAAATCCAAACTTGTTGTTTTCCAAGACACATACGATTGCATAATGTTCTTTGCAACTGTAATAGATGTACCTAAAACTTCGCTAAAGTTGGAGCAAAGATCTTAGAAAGAAGCAGTCAGAAGAGATAACAAACATCAAGCTAATAGTTGAAACATCCAACTGCAACAAACTATTTCTTGAGGCATGAATATGTGACTTATCAAATTCATATGTATTGTAGAAATTCAAGTTACTCTATCGAATTCCTCCTTTTAATAATAGTAGAAGGTAATCGAACCAACATATGTTTTTAATAATAGTAGAACCAACCAAGATTCATCTAAATTAAAAATTGTGTACTCCTAAAAGGTCAACAAAACGTTGGAATGCCAGGACACATAGAATAATAAAATCACAAATACTAAAACTTCTTACCAGTACAGAGACCAAGTACTTCTCTACTGGTTTGTATCAAGGCCATTAGAGCAACTTTGATTGAACATATCGAGAACTTGTATAAGTAAATAACATATCATAAAGGAGAACATAGATGCTACCACTCCATAGAATAGACCGAGTCAAATTTATCTACTTATACATAGATGTTACAACTCCATAAATAGACACCATAAAATTTCTCATCTTATTCTAGAAGGTCAGGCTAACTATGATTTCATCGAGTCATGTCATGTCAGCTCTAAGAGGGTTCGCTTCAATCTAAGAATAGATCTGAAATAAACATGGTCTTCTTAAAATTTCAGCAACATTACTTTCAACCTTAACTTTCTTCCCCTTCCCTTAGAATTCTGGTGAGTCATATTGAATCCTTTTTACTCTACAAAAGTTACAATCGGGAACTTCTTTTAAATGTACATAATTATTTAGCGACAAGTTATCATTCTGTAAGTTGACTTCTACTTTTATTTTACATGTACATGGTTAAATATGGTATAATGTCACAAAAAAAAAAGAGTACTTTGACATTATAATTATCTTAGCCTGTAGATACACTATATACCTCTATTTGTCGTTATTGTAGGAGTTGGAAATTTCCTTGCATCACGTATGTATGACGTTGAACCTTCCATTCAAATAGTTAAAATTTAGGTATGTGCAGAAGTAATTGTTATACAAAGATGTTACTTCAAGTAAGATGGCAACATATTTTTCTAACCGTCTTCATAACCTAAGGAAGAGAAATCAAGAGTAAGAGCAACTTGTGTTTAAGTTTGACTATCAACTTCCATTGAAGATTGTGAACTCTACTTGAATTATGTGAATTCGCTTCAGCTCTTTGAATGGCGTTACAGATTTCTAGCAGCGTGTTGTTCTGCCTTACGTTCCTAATGTTTATATTGTGTAGTATCTTGGTTTGTGGACATCTGTTTCAAACCTCCAAAAAGACCCAATTAGTGAAGCTCACTCAGGAAGAAAAAAGCCAAAATATAATGTACCCCTTAAAAGATGCAATTTTTTTACTGTAAAAACTTATCAGACTATCAGTAGAAAAACAAATCAAAGAAGGTTGTAACTGTTATTCCTGCAACCAAATAAATCAGAAAAACAGAAAATAGAAGTGTATTATCAGTTTGGTATGGGACGATCCCGAGCCCACAATTTACTTGTGTCTCCTTAAGAAATCTAACCCCCTCACAGTTGCCCAAGGTTCACGGGTTAATTTCTCCCAGGATGGAACGGGATAACAGTTCTACTGTAGCGGCACTTCAAACAGCAGAACACTGCGAACTCAAAGAAACGGAGCAAATCACACGACTTACTAAGACTTACTTAGTATGCAGAAAAGAGAGAGGATATGCAGTAAGAGGTTTTTGTATTTCTGTATTTCAGTGTGTTGAAAATGCTGAAGACTGACCAGTTTATATAGCCATGGAAAAGGTATGAAGAGTCACCACTAATGTCTGAATTCATTGCCACTAACAACTGAATTCATCACCACTAATGGCTAAATTCATTACCACTAACACCTGAAGTTACTGCCACTAATGGCTGAACTCACTAAATGTCAGTAATGAATTTTTAGTTAATGGGAAAACATGGGAGGATCCAAATCTGTTACACAAACAGATTAAATATTAAATATTAATAATAAATTATTAATTAAATAATATTTTAAGTTTTGTTGGTCCAAAAAATTAAGTCAATCAATCATATCAATTGACCGAAATCCGAAATCCGAAATCCGAAGCCGAAGCCGAAGCCGAAGCCGAGACGAGCGAGCGACGACGACGGCGCGAGGCTTCCCTTCTTCTCAACCCTTTTAAGAGCTAAGAGAAGTGAATTTGTATTTAAACCCAACAAAAGTCTTTTCCTCTACCATTATGGGAGAAAGTGCATTTCCTTACAAAAAGGAACCTCTTCACCTTCCCACCCATTTCCCATTCACACTCTATTTATTCCTAAATCCCAACAATCCCCCACATGAATGGGGAATGGCTATATTGGAAATATGCATGACAGACTTGTGTGATTTGCAAGAAAGAATTAGTTGCATCGGGATAAGTAGGTTTCCCTTTGAACTTTCCGTAGTGAACATACATCGGATATACTCGGTCAATCGGTAGATTTGATATCTTTGAACCGTTGAGCTTTGGTGTATACCTAGACAACGTATGTCACACAACTAACCCTTAACCGTCTTTGGTTCTCACTGTTGTGTTCGTTTCAGCCATGAACACCGCCTGGTTTCATAAGTACTTAGAGAACTTGCCATCCCGAATTCTCCTTGAAGCGGCTTCCACTTCATACTTACATAGGTGATTTCTAAACGTGTAATCCTATAGATGTACACTGTTTGATAACTAAAATATCAAACTTAGACAATCATTAAAAAATGCCTCTAGCATTTTATCCTTGGTACTTGAACATTGTCTCATCACGAGAATGGACCAAACATTTAATTGACAATGTTGGACCGTCAAACACAACTTTGTATTCTCCTTGAACCTAGTTCTTGGGATCTCCAGTCTCCTAGGTAGAGTTACCGCCGTGATGACTTGTCCTTGGCCATAGTCCCATTCCCTTCGATGAACACTCAACCGCCTCTCTAGTTAGGCCTTTTGTAAGCGGATCCGATACATTATCCCTTGACTTCACGTAGTCAATGGTAATAATTCCTCTAGAGAGTAGGTCCCTAACGGTTTTATGCCTTCGTCGTATGTGACGATTCTTACCGTTATACATGACATTCTTCGTTCTTCCTATAGCCGATTGACTATCACAATGTATACAAATTGGTGTCAACGGCTTAGGCCAAAACGGAATGTCTTCCAAAAAGTTCCGAAGCCATTCAGCTTCTTCACCGGCTTTATCTAAGGCTATGAATTCAGCTTCCATAGTAGAGCGGGCAATACATGTTTGCTTGGACGATTTCCAAGACACCGCTCCTCCACCAAGTGCGAAAATATATCCACTTGTGGACTTAGAATCAGTTGTGCCAGTGATCCAATTAGCATCACAATATCCTTCAATGACTGCAGGATACCTGTTATAATGCAATGCAAAGTCTTGAGTGTATTTTAAATACCCCAAAACACGTTTCATTGCCATCCAATGGGTCTGATTGGGATTACTCGTGTATCGACTTAGTTTACTTATAGCACAAGCTATATCTGGTCGAGTACAATTCATGACGTACATCAAACTTCCCAAAACACGTGCATAATCCCGTTGCGACGTGCTTTGACCTTTGTTCTTCTTTAGAGCAAGGTTTACATCAATAGGAGTCTTTGAAATTTTAAAATCCAAATATTTAAATTTTTCAAGAACACTATTGATGTAGTGAGTTTGAGACAACGCCAGACCTTGAGGAGTTCTATGGATCTTAACACCCAGAATTAAGTCCGCAACTCCTAAGTCTTTCATATCAAATTTGCTAGTCAACATGCGTTTCGTAGCATTTATATTGGCAATGTTATTGCTCAGTATCAACATGTCGTCCACATATAAGCAAACAATGACTATAAAATTAGGAGTATTCTTAATGTAGACACATTTGTCACACTCGTTAATTTTAAAGCCATTTGACAACATTGTATGATCAAATTTCGCATGCCATTGTTTAGGTGCTTGTTTCAGTCCATAAAGTGACTTAACAAGTTTACACACCATCTTTTCTTTACCTGGAACCACGAACCCTTCAGGTTGTTCCATGTAAATTTCTTCCTCCAAATCCCCGTTTAAGAACGCTGTCTTAACGTCCATTTGATGGATTTCCAAACCATACACGGCGGCTAACGCTATTAACATACGAATGGATGTAATTCTGGTTACCGGCGAGTATGTGTCAAAGTAGTCAAGACCTTCTTGTTGTCTATATCCTTTAACAACAAGCCTTGCCTTGTACTTGTCAACAGTGCCATCAGCTTTCATTTTCCTTTTGAAAATCCACTTAGAACCTAATGGTTTGTTTCCAGGAGGAAGATCAACCAACTCCCAAGTATGGTTGCTCAAAATAGATTCTATTTCACTATTGACTGCCTCTTTCCAAAATGGAGAGTCTGAAGAAGACATTGCTTCTTTAAACGTCCGAGGCTCATTTTCCAACAGAAAAGTGACAAAGTCATCTCCAAACGAAGTAGAAGTTCTTTGACGCTTGCTTCGTCTTGGTTCTTCCTCATTTGGTGAATTTCCTTTGGTTCCTTCCCGAGGTCGTTTGGATCTTTCACCAACTGACTCACATTCCTTCTTATACGGATATATTGTTTCAAAGAATTCAGCACTATCTGATTCCATCACCGTATTAACATGAATGTCGGGATTTTCTGATTTATGAACCAGAAACCGATATGCTTTACTGTTTATAGCATACCCAATGAAAACACAATCAACTGTTTTCGGTCCAATCTTAACCCTTTTGGGTTTTGGGACTTGCACTTTTGCCAAACACCCCCACACTTTGAAGTAATTCAAGTTGGGCTTCCTTCCTTTCCACTTCTCATATGGAATGGAAAGTGTTTTGCTATGGGGAACTCGATTGAGTATTTGATTAGCCGTGAATATAGCTTCCCCCCACAAGTTCTGGGGTAGACCCGAACTGATTAACAAGGCATTCATCATCTCCTTTAATGTCCGATTTTTCCTTTCCGCAATCCCATTGGATTGAGGCGTGTAAGGGGCAGTTGTTTGATGAATAATACCATATTCCAAACATATTTGTTCAAAAGGAGATTCATATTCTCCACCCCTATCACTTCTTATCATTTTGATCTTTTTGTTAAGTTGCGTTTCAACTTCATTTTTGTATTGCTTGAATGCGTCAATTGCCTCATCTTTACTACTAAGTAAATAAACATAGCAGTAACGAGTGCTATCGTCAATAAAAGTTATGAAATACTTCTTTCCACCGCGAGATGTTATTGACTTCACGTCACAAATATCTGTATGAATTAAGTCTAATGGTTCAGAATCCCTTTCAATTGACTTGTAAGGGTGTTTAGCATATTTAGACTCAACACATATTTGACATTTTGACTTAGCGCAATCAAATTTAGGCAATACTTCCAAATTGATCATTTTTCGCAAGGTTTTATAATTGACATGTCCCAAACGAGAATGCCATAAATTGTTTGACTCAAGTAATAACTAAGAATAAACCTACTTATCCCGATGCAACTAATTCTTTCTTGCAAATCACACAAGTCTGTCATGCATATTTCCAATATAGCCATTCCCCATTCATGTGGGGGATTGTTGGGATTTAGGAATAAATAGAGTGTGAATGGGAAATGGGTGGGAAGGTGAAAAGGTTCCTTTTTGTAAGGAAATGCACTTTCTCCCATAATGGTAGAGGAAAAGACTTTTGTTGGGTTTAAATACAAATTCACTTCTCTTAGCTCTTAAAAGGGTTGAGAAGAAGGGAAGCCTCGCGCCGTCGTCGTCGCTCGCTCGTCTCGGCTTCGGCTTCGGCTTCGGCTTCGGCTTCGGCTTCGGCTTCGGCTTCAGATTTCGGATTTCGGATTTCGGATTTCGGTCAATTGATATGATTGATTGACTTAATTTTTTGGACCAACAAAACTAAAAATATTATTTAATTAATAATTTATTATTAATATTTAATATTTAATCTGTTTGTGTAACAGATTTGGATTAATTCAGATTAATTGTTCCTCCCACGTTTTCCCATTAACTAAAAATTCATTACTGACATTTAGTGAGTTCACCCATTAGTGGCAGTAACTTCAGGTGTTAGTGGTAATGAATTTAGCCATTAGTGGTGATGAATTCAGTTGTTAGTGGCAATGAATTAAGACATTAGTGGTGACTCTTCATACCTTTTCCATGGCTATATAAACTGGTCAGTCTTCAGCATTTTGAACACACTGAAATACAGAAATACAAAAACCTCTTACTGCATATACTCTCTCTTTTCTGCATACTAAGTAAGTCTTAGTAAGTCGTGTGATTTGCTCCGTTTCTTTGAGTTCGCAGTGTTCTACTGTTTGAAGTGCCGCTACAGTAGAACTGTTATCCCGTTCCATCCTGGGAGAAATTAACCCGTGAACCTTGGGCAACTGTGAGGGGGTTAGATTTCTTAAGGAGACACAAGTAAATTGTGGGCTCGGGATCGTCCCATAACAACTGATAATATACTTCTATTTTTCTGTCTTTTCTGATTTATTTGGTTGCAGGAATAACAGTAACCATGTCCTTATGTACATATATTCAAACATGTAAGATTAAATCAGACCAAGTTTACGAAGAACAAAGTAAGAACATGCAACACAACTATATGAAGCAGTAAGAATTAAAAGAAATATAAGAAGAAAGAGTGAAGAAGAAAGAGAAAATAAGAAACTCAAAAGAAATGCCCCAACGTGCGAGTCTGATGCATTCTTCATATGTTAACATTCAATATAAAGAAAAGAAACTATATTAGTTTCCATACGAACAAACTAAGGAGGCATTGATACATACATTTTTTTACGTCTTCTTACATGACCTTTCATTGTATGTTTAACTTAAAAGATGGTAGGAACATTCTCCATAGTCAAATGGTTTTTGGTGCTATCTACAGTGTTGAGTTTTTCTTTTACTTTCCAATTGTCCTCAGCTGATGCTGCAAAACATGCTCCATGTCCCTTGTTATGCTGCAATGTCAAAGAGATGACATATCCTCCGAGTTTTGTAGAGACATAAAGCATTTACTTGTCAGCCGCATCCTCTTTTAGAAAGATTATTGTGCGTAGGCAATCCTCATTTTAGTGTTATCCAGCTAAATAGGATAACTTACAAATTGTCACCAAAAGATGTGAAAATAATTAATACCCAGCTAGTGGTGATTAAAAAAAGTGTAATAAACAAAGAGAAATTGCAGGAAAATCTCAGTAAGAAAGATAAAAGATGGAATTTTAATCCGAAGAAAAAGCACATAGTACCTTAGAATAGACCACTATATAAACCTAGAAAAAAAGAGGCATCTAAATACATTTTCTTTTATCCAAAATACATAGAATGGTCAAATTGATTATTGAGCGAGAGGAATAAGATTGCGACATGAAATAAACAATCAATTCAAAAACAAGGAATACCTGAGATAATAACCCAAAGTTTTGTTGTCTGTTGGGGTTGATGGAGTTCTGCTCTGCTCTTTTCACTTTCACAGGGTCAACACAATAGTTCTGAATTTCAAGACACTTTAGACACTATATTTAGAATAAATAAAAAACTCTTTTTAATCACAGAAAAGGGATAGCTGGTAAGTATAATCTTAGCATTATAGAACACAGAGCGAACTCACCCGAATTGTAATGAAAATCTGAACAGGCATTGCGTTAGAGAAAAATTTCATCTGCAACAATACATAGGAACAAATTATCTGTAGGTAGTGAAAAATGATACTATAACTATCTAAAAATATGACAGAAATTTTCTTACCTTGTGAGTGGCAACTATTGGTCCCAAAATCTCACCTTTGAAAGGTCGAAATTTAACACATTCATACTTAACCTGCAGTTGTGCAATCCATTTGGCATTGCATCAACGTCACTGCTTGAGATTTAAAGTAACTGTTACTTGGATGCAAAAGTCCATCTTTGATCCCTGTCTTTGTAAGAAGAAAGAGCTCACACTAAAGTATCATTAGTACTTGGTAATTGGTTTTGTAAATATTACCAAAACAAAGGCTGAAAGCGAATTACATAGGAGTAAGATGTAATAAAACTCGTGCCATGGATAGTACGACAGTTCATCTTTCATCAAGATATATAATAATAGTTCTTTCTCCTATTACGAAAAGTAGAAAAGAGGAACGGAAAAAAGATTAATTGAAATAAAAGAAATATAAACAATGAACAAGTAAGTATTCATAAGATTGAAACATTCTTACCTCTCCCAACAGGATTACTCTTGTCCTTGGAAAACTTCAGATAAAATTTACTCTTGAAGCTGCACTAAGCATAAAAGTAGAAATAATTTAGTTTCGGAACCAATCCAGTAGTGATTTAATATAGCTTTGATTGATGATGTCTTTCTTCCGGAAACAAAGTGTGGTAGCATGTCTTGTGATTTTGCAACTTCGTGTAACCTGTAGTGATATATTTTGGACTTGTAAAAATGAATTAAGGCAAACTACAGTTGCCATCAGTTGCCATCTTTCAGTAGTAAAAATGAGGAAATATTTCAGAACCATAGTGAACGGTCCATATTCCTGGAATTTGACATTGTAAACTTTATTGTCAATGAAGATGGATGCAGACAGAGCATAGAAATCCCAACAGTTAAAATTATTAGCCTAGAGTAACTTTATAATTATTTAAAACTCAAGCAGCAAGGTTCCTTACCCAAGCTTTAATGAAAGATGTATTACACTCTCAACTTCCCGAGACAATCTTTCTGCTTGCTTGTTGTAGGTAGCCATCACACAACCTCCAACTCAAAAAATAACAAAATAAGATGACTCAGTTATGTCATTTCTCATCTACAACTTATCCATTAATTGGTCAATTATTCATTAGTAACTCAAATCGTAAAACAAAAAAGAGTGCAATGCATCACATTTAGTTCGATATCTTTTGCCTTTATCTTTAGGCATCCATTTTGTATGCATTTCACGAATTTTTCTTTACTAAAGTCTAAAGTTCATAATCTTATCATTTAAATAAACCATAAATAATCGGCGCCAAAGCATCAACAACAATAGTCTGCTCGAATTTGTTGCAACAAACAATATACTTAAAACACATGCTTCATGTTAAATGTACCATTTGAAAGATCATCTCAAGTTCATCAATTAAACCTTTTTGATGGTTCGAGGAGAAAGTAATTGATCTTAAGTTAGCTTCACATTTCCACTCCAATGACATCCCTACGGGCAGGCCAAGTAGGTGGAAAAGATGAAAGATATCGGAGCAAGTAAAAAACAAAGATATGAGCAGTATTGTGCAAGGCAAGGCTAGCTCTTTTGGGTGTTAGATCAGCTATATCCATCCAGATTTGAATACGTTATTCTTATTGGAAGGGAAGCAATTAGGAAAGAAGTTACAAACTATGACCTTAAGGTCTAATATGTTGATTTAGTGTAACCAAAGAAAATCCAAGAGAAATAAAGGGAATTCCCAAAGAAGAGATTCTTACATGTGAATAAATGATAGAGCTTGAGAGGAACAAAAGGAGAAAAGAGCAGCTGCAAAGTCAAGTTTTGGTCAGAGCTACCGTGGAAGTTGTGGTTTGAGAAGAGAGAAGATAGTACTTGAAATTTTAATCAATCAACTCCTAACATCTGCCAAAAAACAAAAAAAAAAAAAAAAAAAAAAAAAAAAAAAAAAAAAAGAGCAAAAGGTTAGGGGAGATGAGGGTTAAGAAGATTTGTTTGAAGATGTATAATTGTCTGCCTCAAATGTCAAGAAGAGAAAGAAGCAGCAGTGATGGACAACAAGTAATTCACTCACAATATGTAGTGATTTCCGAGGATAACACAGAAAGTCTCTGTTAGTCCTTGCTCTGAAGGTCTCATATCAGAAGTCATAGCCCGGAATATCCTTTACTCTTGAACGATCATGTTCACCAAATAGTTCCATCGCAGCTGAGAACAAAGCAGTTGCTCAAAAGATGGTATAGGACTGGCAAAGACGTGCGACAGTTGCACCACCAAACCGAATCTCCAAAAGGACAAATGCAGCAGAATCAGCCACCTATAAGTATATTAAAAGCAGAGGAAACAAAAAATTTCCAAGGAAACCTGATATTTCAGAAGCAAAACTGGACAGGTAGAGAGAACTAGTTGTACAGCCATGGAGATGAGAAGTTAAGCAATCTGAGTGAAATGGTCTGGCCAAATCATATGTGGTCTCTCCACTGGCTCCACTGAAAAACCTGGAGTAAAAATATACTAACACTCTCATAAAATGATATGTATAAATTTAACTTGATGCATTTACTTATTTCCTAATAAACGAATTTCTTTCTTTTTTTCCTGAAGGAAAGCAATGTTCCGCATGTAAATAATAGTCTAAAACAGCATTGCACAACAGAGAATATCATAAAATGGGCATTATATAATTAACAGTTGTACATAAGACATTAAAGAAAGAGTCCGCACAAAATTTGCACTAACATTGAGACACAATGGGAACAATAACGAAGAGCTTACAAGCAAACTAACAGTGAAAAAGGACCTATCTAGTTAAAAGAAACGGATGGGCTTGCAAATGGAGGGAAATACCCGCTTTCTTCCAGAAGCTTGACTCAATTTCTCTCTTTTCATAAGCTTTTCTCTAAGGTAATCTCTCTCTTTGCATAAGCTTCTCTCTTAAGGTATTGCTACTGCTTCCTGCTCAATTTTTTCTCTTCTTGGGTATTCATTTTAAGGTACTGCATTTGTCACTCAATTTTCCTTTTATCGGGTTGAAAGTTTGTTTTCCTTTCTTTTCTTCCAGTGTTTTACTTTTCCTGTTTTTGGGTAATTTTCTACATTTTTCATCGAGTACATCAGTAAGCATGTATATACAAATAATAATTTATGAGAATGCTTTTCGAATAACTTCCTCGTAAACTATATTGATGTAGAATGATCATCTTTATCCTCTACTGTTGGTGGACGTATTAATATCTTTATATTTTTTGAACTTTTTGCTCTTGAAAATACAACATAAAGTTGTCCATGAGAGAACACCGGCTCACGCAAATAAATTCCACCAAAATCTAGTGTTTGACCTTGAGCTTTATTGATTGTCATAGCAAAACACAACCGAAGTGGAAATTGTGTTCTCTTAAATGCAACAGGTAACTTCGCATCCTGTGACGCTAATAAAGGTATTTTTGGAATGAATACATGTGTATTTTTGAAATCACCACTGGCAATAGTAGCACTTATTACATTTCTCTTAAATTCATGACATATTAATCTTGTACTATTACATAAACCTTCAGAAGGATTTAAATTTCGTAGCAATATAACCGGACAATTTTTTTTTCAAAGTTAACTTGTAAGGAGGCAAATCAGGAGGATTTAAGGGGGGTAGAAAATCTTCAAGTTGGCACTGATCACTTGGTTCTACAGTTTCATCAATTGCAGTATATATTTCAGGATTGTTGGAAAGTTGTTGTATAAGTATGTCATTTATTTCATTAACAAAGTCATTTTTTGTAGTTAAAATAACATGGGAAGTCAAAAAGATGGATCGGAATAGAATGTGCGTAGATTAGGATAAGTTTCTTTGAATAAAAGATTTAAAGATTCAGTTTCAGTAGTAAAAGGGATGATAAAATTATGTGGAATTTCAACTTTATTGTAAGCATTGATTTTGTCTTGCCCATTTTCAATTCTCATTAAATATTCATAAAAAGCATGATCTTCTCTTGCACACAAGTTTTCTGATAAACATAACTTTTCAAAATGATTTCAAATATCAAAATATAACAAACTCTTACAAATAAAGTCTTCCTTCTTTCCACTACGAACGACAGGAAGTGTTTGTCTAAAATCTCCTCCAAAAACTACAACTTTTCCACCAAATAGTATGTTTGTATCCATGACATCTTTCAAAAGAGCATCAAAAGCTTCAATTGTCTTCTTTTTTGCCATTGAGACTTCATCCCAAATAATTAATTTTGCATCTTGAATTGGAGTTTCTAATGAACTTTGTTTACTAATGTTACAGGTAAATTTCTCATCAATGTCTATAGGAACCGCGAATGAGCAGTTCGTCCTCCGGGTAAAATTGAAGCTGCAATACCAGAACTTGCAGTTGCTAAAGCAATAAAACCTTTTGATCTTATATTAGCTAATAAAGCTTGATACAAGAATTTTTTTCCTGTTCCTCCAGGGCCATCAATGAAAAATGATCCTGATTTATTAGAATATATTCTATCAAGAATTATATCATAAGCTCTTTTTAGTCCAGGGTTTAATTTCTGTTCTAGCCGTAGATCTTCTTCACTTACAATTATATTTCTCTCAAACTCTGCATCTTTTGCCTCGTCCGCTGTAGTAGAAGGTATAATAATTTCAGAAATAAATTTGAATTCGTATATATTTATCCCATTGAATGTAAAACTTGTTTATATGATTTAAAACTGAATACCAAATGTCTTTGGTTCCCATATTTCCAATTTTCTTGAAATCCTCGGACATAAATTCTTCAAATTTTTCCCACAGTTCTTTCTGATTTGCAGGATTGTAGTAAACTAACAAGGTAGCAAATAAGCATCTTAAACTATAAGGCATTTGATAGCTTACAGCTTCAGACATACACTCAGTCAAATTGTTATCGCAGTGTAATAAGCCTCTCTTTTCTGAAGCTTCCCTAAATGTAGCATAACATATTCCATTGACTGTACGAAGATCAGAATATGATTTGGGCCCTTTTACATTCATTAAGAGCAACCTTAGAAAGTATCTTTCTCCTTCAGTTGGATGACATGATACAATTCTTCCAATGGAAATACCTCGTTTTCGACGTGACCACATTTTGTGACCTGGTGACCAAACAAAATACTCTGGGAACTCCTAATATAATAAATTCAGATATTTAGCATCTTCACTGTCTTTATTCATTAGAAAGAATTCTGTTAACATTGTTTTCCATATCATTGGATTTCTCATAATTTGATCTGTACTTTGAGTACTTTTAAAAGAGACGCATTGGTGTCCCTTGAGGTGTATTGGAAGTTGGCACACAC
Source organism: Petunia x hybrida (assembly GCA_037355625.1). Taxonomy (NCBI): domain Eukaryota; kingdom Viridiplantae; phylum Streptophyta; class Magnoliopsida; order Solanales; family Solanaceae; genus Petunia; species Petunia x hybrida. The sequence goes on from JBBBVM010000048.1 coordinate 1,669,491, forward strand.
TTGGAGACATTTCACTGATAAGAAAACCAAATAGACGCCATGCAGTCTCTGGTGGAGAGACCCATCTAGCAGACTGATATTCTTTTATTTCGTCTATTTCTACAGTATCATTACCATGCATAGAAAATGATATTTTGTCATGACCTTTACAGATGTATTTATAAAGATATTTTACAACTTTGATATCAGAACAAATTTCAACATTAATATGACAATTGAACTTGCTAAGTAAAAATGGATTGTAAGGAATAACCCAAGAATTATCTATATTGTATCCTCTAACTTCTACCGGTGTCTCTGTTTGTCTTCTTCTGTAAATAGGATATGCTTTTTTGCCTTTTGTTGTTTGTTCTACAAGTTGTTTAGGGTATTTAAACTTACAGCAGCCTTTTTTTTCATGCAAGAACATGAAGGATCTAAAGAGCCACAATGTCCATAAATCATGTGTTTAGTCACAAGTGAATGTCACTGGAATAAGGAACACATACCTCTCTTCTTCCTCTGACTGCGGTGACTGAGCAACTGACAACTTAAAATTAGCAGCTAGAGGGGTACTAACTGGTTTAGCATTTCTCATGCCAAACCTCTCCAAGACCTTCTCCAAATAATTCTTCTAGGTCAAGAATAGCCTGTTGGCTCCACGATCTCTTTTGATCTCCATGCCAAGGATTTTCTTAGCTGCTCCCAAATCCTTCATCTCAAATTCACTGTTCAACAGACTTTTGAAATTGTGAATTTCTGTTAAATCCTTGGCAGCAATGAGCATGTCATCAACATATAATAACAGATACACAAATGAACCATCATTCAATTTCCGAAAATAAACACAACTATCATACATGCTCCTGGAATAACCATGACCCAACATAAAAGAATCAAACCTCTTGTACCATTATCTTGGAGACTGCTTTAATCCGTACAGAGATTTCTTTAACAAGCAAACATGATTTTCTTTTCCTTCAATTTCAAATCCTTTGGGTTGTCTCATGTATACTTGCTCCTCAAGTTCGCCATGCAAGAAAGCTGTCTTAACATCAAGCTGTTCTAATTCTAAGTGATACATGGCAACAAAAGAAAGCAATACACGGATAGAGCTATGTTTAACAACAAGTAAAAAAACATCATTAAAGTCAATTCCTTGTACCTGACTATAACCCTTTGCAACTAACCATGCTTCATACCTTGCATCCTCAATCCCCGAAATGCCTTCCTTTTTCTTGAAGATCCATTTGCATCCAACAATTCTCTTTCCTGATGGTGGCTTTACAAGATACCAAGTAGAATTCTAGTGGAGAGACTCAATTTCTTCATTCATTGCAATCAATTTTTGGGAAAGTTGCAGCTTTTATGTACACTATAAAATTTCAAAAACGTGGACTTCCACATGCTCAGCAGTTTAATGTATGCAATGGTGTACACACGTCCTGACATTTCACAAGCGGTCAGTGTTGTAAGTCGTTATATGGCCAATCCTGGTAAAGAACATTGGCAGGCTGTGAAATGGATTCTCTCCACAAGAATTCTACTTGGTCTCTTGTAAAGCAGAATGGATCTTCAAGAAAAATGAAGGCATTCCGGGGGTTGAGGATGCAAGGTATAAAGCACGGTTAGTTGCAAAGGGCTATAGTCAGGTACAAGGAATTGACTTTAATGATGTTTTCTCACCTGTTGTATCATGAGAGGACGAAGCATATTGATATCAAATATCACTTCATCCGGAAAACTGTTGCTGAGAGAAAAGTCTCTGTTAAGAAGATCAACACTAGAGACAATCCTGCTGACATGTTCACGAAGCCTCTTCCACTTACCTTGCTTGAACTTGATTGGTACTTGTGAGAAATGATTTAGCCCAGTAGGACTATCGCGGAGAATGTGGAGCAAGTTTACTAAATATCAACCAAATTTTGGCCAAGGTGGAAATTTGTGAAAACGTGGCCTTCAATATACCAAGTTCAATCACTACTAAAAATGCAGAGTTTTTCGACTACCAGTGTTCGACCGAAAATCGGTCGAACACCTATTTCGACCGATTTTCGGTCGAACAGTTAACTTAGTCAAAACTGTTCGACCGAAAATCGGTCGAAATACGTGTTCGACCGATATTCGGTCGAACAAAAAATTGTTTTGTACCTATCGATCGAATTTCGGCCGATAGGTCGGTCGACCTGCACGTTTTAATTTCAGCAGAACCCCTTCTTCCCTCATTTCTATCTTCTTCTATAAACACAAAAAATCTCTCTAAACACCCCCCCCCCAAACCTCTATACCCGAAAACCACCATAACCCACCCCCAAAATCAAAAATCAAACACATTCTACTCTCCTAAACACTACATATAACAAGAAATTCAAGGTAAATTCTTAATTTTAGGGTTATTTTAATTACTTTCTAAAACTTAAACCCTAACTTTTTAACTCAATTTTTTTATAGTTCTGAAGCATATAACTAGTGGGGAATCATTAGTAGGTGCTATTGGAGCATAAATCAACCTCGAGGTAAGTTTTTTTTTAATAAATTCGAATTTAATTATTTTTTTAATTATTTTTTAATTTCGCCCTATAATGTTGCATAGGTAGTTAATTTGTTTATTGTAGTTATTGTTGATGTTGAAGCACATGTTTGGTGTTGTTAGATATTATAAAGTTAGGTTTATGTTGTTTGGGATTGTTGTAGTTGTTGGGGATTGTTGGAATTATTTGGTAGTGTTGTTTGGAATGTGTTGTTGCTTTGGTATTGTTGAGAAGATGAATATGTTATCCTAAAACGAATAAGTTTTTGTTGGTTTGAGTTGCTTTGATAATAGTAATTACAAAAAAGTGGCAAGCTAATATAAAATATCATACATATTGTTTCTCAATCTTGCAATGTTTGTGTAGATATGGGCATTAATCGACGTCGTTTGTGGATGGATAATAGAAACTTTCCCGAGCGGCGGGGGTTGAGGCCTTCGTTTGTAGCGGGTGTTATGGAATTTCTTGATATAGCCCGCAACACAGACGATTATTTAAGGCATGGCAAAATTAGATGTCCATGTAAAATATGCAAATGTGTAAAAATACAAGATTTGGAGAATGTCGAGGTACATCTGTATAAGAAGGGGTTTTTGTGCAAGGAATGTGTTTATTTTTGTGCAAGGAATGTGTTTATTTAATTTATTTAACCCAGCTAATTTTTGTGCAAGGAATGTGCTGTATGTTACATATTTACTTGTTCCTTCCTAAAGTAATGTGAATGTTTCAACAGGTATGAAGAAAGTGTTTACAAGAAGGAAGGGGCCTAAAAAAGTAGGTGAGACATCAGGTGAGCCGACACAGGACACTCCTACCTCTCAGGTGCCGCATCACCTTCCTACAGGAGCACCGGCAGGATACAGTCCAGATTTTTTCAGGCCACCTGGCATGTCTCAGGTGCGTCCTGGTTGGCGGCATGAGTTCAGTAGTTATGACATGACTGAGATCCAGGCCGGTCCATCCCAGGGCGTTCCCGCACTGGGCGATCCCACACAGTCCACTACTCCGTCTGGGTCGACTCAGCCGCCTTCCGACCCATCTAGCTCTACCGGCCCTTCGGTACAGCAGGAGATTCCTTACTACGATCCGAGATCGCCCTATTACATCGGTGAGCCTGGCACATGGGAAGAAGAGCGGTTGATTATTTATCCCGAGGGGGATAACAGGTAAGTATCTTATTTTTGAAGTTCTTATCTATTTAGTAATTAGTTTTTAATTGTTAGTATTTCTATTAACGTTTCTATTTTTTATGTAGCTTTTGCCCCAACACTGATGCTACTCCTTTACTGACAAGATGCATGAGATCTCAATGGAAGGAATCGTGGCCATCCTGGGGCGATGTGCCCCCTCAAGTAAAGCAGCGGATAATGCAGGCTTTTGAGGTGATAAATATGCATACGGTTTATCACTAATTGCAGGTTTTTCTAATGATTATGTTTAAATAAAATATTTTGATGAATATTGCCAGGTTGAGTGTAAGTGACATCCGGCTCTGGACTATAAAGTCCGTTCTAACTTCCCAAAGAAATGCGGGGAGTTATTCAAGAACGCAATGTATAATGCGCGCAAAAAAGGAAAAATGCCCGGCTTCCTATATGATCATCAATGGAGAGAGCTGCAGCAATATTGGGATACTCCCGAATTTTAGAAGAAGAGCGAACAAGGGAAGAAAGCGCGGGCATCAAGTAAGGGTGGATCGCTCCATACCGGTGGCTCAGTTAGCGCTGCGACGCAGAAGATGCGCTTGGTAAAGTAATTTAATTTATATGAATTACTATAATCGTTTATTTTTTATCTAACTTGTTCTCTTCTTTAATTTGTAGGAAAAAAAAGAAAATCGGACAATTCCACTCTCTGAAATGCACAAGATCCGACATATCAAGAGTGACAAAAAGGGCGGAGAAGTCTGGGTCGAGCCCCGCGCAAAAGAGACCTGGGTAAGTAATTAAATTCAAACTAAAGTTGCGCCAATCCTTCAACTTTTATACTTCATATTTGTACCGTTGATATATTTATGTTTTTCAGGAAAGAGCTACAAAGGCCGTTGAGGACTGGACCTCGACTCAACAATCTGAATGCGGAAGCAGTACCCCAGCACCGCTAACGCTCGAGCAAGAAACCAATTTATGGTTGGAAGCGGTCGGAGGGGTGAAGAAGGGGTCCGCATATGGCCTTGCAACTCTTATTCATCTGGAAAGCATAAATCGAACTATTTGGGCTCGTGTTCTACTGCTCCTTCAAGCTATGTAACTCCTGAAAAAATGAGTCGGATGGAAGAGGAGATTGAAGAGCTGAAAAGACAAAATGAAGCTATGCGCTTAGCACAGGAAGCTCATCAAAGAGAAATGCATGAAATGATGCAACAGCTCCTCTGGAACCAAAAAAGGCAAAGGAAAGCGTGATAGTTCGGGAAACGGAAAGAGCAAGAGCAGACGTCGCCACCGTTCGCCGTCTGAGTCTGATGCCGAATCTAGTTCGGGTTCTAGCTAGTAGTAGTGATTGTTGAACTTTAAACTGTTTGTTAAGTTTGTTTGATTATTGTAACACTAGAACTAATGTTGAAAGAATTCTTTCTATTGTTTTGCTTTGTTAGCCTTGTTGAATATCGTTTATGAATGTGTTTTGTCTGGTTTTCTGCGTGTTGCTGAATTTACAGGTGGTGTAGGGCTAATTTCAGATTTTATATTGCAGGTTTTTACAGGTTTTCGACCGACTATCGGTCGATAGTTGGTCAAAAAAATTTACCAACCATTCGACCGAATTTCGGTCGAACGTCGACCGACGTTCGACCGAATTTCGACCATATTTGGGTCGACCACCACAATCGGTCGAAGATCGGTCGACATGTCGACCGTTATTCGACCGATATTGCGGTCGAAAAACCCTGTTTTTTTAGTAGTGAATAAGCCTTGTTGGCCTTTGTCTTGGCAATAATAAGAAGACCTTGTTGGCCGATCATCATCCTTTCAATTTGTGGCCTTGTTGGCATGTTTTCATCCAATCAAAGCTTTGTAGCAAAACCATGGAGTGGCTATAAATTCAGCCGATTGTTAGCTCTTTACACACACCAAAATTCAGAGCTTTTCCTTTATTTTGTCCATTTCCTTTTATAGAGAGTATTTTGTGAGAGAGTTCTCTTCTGGAAAACACTTGTGTGAAATTTTTTCAGAGTGTTTTGTGAGGTTATTCTCTCGAGGTGTATGGGATTAATTAGAGTACATTCCCTAATTTTGTACTCACTATTTTGTATCCGTTGATATAGTAAATTTGTTCCGCTCTGCCATGGATTAGGTCACACTGACTGAACCACGTAATTCTTGTGCCTCAATTATTTACTTTAATTATCGTTATTATCAACTTGCATTATATTTGTTATTGTCGTTGTTACGCTACTTTGTCCTATTCCGCACTATACCCGGGTCTCGATCCTAACAGTTTTGTTTTTCTTATTTTCAAGACTTTATGATGCTGCTGTAATACAATTTGCACAAGTTAGATGAGAAGACTTTCAAAAAATGATGAATTGAAGTGTATAACCTGCTACGAAAACAGAGGTTATGGACTAGCTGAAATTTTCTGATTTAGTTATGTTTTGTCAGCCATCCAAATTTATTCAACCCCCTAATGTAGGTCAAATACTTAGTTCTAATTGATGTGGCTTGGATCTTCACAAAGAGTGGTAACCCAACGAAATTGTCTTAAATATTGTATAACCAAAGCTTCGTGATAGATGTGTTTCCTAAATGCCTTTCTACGGTTGGTTGGTCCATCTTATGTTATGCAAGCAATGCTGGTAGCAGTCAAAAATATAGTTACATTTGGTGATATAAACAATTTAATGGATACATAAGTTCATCAAAATTTCACACTTTTAACTTTGATGTGATATTTTCTTTCTTTACAATCACCTTAATATTTTTCTTGCATCGTTTCAATTAGCATCGTATACTCTGTCCAATTAAACCCTGTATTGAGCTGGAAATAAAGCATGTCAATAAGGAGTGGCTAAGTTATATAAACTATAGATACATCATATATTTCGTAATGAAGCTAATAGCACCACTTGCAGAAACCAAGAAACCCACCCTATGTAGTCATTTGAACTGACTGAGTTCATTATTTTACCTTGGAGAGTCAAGTCTCCTCTAGATTCCTGTACGAGTACCGGCTCTCAGCTGCCATTTGCTACTTACTTTTTTTGGTTCAACTTTTTCCTTCTTCACGAAATCTCGAGTAATAAGTTTCTGTTTTGAATGTTTTTCCTATTACAAACATACTCGGAAAAGGAAAAAAAAATATTACAGTACTACATTACTCTCGCGATTGGCACTCTTTATGTGCTTTAGTTACTATTTAGAGAGTTAAAAAGAATGAGTTCTTTGAGCAGAATTTTCCAAATATGTTTCTGGATATTTTGAATTGGTAACTATTGTAGCTTATAGTACGTTTTATTTGGTTTCTAAATATGTAAGTTTTATTTCTAATGCTTCAAACATAGAAGTGATAAGACGAAAATTTGAGAAAAGGGGTCTATTGCTGAATAGGAAATGCTTGTTTTTTTTTTTCATATTTTGGACCTTAGCTCTATGGAGGAATATGTTATTGTTGAAAAAATAATTGAAATCTTAGATCAATACCTATGCATGGATGGTAAGAACTGCCTAAACATGTATTCTTGAATAGAATATTCTATGTCTGAATTCACATACCAAAATCTAGTTAGTTTGTACTTTGTCCCTTGAGCAGTTTCTAAATTCACTTTGATAATTTTGAACTCCTTTTATGTACTACTACTGCTATAACGCACATATTTTCCATTCTCAGATGCAATGAGCATCTAGAAGAACCACTTTGGGTTTCATGTGCTAATTAAAGGTGAACAGTGGCCGGATTTGGGCCAGAAACCGGCTCTAACCGGTTGCCCCGACCCCGGTTTCGAAACGGTGCCAAAAAAACTGGATGGACCGGTTAAAAAATGGACCGTGACCAGTCCAAAAAAAAAAAATCTGTCGTTAACTAGCCGTTGGCAACGGCTCTTTTGACCCCCTAGCCGTTGTCCAACGGCCAAAAACAGCCATTTTTACCCATCTACCACCCCATAACCACCCCTAACTATTTTTTTATAAATACCCCATTATTTTATCATATTTTTCACACAAATATTTCAATTCTCTCTAATTCTCTCAAATTTTCTACAATATTGCTATTTTGCTACTTTGGCTATTTGTTAAAAGTTTATAATTTGGATACTTTATCAAGTTTTAATTGGAGTTGCTATCAAAGTTATATTTGGCTATTTGGTGAAGTTTACAAATATCAAGTATTGGGTCAATTGGAGGCGCTACTTGGTTGAAATATCAATTTGGCTATTTTTCTAATTTTCTGATTATTAAGTATTCAACTAATTAATTGAAGTGAAGGTTCAAATTTCAACTTCACCTCAATTATACGGTTATATTTGGTTGGTCGTTCCTACTTTCTACTCTTTTATAATTTATTTTGTCATATATTTATTTTATTTGCTATTATTATGTCTTAAAGATGTTCAATTGGAACTAGTGGTGGGGGTGGGCACGTGATCGTAGGGTAAATAGGGGTAAAGAAATTGCTGGTAGTTCTAGTCAGTTCGCCCACATAGATGATTCTCAATATTATCATGATGTTAGCGGTAATAATCTACTTGACCATGAAATGTTAGAAGCACGATATGGGAATCAAAGCGGGGTTAATTTAGAAGAAACACCTTAATTTCAAGCTAGTCCACCTGAAGTTCAGTCTGACTTGCCTCCTGTACCTCTTACTAGAATACCGGTTAACCGTAAGGATAGATCTGAGGTGTGGGAATTTTCAACAAAGAAAATTGAATTGCAGACGGTCGTATGTGGGATTTATGAAAAGGAGTGGGTTTTTAAAATTGGGGATAATGATGGTAGGACGGGTAAAATTAGGACCCACTTACAAAAGAAACATCCTAAAGAATGGTCAATGCGGGCAGGGGGTATATATTTAGGGACCGAACATGGGGGAGTAGCTCATGATGAATCTTCGGATACCCAAACAAAAATTAACCAAACAACAGGAGGGCTTCTTACTTATGATAAACAAAAGGATAGGGAAGCTATTGCTAAACTAGTTGTCGTCGAGGGTTTACCTTATAGTTTTCTTTCTTCTACTAGTTTTGTTCGTTATGTTCAGTCTATATATAATCCCTCTTTTAAAGGTTTTCCAAGAATTACAGTTAAACATGATACTATAAAATTTAAGAACGAATATCAGGATTATTTGCGATATTTATTTGATAACTCTGACACTAGAGTATGTCTTACTGCGGATATGGGTCGTTCTACTAATGGATGTGATTATATTACTGTTACTGTTTATTGGATAGATCCTGATTGTGTATTTCAAAAATGTATTATTGCTTATAAAGTTGTTGATGAACCACACACGGGAAATTATATTTGTAATAAAGTATCATCAATTTGTCGTACGTACTGTTTAACTAACAAAATTTTAATATTACGGTAGATAATGCTACAAACAACACAGATGCACTTAGGAACTTGATACCTATTTTGAACCCCCTTTTTGAGAATTTTTTTCATGTTAGGTGTGCATGTCATATTTACAACTTAGTAGTAAAAGATGGTCTTGACTTGTTTAACGAAATTATCAAAAAGGTGAAAATAGCTATTCCTTATATTTTTAGAAATAAAAACCAAGAAAGAAGAAGAGAATGGGAAAGAAAATGTATAGAATTAGGAATTCCAATTAGGAGAGTCCCAAAGAAAGTTTGTACTAGGTGGAACGCTTTATATGATGTATTGAATGTCGCTTATGAATATAGAGTGTCTATTCTCAAATGTATAATAAGCATTTTATGGAAATCTATCACCTTAAAGAGGACGATTGGTAACTTGTTCAACATCTTCTTCAGTTTTTACAAAAAACTTATCAAGCTACTTTAGAATTTTCTGGACAATATTTTCCAACTACTCCTACCATGTTATATTATATAGCTGAAATATCGGAATTATTGAAAGTACATAAGCAATATGAAGTTTACAATGCGGCTGTAGAGGCTATGATTGAAAAATTTTAAAAATATTTTTTCCAATTCCTCCTCTTTTTTATATTGCTTCTGTGTTGCATCCTGCTTTTAAAATTAAGTTAACTGAACGACTTGTTAGAGAAATATATGCAAATTTAGAAATTACTCCTATTGAAATTGCTACTAACGGGTATCCAAGTGTAAAAGATGCTATTGCTAAAGTTTATGCAAATACCGTGGCTGTTTTTGCAAAGTATAGAGCTTGGGCAGACACTGCGACACCAAAGGAACCAATACAATCCACCAGGCAAAGTTCTTCTCAAATGGGCAGAACACATGCGGGGATGAGCACTTTTGGGGGACTTGATGAAAAATTTCTTTCAATAAAGGAAGAGTACGGGGAGGAATACAGCGAGTTCCAAGTGTATTTAATTCAATATCCAAATAAAATTACAAACTTTGGAACTCATCATTTGTTGGATTATTGGAAGAATCAAGAATCGCAATTTCCAATTCTTTCAAAAATGGCCCGGGATATATTAACAATTAAAGCTTCATCAGTTGCATCGGAAAGCGCTTTTAGCCAAGGAAGATTTCAAATTGGAGATAACAGATATTCGTTGAAGGAGGAGGCAATGGAGACAGAATTTTTATTCAGGGACTGGATTAGAGCAGAGCGAAGAAACTTTCGTCTACCAGAACTTACTAAGGAAAAAGACAGAGTGACACGAATAAAAATCCGGCTAGGCCGTGCGGGCACCCGACATCCTCCCCTAGACCCGTCGGGCGAACCCTTACCATTTAAATTAGGAAAATAAATATAACAATTCATAAGTAAGAACAAGACTTTTTAAAAAAATACAGACATACTGATACCTCTAAGCTGTACAAAAGAAATTACAGCTGACTACGCAACATACTTGGTTCAGGGCTATCCAGACTAGACATCTAAGAGTACAAAAGAAGACAGGTACCTCCTGAAGGGGGCAAAATGCAACTGAAATAAGAAACAATAAACTGGTGACCATCCGGAATAAAAGCTGGCTCACCCTGACAGCTGAAGTCGTCTTCGCTCCTTCACAATGTGGCGAACTCAATCCTGGAGCGAACCTGCCGAAACGAAATAGATAGACAAGAAACAAACAACAAACAAGGGTTAGTCAAAAGGACTCAATAAGTAGGGCAGACTAGCTACTTAAAAGAATAGGATAGCTAGCCAGGGAGAAGAAACAGATAAACCAATTTCCTCTTATTTAAATTATGAATAGACAGAGCCAGATAATAACTAGAAACACGTATAGAATCACAAACTCATTAACAAACTGGAATGTAAGATAGCCAGAACATATAGGTATCCCGAACATATCAACAATCAGAAGTACATCATACCGTCGCGGTGTTCAACACGATCCATATACTTATACCGTTGCGGCGTGCAACCCGATCCATATATTTATACCGTTGCAGCGTGCAACCCGATCCATTTATTTATACCGTTGCGGCGTGCAACCCGATCCATATATTTATGTCGTTGCAACGTGCAACCCGATCCATATATATATATACCGTTGCGGTGTGCAGCCCGATCCCCGCAACCCAGATTACGAGCCAGAAATATATAGGCAAACTGAGATATGTCCACGACATAGTACACATATTGCATACATAAAACACAACACAATACACTCAATAGTCAGTATGCCGTGCAATGAAATGGGATGAATGCGGTACGATCCAATGCAGTCACACATGAATGAGATGGAATGAATGCGGTACGATGCAATGCAGTCACATATGCCTGATACCTATCTCCGGCGCGGGACTCTCATCGTCTACCAGAAGAAGTATATGCAATAATGATCCTTCACCGGCTCGGGATCTCTCATCGATTACCGGGAAGTATATGCAATGATGACCCTTCACCGGTGCGGGACTCTCATCTCCAACCGGGAAGTATATGCAATAATGATCCTTCACCGACTCGGGACTCTCATCGATTACCGGGAAGTATATGCAATGATGACCCTTCACCGGCTCGGGACTCTCATCGATTACCGGGAAGTATATGCAATGCTCAAAACCAGAGTGCAATGCTCATATTGTCACGACCCAACTTAGGGCCGCAACGGATGACCAACACTAAGTGTCGATCATCACTAATCCTACTGATAATATGCTAACCATTATAACTGATAAACAGAATAAGCATAAACCTAGCTGATAAGGAGTATGCAATGCAAATAGCTGACAAGGCTAACATAAGCTGACATACATAACATACTGACTGCACCACACAGGGACATATCTACAGGCCTCTAAGAGTGATGAACTGAATATACAAAGGACGAGATAAGGCCCCGCCATACCCAAGCTGGCTGACTGTACACATACCAAAAGATAAGTAACTCCGGGAGTAAGCGGAGTGACTCCAGTAGCTGATAGATGGCCTACTAACATGGTCCAAGCATTGATCTATCCGCACCTGCGCGGCATGAAACGCAGCGCCTCAGAAAAGGGCGTGAGTACGATATGTACCAAGTATGTAAGGCATGAGCATATAATATGTCATAGCTGAATGAAACTGTAGGCTGGAATATAAATATGTAAACATGAGCTGGAGCATAGCAATATAGCTGGAAATCTGAAGAACGTACTAAACATGATATGAATATAAGCTGAAGTCTAGCTGAATCTGAACCTGAAGACTGAGCTGAACTATACTGATAAATAACTGTAATATGACTGATAGCTGGTTACTAGAAACTGGAACTGATAACTGTCAACTGATACTAACGCTAAGAACTGGTGGCTGATAACTGAGAACTGATAACTGTCAACTGATACTGACGCTAAGAACTGGTGGCTGATAACTGAGAACTGATAACTGTCAACTGATACTGACGCTAAGAACTGGTGGCTGATAACTGAGAACTGATAACTGTCAACTGATACTGACGCTAAAGCTGAACTTTTATCTGAACTGGTACCTGTCTGGTGTTATGGGCTATATCCCCCCAAATCAGGTAACTGAACATCTGAACTAGTACCTGTCTGGCGTTATGGGCTGTATCCCCCCAAATCAGGTACTGAAAACTGGAACTAGCCTCATGTATAATCATGCAGTGCATATTGTGGCTATATACGCATATATAACAAACCTGGTGGGTGTTATGGGCTATATCCCCCCCCCCCAGCCAGTAATATCTAGTCTCTCTGGTCAGAGTGTGTGAATGACACCCGGTCACACTAGGTGTTTCAACTCCCGCCTGAACCAGAGGGGCTGTATCCCCCAGACGGGTAGTATCACACGCGACCGGACTGTGTGTCCAATGTCCAGCCTCTATGGGGGACTCCAAATCACACATAACATGATCACAATATAAGCATAAGCATGTATGAGGCATAACACATGTGGCGACAATATATATGGACTCAAAGGAATGATAAGAAAACTCTGGATGGAATTGTAGACACAACCTGAAACTTAGAATTTGTCTAACTCTTTGATTTTTATAAAAATTTCGGCAGAGTTTCCACTGAAACTGGATGATACGCAAAAACAGAACCAGTACTATACTATACACGGGAATGGATACCCGGATAAACTGATAACATAAACAAATTAACTGGATAACAAGATGAGAGTGGCGTAACAATTCCACGGATGTACAGAATTTCTAGACAGTACCAGCGTCCTGTATTGCATCATAGTTTTGAGGGTGCAGATAAAAGTTATAGACCTCATAGTCTTCATGAAAGTTGTAGATATATGTATTAGTATTCTGGAGATTCTTAAATCATCTTAATATCAATTTTTTATAAGGAGTTATGATCAATATACTAACAACTGTCCAAAGTTCAAAGCAATTTTCCAGATTTTGAAACGCTTTGCCTTTCTGATTTGAACGTCTTTCACCTTGGATTTTAGTACCAAATTAAGTATATACAAGGTTTCCTTGGTACCATACAAGTTTCTCACAAGAAAAACTAAGTTTAAAACTAATAAAAGCTTCAAAATCTAAAAGATACATGCCTTGCCAAAAGAAAGGTTTAGCCTTACATACCTTTGATGTTTCTAGCTTCTAAACTTCGTTTCCTTTGAATTTCACACCTTCTAAAGCTTAAACAAGCTATAAAATAGAACTTAGATACTTTACTTAGCTATGAAGTAATTCTAAAACTCAAACTATAGACGAAATTGAAGGTAGCATAATGTTACCCTAATCGCGTAGAGCTTTTTGACGCAATCCATCTTCCGTTTCGTGTCAAAATTGATGTTCTATCTTCAAAATCATAAAAAAATGGATTCAAACTGAAAAAGCTCTGTTTATATCATGGTTTTACTGGAAATGTCGAGAGAGAGAGAGAGAAATTTCTCTTTTATAATAAAAACATTTCATTTCTAGCCCTCTTTTGCGCTTATGTCCCTTTTTCTGGTCTGACTTCTGACGCTCATATCTTTTTATCTATAAGTTATATGAGCAAACCGTTAAAAGTATTGGAAACTACACCCCAAGACCTTCAATTTGGTATATGATATGTCCCCAAAAGACTTCATATAACACATGAAATTAATTGCTGAAAAAGTTCTGTTACAAGGCAATTCCTTAGTCGGTTTTTCCGCAACTTAAATCTGATTTTTCCCAAACTTTATATTCAACATATAAACATCATATATGGTCATATTATTACTTTAAACTCACTTAAATCATTCTTAACATGATATTATAATGATATACGTCAATTTAGACGTACGGGGTGTAACACATATGCTCAATGCAATACCAACAACAGGGCATAACATATAATATACAATGTAAATTCAAAGCTAAGGCGTAATGAGTACGCCTATCGGTAACTCCACACGCAAGGAACACATGGTAGAATATCCACAAGGCCAAGGGCCTCCAAAGAAATGGATATAAACACTTACCTTGTTGCAAAGTTAGCACAGTTACTCAACAACCCGCTTTATCCTTTGGATTCACTGCCAAACGATCCTGATGGATGTTTCGGGATAAAAATTCTACTAGTTTTTCGGCTCTTTTCTCATTTTCTGGCATTTTTCGCTGCATTTCTGCTTCTTCGCCATGTTTCTGTCCTATTTCGCTTCGAAGCTTCGAAATGAAGCTTTAGGGATATCTATCCCATTCCACCGCCCATAATTTCTTTTCCGTTCTATCTTTTGTCTTTTCCTTTTTCTTTTATTTCTTTTACTTTATATTTTCTTTTTCTTAACGAAAATTAAAACGTTGCCCTGCGATATTCGAAATAATTTCAACTTTTGCATACAAGTTATACAAACTATCTGTAATACACTTGCTAAGGCGGATCTCCAATTGGACTCCCGAAACTTAATATACAAATTAAATGGAAAAAGGTCAAATTATTTAACTTTCGGCATTTTAGTGGAAACTAGCCGAACAACATCGAAATTCACTTTCGAAAGTTCAAAAAAGTCACAAATAATCATACGAACCTAACGTCGCTTTTGGATTTTGAATCCGAGCTCATTCGCTAAAACCGAGCTCGAAAATCTCTTTTTAATATTTATCGACAATAAAAACTGAAATCTTTCTCCGATATATACCAAACGAGGTCTGATTTAACTCAAATTTTACAGACAGGTCCTAATGAACCTTACGGATATTTTAAAATTATCGGCACGCCAATCGGAGTCCTAACTTCTAAAACGACTGACCGATGTTGTTTCACAAAGCATATCTCGATTAAATTTGAGCGACGAAACAAGTGAAGGGAGTCAAACCGGCAATGAAGAAGAAGAAGAAGAAGATGATGATGATGAAGAAGAACCAGAAGGAGATGATGAACAAGAACAACAACGGCCAGTTCCTAAAGAAAAGCCTACGACTATCATCAATAAACTAGCTAATATGTTTAAAAGAACGTAATTTTAAAAATCAGAATTTTGAAATTACAAGTTTGAAAGTTTAGCTATTGTAGTATGTGTTGCACTACTTATGTCTTAAACAATTCAATAAAATTGCTCCAAGTCTTGGAATTCCATCACAACTATTGCCTTCATATTTTTTATTTTTAATTTATAGTTTGCGCAAAAATACTACAATTAATTACTAGTTTGTAAATTAGTTCAAATTTGATTTTTATAAAATTAATTCAAAGTTTGAACTTTGAACTTAACAAATTAATTCAAAATTTTGAACTTTGAATTATCACTTCAAAAACTTCATTAATTCAAAGTTTAAAAAAATACTACAAGTTTTTTAATTCTAAGTTTAAACTTTAAACATTGAAATAAACTAAACATTCCAAACATATGTACAAGTACAAACTTGATAATATTTTGTTGTTATATTTTTCAAATTATCCATCATTTTAAATAAAACACAAAGGAAAAAAAAACAAAACAAAAAAAAATACACTTGGGCCGACTGCCGGACCGGATCGGACTGGGCCGGCAGTTTGAATGGGCCAACGACTTTCTTTCAAATATAGTTGTTGGTCAACGGCCAAAAACGGCTATATTTGCCTACCACCCCCCCTAAACGCCCCCATACCCCTCCCCCAACCTATTTTTATCTATATATACCCTCTTATTTCATCATTATATCACACAATTCATCACTTTCTATCAATTTATCTCTCAAATTACTCCCAAAGGCTATTTTCTAAATTTTTTCCAAAGTCCAAACAATTATAATGCCTGAAAATCAAGCTCCCGCTGCTTCCGGTCCTAGTGAAACAAGACTTACGGAACGAATATGTCGTTCGGTAGTGTGGCAAATTATTAGAAAAGATACTGAAACTCAGAAAGCTAAATATAGCCTCTGTAAGACAGAGTGGCAAATTTACACCGGTGAGAACAGTGGAGGGATGGGAAAGTTTAGGAAGCACTTAGAAAAACATCATAAGACCGAATGGGATAGAGTAAGGGGCTTTAATCTGCGTGATTGAAGAGATGGTTAAGGAAATATCTATGTCATTTCAATTATGTATTTTTAAATTTCTAGTTTATTTAGTATCTTTGTAATTTCCAATTTCTAGTTTGTTTGTCATTTCAATTATGTATTTCTCAAATTTTTAATAAATTGTGTGTATTTCTTTTCCAATCAACGTTTGTTTAGTGTTTAGTTATTTACTTTACATTAATAAATTTAAAAATATAATTTACATAATTGTTTTGTTTCATTAAAAAATATAATTTACATAATTATTACAAATGATGTTTACTTTCATTAATAAATTGTTAAGTTTTTCAATTTTCAACTTTATTTGTCTAAAGAAAAAAAAACTAAAAAACAAATATAAAACCGTTAAATCGGACCGGTCCAGGACGGACCGATCGGCTTAACGGTCGCCAGTTCCGGTCCCGACCCGGCTCCAACATTTTTAACCGGATGAGACCGGACCGGTTAGGCCAGTTTTTAATGGTTTTTGAATTTTTTTTGTCCAGACCGGACCGGAACCAGTTGCCGATGTCGGTCCCGGACCGGACCGGGCCGTTAGCCACCCCTAGTGAACACTGCCCAATGGAGGCAATTCTGCTTTGATAGTCCATCTATTTAGTTCTTCATATGGTGTTATTAAGGCACTGATTGGATTTAGTTTTGGGTCTAATGTTGAAACAAGGTTCTGCATTTGGTTTTAGAAGACAATTTTGCACGCTTGAATTTGGTTTTATTATTGGAAAACAAAGATTGCTTGCATATGATTGTTAGATTTGAAGTGACTTAAAAAGAGTGTTGAAAATCCGCCATTAAGACATGCAATTAAATCAGAGTTTTCCAGCAACTTAAGAGGATCCTTTCACACTAGCATATCTGTTCCTCAGCACAGCACTAGAGAGACTGACTTATTGCAATGGCATCATCCCTCAAGCATCTGCACCCAATACAAAACCAAAAGTCATGACTCAGTTGCTATAAAACACTGAAGTTGCAACTTTGTGCTCAAAGATGCTAACTCACCATTTGGGGAACAAGAAAGGAACTCCTTGAAGTGAAATCAGGAGCCGTAAGGATGGATATGGACAGCTGACTAGTGGAGAAAATTATTTTTGTTGGATCCCTCATCATCAAGATTGGACCATGATTCCTTAGCTGTAGGCCATTCATCAAAGAAATGGCTCATTGAACGTTGCTCCTGCTTTACAGTCCCAGGTGAGCCTCCTATGTCACTGCCAAAAAAAGCAATGTTGGTGTTGCTGTTTTGAAATAGTTGCATCAACCATAGGCTTAAATGGACGAGGCCATTGTGTTTGTGATGAGCCATCAAACAATTCAGAATCATTTTTCAGTTTTGCCATGGGGTCGTGGTGGCATCTGACACCATGTGCTATCTGGGTTAGAATCAGTCCCTAAACTTCTCATATTCAGTTAGACTAAATTAGCAATCTAACTTAAATCCAAAAGCCACTAATCCTTATGGTCCGACCCAATGGATAAAAAGAGAAATGATTCTCCTAGGACAAACCAAATACTGAAATAAGGTGAAATCAATTGATCAGTAAATGTTCAGACAAGAAAATTGAGTGAGGTGAAAACAACAATTATAATTATACTGCCTTAAACAACAATTTTTTTTAGAGAAAACCGAGAAAGCAGTTGTTGATCTGCAAAGTATTGCAAACTTCCCATTCGGAAATGAATAAATTTTCTACACACTGCTTGACTGAAGGAAGCTAGGAAAATTAACTATTGATAAACAGACAAATAAACTTACAAAATGAAGAGAGGAACATTTTCAGTTAAAATGAGAAAAAGAGTCGGGTGTTGTAAATCCATGTATTTGTGTTAATGTGGATGACCACTACTCACTACTAACTTGTGAAAGATTTGACATTAAAGCAATTGTCTACCCATGTTTTATTGAAGTGGAGTCTACCCATGTTTTATGGAAGTGACCATACTCCAAACTAATTAATATAGTACTACTATTTCTATTACTATTCATGTAATATTATGCCTATAAATAAGGCATTGTAAATATGATAGACATACACTTGAAGAGATGAATGAAATAGAATTCTCCTTCTCCTCCCCATATTTATTGTCTACAATTCTTGCTCTCTTTTACCTTTATTTTACAACACGTTATCAGCACGATTCTCTAATTACTGGTATTTCCATCATGGAAATGTAAAGAAATGCATTTGAAAGAAAACGTTACTCTCTATTGTAATAGTTTTCTTTGGTGGCTGTGCTTTCCTTCTTGCCTTTTTGCCAAGAGAAAGGAAAAACAAAATCACCACAATACATAAAACACTCTGGTCACTCCTAAGAGTCAAGATATGTTCACTTAAGGTGCTCTCTCCTCTTTTACTACTTTGTGATTTTTCATATTAAAATCAAGGTAAAATATCTTATTTACATGAACATGTTTTTCTCATAGTAAGATACTATTAATATATTCTGTGACTCTCCTTAATTCTTAAAAATAAGTCGAGCAAAAATTATCTTAAAGGTATGTTGTTTTTGTCTAATTTATACGAATCGTTTTGAGTTCCTGTATTTCCTTTACATGATAAATAATTTTTGTTTTAATTTTCGTTAATGCATTGGCTCATGTTCGCAGCTTTGAGTTTCTCAAGTACTTTGATTCAATGTCTATTCAAAGGTATCTCATTATCATTTTTGTGAAATTTTCGGTTGACCCAGGTAAATGATTTTTCTTGTAATAGTAGTATGATTTAAATGACCAGAGACTTGGGTCTCTCTCTTGGCTACACAATTCTCTCATCTAATTAACTTAATTCATTTCATTGTTAAAATAATTTGATCAAAGCTAATCAAGGTATTTACATGGTATAATTGAAATTGTTTGATGACTTATAATACACTTGGCAGAATATAGCTTTTTAGCTAATATTAAGATATGGAAGGTAAAATGTTTGACATTATTTACCAAGATGAATCAGGTGATGCATTTACCTTTAATGTTTATGATAGAGTTTTTTATGAAAGCTAATGCATAGGGCCTTTATTTCATACTATCAAGTATAAAGCCAGCGGTTGTATTAAGATGTGCCACATTGTAACCAACTTTGATAACCATAGAAAGTGGTATTTTCAAACGCTCACCATGACTACCCATGAGAGGCTCAACATGATTATTAATGAAAACATGATTTAAATTATGTATTTAATCACACTGAGCATGAAAATATTATATTGCACTTAATGTTGCATCAGATGTGCACACTTGGGCTATTATGCCATTTGTTAAGAGTAAGACATCATATTCAAATTCCATCACCATGATGGTAGGATGTCGGGTTCAGGACCTAACACAATATTGCCTAATACGGCTTATATAGTTAAAATATTGGGTTCATGTCCCAGTACACCATATTGATGATATAATGATGACAAATGAGGCGAAACTATGTATTTAATAAGTCCATCCCACAAAATATGCTCCATTCCCTAAGATGAATGTGGTAGCAAGACAAGCTCCATTCCATAAGGTGAATGTGGGAGCACAACATAATGCTCCATTCTTAGATGTGAATGTAGTAGCAATACATAATATGCATGAAAGAAGGCAATATATCTTTATGTCTGAAAGAAGACACAATATTTTATGTCTGAAAAAAGGCAAATAATTTTATGTCTAAAAGACGACAAAATAATTACCATGGTAGAGACCATGGATGTGGACGTGGCAAAGGATGAAAAAAAAAATAGTCATCATTGTGAAATAAATAAGAGAACAATAAGGGTTCTCAAAAAGTAACCGTTCAAATGGTAAATATAATAATGCCCTCAATGTATCATATGAGCATGAGGCAAGTCCAAATGATTATGGTCCATTCCTTGAATGACACAATTCATAATAAAAATTATGAATATAGACCTGTTCACCGAAGTGAATGTGGCAATATGTGATAAAATATCAAAACTCGCCTCCAGAAGAGGTTCAAGAAAGATGAACATGGACGTGCCCATGCATGGTTGATAAAGTACCACAACTCACCTCTAGAAAAGGTTCGACTATAATAATTCTATTATTTATTGTGGCATAAATGGTCATTGCTCTCGTACAGAACGTACGCCATAATTATGTATTATTATTAATTACATAAGAGCAAGTGAAGCAAGAAATTGATCTTGCCTATAATGATTTACCATGAGAAAAATAATATGATTTTCTCCTTGAAAGGAGATATTCACCATATGGTTGGTGTAATATAATATATGGTAGTACAAAGTTATTTGAGTGCTCCAGAAGAGCCAAAATATTACTACCTGGAGGAATAAGATTGATGAAATATTTACTGTAGTATGTCTCAAAGAAACTTATTAAGTTTCAAATATATTTTTCGAAATTGCTATCATATTGAGACTACAAATATGGGAAGATTTAATATCTTCATATTACCACAGTCATAGTAGGTAAGATATATGTATATAATAAAGGGTTACCCGCCTCTTCCTCAAGTTTGTACCATATAAATATAAGAATATCGGGTGAGATATATGTGCTTGAAAAGCTCCCCGTCTCTTCCTCGAGTATGTACTACTCAAAATATAAGTGTGGTAAAATCATATGTGCATACCACAATAAACTTTTAGTTTATTGTTACAATGCCCATGCTACAGTAAACTAGAAGTTTACTAGATGGATAAATTTATGAGTTGGCATGACCGGTTTGACCATCCCGGTTCAAATATGATGCACAAAATATATAAATGAGAATTCGGATGGGTATATACTGAAGAATCAGGATTCTTCAAGAATTCTCTTTGTGCTGCTTGTTCTTGAGATAAATAAATTATTCGACCAACTAAATTTGGGATTAGGATCCCCGCACTTCTGGAATGTATAAAAGGTGAATATGGGCCCGTTCACCTGCCATGTGGACCATATAATTATTATAAATAGATGCATCTATGATAAGGTCACATGTGCGTTTTATTACAAATCCGCAATAGCACTTGCGAGGTTAAGTATTTGCTCAAATAAATCTTATTATGAGCATATTTCCAGATTATGCAATCAAGATAAGTTATCTTGATAATGTTGGCAAGCAAGTTTAGCAGATTCGTATATTGAAAGCCTCCAATCGCTAAACCATGCATATAAGAACAATGCTACCTAAATCAGGTATGAAATATGGTATATCCATAAAGCAGCACTTGTGCGCGACATGCCACCAAATGAATTCCCCCTCATAATTGGTTCAGGGTCAGGAATCAAATATTTTCCATCTAATAGTTTTAATGTGCGGTATATTATCAATTGCTCCACCGCAACGCACAAAGATGGATCCCATATAAGGTTGGGAACGAATGTTAGTTTGGCTAACATTAGGGGGAGAAATTAATGCAGCTGAGGAATAAGTAAATTAAATTATTATTTGATTATGATCCTCATATAATGATAATGCAAGTCACTGCCAGACGCATTACCGACCCAAAGAAAAACATTATATTCCAGCTGTTAATGCTCCTGATGTCCTGGTGAGACAATCTATTTATGTCAATGAGTCTAAGGCACGCTTGAAGCGTGATAGACCACTCGGTTCCAAAAGATAAATCCTTGAAAAAGGAAAGGAGCAAATATTTGAGATGGTCAAATAAGGAGGCAGAGCTCTAGAAAAGTCCACGACATAACACTTCATAAAACCTCATCAGTAGAGGTTCAGGTACCTGAAAATTTACGAATGTGAAGAGATCTCAATATGTTATGTTAAATTGGGAACTGAGATATGAAATTATCGTAGACGATATCTTATATATATTATAAAGCTCAATTTTTATATGGTTATGAGGATCTTGAGCTTAAGTCTGTTTGGAATACAGACATGAAATTATTGGCCAAAATAGCAAAACGCATTCAAGCAAAAATTGGCTTCACTCGAGTGACGTGAAGTTTTTGGACCTATAGTCCAAACACCTGAAGGTGCACAGCCAGTGGTGTATAAAGATATTTTTGTGCAAAAATATTGATAATAATAAGTCGTTAAATATAAAGTACGACTTGAGGCACAAAGATCTGACATTGATTATATGGAGTTATATTCTCCTTTGGTGGATGCAATCACCTTCAGGTATGTTGTATGTCTGGCAGTGCATGAAAGACTTGATATGCGTATGAATGTTGCAACAGCCTTTTATATGGCTCCTTGAGAAACAATATATTTATCCTTGAAGGATTCAAAATCCTTGAAGCATGTAAAGGTTCCCGGGAAACCTATTCAATGAAGCTTCATAAATATTTATACGGATCAAAACAATCCGGCCACATGTGGTAAAATTGCATTTGCGAGCTTCTTGATATTGAAATATTATATTTTAATACAATTGGTGCGTTGAAGTATCTTACCAAATATACTCCACTGGTCATAACTTTTATTATAAGTTTATTGGTAAGATTCAGTTCTTCCTCAATGCGAAGACATCAGAAGAATACATGGTATCTACTTGATCCACAAAGCCCCATATCAACTTGGTATTTATTTGTTGTGGTAGAATACTTATATTGTGGAATTTATAAAATCAATTGTTGCTGCTACATCTTCAATTTATGAAGAGATAATATCCATATATCAAGCTAGCCGGCAATATAAATGATTGAGACCAAGAACTCAACTTATTCAGCAACGATGTGGAATTTCTTTGAAGACGAAGATTCGACAATATTATATAAAATATTGCATGGATAATTCAGCTAAAATGAAGATACAATTAAAGGAGATGGTTATCCATCAAAATTACTTTGCAATGGTGATCTTCAAAAGATTGATGAAGTTAATGTTCAAGTATTCATTCAAGTGATAGTTTGACGAAACTATTCACTGCATCATTGCCAACATCAACTTTTGAGAAGCTGATATACAAGGTTGGAATGTGTCGTCTTCAAGATATTGAATGATGTTTTCATCAAGGGGAGTAAAATACGCGCTGCACTCTTTTTCCCTTAACAAGGTTTTATCCCACTTGGGTTTTACTTGTAAGGTTTTTAATGAGGCAGCTCTAAAGGCGTATTACAAGAAATGTGTACTCTTTTCCTTCACTGGGCTTTTTCCCACCGGATTTTTCCTAGTAAGGTTTTAACGAGGCACATTACCTTCAAAATGGTCATCCAAGGGGGAGTGTTGTAAATCCATGTATTTGTGTTAATGTGGATGACCACTACTCACCACTAACTTGTGAAAGATTTGACATTAAAGCAATTGTCTACCCATGTTTTATGGAAGTGGAGTCTACCCATGTTTTATGGAAGTGGAGTCTACCCATGTTTTATGGAAGTGGCCATACTCCAAACTAATTAATATAGTACTACTATTTCTATTACTATTCATGTAATATAAGGCATTGTAAATATGATAGACATACACTTGAAGAGATGAATGAAATAGAATTCTCCTTCTCCTCCCCATATTTATTGCCTACAATTCTTGCTCTCTTTTACCTTTATTTTACAACATCAGGTGATTTCTTTCCTTTCTGTCTAAATCTTGATGAGCGAAGTAATAAATATTTATTTGCAAGTCAATGTTTGCATAACATTTTTGTCCATTCCTTCAACTTTAATTTGAAATAGTGATTATTCGCTTACAGAACTTCAATCTTTTTCTTAGTGACATTATGTCCAAAAACTCTTTTTAATTCCAAGTTTAAAATACTCTTTTTTAGCTTCCGGCTTCAGCTTCAAAATAATAACAACAACAACATGCACAATGTAATTTCGGGATGGCAGCTTCAAATACTCCTTTTTTTAATACTCTTTCTTTTTCCAAACATGTCAATGTTGTAGGATGCAGATAAATAGAATAATCGAAATAAATGGAATGGTCGATATGCATGCAAATTGACCCGAAACCACATTATTAATAATAAATAAATACTATACGAAAGAGAAACATATAACTAGGATGATGAAAGAACCTCGCGGAGATAGCATCAAGGTTACGTTCAGGGGGCGGCCCGACAATTTTTGTGGCCTAAAGCCAAACTCTAACGAGGGGCCTTCACTTTTTTTTTAAAAAAAATATATGTATATATATGTTATCATATTCTTTAATTTTTTTATTTGTAACTCTACATGTCCCCTGCTTTTTTCTTGGCAATATTGAATGCACCTTCATTTGCTAATGTCATGAAACGACATAAACAATACAACCTATCTAAACATTAAGCTCAACAAAATAATATGCTAGTACAATACAATACGATACCATACATCATTATAAAATGATGTATAACAACCATTCAAACAAACCGTAAAGTTAAAGTTGTGCTTGTTAATTAATGTATCGGAACAAGAAAATATTACGACGTAATTATTAATGTTCCTTGATATTTTTCTTAAATAAAGGTCTTTACTTATTCAGACTTTTATACGACTCTTTCCATTTCCAAAATACGATTAAATGGTTAATAGTATTCTTAAATACGGTTAAACGGTTAAATCGTATTCCACTTTTAAGTTGAAGATTCACACGTAATACTTTCATAAATGGGCCCACATCATCAATCATTTATTATACTTAATATTTTAACTTCACTTTTTTTTTTTCACTTATATTAGGGGTTGCAAAAAATTGAGACTTCCACAAATATGAGGCCTAAAGCAGTTGCCTTACCTTTAGGCAAGGGGCCGGCACTGACTATGTTGAATAGGTACGCAACAAGATCAGGTGGCACAGGAATACCCGCCACTAAGTGTTTGTATATCATTGCTTGATGTTCCAACTCCTGCCACTGCACCACCGTGAATGGTGGTCTATAACCATCCTCAGCCACCATACTCGTGGTCCCACTACTCATCTCCAAGAAAATATATTTTCTACTTATCCACTTCACTATGATAAAGAATAAAAGCTGCACACAGAAATTATAGCAAATCACTATAGTTAAGTTGTTATTTTACTCACGTCAATTTAATTGCCAAAATTAAATTATTTGAGTTGATATAAATACTCAATGCATATAAGTGTTTGTGATAATTACGTACATGTATTCAATTCAACCAATAATTTAACTTTAGCAGCTAAAAATTAAAGTGATAATCATAATTAAGTGATATATTGATATACACTACTAGAAATGGATATATAAATTCATTAGTTTGTTCTAACATATAAATTTCTTAAAGTGATAATCATAATTAAGAGAAATTATGTCTTATTGTTGTGGTCCAAACTAATGATGTATGAGCTCCTTCTTTACTATAGTATCTTTTTAAGTGGTCATGTGACTGGTATCGTGATACCAAAGATGTAAGCTTTATCCTTAAGGTTCACTAGTTATTAAAAATGATGACTACAAGAAGATCTATCTGTAGCATTTTGTTGAATTTTATATTTTGTTTGAGTGAAGAAGGAACTGTCTTGTAAGTGAAGTATTAATTGAGTAAAAAAACTTAGAGTCTGTTTGGGTGGGTTTATAAGCAGCTTATTTTAAGTAGTTTATAAGCTATAAGTGGCTTAAAAACCAATTTTTGAGAAGCTGGGAAATCCTAACTTCTCAAAAAGTGGTTTTTAAGCCACTTATGATTTATAAGCCCAAAAATTTTTAAGTTACCAAACATATATTAATGAACTTATAAGCTTATAAGCTACTTTTAAGCTCACCCAAACGGGTTCTTAGAAATTCAGCATATCGGTCTATTCCCTCTCCTTTAAGTGTATGTACACTCAGCTTTCGTTTGAGTCATTCAACATTGACATTATGCACCATTTCTCCTCTAATTGTAGGTGCATGCGCCTTTACATTTTGTTTAGCATCTGTTTTGAGTAATTCAACATTACCAACTCACACACTTTCCCCTTAGTGTATATTAGCATCTCTAATTTGTCCAGCGTTTGTTACATTATTCATCATAAAAGATCTATTTTCTTCCCTTGAAGTATAAATTTGTCGATCCATCCAACGTTTAAATTACTCCTTCCGTTAAACAAATGACAGCATACTTTGACTTGGATAAGGGTTGAAGAAATGAGAAAAGACTTTTTAAATTTATGGTCTAAAATAAGTCAAAGATATTTGTGTAGTTATAAATCAACTCATTAAAAATAAAATGAGAAGTTTAAAATTAATTATTTTAAATTTAAATTTATATTATTCTTTTTTAACAAACTAAAAAGAAAACTATGTTATCTATTCTGGAACTGAGGGTGTAATATTATTGATCTATTCCCTCACTCTAAGTGCAGTTCACTCGAATTAAACTCTCCTATTTGCCACCTCTACTCCAAAGTAAACAAGAAACCCAAATTGATCAGTTCCAGAAAACCACGTGTCAGCAGGACATGCATGGATGCTGTCATGAACACGTCACCATAACGCAAGCTAAAACAAAAACCCAAACACTTTCTCCAAATTCCCTTTCCTTTCATTGGGCGTATAAAAGTCAGTGCGTGACAGCTTTATTCGATCCTTCCACTAATTACTTAAACAAATAATATTACTAGTCGTATTCCAATTTAAGTGTCTATATTTCATTTTAATACATCATAAAAAGAGTGTTTCTTTTATATATTTAATAACTTTTTAATTCTAAAACTAATTTTACTCTAATATCTAAGCCCCCATTTGTTTATAGTTTTTGGGAGTTTTTGGGAGAAAAACTGTTTGTTTATATTATTTTATCAAAATTTCTCCCAAAAAGTCCAAAAAACTCAAAAAGTGTTCAAAGGCTGTTTTTGGGCAGTTTTTGAGAAATTTGAAAAACTACTCTCAAACCTTCAACTATTTTTTTTAAGTAAATTCTATTATCCAAACACAACTTTAAATTTCAAAAATTATTTTTCAACTCAACTCCAAAAACTCAAATTCTCAAGTTCCAACCAAATCTATGTCCAAATGCTAGGTTAAAGATACAAACTCATATTATACATGATTTTAATTTTAAATTATAATTTTTTTTTTTAAAAAAAAATATGTGTGTTCAGTCAAACTGAGACATTAAAATGTGATGGGGAGTAATAAATTGCCCCACCCGCCAATAAATAAATAGCCCCTCCAAATCTGGGCAGCTTCGTTTCTGCTGCCCGCATTTTCTCTATTTGCCACCCTTTTTCCTTCTCTTCGTGTAAAAAAAAAACTATCAAAAAATCATTTTTTTCAAAATCTTTATTTTTCAATACATCTAAATCACTATGAGTTTATTTGGTCTTGGAAGGTAATATTAATTCATTTTTCTAAAATTTACTTTTTCATATGATTATGAATTGTTATTTAGTTTTGTGAATTTTCCATGATCTCTTGATCACTTTTCAAGAATTTATTGATCTTGGTTTTTCTGTAATTATGGTTATTTGTTTTAATTTTTTTTATGTATTGGTTTTACAATTTGGCCTTTTCATTGAATGCTGAGGTTTAAAAGATTCTAAATTTATTCATAATTCACATGTATATTACCTTTTTCTTTTATGGTGGTGTCCGGGTTAGCTTATGTGCACCGGTATATATTTCAACAGGATACCTACAACCTCCCACTACAACCTCCCACCAGCACAGATACCTCGTAACTACTGTTGTCCACTAAGGTAGACGGGGAGAAATCACGTAGTGTTTTTTTCGCCTTTGCAGCCCTCATGGTTCCTGTCCCACTTTATTGACCACCAGGCCACACCAGTATGCTATACATTTCACTTGCTTTAGGTAGAAATCTAGGGGTATCTAGAAATTTGTATTTCAAGATTGAATTTTTGATGTGGTAATACATGCAGACGTAGAGGATTTGAAGCTTATGGGGTCAGATTTCTAGTCCTTCCAAGTAACGGGGTTCTAGGTTAATAATTTGTACATATTAAACGAACTTTAAGACAAATACTTGGTTTGGACTATAGCTACATCGTTTGGCTGAACTCCCTTCTAATGCTCTAGCTCCGCCCCTGACTATATGCAGTGAATAGTTGTGATCCCTTTCTAATTATTGGAGATGAACTTGTTAATATGAGGAGCTTTTATTTGTTTATCTATTATAAAAATGTTGTTTGTATTTTGTAAGTGGATCAATTTAGTATATCGTTTTTATCTGAAGAGATGATAGAGGAGGTTGGAAGTTCTGTTGAGTATAAGAAGAATAAATCTGCTTCCAGAAAATATCTCCCTATTATGAACCGTGGACAATTTCATAAAAATCGTGGAAAAGATGGATAGTCTTCTCTATGTCTCTCGGTGCTCCTCATCGTTTTATGTTTAAGAACCAACTTATTTGTTGTAATGACTGGGTAAGTAGAAAAGGATAATGCATTACTTTAGAAAGTCCGCATTTCTTAGGGCTGAAAGCTCAATGAAGACAATGCTTTTTCTGTTATTCCTATCTCAAATGTATATAGCATACGGGTGACTATCACATCATTTCTTAACTTTACTAGTTCCATTTAACCTTCTTGTAGGTTATTGCATACTTTGCAGTATGTTTCTTGTAATTCAATTGTTAGCTGTATCTTTTAAACTGTGCTTTTCTATCCAATTTGGTGGGATCGTTAAGTAGCCTTCATTCATCTGACCCCTTGTTGCTATTGGTTTATAGGAATCAGAGAACATTCCGGCCCAAAAAGAGTGCACCCTCAGGGAGTAAGGTTACACTCTTTTCATAATTTAAAAGAAGAAATTCTGCTGTCCTATTTTTATTTTTTGGTAGTTTCTTCTTGTATGTAACGTGTTTGGCTGCACTGTGCTTATGTTAGTACCACCAATTCCCAAACTTGTCAAATGGAAAACATCTTCAAGTTTTAAGGGATAGTATTCTCTCGGTAATCTTCAAAACATGCTTAGATTTCCACCTAATAATTTTTCTTGTGCTAATTATTTCAATACTTGAATTTAAAACGAAAGAACTATGTTTTCAGTCGTATATTGCATGATTGCTACTGTGATCTTATTGGACATGGTAAACCCCCAGGGTCATCAGCGGCTTTTCATACCTGCAGCTTTGGTGACTGATCACGAACTCATTGTTGGAGATGGAGAGTCTTTCCCACTAGACTATCCCTCCCTTGTCATGCATTCTATTATGTGTTCAGCAAGGTTATAGCTAAGTTGGCCTGCTTTCCATTTTCAACTACTCCTACAATTATGCAGTAGGCTTGCATCTATGATTATCTGGATAAGAACTAATTAACGGATTCAGATGATTTGACATAGAATTTGTTTGGAGCTCTTGGAGGCTCAACCAGTTTTTTGGTATGTTATAATTTGATAAGCTAGTTCAACGTCTTATGTATCTCATGCTTAGAGTTTAGATCCTTAGGGGCGAATATTTTTTCTTTTTCTTTAGTCTTCTTGCTAGTTTATCATTCTTCCCTTATGTCTTTATTTTGATCTGAAAAGTTGATCTAAACCGTGGAGTTATTGGGAGAAAGAAGGTATTTTTACCCTTGAATGGGTCATCTTTCTTGCTTTGATCAAAATTTTCTC
The DNA here is from genome assembly GCA_037355625.1 of Petunia x hybrida. NCBI lineage: Eukaryota > Viridiplantae > Streptophyta > Magnoliopsida > Solanales > Solanaceae > Petunia > Petunia x hybrida. Next base: position 1,699,409 of record JBBBVM010000048.1, read on the forward strand.
TGTTGCAGGGTGCACAACTAAGAAAGCACATTGATGCCACACTAGGCAGCGGAAACTTGAGAGAGGCTGTAAGGCTTCCTCCAGGGGAAGATATTAATGAATGGCTAGCAGTCAACAGTACATCCTCTTTCTCTCTCTCCCCCCTCCTGTCTTCTCATACATAATGGCGGACGTCCATTGACATTAGAATTACCTCTATTTCTGCTGTTTGAGATAATTGGATCATGTGATTGCTGGACTCACTGTCAACTTTAATTTAATGGTGGTTGTTTATTTTTCAATATCCAGCTGTTGATTTCTTCAACCAGGTGAATCTGCTTTATGGCACCCTCACTGAGTTCTGTACGCCAGAAAACTGCCCTACAATGACTGCAGGCCCCAAGTATGTATCATAAATAAGCTGAATCCAGGTTACTTACCTTATGTACATTAAATGAGTTGTAATTTAGTCATTCTTTGGCAAAAATGAGTCACCCAAACTGTTGCTATCTATGGGGAGTTGATTCTTCCAAACTGTTTGACCATGGGGAAAAATATAATCAAGTAAAAACACTACTAAAGGAGAATATCAAGAGTTCAGGATATCAACTCATTAATAGATATTTATCAATGTATTTTATCTTCCTGAGCTTATTTGACTGGAGAAGTTATATCTGTCTTTGTCTGCTTGGTATTTGAACTTCCAAAAGTTTCTTATATTCGTTCTTTGGTGTTTCTGAAAACTCCACATGCTAAGTCTCGACTACTTCATATATTGTGTTTCAGGTACGAGTATAGGTGGGCTGATGGTGTACAGATTAAGAAGCCTATTGAAGTTTCAGCTCCAAAATATGTTGAATACTTGATGGACTGGATTGAAACTCAACTGGATGACGAATCTATATTTCCTCAAAGGCTTGGTAAGGGCTAATGACAGTTTCCCAACTCATGTTTCATGTCATTTTGAGTTGTAAACAATAGTCCTCCGTCCCAACTTATTTGACCTGCCTTTTGTTTTTGGAATTTCTGAAGTGTTTCATACTCTTCTAAGTTCTAAGAATTCTACTTACAATCTCTAGTTTGAAATTTCCTACTTCATTTAACAATCTGATTTAGACAAGTATTCTACAACTACTGCTAATATGCAAGTCATTTTCACTTCTTATCTCTAAAAATGGAGGGAGGGGTTAATCTTGAGCGAAGTGAAAACTTTCCTCGTCAGAGCCATGAAGGAAGGGCGGATGTGCAGGACTTGGTGGTTCGGAGTGGGATGGGGAATCCTAGCTAACTAATTTCAGTTGCTTTCTTTGTTTAGACAATTATGTACCTTTTCTCATTACTGACTGGGCTTTGTTTTTATAGGCGCACCTTTTCCTCCAAACTTCAAGGATGTTGTCAAGACAATATTCAAACGCCTCTTTCGTGTATATGCACATATTTATCATTCCCATTTTCAGAAGATCGTGAGTCTGAAGGAGGAAGCCCATTTGAATACATGCTTCAAGCATTTCATACTCTTCACCCATGTGAGTCGTCTAAATTGTAGAACCTGACTTGACTTCTTTTTTGTTTGTGCATGTTACTAGTTTTTATTAATAATATCAAGAACTTCACTATGCAGCAAGCTTAACAATTTGTTGTTTAGGTCTCTTTTGATCCTTCATCTAAAAGATTGATTCTGTTGAAACTTATTTGATGTTTGTTCTCTACTTCTGTAGGAATTCGGGCTGATTGACAAGAAGGAGCTGGCTCCACTGCAAGAGCTTATAGAATCCATCATTGTTCCTTACTGAGCATCCTCTCACTTTGCTCTGATATTGTGCATGTGTGTTTATCTTTGTAGTTTTACTTCATGCTTTTAATATCTACTCCTTAAAATGAAGATCAACCAAATGTCAGTTGGAAAATTAAGAGTAACAAAACTTTATTAGTTGTGATTCTTGAATGTTTCTTATAGACTAGCTTTTGGAATACACTTTAAGTTAGTGGGGTCCTATTAGCCTCAATTTTCTTTTTAGGTGGAATTAATACCACTTTTAAAGTCAACATGAGTTACTTTATGGATATAGCAATTAATATCAAAACATTAATAACTAATCAAGGCCTTGAGTCACAATAAAGTAGTAAAAAATAGTCCGAGAAATATTTGGAAACATCATAATACAACAATAATCTTCGTTGGCAAACATTAAACAAATCATGAATGAGTTTATGTGTAAGTAAATGCACGACCAGAACAATGTTATCCCTTTGCACATCACAACAAAAAAGGTATATTCCATATACTCACAACAAAGTAGTCAAGAAAACGAAAGCAAAGAAATTGTACTAAAAAGCATTGCTACTTGCTTGCACAATTTTACACCCGTTTGACTCATGACATAGCATCCTTTGGATGCTACTTTACTATGCAAGGACTAATGTATCCCCTTTTTTCTCAAGAATATTGGGTTCGCAAAAGGATTGAGAAAATGTGTGACAAATAGGTAATTCTGAGGGTCCTAATTTTTTTGGGAGTCAACACACTCGGGTTGTTTGGCTCGCGTGACTAAAAATCAAGAATAACCCATAAATATTTATCACAGAATTATAATTTCATCCCTTCTATGGGATAAACAAGTACCATAATTTTGGTACAAAATCTATTCCTGATTGGTTAATCCCACAAATCAAACGTGGGATAAATATTATCCTAAACTTAATACCGGAATTATTACCCCAATCCCACCAACCAAACGACCTCTTAGTATTTATTATGTGTATTCACTCATCTAATTTCATTAATTCCAAAATTAATAAATATCTAATTCTTTTAAAATAGGAATTAAACATATAACTAAATATGAATTCTAATGATCTACAAACTCAATTTATACAATAATCTTGAAAAAGGTATTAGGCACCATACGAATTAGAGTTCAATTTAAATAAAACATATTTATGTGATCCTTCCCCAAACCTTTCATGAATGAAAGATATTTTGTACATCACACTGTCATTTATAGTTATATTACTATTAATATCTTAGCAAAATATAGTATAATTGGTTTAAGGCATTAAAAAAAGAAGTTATTATTTAAAACTTACTAAGTTATATTAAGCAATAAATAACAAGTACTTAATTAAACGCGCACCAAATTTATCTCATTCACTTTGTATTTGTTCCTCAGCTCCTTTTCTATATACTCTTTTTCAAAAGATTCCAAATTCTTAATTTCTAGATTCTTCTCCCCGCGATCACTTTTTCCCAAATTTTATACATCTTTTTATTCAAAATTTTCAATTATATTTTGCTTAAATAATTGTTTAAATTGAGATCTGATTTAGTTACTTAAACTGAAAATTTGTTGATTTTATTGTTATTGAACTTTTATTTATATAGTTGTTAATTTACGGATCAGTATATAGTTAATTAAAGTGAAAAAAATGTCAAAGGTAGTGTATGAAGGATGGATGGTGAGATATGGGCGAAGGAAAATAGGCAGATCGTATATTCATATGCGATATTTCGTACTCGAAACTCGATTGTTAGCTTACTATAAGAGGAAGCCTCAGGATAATGTGGTTAGTATTAATGAATTTTTGAATTATGTTGTTTTGAATTTTATGGCTAATTGTTGTAAATTTAGTATTTATTAGTAGTTTGTGTAGTGATTTTTATGTTAGTAGAAAATTTAGAGCGGGTTAGTGTTATAGGAGTACTAGTTATTGAATATTGGATGAAATGAGTTCAAATTGAGCATAGTGTTACTCCTAACTTGCTGGTAGGAGGTAGTAGGTATCCCGAATGGAAAATAGGTAGATCATATGGGATATTTTGTTCTCAAAACTTGTTAGCTTACTACAAGCGAAAGCCTCATAATAAAGTGGTTAGTTTTACTGAATTTTTGTATCATTTTGTTTTGAATTTTATGACTAATTGTTGCATGTTTAGTGTTTATTAGAAGTTTTTTGTACTTTGTTTAGTGATTTTTATGTTAGTAGAAAATTTAGAGAATTTTTTGTGTTAGAGAATTCCTAATTATTGAATAATGGATGAAATGAGTCCAAATGGAGCATAGAGTATATCCGATACCTGTGATGTGCTGGTGGGAGGTAGAAGGTACTCCGTGGAATTAGTCGAGGTGCGCTAAGTTGGCCCAGACACGAAAAAAGTTCAGATGGAGCAAAATGTATAGTGAGAGTTCATATATTAGACTCCAACTAGTTTGGATTGAGCATGATTGTTCTAGTTTGTTTAGAGATATGTATGTTAATAGAAAATTTAGAGAGCCCCTAGTGTTTGAGAATTCTTAATTATTGAATGTTGGATGAAATGAGTCCAAAAGGAACATAAAGTTACCTGGTACCTATGTTGGTGGGATGAAGCAGGTGCTCGTGGAATTAGTCGGGATGCGCCAAGTTGGCGCGAACACCACAGTTATAAAAAAATGAGTCCAAATGGAGCAAAATGTATAGTGAGAGTTACTTTGAACTCAATCTCTAACTAGCTTTGGATGTTCTAGTTTGGTAGAGATTTGTATGTTAGTAGAAATACCTCTAGTATTAGAGAACTTTTAATTATTGAATATTGGATGAAACGAGTCCAACTGGAGCTCTTATTGTACAGTGAGAGTTCATATATCAGTCTCCAACTAGCTTGGGATTGTGCGTAGTTGTTCTAGTTGTTTAGAGATTTGTAGGTTAATAGAAAATTTAGAGAACCTTTACTGTTAGCAAACTTTAAAGTATTAAATATTGTATGGAACGAGTCCAAATGGAGCGAACTGTATAGTGAAAATTCATATTTAGACTCTAAGTAAGTTGGGGTTGAGCATATTTGTTCTAGTTTGTTTAGAGATTTGTATGTTAGTTGAAAATTTAGAGAACCTTTAGTGTTAGAAAACTTCTAATTATTGAATATTGGATGAAACGAGTCCAAATGGAGCGAAATGTACAGTAAAACTTCATAAATTTGGTCCAACTGGCTTAAGATTGAGGCGTAGTTGTTCTTGTTTATTTGGTTGTCAGTTTATTTCTGTGTGACTTTGAACTCAATTTACTTTTGAATAATTTTGTTTCTAAGTTTGAGGCTGACCATCGCAAGTCTGGTATTTACTAGGACACTTTTCAGTTTGTTTAGAGATTTATATGCCAATAGGAAATTTAGGGAACCTCGCCTCATGGTTTTGGTTTTTTTGGTAAGAGTTCAGCTTGTTATGTGTGGGTTAGACGCACGTCCCAAGTTTAAACCCTGCAACAAACCAAAAGCCCGTTGTTTAAATGGTGAAGGGTAGAGGGGGTGGCCCAATATCCACAGAGTTTCAAACGGTGTTCCGTTGGTCATCGATGATTTCTCGGTTATCTACAAAAAAGATATACTCTAGTTTCGAGAACTCCAAACTATTGAATATTGGATAAAATTGAGTCCAAATGGAGCAAAATGTATAGGGAGAATTCATATATCAGACACCAACTAGCTTGGAATTGAGGCATAGTTGTTCATGTTAATTTTATCGTCCTTTTGTTGCGACTTTGAGCTCTATTTTATTTGACCTTTTGATTTGAGAGAGAATAATTTATGAATTGAATTCCTGCATTAATGATGTTCGTTCAGGATATCATCTTTGCTAAGTATAGGATGTGTATAGGATGTTAAAATGTGAGTCAAGGGCCCTTGATTGTATAGTTGCTTCTAATAGTGCAGGATCAGTGGACACTGGTGTTCTTTTAAAGCCATAAGAATTGATTTATGATGTTGCTGTGATTAGGTTCCAATCAAGACCCTTCCCATAGATGGAAATTGCCGGGTGGAGGACCGAGGCCTGAAGACTCATCATGGACATGTGAGTTGTACTTTACTGTTATTGTTTGCTTTCTGACTAGTAGATGTGCAGCAATAACTTTCTTTGAGAGGAACTGATCACTTGAATGGAGATAAGTTCTTTTGTTCTAGGCGTAATTGTAAAATTGTTATTGTTCTTCTAGCATTTGTTTGTCACTTTGTCCAGACTTCTAGTATGCATGAATATTAGGTAATAAGAAAATGTAAGCATTGGATCGTTATAATTTGATTTGTTTATTCAGTCTTTGTCTTATACTGAGAGGGTAGTCCTGCTAAGAATGCACGACGAATGTTCTGGTTGAAATGGATTCCTTTACATACTGTGATTTTTTCCTTAATTAACAAGAGCAGCAATTGAAAATGTTACCTTCTTCCCCAAAAAAAAAAAAAAGAGCAAGAGCAGCGATTGCTATTCAATCACCAATAGTTGTTACTAATCCGACGTATCGGGTTTGAGATTCAAATAATGGACCACTATTTGTTGGGATCACTTTGCACATCATTTGTGAAGTGCACACTTCTTTGAAGCGCGTGGAACGATACCCTAAAGTGGTAACCCCATGCTTCGCATCACTTCACTTTTAAAGTGTGAGATTGCTATAGGTTTCTCTACTGCTAGAATTTTGGATGGCATTTAGGAGGTATTAATCAGGAATGACTTTATTACGCACAAATATGACCTTTTTCTTTAAAGTTGTTTGCAGGTGAGATTGTTGTGTATTTACCTTTTCACTTGTGAGACAACCTTGAGCTAAGTGAGTCTAGTTGTTTAGGATAAAGAAGTCCATTCGATCACCTTCCTCTTCTTCCTCTACTGTTAGTCCTCTCCTTCTCTCAATGCGTATGGTGTTAGTTTATCGTTACATGTATCAAAGAAGCATCTTCTGAGTACTGGATAAGAAATATTTGTGCTGACAATGATATGTGTTGGTTGAATTCTGAAATTTTCTTCTGATGTCCTACAATATTGTTTTTGATGCATGTTGTGATATATACTTGATCAATGGACATACTTTATTTTTCTCTTGAGGATGTTAATCTTATGTACATCTTGCAGATGGTTTATGTCTTGTCGGTTTACAACAAGAAAGACAAGTATAATCGTGTCACGGTGCGTGATCCTCCTTTATCTTTGATGTCTGTCCCCTAACAGTTTACTTCACCATCTTAGATATGTATGCACAAGTTCTCAAACACATAATTTAGTCATATCCTATTACTTCTCACATGATCTCATTCTTCAATTACTTTAGCCTTTCCTGATGGTATTAGGCTAACCACTGTTGATGAAACCAATGCAGATCGATATTCTGGATCCTTTCTAATTTTGTAAATGGAACTTGTCTGGATTATCTCGTGTAGATTAGGAGAATTGCATTTTCCATTCAATTATGCAGCCAAAGGTCAATTTGCAATGCAAACTTTGTACTGTCAAATTTATTTAGTCAGTTATCAGGTCCATAAGCCATCACTAAGCATGCATGTCCTTTTAGTGACTTATTATTAGGTTAAAACATTAGGAGAAAATTTAATCATGTAAATCATTATCTTGTTTCAGATGGCAGCTTTTAACATTCAGGAGGCACTTATATGGAAAGAAAAAATTGAATCGGTCATTGATCAGGTTGTTTTCACTCTTGCGTTAAGCCGTCCCCTTGATATTGTCTTCTTCAGACATAAAGTCCCACCTCCTCTTCTTGTCCCGATATACTTGGAGGTAGTAATATGTCGTCAGTTTGCAGCATCAGGAATCGCAAGGAATGAATGGTAATAAGTACGATTCCTTTGAGTATAAATCTGTGATGGACAACGGGAGAAATGCTTCCTCATCAGATCATGAAAGTCAGTACGTATTCTGCTTTTTCCTTCTGCAATTTATGGAGGTGGCGGTATATTTGACTTAGAATGTAGTGCATTCCACTGTTTCTTTGTGTTCTCTTTCTGTTAAATTTCCTTGTTGAGGTTAATGTTACTCTTGAATAGCTACTGCAACAGTAAGTTTGGCCTTCTAATTTAATTTGAATCAAATAAAAACCGCAGAAGGGGAAAGAGTGAGTTTACTGAATACTTCTTTACATATTGAGTGCAAAGTTTGGTAATAATTGTTCCTCAAAGATATCAAGTCCACTACTAGCAGGATACTCAATAACAGAAAGCAAAGCTAAACTTACTACGATCTGCTTCTTTTTCTTTCCTTGGGGCCTGGGTCTTTTCTCCGGGGGAGGGACGATGAGTTATGTACTTGGTTTGCTGATCTTTGCCAGCTCCATTTTGGTTTCTTTTTTGTTATTAGTTGTTTCGATAAGGTCTATGAGAACATTTGTCCAACTTCTTTTCGAGGGAACACTTAGTAACTAGTGATGTACACACATTCACCTTAGTTCAAGGATTTGGTGTCCTTAAATTGGACTACAGTAGTTAGCTGCCCTCACTCCCAAATTGAGTGGCTACTTTATCAAAACTTTAAATATTTTAAGACCTTTTAAAAATGTAAAAACGTATATAGTATATTCGTGTTTCAAGTATCTTATTTTCAAAAAGTAAATCATTGTGCGGTGTCACTTCAGAAATCGGTCTGAATTGACTCTTGATGAATGAACGAATGCATTCGGTTTGAGAGGACCTACCAGCTAATCATGCTTGCTAAGATTGTGAAGCAAACAAAGTTATTTTGGAAGATTATGGTCTCGATTATGCCTTTTACACACACACACACACACACACACACCATATAAGATTCAAGTGACTGTGTATCATCTTCTAATCCATGTTACAGACGCTCAACTTCTAACTGCTCCAGGTTTTACAAATGTAGTACTTATCCAATTTTATAGGTTTAGTGCTGCTGAGGATGAAGATGATTCTCATCGAAACTTGATGCGGAGAACAACCATTGGAAAAGGTTATTAGTTTGCACCTTGTCTTTTTTATTGTCTACATGTTTGCTCAACTATCCATTTTTGCTTCTACCTTTCCAAAATATAATTACTATCCATTTTGCTACTTGAATGGACAGGTCCTCCCGAGTCTATACTTGACTGGACCAAGGAATTAGATTCTGACTTAGCAAACCAGAATGGAAGCTACCAAGCATTCTCCAATGGAAGCAACCAAGCGTTCTCCAGAAAGTACTGGCGCTTACTTCAATGCCAAAATGGTCTGTTTAATGCTTTAATCTGTTTTTTATCTTCAACTAAACATGTGTTTTCTGGCAACAATTTGAATCTGTGTTTCTTCTATTTCTACTTATGTTTTCAAGGTATAGCAACTGCTTACATTTACGCTATCGAACATGTGAAGTGGTATCTTCCAAGATCATTGACAATCTTTGTCCACTATGTGTGGCTGCAGGGCTTCGCATTTTTGAGGAGCTTCTGGATGTCGATTTGCTAGTATGAACTCGTCTCTGCGTTCTATGCTGGTTCAAGTATTGCCTAGTCTATAGAAGTAGGGTGTCTCAGGGTATTTTAATGATGTAGTCCTCTTTCTCTGTGTAGCCAAAGAGCTGTAGTAGAGCAATGAAGGCTGTTGGGGTTGTTGAGGCTAGTTGTGAGGATATATTTGAGCTTGTTATGAGCATGGATGCAACACGTTTTGAGTAAGCAAACTGTTCTTTCAAGTTGTTCGTTGTACTCTTGGTATTTACTTTTCCTTTGGAAGTGCTTTTTTGTTCATAGATATGTTCAGGATTATCATTAGTTTGTCTCTACTTGTTAAACTGTGGGCTAATTTTTTTCTCTTTATGCTACGTTCTCTTAACTTGTGCATTTTGTTATCCTAAAGCTGCTTGTCCTCGGCACATTGCAAGTCTAAGCAACACCTTTGGGCTAATGTTGGTTACTCCTCTGCTTTACTAGTAACCGAGGGAGGACTCTCTACATTCCATTTTATGCAATCGTAGTAAAGCAATTGAGTAATAGGATTCTCTGGATGCATGATTATCCTCTCAAGTTATTGAGGATTAGATAGTGTTTACAAGAACTCCAGAAAAGAGAAAGCATTCTTCTAATTACATAGTTACAGGGAGCAAAGAGCCTTTGCATATTTAAAATAGATGGAATTCTTGTCATGTTTACTGATGCGTAACATTCTTAACGCCCCCCTCAAGTTGGAGCATTCTTTGTTGTATGCTTCTAGTTTGTTGCAAATATAATCAATACTCCAGAAGATGCTTTTATGGAGGGAGGGTGTACAGCAGATGACAAGATGTATATAACACTAAGAATAACATCAAATAACAAGGCATGCAATCACTTGAAGATCGATTATGTCAAACATTTATCAGATGCTTATCGTGAAATATGAAGCATTCCTTTTAGTTACACTTTAAGGAATGAAGTCTCTAGACAAGATGATTGAGATAAAAAACGCCTGTCAACTAAATGATATAAGTCATATCATCTTTGTCCAGGCTCTAACTACTGGCCTAACAGGTGGGACTGCAGCTTCCAGTATGGTAGTTTAGTTGAGGAGGTAGATGGACACACAGCAATACTCTATCACAGGCTTCAACTGGACTGGTTCCCTATGTAAGGTTACTGACTTCTTTATTGTATTGCTTATTTATCTATTATGTAATTCCTCATTTGGCTCTTGCTTTAGTTTACTTAGCTCCAGCAGAAACATCAGTTGAATGGATGCCTAAAATTTGGATGTGCTGCTTTTGATAAGTGTGCATATGCCTGTATTATTAATGCTTGAGATGAAACAAAAGATAAGTTATGAGCTCGGGCCTTTGAAAGGCTGCTCTCCCTGGAGAACTTCCTTTTTCTGTGCTGGAAATTGTTGTCAATTCACAACTGTCAAAAATGCCTTTGCTGTATATTAAGGACGACTCCATTCCTATGAGACCTCTAGTTAAGGGGTATTTACCACCCAACACAACCTTTGGTGGTACTGTGACAGATCATGCATGTCCTAGTTTATTTCATTTTTCCTCTGGAAAAAATAGTTACCAAAAATATGTCTTTTGCACTTCCGTTCTCCACCCCTCCCAAATAAAAGAAAAAAAGAAGATAAAAGAAGGAAATTCTGTAGCAATCTAGTCCAATCAATTAAGTATGTTTCCATCCCGAATTAGTTATAATTGGCTAGACAAATCTTTTGTAACCATTCCGCTCTATGCTAAGCCATATTTTGTTTTGAACTACTATTGGTATTTAAGATCGACATTAATTGTCTATGCAGGTTTGTGTGGCCTCGTGATCTTTGTTATGTACGTTATTGGCGTCGAAATGATGATGGAAGTTATGGTAAGTATACCCAAACACTCCTAATTCTTGTTGGTATCTTTCTGTTTGGTTTATTTATGACCGTATCTGATTTTTCATCATTATTCTGCAGTTGTGCTATTTCGTTCTAGGGAGCATGAGAATTGTGGTCCACTACCTGGATATGTTCGAGCTCATATTGAGAGTAACCTCTAGATCCTTCCGCTCATTTAGTTCTTGCACTGAATGCATATTAAAACCATAGTTTAATGATTCTATATATATCTTTCACAGAAGTATTCTGGAGGTCTTTATCTTATATGCTAACAATTATCGCCACCCACAGGTGGTGGATTCAATATTTCCCCACTCAAACCTCTTAATGGGAGGCCCAGAACGCAAGTACAGCATCTTATGCAGATCGACTTAAAAGGGTGGGGTGTGGGCTATGTCTCATCATTTCAGCAACATTGTCTGCTGCAGATGTTAAACAGCGTTGCTGGTAAGCTTTGTTGATGCTCTGCTGAAGTTACAGTCTGAGAAACTAAGTGTCTTATGGCATACTTTTTCATTTGCATTATTGTCGCCTGTGCATGATCTATTTAAGATATATAGTGTTTAGTGTTGGAGAAATTTCTTTAGTCTCTAGTGCTTGTAATTGACTTCAGGAAGCTTCAGCCTTCCTCATTCCAATTTTTGCTGCTTGTTGCGTGTGAGATAGTGGTTGTACTAATAATTGTCTGGTCAATGGTAATGCAAGAAGGGGAAACTGTGATGTGCTTGTAACCCACACGTCACAAGCTAGATACCAGGCTTTCTTCTGCAGCAGGATTTGAAACTGTGATGTGCTTGTAACCCACATGTCACAAGCTCTGCTCTTACCGCTAGACCAAAGTCTGGGGGCCTTGTCTCAGCAGATATATTGAGGATTGGAATGGATGAGCTCTTTACCACGAAGACATGCAATGTTGGACATTGGCAGATTTTGTAAGAACTAATACAGGTGAAATATCTCGGATTATTGTCTTAGAAGATATTTTGAGGATTGGGAATGAGATGATATGGAGAAGCTCCTCACGATAATATGGAGATACCACGTTATGGAGGGCGAGGATAGAATGTTATGGAAGGGCCCGGAGCCGAAAGAATTTGTAATCAGTTCTAACTGTAGATGGTTGGTGAATAGGAAGGGCACAAACACAATATGGAGATTCATTTGGTTAATGAACCCGCCTACGAAAGTGATCTTTCAAAGTGGTGTGCATTGTTGGGAGGCCTTCCTAAGAGCAAGTAGCTTAAAAAGAAAAGACATGCATAAGATGGGAGGCGAGGTAGACGAGGATCACCCATCACCTGCATTTGCATTGTGAACTTGCGAAAGGCTTGTGGCTTTTCATTTTTTGTTGTTGAACATTGAGTGGGTATATCTAAGACTGTGAGAGTGGCCTTGGAGGAGAATTTCCATTGTAGAGATAAAGAAAGGCACGTGGAAAATCGCATGGGTGTGCTTGTTTTGGTTGATTTGAAGGGACATGAACAACAGATTCTTTGAAGGAATTAAATTGCCTCTATGGAGGATTAGGAGTGGTTTGCTATTTTATATATAAGATGTTCCTTGTTTGTATAGACAGTTAGATAGGCTTTTTAGAAGTTAATGCTTGATATAGGTTCTCTACCTTTTGTAAGTGGCTTGTATACGGGATTCTCCCCTTCTATATTAATAATATCTTTGCCTTATCCAAAAAAATGTAAAATAAAAAGAAATTAATGCTGCGCGAAGCTGTATATTTTGACACCATCTTGGTTCAATTTAATGAATTGATTTGATTTATTAAAAAAATAGATATGATGTATTAATTGTGTACTTTCTTGACTGATTCTCTGATGAAAGCTCAGTGTGAAACTTGTCTTTAAATTCTCCTTCTCTTCAGGACTTCGGGAGTACTTTTCTCAAAGTGATGAAAGGACTGCTGCTCCACGAATTCCAGTTATGGTGAATATGACATCAGCTTCAGTCTCTTCCAAGAGGAGTCAAAAACTCCAGGAGACTCCTCATCATCGTACTCGTTCTTTGGACCAAATACGTGCTGCAAATAGAAATGCTTCAATGATGGACGAGTATTCTGATGAGGAAGAAGATTTTCAAGGAGCTGATCAAGAGGTTTGGACTTTATACATGTTTACAGTAGTAGTACAGTAGGCATCGCTTTCTGAGGACGTGGCTTGGACTTTTTGCAGGTCATACCACCCAGCCCTGAACATGAATTGAAGAAAACTGGTAGGTTATGTCCTATTGTTTCGTGTTTGTAGCATTCACTAAATATTTGTGTTGTTTGTGCAAATTCTATACTGACAATCCTTATGTACTTATGAAGCCCTCGAAGAACCTTTAGATCAAATTGATTTGTCCATTTTTTCGGGTAACCTTCGACGTAATGACCGTGATAATGGTCGTAACTGCTGGACAATATCTGATGGAAATAACTTCAGAGTTCGTAGCAAGAACTTTTGCTATGACAAATCAAAGGTCCCTTAATTTTTTCTCATTTCCTTTATAATCACTCTTTTGTTTTTGGTTAAGCTATGTCACCTTGCTCTTAAGTCACTTTGGAAATGCGTGTAGATTCCTGCCGGTAAACCTCTGATGGATCTTGTTGCAGTTGACTGGTTTAAGGATACAAAACGAATGGACCACGTTGCAAGACGTCCTGGTTGTGCAGCACAAGTAAGTTATACATTGGTTGTATTTTGAGTTGCTAATTGAGTGGGTAAACCAGCAATAGCAAATTGCAGCCAGAATTTTCTTTTCCTCATTTTCTCTTGTCGCCAATCTAAAATTTGGAGTGAAGTGACAGCATCATGACACACACACATATCATTCATCAAAATTTTCAAGAACATAGCCAAGTCTATGATGATTATTATGAGAAGTTAGAGACATGCAAGAATTTGCCAATTTTAGCTGTAGCACTTGAGCTTTTGGCATATTTGTAGTCAGTAGGTCGAGTACCATATTTTGATTTGTCTTTGTGCATTTCTTTCCAGGTTGCTGGAGAAAAAGGACTGTTCTCTTTAGTTATAAATGTGCAGGTAAGTTACTCCATAGCTACTTTCAATTTTAAGATATTGAAAGTACGTCATAAGAAATAAGTAAACAACATTTGTCTTATGAAAGGTTCCTGGATCGACCCACTACAGCATGATATTCTATTTTGTCACGAAAGAGTTAACACCTGGTTCTCTTTTGCAACGGTTTGCTGACGGGGATGACGAGTTTCGCAACAGTAGAATGAAGCTTATCCCATCGGTGCCGAAGGTATCTTTTAAGACTTATTCTAGTAGTAGAATGTTGATTTCATGATGTTTGTGTTGTTGTGGACTAACGCCACCATTGACTTGTTAAATAGATATGGTTTTGTACAATTATAGGACAAATCTGGTGGGTTGATTATAAGTACTCTTCAGAAATTTTCTTTTCATCAATAAGAGAAACGAGTACACGCCTCTTCAGAGTATTATGAAAATGAAACTCATAATTTCGCTGAAAGAAGCGGGTTGGGGACTGAGATAGATAATTCAGATTGATGAGATGAGTTTTGCTAAGAGTATGACAAAGGATCATCATAAGTGAGATAACCCAAACATTAGATTGGAACTTTACTGAAAAGCTGAAGAGTAACAATGGAACCAATACAGAATTTACTTGAGAGATCATTTGGGACATAGTGTCTTAGAATGAAATGTATATGACCCTCTCGGTTTTAGATTCTCTCGACTTTTTTCTCTTGTTAGATGTTTTATTGGCTCTCTGCATTAGAATCCTTTCTGCTTCTACTCCTGAATTTTAAGTTTCCAGTGTTTGACCAAATCTCTGCAAATAAAAGTAGTTTGATGCCCTAATAGTTTCTTTCACGTTATGCATATGATCATCAAATGCATGCTAAACAGATATGCATGCTGAGACTTGTCGTGGACATTCTTTTAGAGATTTTTCTTGTATTCTCCAGCTGTGTTCCTGCTATATATTTATTACAATGTGTATGTGCTTAGAATTTACGACTGTCATGTTCATGAAGGGCTCATGGATTGTGCGTCAGAGTGTTGGAAGTACCCCTTGCATATTGGGGAAGGCGGTTGACTGCAACTACATCCGCAATCCCAAGTACTTGGAGGTAAAGAATTATGTTCCCTTCTCTTCTTGATTTTTAACATATAAACACACAATCTGCCGCACATGTATCATACAGGTAAAACAATTGTTTCATCGGATTTGATCGCGTGTTGTTTATATTTAGATTGATGTTGATATTGGTTCTTCCACTGTGGCAAATGGAGTTTTGGGGCTGGTGATTGGTGTAATTACAAGCCTAGTAGTTGACATGGCTTTTCTTGTACAGGTACGTGAGTAGACCTTCACCTGCTGAATTTTTCTGTCTGATTATAATTGATCTGGATAGGGACTATGTCAAAGAAACATATTGTCCTGCTATCTTGGAATGTGAATTATATATATCCCCACCAACCCCCTTGCACTTGGCATATTTTCCACTGTCATGCAAATGTGTAATTCATCTCCTCACTAAAACTTCCTAACCTGATAATGTATTTGGCTATTTTATTTTAGGGCAACACCCCTGATGAGTTGCCTGAGCAACTTATAGGGGCCGTACGTGCATCTCATATAGAACTCTCAGCTGCTATTGTACCAAAGTTGGAGCCTGATACTTCATAGTAGGTCAAATCATACACACAGTTAACTTTCTAAAGGAGTTGATTTTTGAAGATGTATACAGCATAAACAACAGATTGGTTTTTAATTGGAGAATGGTAGAGGGGCCGGGCCAAGTATCCGCCAGAGGTTCGAGCCATGCACCACAAGCCGTTCAAGATTTCTCGGTTATTAGAAGAATGTATTCATAGATATTGTTCCTCTCTACTCGTCATTCATTATGCTCTTCCATTCCTGAACTCAGAATGGGGCAAAGTCTTTGTATAGACGTCAACTTTATTAGATTCTTCTTCTAAGCTCTTTCACTTGTTATTAGAATATGTTTGTTGAACAAAAATTGCAGATAAATGACTTTCCTTTTTTTCCTTTTAGTGGTAGGCCGTCTTCTTATTGTTGTAAATTATCATAGACGTCTTGATATGGTTGAAAATTAGTACTGAATTGATGGATAGTTGAAAACAAGCAAGAGGATGCAGGTTTTTTTTGCATGACTCGACGAAACATTTCATTCAAGGGTTGAGTTAATATTTTGTAATTAAACCTGCATAGGTATGACTCTTCAATCAAGAAAATATAATCAGTTCGTCTAAGTGAAAGCCTTCCTTCTGCCCAGCATGACGACTAAAAATCCACTTCCTAGAAGTATTCATGCCAAAATTCAATTTCTCATTGTGCTAGAGTGATGGACAGATGCTGGATTTATATGAAGCTTTTCAGTCAAATCAAAGAAATATTGTTTTCGCGTCCTCAATAAGAAGAGGACCAATGTTGTGTAACAAGAGAAAGATCCAGACAAATGAGATAGAAACATTCTACTGTCATAAGACATTTGGTCTCCCTTGTGTACAAATCGCAATAAACCGCAACTATATAAACAAAGAGTAGACATCAAGCCAATGAATGAATGCCATGTGTTTGCAGTTGTAACTTTTTCACTTAACCATGATGAAATTTTATAAATTCTCACCTCATTAAGTCACTTAACCATGATAGGATAGTGAGTTTTGATATAAACACGGTGTAGGTGATAATCATATTGACAAACTAGATTTTTTTTGTCAACCATTGCATTTCTCATTAAAAAAAAAAATAATCGAGTGCACAATGCACCTCACATTTATACAGAATTTGAGAAAAAGTCATATTCCAAGCAGTGTGATGTACGCGTCAGACACGATTTGATTGTAATTGCTAGTAATACTCCCTCCGTTCCAAAATGCTTGTCATAGTTTGACTTGGAGCGGAGTTTAAGAAATGTGGTAAGACTTTTGGAACTTGTGGTCCAAAATAAGTTATACATAAATATGTGGCTATAAAGTATTTCATTAAGGGTAAAGTAGTAGTTTCAACTCAAAAATGTTTCCAAATTTAGAATTGTGTTATTCTTTTCTAAACGGACTAATAAGGAAACTATGATAACCATTTTGGAACGGACGTAGTAATAGAGCTGCAGTCAACACTCATTTTGACACACAAAAAACCCTTTCTCCTCCTCCTCCTTCAGACACTCAAAATTTGGACTTCCCTAAAAATATTCATTTTGTCCCTTCCCTCCAACACCTCACTCTCTCTCACTAAAACACACACAAATTCTCTCAGATACCATTTTTCTTTTTTGCAAAAAAAAAAGTTAAAAAGAAATGGAAGGAGGTGAACAAGAGTACAATCCAAGAACAGTAGAAGAAGTATTTAGAGATTTTAAAGGTCGTAGAGCTGGTCTTATTAAAGCCCTTACTACTGGTAACCCCACTCTCTTTATTGAATTAATTTAGACTGCACTTCTTTTAGCCGAGGGTCTATCGAAAATAGTCTCTCCTCGGTGGAGTTAACGTCTGCGTACATCTCACACTTGTGGAATAATATTGTCGTATGTTGTTGTTAGTGTTGTTGCTATTGAATTAATTTATTCTATGTATTTTTGCAGATGGTGATGAATTTTATCAGCAATGTGACCCAGGTAAAGTCGTGTCGCTCTGTTACAATTTATGTGAAACTGTTTGACTGGTTATAGGTCACGGAGTTTAAGAAATAAAGTAAGATTGTTTGAAATTTGTGGGCTGAAATAAGCCGTAAAATTTTTGTATAGCTAGAAATTGTATCTTATTAAGAGAAATTTTAAGTTGAATTGTTAGTTAAAGGTGTTATTATTTTTTGGAATTGACTAAAATTGGAAAGAGTGTCTCATAAATTAGGACGAAGAGAGCAGTATTTATGTTGTATAAAACTAAACAAAATTATTCATAAAATTTTAATCCAAAATACCTATATGGATTCTGTTGGCCCTTGTTGTAAGTTATTCGATGATTCCTTGTAGTGAGTGCTTCCCCCTTTAATGGGCCCTGCACGGTGTCCGTGCATGAATCTGGATTAGTTGGCCCGATTCCAGATGGTGAAAAAAGGATCCTCAACTATTTGGCTATTAGTTTGTGAATTCATGTTTCGATTTTCTTTTTTTTTAATCATTACATGTTTATTTTTCGAGAAAGCCCTTTTGGAGTGTTGCTGGTTTTATTCTTCAAGTCAAATTTTAGTGTTTTCTTCCTATTATTGTATTTTTCTGACCTTTAAGATAGTTGGGTGGAGGGTGCATTTTGACACGTCAGATCAATTGTTTTACGGCTTGTTTGGATTGTTATTGGGACTTCTATTTCCCATCATTCATAATGTATCATATTGTACTTCTGCTCACAGAGTTTAAGAACGAAGACCTTTTGAAACTTGAAAAACAAGCCATAGAAATTTTGTGGATGTAAATTATACTCGTTAAGGGTAAAATGAGAAGTTTAAAGTTAAATTATTTTAAATACAGAAAGGTGACATTCACTTTGAGACCGAATAAAAAGGAAAGAGTGGCACAATTGGTATAAGGGGAGTAATATATTGGACTGTATTGTTTTCTGGAAACAAAATTTGAGTAGATTGTATTGATAGATGTTGTTTAATAACATTCTTAATGTTTGGTTTGATTGTATCATTTTGTGTAATAACTCGGTCAGAAGCTGAAGTTATGCTATTGTTCTCATTCAATTGCAGAGAAGGAAAACCTTTGCCTTTATGGATTTCCAAGTGAACAGTGGGAAGTCAATTTACCAGCTGAAGAAGTGCCCCCAGAGCTTCCTGAGCCTGCTCTGGGCATAAACTTTGCCCGAGATGGCATGCAAGAGAAGGACTGGCTCTCCTTGGTTGCTGTGCATAGTGATACATGGTTACTCTCTGTTGCCTTTTATTTTGGTGCTCGATTTGGGTTTGATAGAGCTGATAGGTATGTTTTCTGTTTTATTTTCTAATCTCTTTAGCTCATAAGGAAATGTTTGTCTTTCCTAAATGTTGTTGCTACTCAGAGCCTGTGCAAAATTTGTAAAGTTATGGAAAGGTGATTTTCTACATGTATCTCAACTTACCAATGTACTTTCTTGCTTCTGATATGACGCATGAGTATATGGCACTGATAAACAAAAAGGGTACAGTATGTGGCTTGTTAACATGTGTTCTACTTCTACCTTTATCCTATAGCTAGGACATCTTCTAACTCGAGTCATTTCTTAATTATTCCTTATTTTGCAAGTGTAACAGCATGAGTGTACGTACTTGAGTTTGAACTCTTAAGAGGGAGGGAGGTAAATTGCTTTCATTTCTAAAATGTGCTGTAGTGTACAACATGTAGGTAGTTGGATTATTTTGTAGGATACAGATGCTTTATAATGCATAATAATGAAAATCTTGAAAATGAAGAGTTGAACAAATAGGACGTGCATCCTTAGATTTACTATTTTGAGAGTGTTTGATAGATTACTGCGATGGGCAGTTTGAATGAGGGGCTATTTTGGTGAAGCGATGTGATTTTGATGAAACTCAGACAGTGAGGCGCCAAGAGATCTATACGGGAGAAGTAGTCGATTCCTTTGAATGTGATCTAAAAGATGAAAATGAGGAAAACATAACTTTTTTTGGGCACTATAACTCTGAATATTTCAGCATTCTCTTCATTGTTGCCATTCTTTTTCTTTGTTTTGGAACGACCAAACCTTCTATACTGTTTTTCTGGTTCTCTTGATTTGTTTCATTTTCATGACAGCTACTCCTCCTCCTTCATGATGACTTCATTTTACTATACTACGTATTGTTAATCATAATTAGATGACTTCCTGAGCATTTGTTTTGATAAGAAAGTCCCCAACCTTCCATTTCACTTTTGTATATTTTTTGGGTGTTCTACTCTGAGCTAATGGATGTTTTATTCTGAAACACTTGAGTATTTTCTGGGAAGCTGAAAGAACTGGGAAATAGAAGGCTCTGGAAAGGGCAATCCAATCTAAAATAACATTCTTTTGATGCATACTTTACTTGATAGCAGACTGTTGATATCATATTTCAGCTTAGGCATATTCTCTAAGCCGCTCTTTTTATGTTGAGTTGCAGGAGAAAATTGTTCAATATGATAAATGATCTCCCTACAATTTTTGAGGTTGTGTCTGGGACAGCCAAAAAACAATCAAAAGACAAGTCATCAGTTTCAAATCACAGCAGTACCAAGTCTAAGTCAAACTCAAAGGTAGTCATCATGGTACCTTTGTTCCATGCTCCTTCTTGACAGTTGGAAGTTTTGCCTTTTTTCATTTGCTTTTGGATTGAATGCCTTAGCTGAAACTCTTCATAATATTGGGACTTTTAAGATTCTTTGGTAACAGGGTCTTAACTGTTAGATTTCTTCCACCCCTCTGATTTTATGCAGCGTTTCATGTGTTTATTTTAAGCTTTTTTAGATTCTTCAATCATGTGGTATGAATATCTTCAGCAAGTGTACCTCTCAGGATCAGCATTGTAGTTGTGCCCTAAGCTATCTGCTACCTTATATTCTTATGTAAAATAGCAAACCCTCTTCGTTTAAGACTCTGTCCAATACCGATGCCAATGATGATGTGAATTTAACTAATGGAGGTTGAATGGGCTAATTGCTAACATATGCACCGTTCTCCTTCAGACTGAATAGATAAGCCATCTGTCTAGAAAAACCGAACAACCTGTTGAAATAAACAGAAATTATGACAGCTCACTAAGTCCTTAAGTTGAAGATTTATGGGTTATTCCTATTTAAGCCTCTCTGCTAAAGATATTCAGGCATCTGGAAAAGATTTATGGCATTTGGCACTTAGTTTTATCTTTTTCTTTTGGGGTGGCTAAAGAGATGTTATTCTGTGATAACTGCAAGTAGATTTACTGTTTCGTGTGCCAATTTTAACCTTGTACAATCTGATCACAGGTGACACAACGTGGTTCTGAATCCCAGGCCAAGTATACTAGACCACAACCAAATGATGTAGATGAAGATGGTTTGGAAGAAGATGATGAGCAAGGAGAAACACTATGTGGGGCTTGCGGCGAAAACTATGCATCTGACGAATTCTGGATCTGCTGTGACATATGTGAGGTATGGTTCCATGGAAAGTGTGTTAAGATCACTCCTGCCAGGGCAGAACATATCAAGCAGTACAAGTGCCCATCTTGCAGCAGCAACAAGAGATCACGCCCTTGATTGTACCTGTGTTATTGGGTACCACTTCATGGACTAGAGAAAGTGTTAGCTAGATCTTTGTTCAGTATGAGTGATGAAGATTTTCTGGAGGCTGTTGAATGTCAGATTTGTTTCTAGGTTGCAAGTATGTAGTTGTCTAGTTTGAGTTATGTAGTCTGGCATGCTGTTTATTATTAGGTTGCACTTCTGAATTAGTTCTGTAGGTTAATGTTATGGTATCAAGACTATACATTCTCAATTAGTGTGTGTGTGTGTGTTATTTAGGGAAGCTGTTTTTCTCAGAGATACAGTAAGGATACATTGTTAATGACCTTTTCTTCCTGCATGAAATGGATCCTTAAGTTGATGAAAGTGGATTATGCTTGGGGAATAGTTGTGATTGTGAATCAACCCATGACACCTGTCATTATCTAATTTGTCCTAAAAGTTTATAGTAGTATATCTTTACTGGTAAAGGATTCGATTGGCATTTATTTGTGTCCGACTCCAAGGGTTGCATTGTTGTAACTTAAAAAATACCAATGGTACAACAGTAGGATTTTCTTTTTCAATTTTGAATACTAATACGCATAGATCTCCATATTTGATTAAGGAGTCTTCGTTTCTTAATGCTACTTTCCAAATAAATATCTCTCGGAGATAGCATTAATTAATTAGATATGTTTTATAGTCTCCTCTTTATTATTATTACTACTTCCCAGATTCTATTTAATTGTCATAATTACTATAAATACTTAGACCAAATTGCTTGTCATTTTAAAAAATCCTATGTTTTCTTCATCATACGCCTTTATGAATTTGTTTAAAATATCAAGAAAGTTAAATTAGTAAAAGTGATCTACTTATTTAGTATTTAAAGAAGAATGTAAATGACAAGCATGACTACTAAAAGAAACCGGGGAAATAATAGCTTTAACTTCTGATATGTGGGTTATAAGTGCACCACAGAGAGTCAAATCCCACTAATAAAATTCTGGTACTCAAATGAAGAAGAACAGAGGAATGAGCTCATTACCGAGTTTCAAAGTGATTCTCAGAAGTTTTTTCATTATTGGAAAAAAAATTAGGCGTTGATTAATTGACTTGGTAGATGCACTAATTACCACATTGTATTTGGAAGGTGCAAGGGGTAGATTTAGGGGGACAACCTACTACTACAACTGACCTAACCTCTGACTAACAGTTGCTGTCTCTTCATGAAGGACAGAGACATACATTGCACACTTTACTGCCTAAAACGACCCCTCTTATTCTTCCACTCTTCAGCAATAATCTAGTACTAGTACTCCCTCCGTTCCATTTTAGATGAACTTATTTGACTTTGCACGGAGTTTAATAAAGAGAGAAGACTTTGAAACTTGTGGTCTAAAATAAGTTATAGATATTTGTGTGGCTACAAATCATCTAGGGATGCGTAAAAGTGAATATTTGTTTTCAAATTTAGAAAGAGGTCATTCTTTTTTAAACAGACTAAAAAGAAAATAGGTTCATCCTTTTTTAAACGGAGGGAGTAGTATATTTCTCAGATAATATACCCCAAGTTTATTTCTGTATGTCTTAGCTTTACTAACATCACTTTTCAAAAATGTAAACAACTTTAAATCTTTTATGTGTATAACATACTAAAATATCATTTGAATTTTATGGTCTTAATCATTGCATTTCATTCTTGTAAGGGCATATGTAATAAACGATAAAATGAAAATGTTGAAGTTTAAAACTTATAATAATACGTGAAAGGTTACATTATCCCTTAAACAATTTTCTTTTGAAAAAAAAAAAAAGTAAGAAACATAAATTGAACGAATGAAGCCAAAAACAGGGCGGATCCAGTTAAAGCCATTTTCCCTACCTGAACACCTTTTCAGGTTCAACCAACCAATACAATCCTGGATATTATTCCAATCTATACATGTACATTAATATAATGTCCCTTTTTCCTCTGAAAGTAATTGATGGTGTCTTATTTTATGTTATGTCCTTTTATTTAAGGGGAATTTATACTCCATGTCCACAAAAATAAATTATTTACGTGTTTGTGCTCAAAAAAAATTAGTTTATATGGAATACCCATGCACCTCATTTTATTTACAAAAATGCCCATCTGGACTATTTTATTTACACTATGTGCCCATCCGCCCAATTTTAACTGTATACTATTTGCATTATATTGTATACCTTTTTAGTATACCAAATTAAGTATACTTCTTTTATGGATTTGAGAGTATGTAACAAGTATACCATGGGAGTATACTGTATACTAGATAGGTATACAGAAGGACTTGAGAGTATAGTGTAACAAGTATACCATTGAAGTATACTGTATACTAGATAGGTATACAGAAGGATGGGTATATAGTGTATATAAGTTTGTGGGTAAAAATGTAATGGGTATGGAGATGTAAATAAGTAGGGTTTGATGGGCATTTTTATAAATCTCCCTTTATTTAACCCAAAAAGAAAAGAAGAAAACAAGATAAAATATTTGCAAAATCCACTTTGACATAAGGTATGATAGAAAAGGTTATGATATTGGGACCAAGATCAACAGCTACAGCACACAAGTGCATGTATCATGGATGAATCAGAGGACCACCTTTTTCCTTCTTATAGATAAAAGGACAATGGCAAGAAAAAGACGAAAAAAAAAAGAGAACATTGTTATGTAGTAGTAATTAACTGTGAATAGAAGAAGGCTCATTTCCTGATTTTCAAGTAACCAAGTTTATTCTGAAAATTGTCAATCTTTGCAGATTGCATCTTCCTTTATAGATATAGGATGGGACAAGAGGCAACATGAAAGACAAAAGAACATTAACAAACCAGTGCTACATTTTTTACAAAATTTACAATATTGGGTTATAGAATTAGGCAAAAGATAATAAGAAGGCAGCTGCAAAAGGCTCGAAAGCTAGCTATTTGGCCATATCCTCTAAAAATGTCGTTCGACATGTTTCGAATCTTTAAAGAATGCATTCTTTTTGGAGGATCCGACAAAGATTGCGAGGGCGCCTAGTTACATAGGTTGAAAGTATAGAACATCTTCTCCGTTTCTCCCCTGTAGTTTCTTTGTTCAATGTCAATGCAAGATTTCATCAAACAAAGCTTTCTTGATTCTTGGTGGATAACCTCTTGAGGAATTCATAAGTAGTGATCATAGTTACTGCAGACATGGACATTGATGCCCATCTTGGACCTAATCCTCTATAACAAGCTCCAAATCCACCTTCCTTCACTAAATTCCTCACTGTCTGTAAAATTGTTGGTGGTCTCCTAGTACTACTCCATTCGTCATCTAATACTTGTAATCTTGTTTTCACAGTGTCAAGTGGCATTGTCACTAATGCAGATGCGCCACTAGCCATGGCTGCACTCAACCCTTGAACCGCCACCATCGCCATCCCATCTGGCCTATAACAACTCTCATCTTTCTTGCAACAATAGCTGCTAATGGAATCCCATAATAATCTATGAGCAATAGAATATGAACCCCACCAAACTGCATTTGAAGGAGCATAAGTTAGTATTGAAATGCCAAATCCTCTATACAATCCCCTCAATCCATCACTATAAACAATCTTCCTAAACGCGTCGATTCCACCATTATAACACTTCAATCCAACAACACCACCACAGTTAGAAATTCCATTCCCTTGGACCATCAACCTCTGACTAACAACATCAACCGGTGTCCATACCAATTGAGCCGCTAACGCAGCGCTTAGCCCTGCAGCAGCATTAGCAATGGCAGAGGACGAAGCCTCGGACATTCCTAACTGAATAGCGGCAGTTCCAATGGAACTCTTAGTTATTTCAAGTGCCCCCATATAAAGAGCTCTAGCAGAGTAGCAGGAATAGTCCCTGTAAGAGAAGTACCAAATCCTCTATAAAAACCTCTATATCCTTCATTCCTTAACATGGAACATGCCATTTTTAGACATGGAATTTGACTAGTCATTACTTGTTGTCGCGTTTTCAACACGACCATTGGATAAAGTGTCCCTGAAACACCAGAAAATAATGCTGCACCTAAGAAGAAAAACTTGGATTTGTCAAGCATTTCCCAATCTATTTCTGCAGGAAGATGGATTCTTGAAGCTGATTCATTTTCTGCCATGCTAACACTCATATTATCCACTTTCAAATTCACTAAATAATACAATCCTTAAAACTCAAACTAGTGACTATATTCTCTTTTTAATAACCGAGAAAAGTCAGTGGTGCATGGTTCGAAACTCGATGGATAATCAAACTAGTTAAATCTTACAATACTACTAGTTTTATTATCTATTTAGCTCCATTTCAAATCAATGATCACTCACTTTTAGTATCTAAAACACAACCTAATAAAAACAAAGATTAAAAGATCAAGAATCAGATAGTGATGAATTATCTAGGAAAAAAAAGTAGAATGAAAATATTAGAAAAACAAGAAAGTAAACTTAACCAAGATACTAATTTTGGATGGTCTAAAATGGGTCGAGCTCAGATTAATAAAACATTGAACATGTCTCTATATCTTCATATATACACTTTGGATATTTGTGTTTATGTAAGTAAATTTTGAGAGTGAAAATGGATCACCATAGAAGGATTATTTAGCATTTGATCAGTGGAAATTCAAGCTAATCATTTCTGTAAAGAAAAGAGGATACTCGTTGTTTTAGAAAGATAGAGAGGTGATCAAGAAGCTTTGAATAACAGTATATAGAGAGAGAGGCTGAGGGAAAGGAAGGAGGAGAGTGTTATGGATTTAAAGCCAAGGGTTTTTGTGCATGCTGACACTTGTCAGCCGACATTTTTACCCTCCGTTTCGTAAAGATGACATAGTTTGACTTGGATTGGAGTTTAAGAGATTGACCAAAAGTTTTAAAACTTCTCGTCTAAAATAAGAAATAGATAAATGTGTGTGTTATAAAGCATCTTATTAAGAGTAAAGTAGTAAATTTGACGTTGAATTGTTTCTATATTTAGTATTCTACCATTCTGAAAATGGCAAATAAAAAAATGGTATCATTTTTTTTAGAATACAGGGAGTATTTGAAGTCTACTCGACTAATTTAGATTTTGAAGTCTACTCGACTAATTTAGATTGACGTTGGGTGCGACCTTTAGTTAAGAATGAAGTGATCTTTTCCATCCCACAGCATCCGTTAAAAATACACTTTTGATTTCTTTGCTACTTGAACTCTAATCAAATGCCTAAAGTCTACTAATAAAAGAGAATATTATTAAATTAAGACTTGTGAGTCTCTTTTTTGTGTAAACTTGTGTTAAATAAAAGCAAAAATACTAGTACTCCATATATTATCCAAAGTCTGCATTGAGCCTTTGATTTAAACGTCTCTTTACCAGATGCCCCTTCTGAATATGTTAGATGAATATTTTGTACCACTAGATTAAAGTCACTAATTATTGGAGTAACTATAAACAAAACAAAGTGAATGGTATCATCATTATTTAAAGTATATTATAGTAAAGTAACCATTTATCCTGTCAAAACATATAATTTTTTTTTTATTTTTCTTCTGTAATCCTGTGAGTGTATGGGCAAGAACTGACACAAACTTGAGTCGGGCAGTTACAATGAGGAGGAGGAGGTGCACAGATTGATGAGTATCGCAATAAAACAATGGGTAATATAATAAGGCGGCTAAGATCAGTGGGCTATTCACATTTTTTCTTATGGGCACATTGCATTGCATTTATTGTTTGGTACCTTTTTGTTGGTCATTTGGTTGTTCCTTCTCTCTTATCAAATACTCTTTCCGTTCCATAATGAATGTCCTAATTTTGTTAGTAGTCGATTTAAAAGAGAATGACATAATTTTATCTTTGGAAACAATTTACTTATAAACTTATTATTTTACCCTTAATGAAATGATAAGCCCCCGTTTGTTTATAGTTTTTTGGGACATTTTTTGGGAGTTTTTGGGAGAAAAACTGTTTATTTATGCTATTTCATCAAAACTTCTCCCAAAAACTCAAAAAGTGCTCAAAGGCTGTTTTTGAAAAATTTCACAAAACTTCAACTATTTTTTCAAGTAAATTCTATGTCCAAACACTACCTCAAGTTCCAAAATTTATTTTTCAACTCAACTCCAAAAACTCAAATTCCCAAGTTTCAATCAAATCTATGTCCAAACGCTAACCTATAGTCACACATTTACCTATTGTTTATTTTAGAACATAAGTTTTAAAAGTCTCATTCTATTTTTTAAACTCCGATCCAAGTCAAACTAAAATATCCATTATGGAATGGGGGAAGTAACTGTTTGCCCGTTACGGTCCATATGTCTCAGTTTGTTCTTAAAGACTCGATTAGATTGAAACTTTAAATGAAAAAAGGTGTCCTACAAAGCAATAGATATTCCCCTCTTTCACCTGGTCGATCAACCAATTGAAAAATTAATCCATTGCTACATATTTGCTTGCCACATTTTAATTTGACGTATTCATGTCACGATTCAACTTAGTGTTGTGATCGACAATTAGTGGGCTTACCTTATTAAGCAAATCTATGAGGCATTCTCGTATAAAACTGTACATAATATTTGAGGTCAAAGATATTATTATAGTCAAGTATTCGCATGATTCGCCAATTACTCGACCTCAATGGTTAGCTCACTAGCTCTAACGCAGCACCTAGGGTCGAACTTGACTTGCACTGATGTACAATTGAGAGAGGTGACTTCAATCAATCATTTTAAATGTGTAGGGGTTGTTTGGTAGGAGGGATAAGGGATTATAATTCCGAAATTATATTATCTCATATTTGGTAGGAAGTATTAGTTAGTACTAGTACAAATTTTATACTAAAAAAGTGAGACTAGTAATCCCATATAGGAGGTGGGATTAACAATCCTCGGATTATAATAATAATCCGAGGATTGTTAATCCCGGGATAACACCCTTTGCTACCAAACGACCCCTTAATTCATGAAATGAAGTAACCCTCTGACTGAATAAAATTTGTGGAGGCCAATTAACAAAATTTTACTTTGGTGCTTTCTTAAATTGCACGCTCAATCATGTTAAGACAAACAGAGGAAGTAATAAACAAAATTTGCATTAGTTGGAGTGGTAAAACAAATCATTCTATTTCATTCATCCTATCCATTTTATAAAGAAAATTGACTATGGAATCAAATTTATTACTTTTCTAATTTACGTGCACTATTTATGCTTAAAAAAGGAAATGACAACGCATTTTTATATTTGTTTGTTAACAATAACATTTTAAACTTTTTATTTTATTATTGATGGCATGATTTTATAGCCACAAACATCATGACATATCAAAAAGTACAAATTTCAAATGGTACTCACGTTTTAAAAAAAAAAGAAAAAGAAAAAACTCGTGCTCAATCACATAATTTCAACTAAAATAGATTCGCCCAATCACATAATAATATAAACAATGACATATTTAAAACCTTAAATATTAAAGATTTTACTTTCTTTTTTCTGAACTCGTGGTCAATCAAACAAGTTGAACTAAAATGACACAGAGTAATAGTATGAGTCCTGTTTCAGAAAACAGTATCAATTACTACTCCATTCGTCTCAAATTCTTTATCCTTCTTTCTAAAAATAGTCGTTTCAAAATATTTGTTCAGTTAAGATTTCAAGGTAATTTTTTTCATTTTTTTCCATTTTACCCATAATAGTAAATGTCTTGAAGACCACAAAGATCTCACTTATTATGTAATATTATAATTGTTCAAATTCAAATGAAGATTAAATAAAGGTAAAATAGTCAATAATCCTCCTTCATTAATAATTTCTTAAAAAACATGTAAAAGTGAAAAGGACAAATATTTTGAGACGGATGTAGTAAATACGTAGAATTTATGTGCCAGTAAATCTAATAATTGAGGGACCAAAAATAGAAAAAGTAAACCACCAAGTTTCTAGACAATTGTAGAACAATTAGAAGTTTGTAATAAGAGAAGATCCTAGAAACTTGGCACTCCTTCCTCACTTTCCCTCCAGAACCTTCTCTTGTCTCACACTATATATATATAGATCATTTCTTGTCATCACCATCATCCACAAAAAAATTTAAGTTCAATTTCAGAATCAACTCAATATTAAACTTCTCAAAATATCCAGATTACCCCTTTAATCAAGAAAAGAAAAATGGATATCAGACTAATGGGATTAGAAAATCCACTTTTCCACACCCTTCACCACATGATGGACCTTGCTGCTGATGTAAGTAAATTTATTATTTTGTGTTATGATCAAAGAATTTTACATCTCGTATTATTAGTTCATTTTAATTTATTAGTATTTGTTTTTACCACATTGGTGGTACTTTTATTTAATAATAATAATATATAGGTGTATCACTTTACAATTGAATATTTTTTATGAATGTTTAATACTAATGTTTTATATGTAGTGACAGAGTTCTAAAAAAGAGAACTAGAAAAATGCAAGACCGTGACACTTTGAATTTGAGCCATAACCTAGCTAGCACAATTCTTTAAATCACCTGTTACTGTAAAAAAAAATTTCCTTATATTAAAGTTGCGTTGATAATTTATATATATGTGAGAACAATATTGCCTTATCGTGTTTTATATGATGAAGGGAATTTAATTGAACTGCCTCGTATTTACTGACCTTATTATTGTCTGTTTTTACTATTTAGGATACGGACAAGTCTAATAACGGCCCATCGAGGAACTACGTACGTGACGCTAAGGCCATGGCTGCAACACCAGCAGACATTAAGGAGTTCCAAAATTCCTACATTTTCATAGTGGACATGCCAGGGTTAAAATCAAGTGACATTAAAGTACAATTAGAAGAAGACAATGTGTTGGTGATCA
The DNA here is from genome assembly GCA_037355625.1 of Petunia x hybrida. NCBI lineage: Eukaryota > Viridiplantae > Streptophyta > Magnoliopsida > Solanales > Solanaceae > Petunia > Petunia x hybrida. Next base: position 1,729,524 of record JBBBVM010000048.1, read on the forward strand.
GTGGGGAGAGAAAAAGAGAAGAAGAAAAAGAAGGGGTGAAATATGTTAGAATGGAAAGAAGAATGGGAAAATTTATGAGGAAATTTGTATTGCCTGAAAATGTCAATACAAATACAATTTCAGCTGTTTGTCAAGATGGTGTTTTGACTGTCACTGTTGAAAAGTTGCCTCCACCTGAACCAAAGAAACCAAAAACTATTGAAGTTAAAATTGCTTGAAATTATGAGATGGGATGGTAGTGATGTTTTGGAATTTGGAAGTTTAAAAATGAAATAAATTGTGCCCTTTAGCCTATGTTTTGTTTGGTTCTACTTATGGTAATTGATGTTTTAGTATGGTGTAATCATGTTTTATCTTGGCTAATGACATAATAAAAGTTGTGTTTGTTTATTTGACTTTAATTTGAAAATGAGAGAAAAAAATCATAATGTTCAGCTTTTAATCATAAAGGGTGAAGTTAGCTTATATCCACTGAAATAGAGTCTGGGAATAAGTAATTTTGGTCTAATTGGACAGTTCTTGCAAATGCGCACTTCGCTAAAATTATAATGGGGCGTACAGAGTTAGCCTATTTGTACAATTTGTCCCAAGATTTTAGTGGCTCCCAAGGTTAAAATTTTAATGAACCACTAGTCCTGAACGACAAACTATGTTATTTTTAGCCCCTCATGGCTATTTGATTGCAATATTAGAACTAAGTTTTTGACAATTTACCAGAAAGTTGCTATGAATTTTGGCGAATGATGATGATACATACAAGTTAAACGGATTTTGAAGGTGTCAGAAGTGTGCCAATGGCGCTGTAGTATTCTGTTTCTGCAATTCACAACTTTTACGTGCCTAAAAAAGATTTCGTTTGTGTTCATATTGGCGATTTCTGATGTGAATTCGGCGGATCGTCCCCCCTTCCTACGGGTTTTCCCACCGACCCAGTGACACACCAATCACGCCCCCTCTCTTTCTCCGATCATAAGGCCCCCTGATCCCTTTATTTGTCTTTCATCCCCTGAATAAGTCAGACCCTGCCAACCAAGCCCATTCAGCTAGACTAAGTAGACTAAAAAAAGTGCACAAGAAAGACTAAGGAAAAGAAGGGTGTCCCATTAACAGGTTTTTCCTTAGTAAGCTAGCTTTGTAAGCTAAGCAAGCCAGGGATCAGGTGTTTAGAAAGGTGGTGATGCGGCATTGGCATTTTCAGCAAATTAATCAGATAGCTTGCCTTCTTTTCGTTTACGTGGCTACATACTTGTAGCGATCAAAGGGCATATTTATTCTTTTTTATTATTTATATAAGGAAAAGGTAGCTTTGCAGAGGAGAAAAATTTTGATTTTTCCCGAAGGTCTTCCTTGCATGCTGAAGTGAACAGGGACGGTACCAACTACGACTACCTTAATTGACCTAGGAGTTGTTCCCGGGCATCCTAAAAAAAAAGGTTATTATACACCCCAACCCCATCCCTTGGGGAAAAAAAAAGGGCCCGGCTGGTGCTTTTTTCTGTGTTAGCCAGGTGAAAGGCTTGCTTGACTCTAAATAGATTAGTGTATTAAGTAAGGATCTGATTTGTGAGAGAAAGAGATGAAGGGCAGAGTTGGTCCCACCGGGCGTGCCAGAAATTTGTTCGTGACAAAAATGGAATATAGAAAATAAATTCTTTCTTAATCGAGGGACTTCCTTTTCGTTAAGCGCATCGAACCAGGAGTGAAAATAAAAATTAGGAAAAGTACCTGAAACATCATGTTTAAAAATTTAATTACTTTAGTTATCTAATAATATAATTTAATAATAAAAATATCATTTTTGTTAAATTTGTATCATATTTAGAGTTTTTAATTGCAATAGTACCATTTATACTCATTTTTCTAAATCCAAGGTTTACATATACTACAAAATATCTCTCCTAAAATAGTGTATTTTAACTAAATTTTTTTTCTGTAAACAACGTCCTAGTTACAGTGTTCCAGTTCTACTCATTTTCCTAAATTCAATATATTGCTCACTTTTTTATGTTTGCTACTATAATCTTTTCTCTCCCTATTCTCGTTGCCATTGTTTCTCTACCAAATTAAATGATGCATAAATTTCTTCGTCTTCCTTGTGCATAATTTTTATTTTTCTTGAATAATTGAGGACCATTTTCATGTATTTTTTCATAATATCACTTTACAAATATATGATTATACTACTGATATATTTACATATATTATTATTATTATATTAATGGTATTTTTTAGTACATTTAATATAGATTTTTCGTATATTACTGGCACCGTATAAATATGTGTTTCACCTCCAATATACTTGATATATATTGTAGTATATTGTTGACACCAAATTTTGTCCCGAAAGTTTCAATTAAAAGCCTAATTATATTAAAAATTAAAATTAATTTTTTTTTGAAAACTAAAGGTAATTGATAAATTTCAGTTAAAAAGGCTAAAATCACAAGGCGTATCCTAATTTCTGTCCTACCCGCGCAACCCCCTCAATTACTCATTTAATCCTAAATTGAGGACAGAATCGCTCCTTCATTTTGATTCCAGCTCACTTATGCAAAGATATACATATGTATACATTTCCTTTTCACTTCAGAAAAGCCCATCAGCTCAATCCCCAAACCCCTTTCCCATTTTCCCCTTAGCCGCGATAAGCTCGACCCGACCCGCGAAATCCTTAATTCCTTGCCCCAAACTTCTCCTAAATCCTGCGAAATAGTCCAAAAGCCTCGTCACCATGGCCCCCCGCGACCCCACTTCAATCCAGCTGTGGTGGTAGTACGAGAATCAATCTAAATCGTCCATTTTGAACGCAAATCGATCCGAGCCGTAAAGAGGTCATAACGTTCGTATTTCCCTCGAAATCAGAGTGAAATGGGTACAATCCGAAAGGATTAGACTTTTTTGACCCTGATTTCAAAAAGGAAAGGTAGAAATCGAGTACGGTCGTTTTGGGAAAATTGGAAGAGGCAAAACCCTAAAGCTCAGGTATATATATTCTTATTTTGTTCATTTTAAAAGGGGTTCAGTTCATTTTTAGGGAGAGTTCAAAAAGAGGCAGAGGGAAAATAGAAACAATTTTTTGGAATTTAAGTTCTTTCTTTGAGAATATACATAGTGTCACTGTTACTATTTCTTTTTTGCGTGTCGCGTATTATTTCTTCGTAACCCGAGTCGTCGCTTGTGCTCGAGTCGCATTTTTCAGTTCGTCGCTTCAGTTCACTGCCCTAAAAAAGGTCAGATCCGTGACCTTTTACTTTTTCTATATTTACTTGTTCAAGTGTATGTTTGATTTCCTGTTTATGTAAAGGCTATTTGAACATGGTACTGGTTTGTTTTGGTAGTATTTGAAACTGTGCATAAGATCAATTTTACAGGTATGAAAACATGAACCTTGTGTATATGTGTGAACTTATTTTTGGCCATCAATGTTTAAAGCTGATATCTTTGGTTTGTTATGGTATTTTAAATGAAGGAGTTAAGGTATTTTTACTAGCAAATCTTTGTGAAGAATGTAGAAGAAGTTAGCTTGTTCATATTAGAGTTGGTAGATTGCCTTGTTTCTAAGTTTGTTTATGGTTTTAAAAAATGGATTATGGTCATTGTTTGTTGTTCTGGGTCCCTGGTTCTTTCATGTGTGATAGATGGAGTATAATGAGTGTGAAGAGGTTGCTAGTCAATTTCAGCTTTGTTTGGTTGTTTGTAGACTGAATGGGGAAGAGGTTGTGTTCTGATTGTTTGGGGTCAGTTCAGGGCAGTGAGGGGTCTGTTCCTCTTAGTTTTTTCCTGATTGTTCAAAGAGGAAAGGAGATTGATGTCTTCTGGGCATTTAAAAATGCAGCAGGTGGTTCTTGGAGTTTCAGGGAGTTTTTTTTTGCTGCAGCTGGTTAGGTTAGTTTAAGGGATGCAGCAGTGGTGCTAGTCTGTGAATTCTGAGAGTATTGCAGATTTAGGAGAGGTGTGCAGGGGTTCCAGGGGGGTTGTTTGATCAGTTCTTGGTGGCTATGTAGTTTCAGGGAGGTGTAGGTGTTTCTAGGCTGGTTGCTAGTGTTTCAGTTGAGAGGTTGTCTGGTCCTGTTTGTAATAAGGGGCTGCAGTTTGCTTAGTTTGTTTCTGGAGTAGTTGTAGAGGTTCAGGGGATGTTCTGATCAGTTTAGGGTCAGGAGTTGTTTTGGTTTGCTGCAGTTTGCTGAGGGTGTATGCAGGGTTGTTTTGGAGGTTTATAGGTTGTTTAGGGTTAGTTCAGGGGCTGTAGTTGTGTCCTGGAGCTTGTGGAGTTTTGTTCAGAAGAAGAGGGAGTTCAGGCAGGGGTGCTAGTCTGTGAATTCTGAGAGTATTGCAGGTCAGTGTCAGGGAGTTTGGAGGTGAGTTTGTGAAGTCTTAAGCAGGTGTAGCAGGGGTTAAAAGGAAGTCTGTTTTGGTGTTTGTAGATGTTGAAGGAGGATCCGGATAGCTGGTTAACTGGGTAGGAGTAGCATGTTGTTTCCTGGTTGTGAATGAGATAAAGAGGGCATTTTAGTTGTGTTAAGTGGCTCCTGTTTGTTTCAGTGGTGTAAGGAGACTGTCTCTTCTTGTTTTAAGCATAAGATCAGATTTTGTTTGATAATATCTTTGAGTCCTTTTGTATGATATCCGGAAGTATGTTGAATTTTTTTATTTCTGCATAATGACTTAATCAGTTGGTTTGAGATGCTAAATGATGAAAGTTCTTTAGGATTCCAATTCCGTGATACCCTATTATCATGTCTAAAAGTTAAGTAGTAACCTGAGGCTTATTAATTCATAATTTAGCATCGCATTGCTGATTTAACTACAGAAATGCTAGTATTGGATTTACTAGTTATGTAAGAAAATGGATTTCTTTAGTTTAGCTAATGATTAAGAGATTGACCCTGTTATTTTCAAGTAAAAGAGTATAAGCTGCTTTGGTTGTTTGAACTGAGCATTATTTCAAGTCGTATCTATGTCTGTTTGCTTTATCATGCAATGTGTATTTGGGCCGAATAGGTTTCTTGTCTTGTTTAAGTTTAGTCAATTATATGGCTGGTTCAAGTTAGTTATGTCTTAACATGAGCTTCGGGACTTTGTCAACTAGCGTGATAAGTTCCTTTCCTTGAAATTGTGATGTATAGAGGTGTATGTTTGCTTATCTGAATTATCCGGGTCATGAAATTGCCTTTGGAATCTTTCTGCTTGATCCACATCCCTCATAATCTAGTAATAATTAGTCTTTCTTCAAATGAAATTAGGCTATAAAATAAATGCAATCCATCCTGAAAACTAAAGTCTGAACCATTTTTTCCACTCCCATTTTATAAGTACTTCAATTTATGTTTCATTTATAATCTGTGCACGTTGCTATGGTTCGATCCTCAACAGCTTATTGTTTACAATTTATTTCATCTGCTTCTGTCCATTGTTTCAGCTTTTCTAGGCTTATACTAATCCTTATCTCCTTTACGTTTTCTTTGCATGAAACCTTGGGACGAGTTTGAGTTGCTAAACTCACAAATTGGGACGGCTATTTGCATTTGAGGTTATTCGATTCGCTTCGCATTTTCGGGACTTGATATCCCCGAAAATGTAAAAGAACGAAAAAATGAAAATCACAAAGTCCAAGGCTCAAATTATGAGTTGCGCTTCCGGGTTCTATCTTCTAAACTCCATCTTTCCCCCGCTCCCTTAGAAAATGCATGTTGTATAGGATTTTTCCCATAGATCGGATTAGTAGCCCTGTAGGACAGAAATGATATTTGAATTGTGAATCACTATTGTAAATCACTTAAATTATTTTTATATGAATACTTTGTATCATTTCTTTGCGAATCGCCAATTAATTTATGGATGTTTAGGATCATTTGTCAATTAGGGAGTGCAAAATCAAATTCGACTAAAAATCCTCGTCATAATTCGCATTTGAACTGTTTCTTTATTTATTATATTAAATATTCAATTATTTATTTAGTTAAATCAATTAAATTTTAATCCTTTATTTATTTATTTTATTTTATTTCAATTAATCATTTATTTAATCAATTAAATATTTATTTATTTATTTACTTAATTAATCAATTATTATTCATTTACTCATTTATTTAATTAAAATTGACAAGTATTCATTTATTTAATTAAGTTATTTATTTGCTTATTTATTTATCTATTTATTCAATCAATTAATTAATCCTTTATTATTATCCAATTATTTATCTAGTTTGTTTTATTTAATTATCTAACTTCATTTAACATTTACCTTTTCTATTAATTAATTAATTGATTATTATTTCATTATCTATTTTATTAATCTTAAATTGGATCATTTATTTATCTAAGTATCGGCATAATTAAAATCTCATTTATTCATATTATCCTTATAAAATTAGCTTTATATATTTATTATCCTTAACAAATTCGTGAAAACCGCCGGATTAACCGCATTTAGCGGATTTTCGAAAGTGCTCCCGCTAGGGACCTTCTTTCGAATTTAAAAGAACCACTTACTCGGAATCTCTGATTTTAATTTAATTTTATTTAATTAAAGAATAAATTGCACTCATTAGTTAACTTAGGTTCCTAATAATCCTTAAATTAGGTGGCGACTCCAAAGAAAACCCTTTGGAATCCCATTTTGTTGAAATATACCCGAAACCTGTCTTTTCTTAAAGAAAGGGTAATTTTTGGGGTTCAACATATATATCAGGTGTATTGTGTCTAAATGAACTAGTATATTATTGGTATATTTATAAGTTTGTCTCCTCTCCAATATACTTAATGTATTTTGTGGTATATATCAGGTATATTGCACCTAAGCAACTGGCATATTATTGGTATATTTATAAGTTTGTCTCCTCTCCAATATACTTAATATATTTTGTGGTATATATCAGGTATATTGAGCCTAAGTAACTGGTATATTTATAAGCTTGTCTCCTCTCCAATATACCTAATATATTTTGTAGTACATATCAGGTATATTGCGCCTATGTAACTATACTACTGTTAATATTATATATATAACTAGTATATTTGTGTATACTATTACTTCAAAGTTGCCTCATTTTTGTGATACATTTGGTTTGAATTTTACTGATTTTCTCGTTTTAAGTCATGTATATGAAAAGTCAAGCAGCAAATGTCAAAGTCTAATGAGGAAATGTTTCTTAAAGTAGTTTATGTGATTTTTTTTTTATTAACAACGTGATGGTAAAAGAAAGATCATTCATATTAAGATTTTTGGTGGAGATGTACACAAATTGTATAGGATGTTTTACCTATTGAATTGGTGAAATGGTAGAGATGACGTAGGAGAAAGAGAGGAATATTTGGAAATAGTTGAGAAGATTTAGCAATTTATCATGCTTAATAATAGGAATATTTTCATATTTTGGATTAACTATTTTAAATTGATAGAGGATAAGATTTTGGTATATTTGTAATTTAATAAATAGTACCATGTATAAGTGGTATTCAATGAAATAAAATCTTATAAAGTAGGTAGTTATGAAAAAATCCCATAAAAATAAAACAGGTGTTTCCAAAATTAGTTGGTTCCTAAGAGTGTCCCCGTTTAAGACAGTTTAGCAAAATAGCTTTTGCTTCATCTATAGATAACAAGATAACACAAGAATTTTGTCTCCGTTTCGGATAATTTTAGAAAAATAGGTTTCAAGATAACGCAAGAATTTTGTCTCCGTTTAAGACAGATTTAGAAAAATAGGTCCATCTGTAGGCAACACTTCAAGGTAATGCAAGAATTTTCAACTACAAATGTTGCCTAGGCAAGAATATCAGCGGCAAGTACTCCCTAAACAACCCTTGAAATTATCTGATAGAATGTGGGAAGCGATTCAGTTGCAAGTAATTTCTAAACAGAGGTAGACAAAGGCAAGGTGAGGGTGGAGATACGCTTTATAAGGTTTATATGAGTGTTTTCGTTCAGAATTTCTTTATGAAAACGAGCGGAGGTGATGCGATCCGGATTGGCACTTTAAGCTGTGGTGAGTTCATGCTAGATATCAAGAGCTTGGAGTGCTATAAGAGGGCATGTAAAGCAAGACTCAAGTCAAAAGGTGGCCAAATGGGCAAATGCAAGCTTATTGGAATTCTGGAGTCTGCGTATTCTACGCAATCGCGAGAGATGCAGCGCGGTCGCGATGAAGAAGCTCCAAACTACCTTTCGCGATCGCGAGTCGTCATGCGTGGCCACGAGGATATCAGGGAATTATTGAACGCGGTCGTGAGGATAAGCGCGTGATTGCGCTTAAGGGCGGTGGACCAGATTTCCAAGATCAGCATTAGGGGCTTTTTAGTCCATTTATTATAAATACCATAATTCTAGGGTTTAGTCATTAGTTAGATTTTGGATGATTGAAAATACTCTTGTGAGAGTGTGTGTATGGGTTTAATCCATTTTTCTCTTCTTGGATCTCTCTTGGATTCTCTTGTGTGAGAGATCCATTGCTTGAGTTCAAGTCTCTTCCCTCTCGGACATTGGTCTTTGATTGTATTCGTATTAATTAGGGTATTACAATTTGTTTGTGGTATTCTATTTTACTTACAATTTTGGGATTGATTCATTTCTTTCTCCTATCTATTTCCCTATTCCCTTCTATCCCTTTACTTTATGTCGTTGATTTTATCGATTGTTGCTTTCTTTCCTATTCTTAGATTTTAGGATCATATCAGGAGGTCAGCTTCATTAAACCACTGTTATCGAAATAAAAAGGGCAAATCATTACCTATTGTGTCATAGTTAGGCAATTTCCCCTTACGGCAGGTCCATAGTACTAGCAAAGAATTTCACCGCGTGCCCTCCATAAAGAGTGGTTTTACAAAAATGCCCGCGCTAAGAAATGTTTTAACAAAATACCCTTTTTCTCTCGGTGTCAAGACTAATAATCAAGACCAAAGAGGAAAAAAGAAGAAGGAAAGAAAATAAAAAGACATGAACTGGTACAACGTGTATACATTAATAGCAAATGCTAAGGCTGATTTATTTCTAATCATCCAGGCACTGCCTCCGGTGAGAATTTCGGTGAAAAAGGTTATGGCTTGAACGAAAATGAAAAGACCTGTAAACCTAAATTTTGTAAAATAGGCAACACCCATTTCACTGCCTATTCTCCGCCAGCTCTGATGATGTTGAATCCTTCAGGCCGCGGATAACGCCTCTTTCAACCCTTGTTCAAAGATCTCAATTGTCCATAGTACCTGAGACTAACTTGACCTCCATCTCCATTTTTACAATCATATCCTCATTCTTTTTGTCCTCGAACAAACACCGAAATGAGAGACATGCCCTGGTTCTAGCCACTGCTTCTACCAGACTTAAGAGATCTTTTAGCTTGGCATGCTTGATGCTCCCAAATCCCAATGGAGCTAAACCAAACAATATTTTTAAGAAACCGTAACTTGACTTCAAGGGCTTTGATAGTTATATATATTATACAATTTTAGATATATAAATTAATATATATATTTATATTTTTATATAAAATATATGATATTATCTTCAAATATGTGCAAATACACAAAACAACCTCTCAGTAAAGGAAAGAACGCAAAACCAAGGAAGAAGGAAAAGAGGCCACCGATACCGTGGAACAAAAATGAAGAAATGCCACCAATGGCATTAATCATGACTTCACATTAGTGGCAAAAAGGAAGAGAAGTGCACTAATGCCATCAATGGCTCGCATTAGTGGGAAAATGACAAAGAAATGCCATACATAGCATCGGTGGCTTCACATTAGTGGAGTCTTTGGCTGGACAATTTCTCTATAATTAGTTCGACATTTTGTTGAGAAGAGATATCCCATCTCCTGTGTAAAAACACGTTTTTCTATTAGCTTTATTTTAATTTTATAAGTTGTTTCTTCTTTGTAGGAATATTATTTTGTTTTCTCCATAATGGAGTAATTTTCTTTGGTTGGGATATTAGTTGAAGCTTGATAAAGTTTTTATAATGGAAGTCTTGATTTTATTAAATTCTTATGTTGGGGTTTTCTCTTTATCATCTTTATACACCAGGATTAACCATAATCTTTATCTTATTTCTTTCAATTCTAATTCTCACGGAGGAGACTCAAATAAGATTATTGATTTAGTAAAAGCTAATCGAAAGAGGTTCTTGCTCACTTGGTGTACTCAACTAAGATATTTCTTGTTTAAATCATTACTTTACTTGGTTAATTACACTAATCGAAAGAGGTGTTATTAATCAATTATTGTTTAATGTCACTGACTGTCAATAAATTAATAGTATAAGCGCGACTGGTGCTATTAATATATTATGGTTAAGTGAAGTGGTTGTATTAGAAATAATGATCATTCTTTGAACAAGGTCTCTGTTTCACTGTCAATCGATTAACTACACTAATCGAAAGAGGTGTTATTAATTGGTTACTTTTATGTGATTTGGTTGTATTAGAAATAAGCGACCATGTCATTAAACAGAGAAATAATTAATGAAATCTTGATTTTGTTATAATAGTTTTATCTTGCTGATTCAAAGTATCCCAACCTTTATCTTTATTATCTTTTATTTACTCTAAAAATCCATAAAATATTTACTCTACTGTTATTTATATTTTTAGGACTATTAAACAATTCTCATATCACCAAATTGATTCTATCAAATAGTGACAAAGACAATATATATCTGTAGCCTAGGTAGTTCCAATCTCTGTGGGACGATATCTTAAACTATACTATAATTTGACAGAGTACGAGCATAAAATCATATACGCCCAGAGCTCGTTAGGCTTCAAATTGCTTCTTGACAGAATCAATAAGATTAGTGTTGCTTTCTAGTAGATCTTTCGGTTTCTTTAACATCGAATTAATTAAAAAAAGAAAGAAAAAAGTTACATTGTCAATTGAAGAAGAAGAATTCAACGAAGATCTTCCCGGTATGTCACCGACTCCAACTTGCAATACTTTAGTTTTTTACACTCTGTCCATGGAACATAAACACCTATTTTTCTAATTGTAACCTGTAAGAAAAGTTATTATTCTTTGCTCTTGTTGGCTACGAAATCTACAGGATGAAAGTTCAACATTTACTTCAAATGAGACATTTTCCACAGAAACTAACAAGTGGATAAAAGATAAAAGGAGTGGGAAGAAGGTGTGTGTGAAGTGAAGAAGGTGGAATGCAAAAATGGGTGAAAAAAGAAGAAGAAGAAGGTGGATATAAAAAATGAGTGAATTTTTTTGGAGAAGAAGGTTTATGGTCTGTGAAAGAGATAGTTTTAGGGTTTCACGTGATTTAAGGCTTTTTTGGATGTTGTCTAACAGGTTTGGTGTAAATGGGTATATTAAGTAAATAATATGTGGGTATGTGGGGTAAATTCCATAGTTGTGGGTAGGTCGGGTAAATAAAATGGAATCTATGGGTATTTCTGTAAATGTCCCTTAAAATTTTAATGAACCACTAATCCTGAACGACAAGCTGTGTTATTTTAGCCCCTCAGGGTGATTTGACGGAAATATTGGAACTAAGTTTTTGACAATTTACCAGAAAGTTGCTATGAGTTCTGGCGAATGATGATGATACATACAATTAAAACAAAATTTGAAAGTGTCAGAACTGTGCCAGTGGCGCTGAAGTATTCTGTTTCTTCAAATTTCACAAAGTCTTCTTTTTCCTTATAACTTTTACGTTCCTAAAAACTAAAACTTAGGGATTTTTACAATATATACCCATAAAATTTAAAGTATTTACAAGCCCTACCCATTAAAAATTATACTACCCATGAAATTAAAAGTATTTACCCAACGACCCATTTATTACTGTATATCTTTGCTATACCTTATAAGTGTATACTTTTAAGGTATACTGCATAAATAATAGTATACAAGTCTAGATATGGGTAGGGGTGGGCGTTCGGTATTTCGGTTCGGTTTTTTGAAATTTCGGTTCGGTATTTCGGTTCGGTTTGAAGTGTAGAAAAACCCGTAATTTTTATACTTCGGTTTGGTTCGGTTTTTTAGTTCGGTACTTCGGTTCGGTACATCGGTGTTTCGGTTTAAACCAAAGTTTATGGCAAAAAAAAAGTCCGAACAAGAAAATTTATAGCCTATGACTGACTAGGATAATTTGGTCCCCTCGATCACACCATAATTTGGTCCTCTCACTTTCTCATTTCTTTCAATTTCTTTTAGCTTAAATGAAATCAGTACTAATAGTATGACTAATTACAGAAAATAAAACTATTCACCCCCTTCGTACATTCTGGTATTATCATGGCGGAGCTACAATCATTGAAAGTTGATACTGAAAAATTATAATTGTATATATAAGTCGAATAGGAGTATTATTTGATATTTATTAAATTTTAAAAATTCTTAAACACTAATTATTGATTTCGTCACTTGGCACTGATGTAATTTTGTAACGTCTCAATTTAGATAATTGTGCTATGAATGATTTTTATACTGGGACATTTCATATACCAGTCTAAGTATATTACAGCAGAAACGAAACTTGAGAATATAAATTATTTTAAGCGAATTCAACTTGTTTGACAACTAAGACCTTAACGTTGATCGTGACAATAACAGACATTTTGAAGGAAAAATAAGAAACTCTATTAATTCCTCTTTCTCAAATCAAACATGTCATGCACTTTTGGTCTCACACCTTTTGCAAACTATAATTTCGTTTGCAATGGTATAGATTGAGCACATTTAACTTTCAGACTTAGAGATTGTGCGGCTTTAATCAATCCATTAACAGACTTTATGTAACCTGGCTATGATTTAATATAATACAAAAAGTAACGAACATTTAGGTACTTTCTCTATTCTGCAAAATAAAAAATAGCAGAACCTTTAGTTAAATCAGTCAATATGTAGAATCATGTTACTTACTGACAATGGGTAACTTAGGGATTTAGGAAATATATGGCATATGTGTTAAAAAAAAAAACTTCGAGTTTTTCGGTTTTTTCGGGTCCCGAAATTCCGGGTTTTCCGAATACCGAATACCGAACTGAAAAATCGAAGTTTCAAAATTTCTTGGACCGAACCGAATCGAAATACCAAAATACCGAATTAGTTCGGTTCGGTTTGGTATTTCAGTTTTTTCGGTTTAGTGCCCGCCCCTAGATATGGGTGTATACCTTTAAGGTATACTGCATAAATAATAGTATACAAGTCTAGATGGGTAGGACATGTAAATAGTTTATGGGTAGAGCTTGTAAATATGAAACTTATGGGTAGAGGTGTGTAAATATTTTAATTTTGATGGGTATTTTCGTAAACCTCCCATAAACTTAACCGGGATTACGTGACACCTTAGGTAATGGTTTGCCCAGGTGACATCGCTTAAAATAGTTTGCAAGAATGACTTCCACTAAATTTAAGTAAGTACTATCACGGGGGCAACACTTCAAGTTATCTCTGACTCTCTGTCAACATTCTCCTCAGATAAATTGAAGAGGCAACACTTGCAATTTATACTTGAAGTGTTGCCCCCGAAGTAGCACTTGTCAATTTATAAAGTGAAGTGTTTCCTCCCGAGGCTATGTTGCTAAATAATTTTTAAGTGGGAACAAAAAACCATAATCAATGATCAGGGGTACATGTAGTGAAATTTTTTAAACATAACAGGTATTCCCAAAATTAAATGGTTATGAGAGCTTGTAGCATTTGCTTCATTTGTAGACAACACTTCAAGATAACCAAGAATTTTATCTCCGTTTAAGACAGTTTTAGCAAAATAGCCTCTAGTTCATCTGTAGACAATACTTCAAGATAATACAAGAATTTTCAACTACAAGTATTGCTAGGCAAGAATATCAGCGGCAAGTACTCCCTAAACAACACTTCAAATTATCTGATAGAATGTGGAAAGCGATTCAATTGCAAGTAATTTCTAAACGAGAGGTGGACAAAAGCAAGTTGAGGTTGGGATACACTTTATAAGATTTATAGGAGTGATTTCCTTCCAAATTTCTTTATGAAAACAAGCAGATGACAGCTTTACTAAACCACTATTATCGAAATAAAAAGGCCAAATCATTACCTATGGTGTCATAGTTCTGCAATTTCTCCTTACGTTCCTATGCAGGTCCATAGTACTAGCCCAACAAAATTCCAATGGGCCACACTAAAGGAATAGCCTGTTACGTTTTATATGCACTTTCACCACTATTAGGCATAGGCATCGAGCGAGGGAGATGAGTCCGAATCGAGTTTAACCGAACTTATTAAGCTATCGAGTCAAGCCGAGCCGAGTCGAGTTTTATATCATACCGAGTCGATCCGAGCCTGAGCTTAACCGAGCTTTGGTAGAGTTTGATCGAGCCGAACTTGATCCAGCTTTTTTTTTCCTTGTCCTAATACTAAATAATTTAAAAAATCAAATTTAAATTTTCCTTTTAATTAGATATTTTCTTTCACTGGCAATGCTGCTTAGTTTCACGACTCTTTTTGAGCTTGTGTGATTAATTTAAAACTTGTATTTTTCGGCGATTATTTTAATTAGGTCCTCCTATGTAATTTACGATATATATTTTTTGTGTGAAATTCGATATTGTACTACAAATTTTATCATCTTAATAATTCAAAATTTTAAAATAAATTCTTTAATTGAATATGTTTATTGGCAAAACGAATTCGCTATGTCAAATAAGCAAGGATAGAATTACAAGTTTAACAATTGCTAACTATTGTATTAAAATAATAAATATTAATTAGACTTATAATTTATTTAAATATTAAGCCTAATGAACGAATGATTTTTTAAAGAAAAAGTTACACGATAAATCGAGCTATTCTAGCCAAGCTAACTTTGTCAAGCCAAGTCTGACTGAGCTTGGACGGAGCCGAAGAGAGCCAAGTCGAGCCGAACTTTGAATGAGATCGAACTGAGCCGAGTCGAGCCGAGCCGAGCCAAACCTCTCTTCGAAATAATCCGAACCGAACTTCGAACCGGCTTAACTCCCAGGCCTAACCATGATATCTTTAAAACACCAGAGTGATGTATCTATTTTCTCCCACCAATCTAAATCTTCTCTATTAGGTCATCTCCTTTACCATTAGCAACACAAACCAATCGGAGTAACCTTTCTTTCTTTTAATAACTTTTATAATCAATCGCTTGAGATAAGATTCCGCACTTTCTCTCTGTTCTATTTGAGCAAACATAAAAGAATAACATCCTTATGCTTCTTATCTTCTTTTACCTTATTAAATCTTTGGATTAAATATAATAATGTAAACCAGTTTTGACTAGTTTAGTGTTGTTTTAGTTTTTTTCTACACCCATTAAAAAAATATAAAGAATAATTTAGTAAGTTATCCTTATTAAATAATTTTTGAGAATTGAACACTATTAATAAAAGGGATTATTCTAACTTCTTTGAGTATTGAGGGTACAGTTGAAAATAATTAATATTTAATTTTAAACAATTAAGGTAATATATATTCTGGGTCAATTTTTTGAGCTAAAACAACAATTAAATAAAATATAGCGAGCAAGCTGGTACATTTTTAGAAGATTTTCTTAGAGTTATTTTTCTTTACTTGGTCCCTCGAATATTTTGGAACCTCTTTACTTGCAATGAGGGGAGAAAAAAAGAGTGTTTCGCGAGCAAAAAGAAATATATGAAGTACTATTCGAGTTAGTTGGTTTAACAACCATAACGTTGGAATGAGTTTGATGTGTACTATACTTACTAAATAAAATAAAAATGTGTAGTTATGGTGATGTTAATTTATTTTCGTTTCATTTTTCTGTTGGCGTGACATCATAATTGATTACGTGAATGACCATTTTACTCGGATAAAATCATATACTTTAATATTAAAAATATATCTCAACTTAATGTTTATACTAATTATTCAAAACATAATATGTGTTTATACATAAAATTTTATCACTTAATCATAATTAGTAGCATGTATTTTTTTAATTATTTAATCATAATAAGTTAATTGATTTAAAACAAATATTATTCCTTGCAAGTAATTAATTACCAAAAAGAATGCAATGCTTTTTCAATGGAGCATTTATGGTTGATGAATAAAGGACACGAGTCACTATATAAGTCATTTAATTTTGTTCACCAAAAAGCAAAAAGACAGTGATTGTGGGTGCTTGTGGCATTAAATTGGAGAGTGAAATGTGAAATACTAGCAACATTCAATGGGTGGAGATGCTTTAATATGCTCTTTCAGCTTTGACATCTGTCCTCTATTTTATTTTTCATTTTATTTTTTGTTATCTACTTTTTTACTACTCTCCCGTCCCAATTTAAGTGTCTGAATTTGACTGGGCACATAGTTTAAGAAAATAAGTAAAACTTTTAAAATTTTGTGGTTTAAAATAAATTTTGGAATTAAAGAACTACCAAATATAAAAAGATGCATCCTTTCTTTGGACAAACTAAAAATAAAAAATAGACACTTAAATTAAGACAGAGGAAGTAGCATTTAACTCGATTCATATTTTAGTAGAGTTCTTAAAGTTTTCTCCATTTTCTATAACCATCAACTATGAGTTGCTTTTGGTTCAACTAGTTCGAATTTGTTCCGTTACTTTTTATTATCAGACTCGAATCAAACTTTTAATTAGACATATACGATAAATAATTACTCATATTGGATGGTTACGGTAAATAATGTTGATCCATCATAGTTAAGTAATTTAATACTAACTAAAAACATATAACTCTTTTTTTAACACATAACATAAGTATGTTGATTTGGTGTAATCATCCGATACAGATAAGTTTTTACTGCGGACACACTACACCCCTTCCCACCATATACATGATAAATAAATTTAATATTTATCAATATTCCCATTAAACTCTTCTGTTAGCTTTCAAGACTCCTTAACTGAAAACAGAAAATACTATAATATACTACATAAATAGAAAGTCTCTGTATTGATTTTTTTAATTTGTCAATCAAAAAGCAACCCCATTTCTTGTATTGTTGACTCCTTGATATCAATAGTGAAGAAGATTACAAGTTCTTGAAGAAAAGAACTGGATTAGGTACTTGAAATTTCATTATTTTTACTTGTTTGTTAGTACATATTTAGGTAATAATTGTTTGAAATATAGTAGAGAAAAAGACTATATTTCAAAGTGGGGTTGATATGAATTGCCTCAGATCCAGGGTACTTAAGTATTATGAGAAAAAGGGTATCTGTTTTTTCAGTGATTTCTTGTGATTCTTGATAGGTTATTTCACATGAACTCTTTTCTTGTTACCTATATTTATTGTGTTTAAGGACTAAAGTTTGGATTTTTATCTCATTTCCTATTTGGGTTTTTAGTAATTGGTTGGACTTAAGGATCTTTATCAGAAACAACTTCTTTACCTCACTCGAGATAGGGGTAAGGTCTGCGTACACCTCACCCTCCCCAGACTTACAGGGTGTATGTTGTTGTTGTTGTTGTTGTAGTAATTGATTGGATTTAAGGATGTTTAGTGGCTATTGTTATGTTTTGACTATAGTTTCTGGAAGGTAGATAAGAAAGAGGCCAAAGAACAAGAAGTTAGTGTTTCCACAAAAGGGAAAAAAGGTTCTTGAAGTTAGATCTGTTAAGCATCCTGATTAATTGGATGTGGTGCAACGTAAAAGAATGGTCTTTTAGTAGTTGATTCTCTTAACTATGGAATATGGTCTGATGAAGCTCATGCTAAGACTATTACTGATTCTAAAGAGAGGCACTGAATTAGTTTAACTATGAATAGTTGTGTAGTTGTAGAGGGGGTAGTGGTTAACTTTTATTGCAGTCGATATAGTTATTTCGATGGAGGAGATGCATCTCGCAGTTGCAGTGCCATTTATATTTGGTAATTTGATTTGTCACAACTCAAGCATAGGAAGTCATATGGATGTTACTAGGATAGAGTCGATGGATGATACAACAAGCTTGTGTTCTAACTCTGCGACTAAAACTTTGGCAGAATCCGTTTCTGGTGGCAATGATGATTGCAGCTCTGTTGATTCAGAGAGCGACCTTAGTATTGCAGTATCATCTGTGCCTGAAGAGAGCAGGAGTGAAGGGACTATGTCGGTTGATATGATATCTGAAAATGAAAGCAACTGGATTGCTAGTGATGCTGTTGTCAGGGAAGGCGAGGATGATGATTCCTTGTCATTTGAGGGTGATCAGATTCTTGATGATTCATGTTCCTTATCAGTGGTCAGCGATTGTAGTAGCATATGCGCTGATGATTTTATAGGCTTTGAGGTAGCATCTGACATAGAAGGTCAGAATATTGTGGATGCTGAGAAAAGCGTTAGCCATGTTGAACTTATAGCTAATACTAGGGTCCTGCTTGAGTCAGATGCTGAAGATACTGTGACTAGACCTGTGGCACTTTCCGTCAGACTTGAGGAGCAGATCGTTGATGAGTACTCCAGCACAAAATCATCAGCTGTTGTAGTTCAGCTACCCTTAGATAAAGGCTTGAGTGCTACAGTCAGCCGCAGTGTTTTTGAAGTGGATTATATACCCCTATGGGGATATACATCTCTCTGCGGTAGGAGACCAGAAATGGAAGATGCGTTTGCAACTGTTCCTAGATTCTTGAAAATTCCTCTACAGATGCTAATTGGTGATCGTGTGCTTGATGGAGTTACCAGACGCTTAAGTCATTTGATGACTCATTTCTTTGGAGTTTATGATGGCCATGGTGGTTCTCAGGTCTCTGTCTTTCTCTCTCTCTCTCTCTCTCTCTCTCTCTCTCTCTCTAACTTAGGTTCACACAACTTCTTGTTGACTAGTACGAACAAAAATTTTGATTCTTTGGTTCTTTTCAGGTGGCAAATTACTGCAGAGACCGGATTCATGCTGTATTGGCTGACGAGTTGGAAACTTTTATGATGAATCTCAGTGATGAAACTATTAGGCAAAGTTGCCAAGAGCACTGGAGAAAAGCATTAACTAACTGTTTTCTTAAGGTTGATGCTGAGATTGGGGGGACGGCTAGCCATGAGCCTGTCGCACCAGATACTGTAGGCTCTACAGCCGTAGTTGCTGTTGTTTGTTCATCTCATATTATAGTGGCAAACTGTGGTGATTCAAGGGCTGTTCTGTGTCGTGGTAAGGAACCCATGGCATTGTCGGTGGATCACAAAGTAAGTAAACCTTTATACTAAGTTTACTTATATGTCAGCAAATAATCCCCGTGTTCTCATTTTTCATGTCTGTTCTCTTTGTCAGCCAAACCGGGAAGATGAATATGAAAGGATTGAAGCAGCTGGAGGGAGGGTGATAAACTGGAATGGCCATCGTGTTTGTGGCGTTCTTGCAATGTCTAGGTCCATCGGTATGCTTTCTCCTAGTTAACCTGCTTTCTAGCATTTGTAAGGTAGCTCTAGGCACCAGTGAGTTTTCCATATTTTGACCATACTTGTATGAAGTACTCAGCTGTTAAGCTTTAATTCTTATTACTTGATGCCTTGTAGTGTTACTTAATTTCCTTATCTATGGGATAAATGATTTTGCACTTTATTGACACTTGGAGTTCTTCTCAATCGTAATCTTGAACTTGAGCATAACTTTAGTTAGTTAGTTTTTGCTTATAGTCCAAATATGTATCTCTTTCATCAGGAAAATCCCTTTTATAGCCTTGATCAGCAATTCGCTGTAGTAGTAGAATTATACATATATTTGGGGTTGTCCGACGTTACTAGATGAGCAAAAGCAAACGACCTTTATATAAGACTTGGTATCAGAGTATCTAATAGATTCCTCTGCATAAATTAAAATAAAATGGAACAAACACTGATATATTACACTGAAAATACTGAAATTACATCAAGAAGTCTGATAATAATCACACTAGTACTGTAAAGTCACAAGTGGCAGATACAATTGACAACAATAACCAACTAATACAGCAACAACAACATCCTAGACAACTTATTTATGCAGTACATAACAAAGAAAATTACACAGATTTGATGTTTCTAGACTTTCGAGAGGCTAGAACTCTCCCAGGGTTCTCTTTTTCTTTTCTTTTTCCTCCTCCCAGCAGTTCTGCCCAGTTTCTCCAGATAAAACCACCCCAAGTAACTGTCATGAGACAGTTACTAACTTTTTAATTCACTACTTTTGGCCTCCTGGTTTATTGGATATGTCTTTGTGCCTCCTAGAGAAAGTGAATTTAACATGAGGTCCATCATTACCCGCCCCTATAGCAGTCACCTTGTCCTCAAGGTGAAAGTCAGGAAATTGTAGATCAAGGATTTCATAATCCTCCCAGGTATTCTCAAATTCAGGTAGGTTCTTCCACTTGATTAACACCTCTTGTTTTCCATTGATTAGCTTCCTAATCTGCTTGACAGCTTCAGGTTCTACTTGAAGCTCCAAGTCTGATGAAAGAAATGGAGGTAGGTCTTGAGTAGGAGTTGTTGGTAGCAAGCATTTTCTCAACTGTGAAACATGAAAAACTGAGTGAATGCGTGCTCCATCAGGTAACTCCAATCGGTAAGCCACAGAACCAATCTTCTCTAAGATCTTAAGAGGACCATAAAAACGGGGGCTGAGTTTTTCATTAATCTTCTTAGCCAAAGAGCGCAGTTTGTAGGGTCGAAGTTTGAGATACACCATATCTCCAATTTCAAAATTCACTTCCCTACGTTTTTTATCAGCTTGATACTTCATTCTTTGTTGTGCTTGGACCAGATGATCTTTGAGTTCAGTCAAGATCAAATTTCTAGTGCGCACCTGTTCATTTACTTCTTCCACTGCCGAAACTGTGTCATCCATATGAAAAATTGATGGTGGATCCCTCCCGTATAATGCTTTAAAGGGTGTCATGCCAGCAGATCTGTTAAATGACGTATTAAACCAATATTCTGCCCAAGATAACCAAGTAGACCATTGCTTAGGATTTTCTCCTGCCATACAGCGAAGATATGTCTCCAAACTCCTGTTCACCACTTCCGTTTGCCCATCAGTCTCCGGATGATAGGAAGAGCTGTAGCGCAAGGTAGTTCCTGCCATTTTAAACAACTCCCTCCAAAATTGGCTGATAAACACTCGATCACGATCAGACACAATAGACTTAGGAAAACCGTGCAATTTTACCACTTCTTTGATGAAAACATCAGCCACTTCTTTAGCATTAAAAGGGTGAGAAAGTGGAATAAAGTGTGCATACTTAGTAAGACGATCCACCACAACCATGATAGTATCATACTTATGGGATTTAGGAAGACCGGTAATAAAATCCATACTTACATCCTCCCACACGTGATGAGGTATGGGTAAAGGTTGGAGTAATCCGGCCGGACTCAAAGTTTGATACTTGTTCTTTTGGCAAATGTCACACCTGGCAACAAATTCTTGAACATCCCTTTTCATACCTTCCCAGTAAATATTCTCAAACAACCTCTTATATGTGCGAAGATACCCCGAATGGCCTCCAACCGGAGAAGAATGAAATTCCTTCAACAATCCCGGTATTCGAGACGACCCTTTTGGCAAAACCAAGCGACCCTTGGACAGTAGACAACCATTCTTCAAGCTGTAGTTGTTATTTGCTTGCTGTCCAGAAATTAACTTCTGCAAAATAGAGGCCATTTTGCTGTCTCGTTGTACTTCTTTGTCCCACTCCTCCTTGTCTTCATATCTCCAAATTGAAAAGGCATATAACTCTGCAGATTCGCCGCGTCTGGACAGTGCATCGGCCGCTTTATTTTCAGCTCCTGTTTTGTACTTGATGTCAAACTTATAGCCCATAAGTTTGGAAACCCATTTCTGTTGATTCTCATTCAATACTCGTTGCTCCAACAAAAATTTAAGGGCTTTCTGGTCAGTTTTTATGATAAAATGATGACCCATCAAGTAGTGATTCCATTTCTTGACGGCTAAAACAATAGCCATTAGTTCCCGTTCATATACCGAACATTGCCTAGCTTTTGAAGAAAGTACTCGACTGAAATATGCAATAGGTTTACCATTTTGCATCAAAACCGCACCTACACCAAATCCTGAAGCATCAGCTTCAATTACAAAAGGACGAGAAAAGTCCGGCATCGCTAAAACCGGCACTTGTGTCATAGCCAACTTCAGTGCCTCAAATGCTTGTTGAGCTTGTTCTCCCCATATAAAAGCATCTTTCTTCAGTAAATCAGTTAAGGGAGCAGCGATCTTACCATAATTCTTGACAAATTTTCTGTAATACCCCGTGAGTCCCAAAAATCCACGTAAAGACTTGATATCTCTAGGTATTGGCCAAGATATCATACTCTCAATCTTGGAAGGATCTGCTTGCACTCCCTCAGAGGATATGATATGGCCTAGATATTCAAGTTTATGTTGCCCAAATACACACTTCTTCTTGTTGATGACTAGCTGATTCTGTTTGAGAATATCCAAAGCAACCTTCAAATGCTCAAGATGAGAAACATAGTCTCTGCTGTAAATTAAGATATCATCAAAGAATACCAAAATAAACTTCCGCAAATGCTCCCTGAAAATATCATTCATCAATGACTGAAAAGTCGAAGGTGCATTTGTCAAGCCGAAAGGCATTACCATGAATTCATAATGTCCTTCATGAGTGCGGAAGGCTGTCTTTGCTTCATCTCCAGCTTGAATGCGAATCTGATGATATCCTGACTTGAGATCCAACTTGGTAAATATGGTGGTTCCCCCTAACTCATCAAGTAACTCATCAATGCATGGTATTGGAAATTTATCGGGTACTGTAATGTCATTAAGAGCTCGATAATCCACGCAGAAACGCCAACTTCCATCCTTCTTCTTAACTAGCAATACTGGACTAGAATATGGACTAAAACTAGCTCTAATGATTCCAGCAGCCATCATCTCTTTTACCAAACGCTCGATCTCAGCTTTTTGAGAATGAGGATATCTATATGGACGAATGTTCGGTGGATGTGCTCCAGCTTGAATAATTATAGCATGATCGTGAGAACGACGTGGTGGTAGACCTGAGATTTGCTCACACACTTCTGGGTAAGCAGATAACAACTGTTCAATCTCTTTTGATGTCATAGTAGCTTCACTTTCATTAGTTGTTACCTGATTCATTTCTATCCTCCACCTTTTGAGCCATTTCCATTATCTCCTGCAATGTTTGAGCCTGTAAAAGCATCACTTCCGCACGAATTTCCTCTTTAAGCCCATTCAAAAATACTCCGGATAACATACAATCAGATGCATCCCTCATTGATGCTGAAACCTTCTCAAATTCTTCACGAAACGCTGCAACAGAGTTGATTTGTTTCAGCCCCATCAAGACAGCATACTGGTTGCTCTTTTGGGAATGATGAAATCGCTTCAGCAACTCCTTTTTAAAGTCTTCCCATGAAGGTATTGGCTGCCTGCATTCTAGCCAATAATACCAATTTAAGGCTTTTCCTTCCAAACAAACCCCTGCAGCCTGTAATCTTTCCGCTTCAGGAATTTCATTGACTGCAAAGTATCGTTCCACTCTGAAAATCCATCCTAAGGGATCATCTCCTTCGAAAACTGGTAGCTGCAGTTTTCTAAATTTCTTCCCTTCTTTTTCTCCAGCCAAGTTAAGATTGCTTCCCTCGTCTTGGTTTCCCACGGATCTGGTTTGTGAGGGGGGTATTTCTGCCATCACATTTTTTCCTTGCGCCTCAATTCTTGCAAGAGACTCTCTCATCTCTTGGAACCAGCCTTCCAGTCTTCGAACATCATCTCTTACCCCAATCAAACTAGTCTCTACTTGCTCAACTCGTCCCTCCATTCTACGCTTTACCATGCCCGAACGTCACGGCTCTGATACCAATTTAATAGATTCCTCTGCATAAATTAAAATAAAATGGAACAAACACTGATATATTACACTGAAAATACTGAAATTACATCAAGAAGTCTGATAATAATCACACTAGTACTGTAAAGTCACAAGTGGCAGATACAATTGACAACAATAACCAACTAATACAGCAACAACAACATCCTAGACAACTTATTTATGCAGTACATAACAAAGAAAATTACACAGATTTGATGTTTCTAGACTTTCGAGAGGCTAGAACTCTCCCAGGGTTCTCTTTTTCTTTTCTTTTTCCTCCTCCCAGCAGTTCTGCCCAGTTTCTCCAGATAAAACCACCCCAAGTAACTGTCACTGTCATGAGACAGTTACTAACTTTTTAATTCACTACTTTTGGCCTCCTGGTTTATTGGATATGTCTTTGTGCCTCCTAGAGAAAGTGAATTTAACATGAGGTCCATCAGTATCACTGTTAGGCTTGTGGGCCATGTAGCATAGGACTTTATACCCCCTCCATCCCAATGTATGTGAATGTGTTTGACTGGGCAAACAACCTTTGCCAAGGGTCCGAAGGAAAGATAGATCTGAACTAACACAATCACTATAATCATCCCTCTTGTATGTATATAAGTTATTCGATTAAAAGAGGGGACGGAATTTAAGAAATAAAGGAAAGCTTTTTGAAATTTAAACAAACCATAGAAATTTGTGTGGCTGTGAATCATCTCATAAATTTAAGTTGTTAATAAATGTAGGAAGATGTCATTCTTTCTAGAGTCTAGACTGACTGAAAAGGAAATAGTGTCACATAAATTTGGACGGAGGGAGCAACATTTTTTTATTAGGCTCATGCTCATGCATAGGTCCTATAGTATGGTATAGCGATACTAGGCGTTTGGGCCATGTGATACAGGCCCTAATATGGAGTACCTATCTAATCTATGTGATATTAGTCCCACTCTGTTGGAATAGAGAAAGGACGCAAGGTCAATACGGAAATGGAGTGATGAGTGCCACCTCTTTAAGTTTGTAAGAGCTACTATGAGAGTATGGTCTGGCTACAGAGTTACCCGATACTTGTGTTGGTGGGAGGTAGCGAGTACCCCGTGGATTTAGTCAAGGTGTGCATAAGCTGGCCCCGACACCATGGTTATAAAAAAAATCTTGACAAGGTGTCATGCCCTGGCTGTGACACAAATAGGCCTTTTGGACCATTTAATATAGCCCGAAGCAAGGGGTGACCATCTGTTGTGTAGTGTGCGGCTTGTTAGATGTTACAACATAAGCTTTTGACATCTTCTTCCATTGCAAACTGTGCTGCTCCAGAAACCCAAATTTAGCTCATCAAGCCAATCATGTACTAAGTAATTATGGGCCAACTTTTTGTAACAGAGAACATTCTCTTCTTCCTTCCGTTGTTTAAAGAGTTTCTGAAACGAGGATATGTACTTGTTTTTTTAATTCTAATATTTCTCAAAGTATTTTGAGTGAAAAGGAAGGGGGAGCAAACAGACATCTCGACTTGTTTTGGGAACACCAAAAAATAGGTGTTTAAAGGACTGGTATATTGTGAGATTCTTTCAAAAAATCAAGTGTTAAATGTGACGGGAACCAAAAGAGAGACAAAGGCATATAGGCGTTAAGCGGAAGACACGAAGCAGCGCGCACGCTTCATCGAAGTGAAAGACAACATACAAAAGTTATCAAACACATATGAATTACTACTTCTAATAAATTGCAATTAGAATCACTGATTTCAGCGAATCTATACTGTAATGTCGACAGTATTTCAGCTACTCAAATTACACGTCATTACAATCTTATCTTAACAAGGTCATAAAAAGATTCTCCCATTTGATCTAAGCTGGTCTAAGGGTAAATTGTGTTTGCCACCTATGCTTAGACTCCAAAGCGCTGCAGGGTTGCATAAAGATATTTGTTCTACACATTGTTTTATTTGTAATTTGATATGAGAAGTAACCTCCGGATAGCAGTATCATATTTACCTGATTGTAGCTATATTTATATTGTAGTATGTGTTTTGTTGGAATCGTTTTCTCTTGGCTGGATCTTTTTGACACTTTAGAACTCCTCATTTGCTTTAGTAAGTAGGTTTTTTATTGATTGCAGGAGATAGATACTTGAAGCCTTATATAATTCCTGATCCAGAAGTAACGTTCATACCTCGAACCAAGGATGATCAATGCCTTATTCTTGCGAGTGACGGTTTATGGGATGTCATGACAAATGAAGAAGTGTGTGATATGGCTCGTAAACGCATACTTTTGTGGCATAAAAAGAATGGTGTTACGCTTCCCATGGAAAGGGGCGAAGGAATCGATCCAGCTGCTCAGGCAGCAGCAGAGTGCTTGTCGAATCGTGCTCTTCAAAAGGGCAGCAAGGACAACATAACAGTGATTGTGGTAGACTTGAAAGCCCAAAGAAAGTTGAAGAGCAAAACCTAACATATCTGGCCTCTCAATCTGCTGTTTCATTTATAGATTTGCAGTATAAGCTATATATGATACAAAATGTAGTCAAGCCCTTACATTTTTTACCTGGGAATCTGGGATAATGGCTCTTATTGGAGCAGGTTTCTGTATGTAATTAGTACATGCTCCATTCTGTATGTATTTTCTTCAGCTAGCTATTTGAAGTAGGAGCAACTGCATTACAGTCAAATTTAATGGTCATTATGCCTCTTGAGTTAAAAGTGCTCCAAGAGGTATTTTAACCTAAGTGTTACTTTGACATTGTAGATCCATTATGAGCAATTTAAAGTAAGAGCTCTTTTCCCTTTTGTAAAACTGTATTCTGCTCACCCTACTTGAATGTGGTACTTTATGTGATTCATATTCTTCTTTTTTTTCAAATAAAAAAAACTGAGAATTTCTTGGTGAGGTGGTGCATGGTTCAAAGTGGTGGATAATGGTTCGTCTCTCTATTCTTCAACAATATATCCAGTGACATCTCATTAATGTAGGATCTGGAGAGGTCACTAATGTAGGATCCGAAAAGGTGAAGTATGTAGACCTTATATCCACCAAGGTGGAGAGGCTGTCTCTCTATTCTTATCTATTTAAATATCAGATTTTTGTCTATCGTAAGATTGGAACTCGTGACGTGATCTAATTTATACATCATATAATGTGCTCATACCGCTAGACCAAAGTCCAAGGAATGTTCATATATGATACTCAATTTAACTTACAAAAATTGTATTTCTTCTCTCTTTCTTTCATCTCTATATATTTTCTTATTTTTATCTAGAAAAAGATTTTTCTAATAAAATGAAAAATGGTTTAAACCAGCACCACAGACATAGTCAAACTGCCTAAAATAGTTAATGGAGCAGAGATAAACATAGAACAAAGTTTATTTCCACCACCAACACAATATTTTACGTAAAACTAATGACATTCCATGCACATGCACGCAATTGTATTCTTCTTTCCCTTTGTCCATTGACAAAAAACATAATAGACCTTTAGCCACCATTATGGTGGTTGAAAGTGGAGGAGCTGGTGGTGATAACTAGCTGCAGCCTCTTTCTCTTTTACCACCCTATCATTCTTTGTAAATATACATAAAATGGCTTCTTCAATACCATCAGATAATGATGGTAGCCACCCTATTGTTGTAGCTATTGATAAAGATAAACATAGCGCTTCTGCTGTAAAATGGGCTGTTGATAATCTCCTTATAAACAATCCAAATCTTGTCTTGATCCATGTTCGAATAATCAAGAACTCACCAAATCGTAGGTACCCTCTCTCACATTTCACTTTTTATCATAATTTTATAATAGTAGTGCATGGTTCGGAACTTGGTGGATAACGAGGCCCGCCCCTCTATCCTTTTTTATTTGTGGCAGGGTTAGAACCCGTCTCAAGTGGATTCAAAAACTTATGTTTAACAAAGAAAAAAAGTTCTTTTTGTCTACTTTCCGCAGTATAACTTTTTGACGAAAAGGATTGAATTGAACCCCTGCCTCCACATAGCTTCACAATTCCTCCAAATGTGCGGCTAATCATACATCTCATGTTGTGCTCTTATCCAAGGGCAGCGGCACAATATTATCTCAAAAATAGCATACCTGAGATTTGAATATGTGAACTAAATCCCTCACTTTTCGCCTATTCCATTCCCAGGTCATTCATTTGATACCAATAATTTGTTTTGGGTAAAAAAGTTTTTGGTTTTGAAAGGTGAACTTTTTGGTTTTGTTGCAACTTCGAATGTTAGTGAAATGTGCTTTAGGATTTTAAATGTTGTACATACTAGTATTTCTTTAATTGAAACAGTTGAGTTTTTGTTGTTTATTGAGGAATTTTTGCTATGTTGTTGTAGATGGTGGGAATGAAACTGTTATAGATTCAAATGGAGGATCAAACGATGAAGATATTCAGAGTGTCTTCAAACCTTTCAGGGCTTATTCGGCGCGCAAAAGGGTAAGTGAATTAATCATATCATAATTCATAGGGGTGTATTGACAAGAACAATAAGAAATGATAAGTGGCATTTTCTACAATGCTAAGTTAGCACTTTATGTTTCCTTTCCAAGCATGATATTGATATCATCCTTTATGGTCCTTTGGATCAACCAAATACGTGCCAAGAACTTCGTGCTCATGCGTGCGCCATGCCAGGGCTAGCCCTGGCATGTGTTGTACATCATGTCCGTTTTACACACTTTGTCTCATTCAGTTTACATGTTATGCTTAGTCTTGTCTTCACTTGTGTATATGCACATTGCCTTCTGTAGCTGCCTTGCCTTGTTCATGTTCCATCATATCAAAGTTCTCTTCTAGGTGCCGAAGCAGCAGTTTAGAATTTTGCCATATTGATTGCCATAATAAGAACTTGGAACTAACAGCACAGTCAAAATTTATACATGAGTCACCTAGTTAACATCACAAGAGATGAATTTTTCGTCTCAAACTCTGGTTTTCTTTCCTTTTTTCCCTTCTAAAACCTCTTGTTCTACTTAGGTGTTCTGCA
Source organism: Petunia x hybrida (assembly GCA_037355625.1). NCBI lineage: Eukaryota > Viridiplantae > Streptophyta > Magnoliopsida > Solanales > Solanaceae > Petunia > Petunia x hybrida. Next base: position 1,758,267 of record JBBBVM010000048.1, read on the forward strand.
TCATTAAAGTAAGAAATAGCTAGAGTAGCATCATAATTCAATGTAGATGAAAGAAGCTTACACCACTGTGGAACTTCACCTAAATCTTACTTTACTCCAAATGGTTGTTGAGGTTATTGCAGATTGCTGTAAAAGAGATTGTCCTTGAGGATAGTGGAGTGTCCAAGGGGCTTCTTGACTATATCAACAAACACTTTGTTACCAAAATTGTTCTTGGTGCATCATCTAGGAGTGCTCTTGGCAGGTAGTTATATCTCAATTTCTTTCTAATTCTTATGCTGCATTGTATGGAAAGAACTTGGCTTATAACTTTCTTTTTAGGAAGTATTGGACTCAGGATGTGCCAACAATCATAAATAAGGCTGCACCTGAATATTGTGCTGTCTATGTAATATCGAAAGGCAAGCAACAATCTGTCCGACCAGCAGCAAAATCTCTTTATTCTTCTGCACCAGCAAGACAACCATCCTCATCAGCGTGGACACCGCCTAGGTTAAGTAACTCTGAATCAGAAGATTCACACAGGTATAAAATAACCAAGTGATGATATAAAACTTGTCAACCTTCCTTTTAATCTTTTGGCTTTAGAAAGTCTAACAAATCAACTGCTTGTTGTACTTATCTTTGAGGGATTTATTACAATCTCAAACAGTGAGTGTTGTTTAATATTTCTGAATTGGAAGTATCAAAAGAAAACTTGTCATGCCTTCTACAACAGGAAACTCTAGCAAATGCAGAGAAATTGAATTTAGTTTAGTAATCAAGCAATTTTTAAAATACATTTCTATGATGGTAATTAGTAATAAAAGATATAACGATTTGAACTTGACATACTAGCGTTAACTCAAACTTCTGTTTGTTTATCTTAAAAATATTAACTATGTCCGTCTCATTTTATGTGGCACTAGTTATCATTTGGAGAATATCAGTTTTTCCTTTGACTACGATCTTTGCAGACATGCTTTAAGTATTTTGAATTAGTATTAACTTTCGCGACTTCTAGTACTTTTAAGAAAGGGATTCATACTTCCTCAGCTAAGGTTTCATGAATCAATGATACAAAATAGGTTCTCATGGATGAGGGCAGAGCAAAAGAATGTAGAATCTGAGAAGACGATGCCTGAAAACGGATCATCTAATTCAGCTATGGATAATCGCCATGCGCCCTATGGAGGACTGAAGAATTCAGCAAGCCACACTTCTTTATCGGATGGCAATGATCCCTTCACTTATTTTAACGGTAGATCAGTTGATATTACAGCCGAAAATCTTGACTTCACACAAGTTTCAATCAAAGAAAATCTTGACTTCACACAAGTTGGAATCAAAGAAACTCCAAGGAACAGAAGCTCCTCACATTCAGTAAGTGCAGTGTAATCACACAAACTACATTGTAGTGCAAATATTGATATTATATGAAAGAAGTATCAGATTTGTTTAGTAACTGTTCCTCATCAATTGTCTTGTGCAGTTGGAAGACCAGATGAAAAGGCTAAAACTTGAGCTAAGGCAAACCTTGGATATGTACAATGCAGCTTGCAAAGAAGCTGTCATGGCCAACCAAGCGGTACTATCTCAATGCAACTGTATAGAACCACAAAGATGAAAACCATTTAAAACAGCAGAAAATATAATATTTACAGGCACAGCTATCTGTTAAAAGCATTAAACGTATAGAACATGTGTTGTATCACACAAATCATAACTTCAAAATACCTAGTTCGAAAGTTCAACGATTTGAAAGAAATTATATGGGAAATCATGTTCCTACAAGTTTTACTACCATGCATATAAAGTGTCAGTCAGTAACTTGGATACTTAGTACCTTAGATCACAAGAATATGCCAGAAAACTTGCATTGTAGATTTTAAAATCCATAATATACTATCTGAATAATCGTAAAAAAGAATTTCATGGGACATAAGGTACAATTTTATCTATATACTAGAATAAGAAAATGCACATGCATCTCCATTATGTGTGAGTTCCTAAACAAATTGTCACTATGAATAAGTTTATCACGGGCAATGTGTCTAAGTTTCAGGCTGAAGAGCTGCATAAATGGAAAATGGACGAAGCTCGTAGGTTTGAACAAGCCCGTCTTTCTGAAGAGGCGGCTCGCGCAATTGCTGAAACAGAAAAAGCTAAATGCAGAGCTGCTATTGAAGCTGCTAAGCAAGCACAAAAGCTGGCCGAGATAGAGGCACAGAGAAGGAAGCATGCAGAGTTGAAGGCCAAGCGACAGGCAGTAGAAAAGAATCGAGCATTGGATGTTCTATCTCAGAATGATATCCGCTATCGGAAGTATACAATAGAGGAGATTGAGGTGGCCACACAAAATTTCTCAAACTCACAAAAAGTTGGAGAAGGTGGATATGGACCTGTTTTTAAGGGAAAACTTGATCACACACCTGTTGCCATTAAAGTTCTGAGTTCTGATGCTGCACAAGGGAAGAAACAGTTCCAACAAGAGGTAACTTGTTATATCTCCAATTAATTGATACACTCAGCTTCTACAAACATATTACCATGAAACATTCTGCATTCAATTTTCATACATCGGATGAAATCGAGAGAATCGTTGAAAATGGTAGATGTAGACAAATCCATGTATTCTGATGCATTATGGTGTATGGTAGTACCTTTTTTTAGTAATATTTTGTAACAGGAAAGTTTTTTGACTAATGCATAACATGATATTATTTTTATTTCTAAGTAAGCGCATTTCACCTGAAAAACTTTTATGCGTTCGCGTAAAAATCTTTACCAGAAGATTATGAGCCTATTCTTGGAGATTTTCAAGACTTTTGTTTGAAAAGATCAGATTACCGTTTTCGAATACATCTAGATGGGACTTTTTTTTCCCTCTCTACTATGACTAAAATGTTTGCAAGATGTTGTAGCTTGGTTGACTGATGTAATTAGTGTAGGGTATTTGACAAGCCACCTGCTGATGCACGTATTGTAACTTCTTTTTTCTCATAAAAAATGCTTTTACTTTACAGGTTGAGGTCCTCAGTCTCATTAGGCATCCAAATCTGGTGCTACTGTTAGGTGCATGTCCTGAGTATGGTTGTTTAGTTTATGAGTTTATGAATAATGGCAGCTTGGAAGATCGTCTGTTTCGAAAAGGTAATACACCTTCAATCCCATGGGAAATTCGCTTCAAAATTGCCGCTGAGATTGCAACAGCGCTTCTATTCCTTCACCAAGCGAAGCCCGAACCTCTTGTTCACCGCGATCTCAAACCAGCAAACATTCTTTTAGACAGCAATTATGTCTGCAAAATTAGTGATGTTGGGTTGGCAAGATTAGTTCCACCATCTGTAGCTGATACTGTCACACAATATCACATGACTTCAGCTGCTGGAACTTTTTGTTATATAGATCCTGAATATCAACAAACAGGAAAGTTAGGGACTAAATCAGATATATATTCGCTTGGTATAATGTTGCTCCAAATTATTACTGCAAGGCCCCCAATGGGTTTAACTCATCATGTTGAGAGGGCCATTGAGAAAGGTACATTTGCGGATTTATTAGATCCAACAGTTCCGAACTGGCCAGTGGAAGAGGCTCTTAAGTTTGCAAAATTATCACTCCAGTGTGCTGAGCTGAGAATGAAAGACAGACCAGATCTTTGTACAGTAATAGTGCCTGAGCTTAATAAGCTTAAAGAAATCGGCATGAGCAGCATGCCACAGTATCGGTAGATAAAATTGCCCCTCTGCATCCTACATAAAGGATCAAGAATTGTCAAATCAGGTATGTGATTTCTTCTCATTAACAACATTACATTGTGAGTTCAGAAACATCAGTTGAATAGTTCATTGTCTCTTTTAGTAAGTTAATCTTAATGAAAGAAATAAAGGTTCAACCGCTTCGAGTTTCTTTCTTGATTCTTCTCATCTTCTTTTTTCACATGCACCTTTGGATTGATCTTATTTGGTAACATGCAGGTAGACTTTAGTAATGGATATTGATCGCTCAAAGTATATTGCGCTTGAAGACTGAATACTTACAAACGAACTTGATGAATTGTCATCATTAGCTATTGCCTGAAGGCTTCACTACCAGTAGAATAACTAGTGGTCAGATGAAGCCAATAAGAGTCCTGGAGGAATAGTGTAAATATATAGATTTAGAACTCTTGTACTATGCCTCCAACAGCAATCATCGGTTAACAGGTGCAAAGTGGGAAAGAAGAAAAAGAAAGAAATTTAAACAATGTGCATGACAGTTATCTGGATGTACATATTTGACTTCTGCTACTTCAAAAATTTTATGTTATGCTACACATCATTTTTCGAATGGACAAAGCATGGAAATCTTGTATTCCCTTTTTTCTACTCTTTTTTCCTTTTCTTCTCCTTTATTATGAATGGCATTGTTGGGTATTAGTCAGACGAGTGCCCCTTTGACCTTGTTGCATACTAAAAAACAATTTTGAACAAACTTCATAACTAGCAATAAGTATAATCCAGCAGTGGAAGACATTCACGTAGCATAGTTTTAATTATGAGATACGTCAAATTAGTTGGATGATAAATTTCCATGTAGTGCATGTAGGTAGAGTTTTCACAAATATATACTCCATCCTTTTTTTTTTTTTTTAAAAAAGAACTTTTTCGCTTTTCGATAGCCAATTTGACTAATTTTTTAAGCTAAATTGAACTAGATTAATATAATATGTTGTTTAACCTAGATCCGATTTTAGGCCAATTAACAATTAAATTTGTATTTGCGGAATCACGATCAATAGTTTAGATTAAGAGTTTAGCCGATTTAAGTACATGATTGCATTAATTACCAGATTATGAATGTATGCACGATTTTCGATGGAGATGTAATGATAATTAACGATGATATAAAAATAATACAAAATAATTGAAGATAAATAAGATTAAAGCGCGAATTAAATAAGTGGAAAGAACCGTATTAGATCGCTTGGTCTCGGTAAGGATCCCTTGGTACTAATTATGCTTGAAGACTTGAGAACGAAATATGCAGTAATGTAGATGATGAACAGTAGGGAGCGAGAGCAAAGAGAGTATTTTATTGATATTGTAGATAGAGAAGAGAATGTATATTACAATGATTCGAAAACAAATGCTATATATAGACTGTGCTAGGCAGCCGTTGGGCATGTAACCGCTGGGTAACCGTTGCCCTTGTAACCATTCATTGAGTGGTTGCGTTTGAACAGGTAACTGTTCATTCAAATCACATCGATTTGGAGAGGCATCACGCAACTGCCCTGGGCCTGCTCGTGGTAACCGCCTAGCCAGTTATCCTGTCCGGGGAAACCTCTGCCCGTGCCACGTGGCAGACACATGTCCCGTGCCTCGTGGCAGACACGTGTCACTCTTTTTAAGTGACGATGGTTTTTATCCAATACAGATAGTCCCCGCACTTCTCGAGCAGAGTTTTGCTCGAGGAGTGGATGTGAATTTTGGCGGGAAATTTTATTTGGAAAGTCTAACCTTCATCTGTAACATGATAAGTCTCAGTGACGTGCGCATTAAATGCGCGAGGTAAAAAGTAACTGCGCCAGACACGTCCACACATCCGCCGTTAGTTTCGAAATGACTACTGTGCGTCCCAAGAGCAAAAGTAATTATTTTTAACCGCCTCAGTCACGTGCACACGTCCACTGTCAATTGCGAGGTGACCGCTGCGCTTCAGAGTAATGATGTTGCTTCGAAACTCGGCGAAACCTACTCTCTCTTTTGACGGTTGGATCTGACCGTAATCTCTTCGATGATCTCCACGTGTCTTACGGAAACTCAATGGGCCGGACCTGTTTATTCTATAAATAGGGGTTTGCTGGATTTTAATCCCTTTGTTTGCTTTTGCTCTAAAACCCCTGAATCTTGAAAACCTTTGAATTTTCTTCAATCTTCCTTCTAACTTTCGATTTCTCTCTAACTGTGTCTCCAAAAGCTAAAAAGAATTTGAACATGGACGCCGCTGCTAGTAGTTCTTCCACGGTTACCCCTAAATCTAAGGCCGCTCAGGCCACTGCTTCAGAAATCATCCCCAAGAATTGGGGTGAACTGGAGAAGGAATGCAGCGTTAAGGCCTTCAATAATCATGGTGATATACGCGTATGGCCAGCGTATAGATTCAAATCCGGGATCACGTTGGCGATGATCCCTCGAGTTAGAGAAAACTGCGGCTGGGACACGAGCATTCCCATTTTGCCAGTATCCGAGAATGAGAACATCACTTCTCATAGGGTAGGGTGGACGGCCATGTCTACCTATCCGTTCACAATTGGTTGCACGTTACCCCTCCATCCTGTTCTTGACAGGCTTTGCAGGGAGTATTTTCTCTGTCCGGGGCAATTGAGCCCCAACATGTTTAGAATGATAAGACTTATGGATTGGTTTGCTGAAGAGACCGGTCAAAGATTTGAGTACGAATACTTCATTTCTTTGTACAACATTCAAGTTTTTAAGGACGGATTCATCAATGCCAGAATGCGTGGAAGCAAAGGCTTGATACGCAGTTCTGAGGACTCCAATGACCAGGGATGGTTGTACTGGTACATATTTGTGCGCACTCAGGCATTGTCTCACAACTCCAAGGCTCCTCTCTCCAAAAACTGAAATAAGAGGCGTAAGTCCCCGAGTTTTCCTTTGAAATTTTCATATTTCCCCTTTTCGTTTATTTACTCTTTGGATTCTGCCTTACAGCTGCCAAGTTACCCTATGATAAGCTCATATCGATTGATGAGCTGAGAGCGTGGGTTAAGCCCATCCTGGAGAAGTTTCCCGTTGAGAAAAGGGAATGGACGTACTTCGCCACAAAAAAGGGTCTGACCGTAAAGACTCACGGTGAGAACTATTTTGCTGTTGCAATTACTTCTTCTCTTCGTGGCTTTGCTGTATCTGACAGTTTCACCTTTTTTTACAGGTTTAGGCATACAAGGAGACTTTTTCCCTGCCCCTCCCCCTCAGGCTGTGCCATCAGGATCTACTGTTGACCTTGAGGATGAGGTTGCGGCCATACGCATTGCGGCGGAGGCAATGCGTAAGAGGGAAGGTGGCGAGGAACTATTGTCCAGTGGTATCAGCTCTCTGAAGAGGAAGAAGAAAAGCCAGGGTGAGGGTGGAGCACGGAAGAAGGCTGCTCGTAAGGCTTCTGTTGCTGCCGAGAAGACCTCAGCTGTTGGAGGTGAGACTCTTCCCGGTGCTAGCATGCCCGGGCCTGAAAAAGAGAGTGCTAAGACTTCTGCTGCAGTCCCCGAGTCTGCGAGGGGAGAGGGCTTTGAAACGGAAGTGATTGACGTTTCTGATACTGAAACCATTGAAAACCTCGTGAGAAAGCCCTATCTCCGAAGCGACAAGAAGAAGGACGAGGGAAAGACTGCCCATGCTCCAGAAGGGAGTCCCCGAGTTGATGACGGGGTAAAGATGGGCTCTTCTCGTGCAGACAAGGGCAAAAGAAAAGTTGGTGAAGAAGAAGGAGGAGAAGGAGAAGAAGAGATCCCCCAAGAGGGCAGCCAGAGTCCCCGTGTTTTTTATTTCAAGGATTTGGAGAACGTGGCTGTTGAGGGGGAAGTGCCTGTTTATTTGCACGACTGTGACACAAAAGATCCTGAAGTGGCAAATGATTCTGATGTGTCAAGCACAAAACTTACTCGGCAGACCTTCATCAGCGGTCTGACTGGTTCAAGGAACATTCGGGGCGTGCGTTATAAATTTGGCACAAACTTTCCCTCTGAGCAGGCTAGGGAGCCTAAGCACTGTGAGAGGGAATGCACCATGAAGCCAGCCCCCAATGTTAACTTCGTGACGAGGTCGGGTGGTTTGGCCAAGGCAGTTTCATCGTTCATTGGTCCCCGTGAAAAATGGACAATGAGGGAGATGAGTGATGAAGATCTGGCCTTTGCTATTGCTGCTGACTCTGCCCGGGTAAGTGCTTTTAAACACTTTTTAAGTCGGAAGTAATTTTGAATTTATACTTCTAACCTTATTTCTTTTGTTGTTTCAGTCAAGTTTGATGGCTGCCGAGTTGATGTTTCGTTCCAGAATCAACAATCCTGATGAGGTGCTTGAACTGAAGAAAGAATTGCTGAAGGCTCTGAAGGAGAACAAGGCTCTGGTAGAGAGGTGTGGTTTCCTCGAGGGCGAAGTTAACCGGTTGGCTGAGGCCAACAATAACCAAGTTGAACAGATTAACAAGCTCACCGAGGAAAAGGACTTTCTTTTCGAAGAGAAAGAAGGGTTCGCACAATCTGCCCGGGACTTGGAGGTTCTACTCGAAGAAAACAATTCTTTGCTGAACAAGGCACTTGACGAACGTGGATCTTTAGAGATGGACCTGCAGAAGGCTAAGGAAGAATCTGTTAATGCTCGAGCTGAACTTCAAGCCACCAGGGACCAAGTTGCCCAGTCAATGAGCGTTCAAGACTCGTTATCCATAGATTTGGCCAACTTGCGCGATCAGTTCGAGATCAAGGCTAAGCTTACTGCGCTTGAAACCAAGCGAACACTACTCGAGCAAGTCCATGCAGGTCAAATCAACGTTGAGGAAACAATGCTGAAAGCGAAGCGTGCCGGTTGCGAAGTGAGACAAATGTTGAACCTTTCTCCCGAGGAGTCTGATGAAGATGATGATGAAGATGGTGATGAGAGCTCGGGTGATGATGACGGAGCCGATGGAGCAGGTGCATCGGGCTCTGGTCAGAGTCCCCAAAATTAATGCCCCCTTTTTCAAAAGTTGATCAAGTTGTAGGTTCATGTGTCCTACAAAAGCCGGATGATTGGGTACGGACAGAGGTCTCTTTGGGACCTTCTGATCCTTGTTTGTTTACGACCGGTTTCATTGGCCGTTGTCACTCAACGAAAACTTCTGTCAGCCGCTTTGGCGTTTTATTGTTTAGTCAAGACAATTTATATATTTCTAGATCTTTTAAGTTAATGGCTGTGTATAGCTTGAATCTTCAATCTTTGTAATTACGTTTGGAGGCATTGTGGCCTTTGTGCCTTTTATCTAAGCGCTTTTGGAAGTTTGAACTTTGCTAAGTTCTGGTCTTTAAAAGCCTGTTCGTATGTCTTAACTTAGCCTTTCTCAAAGAAGAGGTCATAAGTTGTGAATGGTCTGCGCAGATGTTTCATTCTGACCGAGTTGCAGTCAATAGGTTCTAGCCGAATCGTTGGTCTTGCGAACAACTTTGCTTACCATTTTTGATAGTTGAAAGTCGACGCAGAAAGTTTGTAGTTTAACTCTGGCCGAATCGCCGGCCTTGTGAATGACTTCTCTTATTTTCGTGGAAGCTTGTCACACAAAAATTTTAAAAAATTGCCTTTTTACAAGGTCTCTTGCCTTTATGAAGGTCTTATCTAGCCTACAGGGGCCTCTTACCACCTTCCTTGTTTTTATGTTGAAATACAGAAAGTTTTAACATAAAAAGAGTTAAGGCTGGTTGTAGATAAAAGAACACATATAACCAAACGAGGAGTGTGTCCGTTGAGGGATTCGAACCCACAGCCGCGAAGTTAAAGAACTTCAAGCTCTACCAGTTGAGCTAAACGGATCTGGCCTTGTTTAGGCCGTTAGTACCATTTAAGAGAAATTTAATAAAAGTAAGAATGCCATAAAAGTAAAAGGTAGGAATAGAATAACTGACCATTTTACCATTCAGAAATGATACCTTTTGAGGTGGATCACATTCCAATTGTTTGGGACGATTGAGCCATCTGGTCGTGCCAAACGGTAAGATCCCTTATCGAATGACGCGATTACCTTGTAGGGGCCTTCCCAATTAGGGCCTAATTCTTCCGAGTTTGCTTCTTGTGTGTTTTGGGATACTTTTCTTAATACAAAATCTCCAACCTGGAAACTTCGTACGCATAGTCCCCGGTTATAGTATTGCTCGATTCGTTCCTTCTAGACGACTACGCGTACAAGTGCTAGTTCCCTTCGTTCTTCGAGGAGATCCAATTCTTCGGAAAGATTGATTGAGTTGGATTCTTTGGTAGCATGTGCATACCGAAGACTTGGCTCTCCAATTTCAACTGGGATTAGAGCATCTGCGCCGTATACCAACGAGTAGGGTGTCTCCCCTGTACTTATTTTTATTGTCGTGCGATAAGCCCATAGTACACCGGGCAGTTCTTCTACCCAACACCCTTTGGCCTGCTCAAGGCGCTTCTTGAGAGACTCAATAATTATTTTGTTTGTTGACTCTGCCTGCCCATTGGCAACCAGATGGTATGGAGAAGAGGTAATCTTTTTGAAGTGTAAGTCGTCGAGGAACCTAGTCACTTTTTGGCCGATGAATTGTGGGCTATGATCCATGACTATTTCCTTAGGTGCTCCAACGCGACATACGACATACCGCCAAAGGAAGTCAATTACCTCTGTTTGTCGTACCTTTGCATACGCTGCAGCTTCGACCCATTTGGTGAAGTAACCGGTGACGATTAGTAAGAAACGTACCCCTCTTGGCGCAGTAGGAAGAGGACTAACTATGTCCATTCCCCATTTCAAGAATGGCCACGGGGAGATTATTAAGTGGAGCGGTTCTGCCGGTTGATGGAGAAGATGCGCAAACCTTTGACATTTATCACATTTCTTGACGAAATCATTTGTATCTTTCTCCTTCTTATCCCAATGATATCCTGCGCGGATCAATTTGCGCGCTAACACTTTGCCCCCAGAATGATTACCACAACAACTGTTATTTCCCAAGATACACCACTTTACTGTTTTAAGGATCAGTTCCTTAAAATGTGTTCCTTTACTATATTATATGCGGAATTAAAACTGTAAGTAAATGAACACCAAATATTAGCGTGGAAAAATCTCTTGACTCGGGATCAAAAAACCACGACCTACTTTTCAAGTAGGATTTCAACTTCACTATGTAAAAAGACCCACTTGGTTACAAGACTACCTTCTTACTAACCTAGGACTAACTCTAATCCTTTAGTGATCTTTCTCACGATCAGTGAAGTTTTGTCAAGTCCATGACTTGAACCAGAACGATACAACTTGATTATGCTTACTACTGTTGAACTAAGACTGAACTTTTACAAGACTCAATCTAAGGAACAAGTTCTAACTTAGTTCCACTGTAGCTAACTGATTACACAAATAAGACAATGACTCTTTTTATGCTTTGCTCGATTATTTCTGTATTTGTGCACACTTCAATGGCTGATATGCTTCACGTTTTATAGCTTCAGCAGCCAAGAAGTCTAGAGCAATTAGAACTCCAAAGCTCCCATGAGTTTGAGTCCTAATTGGATTCTTCTCTTTAAGCATCCGGATCTTCTATTATTTATCCTTTATTTATGCAATCTTTTCATATCTGTTTAGACCTGCATAACATCAAGATAAACATTAGTCTTAGGATAATTAATAATATTTCAGCTTAAATGATTTTGCATGAATTATCTATTTAGCTGCAGTGATTCAAAGGAACAGGTCCTTTGAATCCGTTTCTTAATCATCAGTCAAAACTCCAAGCTTATCCAAGCTAACAACAACCTTCGTGGACCTCTCGCATCACGTAGTTGATCTGGTTTGGTCCCAGGCACTTGGCAAGGGGCCCTGCGAACATCATGCGATAAAGATTGCCGTTGACAACTGTATATCGAGCAGCCTTTATTCTGAGTTTGCGAGCAGCTTTCACGTCATTGGGCAGAGTTCCATGAAGAATATAATTTGTGATTTCATTTTGCTAGTCCCAAGTTGTGTTTATAGTATTAACTTCAAACTTTTCTCGATCTATGGTCGTGCAAATGAGTTGAACGACTGCCGAGGAGGGCCGCCCCGATTTCCGCTACTGACCCTAAATTTGCCAGAGCGTCCGATTCATGGTTCTCTTCTCGTGGAATTTGGAGCACTTCCCATTCATCGAACTGAGCCAAAAGTTCTTTTGCACGGGCAAGGTACACTTGCATTCTGGATTCCCGTGCGATAAAACCTCCGGTCACTTGGTTGACTACTAGTTGAGAGTCACTCTTAAATTTGATAACGTTTGCTCCATAGCTTCGGGCTAACTCCAATCCTGCAATTACGGCCTCATATTCGGCCTCATTGTTAGTAATAAACGGGCACTTGATGGCCTGCCTGACGGTCTCTCCGGATGGGGTGATAAGAACCAGTCCAAGACCGGACCCTTTGATGCTCGAAGAGCCATCAGTAAATAGGGTCCATACACCAGAGGCCTGCCCAGCGTAGAGAATTGTATCTTTTTCCGCATCAGGATATATATTAGCACTAAAGTCTGCTACAAAGTCCGCTAGGGCCTGTGACTTAATTACTACCCGGGGCTGGTAGGTAATATCGAATTTGCTTAATTCTACAGCCCATTTAACCAACCTTCCCGAAAACTCGGGTTCATGCAAAACATTGCGTAAAGGAAAGGTTGTCACTACAGCTATTGAGTGACCTTGAAAATAAGGACGTAATTTACGGGCAGTAGTTACGTGTGCTAAAGCCAGTTTTTCTAAGGGTTGGTAATGTGTTTCCGCATCAATTAAAGCTTTACTAATGTAATAAACGGGAAGTTGCATACCTTTTTCTTCTCGAACCAAAATTGCGCTTACCGAAGACTCTGAAACCACCAAATAGATCAACAACTGCTCCCCGTGATGAGGCGTAGAGAGTAGTGGTGGATTGGATAGATATTTTTTCAGATCTCTCAGTGCTTGTTGACATTCGGGAGTCCAATTGAATTCCTTGTTTGGCTTCAAAACATCAAAGAAACTTTTGCACCGGTCAGATGAACGTGATATGAACCTGCACAAGGCTGCCACCCTCCCAGTCAATTTCATGACATCTTTCTGGCTGTAGAGCACGTCTGGAATTGACTCAATTGCTTTGATTTGAGCGGGATTGACTTCAATTCCACGCTGGGAGACGATGAAGCCTAGGAACTTTCCCGAACCAACTCCAAATGCGCACTTCTCTGGGTTAAGCTTCATGTTGTATTGGTCAAGTATTCGGAAGGCTTTCTTCAAGTGTACCAGATGATCTTCTGCCCGTTTCAACTTGATCAACATGTCATCAATGTATACTTCCATGGTCTTACCGATATGATCGTGGAACATACGATTGACCAATCGCTGATACGTTGCACCTGCATTCTTTAATCCGAACGGCATGACTTTGTAGCAATACGTCCCTCTGCACGTTATGAATGACGTTTTCTCCTGATCGTTGGGGTCCATCAATATTTGATTGTACCCTGAATATGGATCAAGGAAGGTGAGCACCTCGTGCCCGGCGGTTGCATCAATCAACTGATCTATCCGGGGAAGAGGATACGAGTCCTTCGGACAGGCTTTGTTTAAATCAGTTAAGTCAATGCAAACTCGCCATTTCCCATTTTTCTTAGCCACAACGACCACATTGGCTAACCAATCTGGATATTTAACTTCGCGTACAGATCCAATCTTCAGCAGTCGATCAACCTAATCGTTTATGATTTGATTCCGAAAGGCTCCCTGGGGGCGTTTCTTCTGCTTCACCGGATGGTGGTACGGGTCAACATTCAACTTGTGAGAGATAATTTCTGGATAAATACCCGTCATGTCTGCATGCGACCATGCGAACGTCGTATGCCGCTCCTTGAGGAATTGAAGGATATCTTCTCGGAGGCGTTCGTTTAATTCTACCCCTAAGTAGACCTTCCGCTCTGGCATGTCTGCGAACAGTTCTTCTAGTTCCAAAGCTTCCACGATCGGTGTATAATTTTCCCGTGCCTCTAGTTTTGTGATAAATTCTGGGACCTCATACTTTGCTTCTTCGTTTGCTGCATCAGATCCCGGTTGCTGTGATTGCTATTTATTTTCTTCGGGCAGCTTGAGGGCCACCGAATAGCAGTCTTGAGCAGAGCATTGCTCTCCTCGTATCTCGCGTATTCCCCATTCTGATGGGAATTTCAATACCTGATGAAATGTGGAGAGAACAATCTGCATTTCATGGATCCATGGTCTTCCAAGGATAATGTTGTAGGCCATGTCTTCGTTGACGATTTGGAACACCGCCTCCTTTGCTACCCCCTCGACAAGAGTTGTGAGAGTAATCTCGCCAAGGGTCTTCTCACTTAAGTTGTTAAAGCCGGAGAGAACTTGTGACATTGGCACGATCTTCTCCATTAGTTGCATCTCCTTGACAGCTCGTGATTGAATTATATTTGCAGAACTGCCCGCATCGATGAGCACTCTTTTGATATCAAACTCTGCCACGCGCAATGTTATGACCAGCGCATCAACATGTGGGAATTGCAAGCCATCTGTATCTGAATCTTCAAAGGTTATTGTTTCTTCTGGCCGTGGACGCTTGGTCTTTGTGATAGAGACCTTTGCGTACTTCTTTGCTGTGAAAACAACGGAGTCAACTTCGATTCCGCCCGAAATAACGTTGACTGTCTTCTTCGGGGAAGATGCTCGTGGAAGGCCAGATTTGTTTTGCTGAGCCTTCGCATGAGTTTGCTTTCCCCTTTCGGTTAGAAGTTCCTTCAAGAATCATTGTTTTAATAAATATGCGACCTCGTATCTTAAAGCCTTGCAATCTTTAGTGGTGTGACCGTGGTCACGATGAAATTCGCACCAAAGGTCCTGATTTCTCTTACTTGGATCGGTTTTCATGTCCTTTGGCCACTTGACCTTTTTGCCCATATCTTTGAGGGCTGCAATCAGTCAGTCATTTCTACGTTGAAGTTTGGTAGGCTTGGGGCTCCACGAGTACTTGACTCTGAATCATCCCCTAGTGTTAGTCCTTTGTTATTGCGACCGCGCCCTTTGGAATTGTTGCGTGATCGGTCAGGGTACGGTTCATAACGTACATCCGACCTTTCTGAGTCTATTTTCCCGCCAGAGCCACCGCTTCGTGATTGATTCTTTCCTCGGGCACTAGTTCCTATCAGCTTGTCTTCATCAATGCGTACTTTGGAGTTGTAGCGATTGTAGACATCTGACCAATTGGCTGCTGGGAATTCACGAAGAGATTCGTATAGCCTGCTGGTAGCTTCTGAGCTTTTGACATCCAAACTATTTGTGAACGCAACGGCCGCCCATCTGTCCGGTAATTTGGGCAACAACATGCGCTCCCGTTGGAAACGGTCCACATATCTTCGGAGAGATTCGCCGGGCTTTTGCTTAATCTCAAAGATGTCTTCCACACGAGTTTCCGTCTTCTGGGTGCCTGTGTCGGCTTTTACGAAAAATTCAGCCATCTCCGCAAAGGACCCAATAGAGTTTGGTGGCAACGTTGAGTACCATCGTAGAGCTCCATCCGCTAGGGTCTCCACGAATTTCTTCAATTGCACTGATTCAATCTCCTCATCGGTGAGATCACTTGCTTTTATAAAATTGCTAAACATCATGAGATGATCATTGGGGTCAGTTGTCCCACGATATCTCGGAATGTTTTGGCATCTTGAACGTTTTTGGTATCGCCTTCGGTGCTGCTTCCTTCTTCCAAGGCCTTTGCGAGTAGAGTTGGACGTCAATTTTCTTCAATGTGGGTGGAGCGCCCGGTATTTGATCAATTCTCTCGTGGAGAGACTTTTGAAGTGCTTCTTGGCTCTCTTTGAATTGCTTGGTAGTGCCTCCACGACGACACTCATTTCAGTGGATACTACAGATCCTCCGTTTTGGTTTTGATTTGCTTGGGTTGCTGGATCCATGGTTCCTCCGTTGTTGGCCGTATTTTGTTCTCCATCTTGCCTTGAAGTGTGTGAAGAAGGAACATCTCGACCTTGGGCTGCAGGATCAGTCCCCGTAACTGATGGAATTTGCCTTCGAAGAGAATTGATCGCCTCGTTTATTCCCCTGTTGACCTCTGTTTGTTGTTGCATAAACTCAAAGATTGTTTCTTGGAGATTCCTCTGATCTTGGGGTGGCGGACTGGGTCCTACACGACGCGTGCCAGGGGAAAGACTTCTATGGCGTCGTCTTCTAGGCGGGGTTCTGCTCTGAGAGTGCTCACGCCTGTTCCGTTGTCTACTTGGTCCTTGGGAAGAACGTTCTTGCCTGTCGGACGAGTAATCTGGAGAGTAATTAGGGCTTGATGGAGGAGTACTTGCTGGACTTCCGCCCACCATAGTTCCTTGTGAATCGCTTTCTGCCATGTTAGTTACAAACAAAAGATCGACAGAAAAGAATACAATGCAGGGAAAAGATAAACTATTAACCTATAGAGGCTATTGACCGGCTCCCACTGTGGTCGCCAAATTGTTTAACCTAGATCAGATTTTAGGCCAATTAACAATTAAATTTGTATTTGCGGAGTCACGATCAATAGTTTAGATTAAGAGTTTAGCCGATTTAAGTACAGAATTGCATTAATTACCATATTATGAATGTATGCACGATTTTCGATGGAGATGTAATGATAATTAACGATGATATGAAAATAATACGAAATAATTGAAGGTAAATAAGGTTAAAGCGCGAATTAAATAAGTGGAAGGAACCGTATTAGATCGCTTGGTCTTGGTAAGGATCCCTTGGTACTAATTATGCTTGAAGACATGAGAACGAAATATGCAGTAATGTAGATGATGAACAGTAGGGAGCGAGAGCAAAGAGAGTATTTTATTGATATTGTAGATATAGAAGAGAATGTATGTTACAATGATTCGAAAACAAACACTATATATAGACTGTGCTAGGCAGCCGTTGGGTATGTAACCGCTGGGTAACCATTGCCCTTGTAACCATTCATTGAGTGGTTGCGTTTGAACAGGTAACTGTTCATTCAAATCACATCGATTTGGAGAGGCGTCACGCAACTGCCCTGGGCCTGCTCGTGGTAATCGCCTAGCCAGTCATCTGTCCGTTAGATGCCTGTCCGAGGAAATCTCTGCCCTTGCCACGTGGCAGACACATGTCCCGTGCTACGTGGCAGACACGTGTCACTCTTTTTAAGTGACGATGGTTTTTATCCAATACATATGTGTAAATAAAAATTTGAATATTCAAAAATATGAAAAGTACTATAAGCTGCAACTTTTCTCATATCAATATGATGAAAAAATTCATATTGTTGGTCAAAGCTCATGTACTTTGACTTTCGAAAAGCAAAAAGGTTAATCCTTTTCTAAACAGGGAGAGTAGTTGTCAAGATTTTTGCTGAATGCCTCACAAAGGAGAGCTCTTCCATTAAATAGAATAAATCAGCTATATGTATCCCTAAAGATTTGCTATTTAATCCCTAACAATCAGCTACATGTATCCCTAAATTTATTCTCTATAATTACAAAGATATGTACAACAATTAATTCTAATATTCCTAATATTACATAGAAATGGAAGGAAATTATTTCATGATCAGCTATTCATCATGCTAACATCTCCCCTCAAATTGATGATGGGGAATCAAAAACCATCAAGTTGCCTACTAGAAACTGATGGTGTTGTCGTGGCATGGATTTTTGAACACGTCAGCTTAAATCCTTCAATGTCCCTTTTACCGAAAAAAATTATTCTGCTTGGAAGTTTCAGTTTCAACTATTTTGTTACTGGAAAAGAATTATGGGACCGTATAAATGGAAGCGAACCTGCTCCTACTGATGCTGCAAAGTTACGCCAATGGAAGGTCAAAGATGCTCGGGTGATGATATGGATTTTAGGGTCAATTGACCCTCTTATTATTCTTAATCTGAAGCCATATAAGACTGCAAAAGACATGTGTGATTATCTACAAAAGGTTTACAATCAAGACAATAGTGCAAGACATTTTTAGTTGGAACATGAAATTGCTAATTAGTACTCTCAAGAAAATCTCTCTTTCAGAACTATTTTTTTGAATTTCAGAATTTATGGGCAGGATTTACTGATATTGTTTATGCTACTAAAAAGTATTGTAGTACAATCAAGTAGTTAGGGTCGGTGAGTTCCCAATTTCAAACATTTGAGTGAAATTTTTCAAACTATAGCCAAAACTTTTACTCTGTTTGGTCAAAACTTCTATGAAGCCAATCTCTCTCTCTCTCTCTCTCTCTCTCTCTCTCTCTCTCTCTCTTCTCTCTCTCTCTCTCTCTCTCTCTCTCTCTCTCTCTCTCTCTCTCTCTCTATATATATATATATATATATATATATATATAGAACAACAACAACAACAATAATAATAATAATGATAATAATAGAAAAGAAAATATCAACGGATAACACCCGAGCAACCCGTATCTATTTTAACTTCAAATTCTTATTACCCGAAATGAAATCCTGATCCAACTACCCATTTTATTTCCCCTTAACTGATGCCGCCACCTGCCAGCTACCATTGCTGTGGAATTCCCATCGCTAGTCACCGTACTTTTCTTCTCCTTTAGGGTGACACCTTTTCCTTCTTTTTCTCTTTTTCTTTTATCTCTCTTCTCCTTCCAAACTTTGCACCATTTCCAGATATGCCATGGAGTTTCTTCTACTTTGTTTTTTGTCTTCTTTAATTTTGGTAGTTTAGATGTATATTTAATGTATTTTTGTAGTTTTTAGAGTATCCACTGTATAATCAGTATATACTTAGTGAACATACACTGAGTATACCTATTATTATACATATTGTGTGTAATGGAGCGTACTGACTATATCTAGTACACATTATGTATGAAGGCGGAGGAGGAAATTTTTTTTTTAGATATTAGAGATGTTTGGTCAAAGTCTAAAAGTTGTTTTTGAGCAGCACAAGTAGTTTTTTATTATTGGGAAAAGCTATGGCGAGCTACAAATTTTTACT
Organism: Petunia x hybrida; assembly: GCA_037355625.1. NCBI lineage: Eukaryota > Viridiplantae > Streptophyta > Magnoliopsida > Solanales > Solanaceae > Petunia > Petunia x hybrida. The sequence continues at coordinate 1,776,972 of JBBBVM010000048.1, forward strand.
TCTCGAAAGAAGCAGAAGCAAGAAAATATCTTATCAAGACAAAAGTATCTGGACAAAACAAAATTTCTCAGACTATCTCTAATTAATTTAACACATATATCTCCAAAATATAAATACAACCATTTTCTCCTCTTCCTGTTTTTTCCTTAGCTATATTTGAATTGATTAAAAATCTAGAAGATATACTTTCTCATATTCTAAATATAAAATAGAAACTAAGAAATAGTCATTGATAAAAAATGTTTGAACCCTTTATCTAAATAATATTAATCATAAAATGAATTTTATCACTTTTTTTTTTTTTGTAATTTGACATTCAAAAAGTGTTTGAAAATATTTAATAATACAGACAGCTTAATCCCCAAAAGTAAAAATACTTTTTTAAAAATAAGCAGTTTTTTTTACTGCAGTTGGCCAAACATGTTGAAAACTGGCTAAGCCTAACTTCACATGTTCCCAACTTCAGACCTGAAGTTATGAAGTTCAATGGTAGACCGATGATCAAAAGTTTGACAGCACACTAAATGGAAAGTGATCACATCTTAAAAAGCATGGTCAAAATAGGTTGTTTATGGACCAGCGTCATTGCACAGCTGCTTTAATGGGCTTTTTACGTAAATATATAGGGGAAAGTGCACGAAATGCCACTTTTGCCACTGGTCTTTGGGCACAGGCCACTAATACCAAAACATTTAGTTTGTGGCCACTTTTGCTTAAAGAGATAGAACTTCAGTCCATAGGCCGGATTGAAGTTCAGTCCTTAAAGATTGAACTTCAATCCAGGGCCATATGGACTGAAGTTCAGTCCAGTCCTTAAGATGGAACTTCAGTCCATATGGCCATGGACTGAACTTCAGTCCATAGTATAGCCATGGACTGAAGTTCCATCTTTAAGGATTGAACTTCAGTCCATGGCCATACCATGGACTGAAGTTCAGTCCATGGCCATACCATGGACTGAAGTTCAGTCCATGGCCATATGGACTGAAGTTCAGTCTGGAACTTCAGTCCAGGGGCCGTATGGACTGAACTTCGGTCAATGAAAGTCAATATTTATTTAGTAAAGGCCCAAAAGTGGCCTCTAGTGTAAGACCAAAGAAAATAGTGGCCTCAAACCAAATACCAGTGTTAAAAGTGGCTGCTGGGCGAAATTTTTACAAATATATAATCCTAAGTATGAAAATTACAAAAAATACCAACATTATTCACTTTTCAGAAAATACTAACATTTTTTTACATGCTATACACATACTATATACATTTCCATTTTTCTAGCCGAGGGTCTATCAGAAACAGCCTCTCCACCTTGGTGGTGGTAAGGTCTGCGTACATCTCATCCTCCCCAGACCCCACTTATCGAATACACTGGATATGTTGTTGTTGTTGTTGTACTATATACATTTCCAACAAAACTAACAAAATATGATTTCTTCCTCCTTCTTCTTATTACCACCACCTGATGCTGCCACCTCAGTCGCCACAGCCAGCCACTGGGCACCCACTGAAAATTTTTTATTTTTATCTTTTGGATCTAAAAAATGAAATACACATTGATTTTTTTTAAAAAAAATTACAGTTTCAACATACATATAAACAAAAAGTACATGTAAATACACAAAAAATGGTCCCTTCAGGGACATCCGATAAAAAAAATACACAAAAAAATATGTTATACATACATTAGACACACACATTCATACAAGGATCTACAGATTTAAAAATTAAACATATAAATTTATGTCTGTCGCACTTACACTTGATAAACACACAAAAACATATACAAGAAAATACAATAGATACTCAGACATACATGTTCATGCAATTATATACACATACATACATTTGTGCACTTGTAAACTATTCCTGTACAAACGCAATATATACAGATTCTTACACCCGTATAAAACAAGACATACACTTTGTTCCGTCTTCAAACAACTACCAAGACATACGCATACACGGGTATACAAATGTATACACGTATATGCACATACAATACAAAATAAAAACAAAAAGAGTAGAAGCAGATCGGAGCTCCGAAAACCGCCACTAGAGCAACAACAAATTTCGACCAGTAACGAAGCAGATCGGGGCAAAGGATGAGCAGCTGCTGCAGCAAATCAGAGCAGTTTCAGCAGCAGAGCAGAACGCAACTACGTAGGTGAAGCGGGGCAGCAAAACGGCGGTGAAGGAGTAGCAGATCGGCGACGGAAAGAAACTTTTCTGGCGCAGGTGAGTGGGTGGAGGAAGGATGAGAGAAAGAGAGAAAAAAATTACGGTTAGGTATTAGAGATAAGGAAAAATGAAAAAATTGTATGTTTCGTAAAAATTATACAGTCGTTATGTTTTGTAATTTTTCAATAATATCAATATTTTTTATAATTTAACTGTTTAATGCATCAATTAGCGTAAAAATTTTTACTTTAATTGGTGCCACTTTGCAAGCACGATAGCTTCATCAAAATCAGTTTACAAAATTGCAGTTGAATTTTATTTAAACCTAATTCTAACTTCTTGGGACTGAGGTACAGCTTTTGAATGTTTTTTTGTCCTTTTTTTTTTTGAAGTCAGTATGGTCTCAACCTCAATTGGAGTTGGCTAAACTTTAGACAGAAAAAACTGAAAGTTGAAAAAACTACTATTATTCCACGGACTAAAGTTATAGCCTGTTTGGCCAAGCTTCTCGGAAGCAAAAAGTACTTTATTCAAGAAAAAAATGCTTTTGAAGTATTTTAAGGTCTTTGGCCAAAAGAAAAAAAAAAGCTTTTAAGAAGAAGCAGAAGCAGTTTTTCTACTGTTGCGGAGAAGCAACACAAGTTTTTTGCTTCTCCTCAAAAGCAGAAGCAGAAGCAGTTTGTTAATTTTTGAGACAAAAATATCATCATCAAAAATATTTATTTACCATACTATTTTTAATTATTTTAACTAATATATCTCTCAAATGTAAATAAAACTTTGTTCCCTGCTTCACTCTTTTGGTTTAACTTTATTCCTATTGATTAAAAATTATATTATATATTTTTATTTTATATTTTACACCTAAACTAAATGAAAATAAATAAATTAATTTAAGTATTTCATAAAAGTACCTAAACCTTTTGTACGTTTAAATAATATTAGTTGCAAATGAATCTTAATACTGTTGTATTGGGTAGAAATCGACCCGCGACGATTCGCTTCGGTGTGTGCAAATCCTGACGACCGAACACGTCACAGCAGGACAAATGCCGAAGCGATTGGATAAGTCGCCGAGGCCACGAAACCGAAGGTCGCTACCGAAGGCGAGCCGTAAGGTGAGCTTCGGTAGCATTCACCTCGGTCAAGCAGCAGGGCTAAGCCACCGAGGTCAATCATTCGCACCTCGGTGGATCTCCTCGGTTCAAGCGGCTTTGCAGCCCACTACTTTACCCCACTAACTCTCCCATTTAACGCTCAGATCGTGGGAGATGCTTCAGCTGCTAGTGGAGAACGTGGGCAAGGCCTCCATGCCTATAAATACTAGATCATTTTATATTGTAGGCATCCAGAATTTTGTACTGAAACACTGCCCAAATTTGTAATCACGTTCGTATATTGCAATACAGTTATTTTCTCGCTTTTTACATCTTTTTCACGTGTAATTCCAACTTTGATACGAAGAATTGCTTGTATCCGAATCCAAATTCGATTTGTACACCTAAACTGATTTAGGCCCATACAATTTGACGCCGTCTGTGGGGATATAAGCAGTAACGCTTTGTTCCAAGGTTCCACATCCGTTTTTTGTCAGAAGTTTGCGATTCAACGTTATGGCTGATAACAATAACAGTGGTAACAATAACGATCGGGTTGACGTTCCGTTGAACCAACAGCCCATCGCCCCAATGACAACCGAAGAATTCCAGATGTATGTTGTCACTACGCTAAGAGCTCTCCAAAGCAAACAGGATGAGCAGGATAGCATTAATGCCGAATTCCGCGCTTCGTTAGAGGCGAGGAATAGTGCTACCCCAAACAGCACCCAGCCTTCGGTTCCTGGCGGAGGCATCCCGCTCTTCGTTCCTCCGGGCGCGATAACAGGGGGACCTCACAACGGGGCCACGTCTGGGGGCTCGGGGAACAATCCGACTGCCACGCCACATTTCGAGACGGTTCCCACTGTGGCGGAGACAACGTCCTCGGTAGACGTTGAAAGAATGAGTAGGGAAATCGAGGCTCGCATTGAGGCGCGCGTGGAAAAGCGCCTCGAAGGCGTGCCTGGGATAACGAAGGAGGAAGACGACCTCGACATCGATCAATACAGGGAGCAGCCCTACAAGCCCGAAGCGGCTCCAGCCCCAACTCCCCCGGTCTTCAAACTTATATTCCTGAAGAAATATGATGGGACGACCGATCCCAAAGAGCACATGAGGGAAAATATGGCCATGGTGAAGAGCAACGACTTATCGGCTATGCAGCTCGAGTTGATGTTCTTGAAGAAGTTTGGTCAGTCGTTAGAGAAAGGGGCCATTCGGTGGTATTTGTGTTTGCCAGCGGGGTCGATTTCCTCATTTAAGGAAATGTCCAGCGCCTTTTTCAAGGCACACACCGGGGCGCAAAAGATCCTCCAGAGGAAGGAGGATATATGTGAGGTGAAGCAAAAACCCGGTGAACCACTTAAAGAATTTCTTGAGCGATTCCACGCTGAGCGCATGGAATTGCCTCGGATGGATGATACCTTGGCCATCATGGCATTTGAAAAGGGTATCAATAGTCGCAATTCCGGCGCTGCTGCTGAATTGCGTAAAGAATTACAACAATATCAGGTCCTGACGTGGGAGGATCTGCATAGACGTACTTACTCCAAAATTAGATTGGAAGAAGCTGAATTCAAGAACCGAGGTTACCATTTGCATAACCGAGGTGAATCTTCAAACCGCGCCGAGGCGCCACGAAGTAATTCGAAGGGGAGGTACGAACCTTACACTTCGACGAGGCAGCATGTCAGCCAGAGGTTGGGGAACACCCTCGGTAACTCATATCCAGCCTCTCACATAAGCCAAAGGCTCGGAGGGAAGGTTCAGCCCAATGTGAACCAAAGAAACCCCTCAAGCTCCGCTTCGGTCCCAAAAAAGGATCTCCCTCGGATCCAAGACTATAACTTCAACATATCGACCTCGGAGCTGGTCAATGTTGTCAAGGGGACAGCCGGGGTAAGGGTTCCCAAGGATATGAGGACCCCGGCGGACAAAAGAGACCACAATCTGCATTGTGAATTCCATGCGGATTATGGACACAGGACCGAGGACTGCAAAGCTTTGCGCCTCGAGGTAGCTCACCTGCTGAAGAAGGGAGTCTTGGCCGACTTCCTCACTGACAAAGGAAAAGATAATTTTTCCAAGAACCGAGGTAATGGGCAACCACCTCGGGCTCCACCCCCGGAAAGAGTAGTGAACGTTATAACCGGGGGGTCAGACATGAACAGCGTGAATTTCACCGCGGCCAAAAGATTTGCCAAGCTCTCCATCACCATGGAGAAAAGAACCTGAGTTGGAGGCTCGAGTAAAGACATTGTGTTCGATGACGATGACTGTGATGGGATGATGTTCCCTCATCACGACGTTCTAGTCATCATGTTGAGAATCAACGACTCTGACATCAAAAGAGTCTTGATCGACCCCGGTAGCTCAGTAAACATAATCAGCTACGGGGTTGTTAAGAAGATGTGGTTGAAGGGGGAAGTTGTTCCCAAATCAACAGTATTAGCTGGCTTCAATAACTCCACGGAGAAAACATTGGGTGAGATCACACTCAAAACATTCGCCGAGGGGGTTACCAAAGAAACACTGTTCCAAGTCATGCCCAAGGATCTAGCCTACAATGTGATCCTCGCAAGGCCATGGATCCACTCCATGGAGGCTGTCCCCTCCACTCTCCATCAAGTGATTAAATTCCCTACACCTTGGGGAGTTCGATCAATCAGAGGGGAACAACGTGTAGCAAGGGAGTGCTATTCGGTTGCGCTAAAGAGTGGAGTCGCCCCGATCGGGCCAAAGCAATAGCAACGACAGCAATCGGGGTCAAGCGGGGAAGACACCCGAGGAGAAATCGAAAAGGTCCCAGCTTGTATTCAAGAGCCTCGGAAACAAAAGGCCGAGGACTCAACTATTGAAGAGCTGGAGTCCTTCACTCTATTGAAAGATTTCCCCGACAGGAAAGTGTTTATCGGCTCGGAGTTGGACCCGGAGTCGAAAAGAGCGATTATAGAAGTTTTGAAGTCCAACCATGATTGTTTTGCTTGGTCACATTCAGACATGACGGGTATCGATCCGGAGACCATGACCCACAAACTAAATGTAGATCCAAAATTTACCCCGGTGAAGTAGAAGAAAAGACCTCACACCGGGGTCAAAAAGAGGGCAATCGAGGATGAGACCGCCAAATTGCAAGAAAACGGATTCATCAGAGAAGTGAAATACCCTGAGTGGCTAGCCAATGTTGTAGTTGTACCGAAGAAGAATGGCAAATGGAGAATGTGCGTAGATTACACTGATCTAAATAAAGCTTGCCCCAAAGATTCATATCTATTACCACAAATTGACAGGTTAATAGATTCCACGGCTGGACATAAACTATTGACCTTCTTGGATGCATATTCGGGCTATAATCAAATTCTCATGGACCCGAAGGACGAAGAGAAGACCTCGTTCATCACTGACCGAGGTACTTTCTGTTACAAAGTGATGCCCTTCGGTCTGAAGAATGCCGGGGTGGCATACCAAAGATTGGTGTGTCGCATGTTTAATGAATATATTGGAAAGTCTATGGAGGTCTACATAGACGATATGCTTATCAAATCGATCCAAATGGAGGATCACTTGAATCATCTGAGGGAAGCCTTCGCTGTGTTGAGGCAATATGTCATGAAGCTGAATCCTGAGAAGTGCACCTTCGGCGTTGGATCGGGCAAGTTCTTGGGCTTCATTGTCTCTGAACGAGGCATCAAGGCTAATCCTGACAAAATCAGAGCTATCGAAGAGATCCCCGAGGAGCTAACTGGGGTGAAAGAAGTTCAACGCTTGACTGGCCGAATCGCCGCCTTGAGTCGATTTATCTCAAGGTCCTCAGAGCGATGCCACATTTTTTTCTCCGTTTTGAGAAAAAACAATCACTTCGAATGGACACCGGAGTGTAAACAAGCGTTGAAAGATTTGAAGCAATACTTGGCTAACGCACCGTTGCTTGCCAAGCCAAAAGAAGGTGAGACATTGCTAGTTTACTTGGCGGTGTCCGAGGTGTCAGTCAGTGCTGTGCTGGTTCGGGAAGAAGATGGAAAACAACAGCCCATCTACTATGTGAGCAAGACACTCCTCGACGCTGAAACCAGGTATCCACACTTGGAGAAATTAGCCCTTGCTTTACTTGTTACTGCTCGGAAGCTAAGACCCTACTTTCAATGTCACCCAATAGCAGTAGTTTCGACCTTCCCTTTAAGAAATATTTTGCATAAACCGGAGTTATCGGGGAGGCTATCAAAATGGGCGGTAGAGTTAAGCGAGTATAACATCACCTATCAGCCTCGGACTGCTATTAAGTCTCAAGTCTTGGTAGACTTCGTGGCCGATTTTAGTATTGGAATTTTGCCCGAGGCTGAAAAGGAAAACTCTATGGCGAAGGGAGCCTCCCCGGGGCTATGGATACTTTACACCGATGGAGCAACAAACTCCAAAGGTTCGGGGCTAGGCATAGTTTTGAGAGCACCTACCGGGAAGAAAGTCAGGCACTCGGTTCGATTCAAGAAAGTAACCAACAACGAGGCAGAATATGAGGCAGCTCTAGCAGGTTTGGAGCTGGCTAAGGAAATGGGGGTTGAAAGAATCGAATTGAGGTGTGATTCACAGTTGGTAGTGAACCAGGTCCTCGATGATTATACGGCTCGTGAGCCCAGAATGCAATTATACTTGGATCGGGCACAAAGAATCTTGGCCCAATTCCAAGAATGGCAAGTTAAACAAGTGCCTCGGGAGGAGAATACCGAGGCCGATGCTTTGGCGAATCTTGGTTCGACGATCGACGAGACCCACTCGGGAACTGACTCAGTGGTTCGGTTGCTATCCGCACAAATGAGGGAGATGAAATTGCAAGTTAATTCAGTGGATAATCGATGGGATTAGCGAAGTAAGTTCATCTCCTACATCAACTTGGGGACTGTCCCCCAAGATAAAAAGGAAGCAAGGAAGCTAAGGACCCAAGCGGCCTCGTATCACATGATCGAGGGTAATCTCGACAAGAGGTTATATTACGGCCCGATGGCCAAATGTTTGGGTCCCGATGAGGCAAGGTATGTAATGGCCGAAGTGCATGAAGGCGAGTGTGGCAACCACTCAGGGGGAAAGTCCTTGGTGCGTAAGTTATTGAGAGCCGGGTATTATTGGCCCACAATCAGTGCCGATGTGAAGGCCTTCGTGCAGAAATGTGACAAGTGCCAACGCCATGGGCGGATGATCCACCAACAGGCCGAGCCTCTACATTCAGTGGTGTCGCCATGGCCCTTCATGAAATGGGGAATGGACGTTGTTGGACCGTTGCCCAAGGGAAAATGTGGTGTTCGTTTCATCTTAGTGTTAACCGATTACTTCACCAAATGGGTGGAAGCAGCGGCTCTCACCGAGGTAAAGCAAAAGCAAGTAATCGATTTCATCAAAAAGAACATCATCTACAGGTTCGATGTCCCAAGAGATAGCTTGCGACAACGGTAAGCAATTCATGGAGGCAGCTATCACTGATTTCTTCAAGCAATGGGGATCAAAAGAATTGCCTCGACTCCCTATCACCCAAGTGCCAATGGCCAAGCTGAGTCTTCGAACAGGATCATAATTGAAAATTTGAAGAAAAGACTCGACGAGAAAAAAGGTCCTTGGCCCGAGGAGCTGCCCGGAGTGCGATGGGCCATGCGAACAACGGAGAAGAACAGCACCGGTGAGACTCCTTTCTCACTAGTCTATGGTATGGATTCTCTCATCCCCGTAGAAGTGGGCGAACCAAGTCTTCGGTACGCCCATACAGCCGAGGACGCTAACCAAGAAGCAATGCGTATTGAACTAGATTTGCTCGAAGAGAAAAGGGAGTTAGCTTTGGTTCGGCTAGTTGCCCACAAAAGGCAAATCGAGGCTTACCTCAACAGGAAAGCCAAGCTAAGAGACTTCAAGGTTGGAGATTATGTGCTGAAAACTGTGAACCAATCAACGAAGGAAGATAACGGGGGGAAGCTCATTGCAAATTGGGAAGGACCCTACAGGGTCAAGGCAATTGTTGGAAAAGGCTCCTACCAAATTGAGAGTCTGCAAGGAGAGCCCGAACCTCTGAATTGGAATATTTCCAATCTGAAGCGGTACTACTTCTAGTCGAGGTAAATACTTTTCAATCTTTTTAAATCAAATAGCCCCGAGCCGGACAACGCTCCCATGGCATTGATCGAAAATGTACTAACTTACTCCTCGTTCCATCTTATTGCTTGACCTTTTCAGGAAGCTAACCGAACCGTCTTCAGTGCTCGGATCTTCATCAAGATTCACAACCGAACACTGGGGGGGGGGAGTGAGAAGGGTTGATATCGAGGTCGACATCGAGCCTCCCAACCGAAGCTTATCTATCCGACAACCGGGGACTTACGCCCGAGGATTAGATTTAGTACATTGTAAATTAGCCCGGTAGTGGCATATTGTCAATTTGCTTTTATTAAAAATTTGTGTTTTACCGAAGGTCCGTTTCGACTTGGTTTTATGTACATAGCCGACTTCTGGCTCGTCGATATCAATAAAATGACTTTGGTTTCATTCATTTTATCTGTGTGAATCCTGCATTCTGAAGCTACACAATGCATCGACTCGAGAACGAGACGTCGTTCTAAGTTTGCATCGATTAAATTTAGTTGAGCCTTGCAAGCATATTATTCATTTTTTTCCGGCAAAGTGTTCGGTATATGTGAAAGCCAACATTCAAAATAAAGGCACGAATAGTCTTTCATTAAAAAGCCCGAAGGTTGAGTGTTTACATTCAAAAACGACCCGAAGCTCCAAAATACAAGCATAAAAGCCCGAAGGCTTACAAAAATAATGCTATAAGAAGTCTATGCCTCGGGAGAATCGCCTCCACCCTCGGAGCCCCCTTCGGCATCCTCATCCTCTTCTTCCTCTTCGTCACCGCTCGAGGCCTCACTTGATGGAAGTTCATCAATAATGGCTTGGGCCTCCGCCGATTTGACCTCGGCTCTTGCGATCTTCTCATCCAGGTTGATCTCCCCGGCGCGGCATCGCTTGAGCAGCTTCAACCGAGACTTGATGATGGCCCATCGCTTGTCCAGCTCGGCCCTCTTGACCTTGAATGCAGCCCTATTCTTTCGATCGGCGATTTCGTCCCGAAGGGCTTCAATCTCAGCATCTTTAGCTAGAAGCTTGGAGTTTTCACCCTCCAACTTCTTGATATGAAGCACATGCTTCCTCAGCTGCTCATGATGCTGCTTGGCCATTTCCAAAGCTTCGGCCTTCGCTTGGGTCAGCTCGGCGCTTAATCTCGTAGCCTCGGGTTCTAGCCTCGAGCGCTCAACTTGAAAGCCATCGCCGAGGGCCTTGATTTTGGCCTCGGAGGTAGCCTCAGCTTCACGCAGATCGGACTGGGACTTGGACAAATCAGCTTTAAATGTAGCTATTTGCGTGTTGAAGTTATCCCTTTGCCTGTCCCAAGAGCGAGCCACGCGCCGGACCTCTACGTCTCTTATTGTTTCAACCTCGAGTGCCCTCAGCGACAGAACGAAGCCCTAAAAGAAACCAACCAAAGAGTCAGAATCAGCCAGCCGAGGGAAAAGGGCAAAATTAAAGAAACAAGTCACTTACTCTCAGAGCGTTGGCGGCGATAGTGTGGTGCAACGTGCCTTGGGAGAAGTTTTGCACAATGCTATCCTCCACAGGGCCAAGCAGAGGCATGAGGCTTAGTATATCACCACGGGTGCCCTCTAGAAGGTTCGAGGAGGATGGCACTTCCAGCTTCCGAAGAGATCCAATTGAGGATGAAATCCTCGCGGGCTCGGACTGCGCCTTAATCGCCCCGGTGCCAACCCCTCCCTCGGCAGCCATAGCACTAGCCTCTCCAACCTTGGCCTTGCCCTGAGCTTTGGCGACCGCAGCCTCAGTTTCCAGCTCTTGATCCTCGAGGTCAACCACCTCAACTACCTCTCGAGCTGTTAGGCTCCTAGCAATACCGTCATCGCGCTCGTCGATCAGCCTTCGGTGCCCCTTACTTGCTGTCTCGAGTTGGGAAGGAATTCCCGCCTCGGTGCGAGGAGTCACCGAGCGAGAGGGCTTCTTTGAAGTTGCCCTCTTCCTCTTCACGCCTGCAACGAGGGAAGAAGTTAAAGAGTAAGAAAGCGAAAAAGGAACGATATTTGATGATATTAACCGAAGACGAATGTTACCTTTAGAGGTCCCTTGATCGGAGGCCCCCTTTGAAACTTTTGAAGACTTGGAAGCCTTCAACCCCTTGTATTCTCCAGCCACCGCAGCCAGATCATCATCCGACTCGGTCTCCTCTCCATCTTTCTTTTTTTCCTCCTGCTTCTTCTTCTTATTCTTCTTAGTGTTGGCGGCATGGTTTGGAAAACCTAGCACCGAGAGAAGGAAAGTCAGAAAAACAAAATCAAAATCCCAAAACGACCCACCTATCAAAGCATCACCCAAAACTTACCGTGCCTCTTGCACTGCCAACCAAATTTGGCGGCCATCTTCATCCATATCCTCTCAGGGCGTTTGAGAGCCCCGGTCATCACCTTGACCCACGCAGTCAAACCTGCCGGGGGCACGATGTCTACCTTGTTGGCTGAAGAAACAATGAAGGAACGAAATTAGTAAAGTATGGATAAATCACCGAAGGGTAAGTTATGAAAGGAGGAATACTTACGTGTGTTATTCCACCGCTCGGGGAAATTAGGTTCGGCGGATAAGACCTTTGTCTCCAGCAAAATGTAACGATCGCACCAACCCCAGTCCCCGTGGTCCTCACTCTTGTGAAGGAGGCCAAACTTGCTTCGGTTATTCAGCGCCACGACCCCGGCCTTATGAAAGTAGGGGTAGTAGAGTGAGATGAGGTGTTGGAAAGTGAAATCTACCCCGGCTTTCGTGCTCAACCAGTCCATGCATTGGACCACCCTCCAAACACCGAGGCCGAGTTGAGCCAAACATAAGTTGTAGGCCCGGCAAAAGTCGTCTATCACTTTATGAACCGAGAGGGAGAAGCCGAGGGTGAAGGGATAAGTGTAAGCGAAGGAAAACCCCTCGATGTTGTGACACACCCGGCTCGTTGGATCAGGAATGACAACTTTCACCTCGGGCGCGAATTGACACTCCCTCCGAACCCACTCAATATGAGCTTCAGTTATGCGGGTCGGGGTGGTATTTACAGGAATATTCCTGTTTTTCTCCTCCTGGTCGGCTGTTTGAGCTTGCAACTTCAAGTCCTTGCCGTTGTCGAAGTGGGAGAGAATAATCTGATGGGGCTCGAGCTCTTGCTCTAGGGGAATTGATGGTCCTGAGAAGCCCCTCTCGGCGACATTACCGCCCTCGGCCTCGACCTCGGCATCATCACCCTCGCCATCACCCCCGTCGTCATCACCTCTGAGGAGGGCGTCACTAAAGTTACCCATCATGACGTCGTCGAGCATGGCGTCATCCTCCTCTCCCATATCAGCCTCTTCCTTCTCCACTGCCAAGTTGCGCATAGCCCTAGCCTTGCGGCGCTTCAGGCCCCCAACACCAGATGACACCTCTCCACCTTCCGCCGCTGCCGTTGGAACCGCAGGAGTAGTGGCGGCGACGTCGCCACTAACAATGGCCATAGCCAAGGGCGGAGCTCGCACCCTATCACCTGAGTCACTTGAGTCTTGTCTAGATATGGTGGTAGACATGGTGGCGATTTAAGGGTTAGAGTTTTCTTGAAGTTTGAGATTAAAGGAAGTATGAAATGTGTTTTTTTCTTTTTTGGCACTGTTAATCGCTCAAGATGAAAGTGGAGAGAGAGGTTTGGTAGGGAGGTATTTATATGTTTGGGAAAGGCAAGTGGAAAAAGTCATCATTGTTAAGTTGGAAGAAACAAAAATTACGGCGTGACCGTTCGGGCAACCGGTGGATGAACGCCACGTGTCCAATGGAAGCGGCCTGATGGGACGCAAGCCGTTGCCAAGCTTTGAAACGCTTGGATAAGATCGAGCCACGTCACTTTCCCGCTAAACTTCATTCCACTCCTCGGTTACCTCGGTAGGCAACCGAGGAGTGGGGGGACTATCTGTATTGGGTAGAAATCGACCCGCGACGATTCGCTTCGGTGTGTGCAAATCCTGATGACCGAACACGTCACAGCAGGACAAATGCCGAAGCGATTGGATAAGTCGCCGAGGCCACGAAACCGAAGGTCGCTACCGAAGGCGAGCCGTAAGCTGAGATTCGGTAGCATTCACCTCGGTCAAGCAGCAGGGCCAAGCCACCGAGGTCAATCATTCGTACCTCGGTGGATCCCCTCGGTTCAAGCGGCTTTGCAGCTCACTACTTTACCCCACTAACTCCCTCATTTAATGCTCAGATCGTGGGAGATGCTTCAGCTGCTAGTGGAGAACGTGGGCAAGGCCTCCATGCCTATAAATACTAGATCATTTTGTATTGTAGGCATCCAGAATTTTGTACTGAAACGCTGCCCAAATTTGTAATCACGTTCGTATATTGTAATACAGTTATTTTCTCGCTTTTTACATCTTTTTCACGTGTAATTCCAACTTTGATACGAAGAATTGCTTGTATCCGAATCCAAATTCGATTTGTACACCTAAACTGATTTAGGCCCATACAACTGTCCTTTTTGTAATTTGACACTCAAAAGTAGTTTCTGTAAAGATGATCGCAAATACAATTTGTTTTAAAAAAATATTTATCAAATGAGTTGCCAACACAAACTGCTTATTCTTTAAAAGCACTTATTTGAGAAGTACTTCTAATCAAAGTACTTTTCCAAATAAGTAGTTTCTGACAACTTAGCCGAATAGTTTTTTAATCTCAATTTCAAATCTTTAAGACTGAAATTGAGTGACTATGCTTTTATTTAAAAAGTGATTGCACATTAAATAGCACTAGGCTAATAAGTTTCGGCAAAATTTTTACCCAGGTGATAGGGTAGGTAAACGAGATAATTGACCCCAAAGTCAAGATTTGGGATGAGAAAGGTTAGTGCTAAAATAAAGTCGGAAGACAAACTGATCGAGTCAAGAAGAATAGAAGAAAAGAATAACAGTAAGAATGTGACAGCTGATAAGAAAGTTGTGGATGGGATACAGCCACCAAATGAAGCTCATTTTGGAGCGACACATTTCCTATCTAATGGGATCCACGATATCCCATATTCTTTTCTCCTTTTCAATATTTCTCCCTCAGCAACCTGCTTTGAACGATTTATCAAAGAGCCATTTATTTTTATTAAGATTTACATAGCTAAATGCATATCTGAATATTAGTAAGATGTTGTCATTGAATCTGAATATTGAATCATTATGACTTTTTGTTTTTTCAACATCTGTCTGCAACCTGCTTTGGACGACTTACTAAATCGAATTCGCATGGCATAAAGCTCATAAAATAATTTCTAATAAAGTGAATTTATTCTCGAATTTTAAATCAGAAATCTCTATTTAAGAGTTGAGAAAGTCTATCAATTCCACCACCTTACAACTTGTTTGGATGATTGTAAGTTGTTAGCTAATTATTGTATTATATACTGTTACTTAAAGTAACGCATATCCAACATTCGTTGTTGCTGAAAGTATGATAGGATGAGAACAGATATATATGCTTCACCAATGTGCAAATCTATGGTATTTGGAATCCAAAATTTTTAAATAGTCAATGTTATAATACTTGTATACTAGTAATATTGACTATCTAAATATTTATTCTCATTTAGTGTGCATATAAAATCATATAATTTAACTTTAACGATATAAACTAAGAAATTCATAATAAAGAAATGATTAAGTGATAAATCTATTTTTAAAAGACATGCTCCTTCAATTAATTGGAGGGGAAGGATGAATATCACTCAGAGGAGATTATTAATATAATGTCACTTATAAACTTATTTTTCCCTAATTTATAATCTCAGTAAGAAAGTTATGAGAGGGAATTTATTTTCCCAAAATAAAATGTTTTCCAAAGAGACCTGCCAAACAATATTCCATATCAAAGAGGATATATTTCTTGAGTCCAAGTTACAAAGATTCAATGGTGTTTTCACCTGCCATAGTTCCATTGGTCACGACAGTTGCAAGAATATGCTTATCATGATTGGTGAATGATGACACAACAAGTGGGAACCCATTGAACTGTAGTATGGGTTCTTCTACTTTCTTTAATTCTAGCAAGACTCTTACCTTTTAAAAAATGACAGCTGGATATTTAAAGTTGGATAATAATTAGTATATACAATATTAAAGATGGAGCCAGCATAAGTATTATCATCCTCTGTTTTTGGGAGGCAAAGTTCCAAGAGTTTAGTGATTATTAAAACAAAAGTCCTACTTCCCTTACTAGGGTTTCACTTGTAGCCACTTCTACTCATTATTAGAACAAGGAGCGTTTACCATAATATATATATATATATATATATATATATATATATATATATATATATATATATATATAATGTTTAGTAATATTAGTGTTTCTTTAAAAGTTGGCTTGTTACTTATCCGCACCGAGTGTTTACACCCGATCAATGAGCAAACGCCACATGTCCCTTTATTTAGCTACAACTATTACTATTTAACCATAGTTAACAACTTAACACCATATATTTTGTACATACTCACTTAGTTAATAATATAAAATAATTAAATAATCTAATTAATTACCTTCTAGCTCCCATGTAAGATTAACGTCATAGCATACTTGGGCGTCCATTAACAACATTCCAATTAAAGGCTTTCCTACCATTTGAGTTTCTCTTCTAACTTAGCAATATTAATATTGTTTAGTCATAGATACCTATCCAGTAAGATAGTATTTCTATTACTTCTCCTTCATTATCCAGGTTTTCTTTCTTCTTTAGTTCTTTTCCATGTAAACTTATGCTCTTTTTTACACCAGCAAAGTTCACTCTTTTATGAGCAGAAGCAATAGCATTAATATTTCAACTTGCAAAGGATATGCCAATTCCTTTATGCCTATCTCGCTTAATTAAAACTCCAAACGATTATTTAATTTTTGGAATTACCCCTTTTGATTCCAAGGGAAAAGAATTAATGTTTAAAAAGTATGGTTTTAATTTTGTCTTAAGATAAACAAGTAGATTACTAGACGAAGAGTAATAAGAAATAATATAGAGATGACGGTAAAATAACCCCGATGTTTAGGTTATTTTCTCATTCATTTTTAATATTTTATATATTAATAATAGGACTTCTAATTAAGGATCATTAATTTATCTTCTATGGTTAAACTAACTGCAATAGGTGTATACATCCGGTGCGGGTAAGTTTTTACCCTTATTAGTTGTTACTTGTTACATAGGATAGGAGCAGTAATTTCTTCTATTTGCCCCTTTCCCACAAGAAAAAGCTTTGCCTATGAGTTCTAAGAGCCTTATTCTGCCAATATCTAATTAGTTGTTTAATATTCATCTTTTGGATTTAATTATGTGTTGGAATAGGAGATATATTGTAAACCAATCTTTCCTTTGTTGCTAGTTTCCTCATAATTTTGTCATATCCACTCCAGCTCCACCTGCATGCACCATAGCCCAAAAAGAGAAGGTTTTAAATTGTTATGGTATTTATTCTATCTAATTACTAAAACAAAACACATGAATTGCATAATGTTAATTTGTTATGCATCTTAACTTTAAGATATTATGTCACAAGATATATTCTTGTACAAACCCTTTCAAATTTATGAGAAAAGAAGAATCTAAATCTATAACTTTTTAAAAGATTCCACCAATATTCTCATTTACTCTTATAACAAGTACAAGAAGCACATTATTTAATAGAAAATTAAAATAAGATGGTTTATTCGTCATTCAATTAATTAAAGAAGATTAAGACCTTAACAATTAGGTTAACTGACATGACGATGACGTGATATGGATATATGCTTGTGAACACAAATGATTCATCAAGATCAAGACAATCAATCACAAAGGATAGTAATCTTTTCTCCACATGGTTTGATTATTTGTTTACACTAAGCATCAAATCTATTTAAGCCCCCACAAAATAGAATTTGTACTTTTTAAAGAGGAAATCTAAAGGGTAATGTGTTAAATTCTCCCAGACTGCGCATTTGGACGAATTACTTTTCAGCATTTTTCAAAGGTTCCTTTCCCTTTTTTCACATTATTGTGGTTAAATAAATATATAGCATAAATGCTTTAAGATGCTTTTGCGCCGTACGCGTGGTTTCGCGTAAGTGAAGTGTGCTCATCTTATTGGTTCATATATTTATATAATAACTATCTCTAACTTAATTCACAATATTTTACTTTTATCTTAGTGATTTTCACTAATATACACCATCCCTGAAAAAATAAAATATAATTTTATGGGCACCCAAAAGAGAATTATAGGTTAAAGTAATCATAAAAATAAGATAAATAAAGTCTTGTGTTTACCAATAAAAAAAAGAAGATAAATCCACCGCTACGACATAGAAAGATAATTTGATAGTGTGCATTGTCGGGTTTTAGAGAAGCAAATATTGTGACTGATATCTTAGCCAAAGAAGCAGCTTACTCATGCCAAAATAAGATTTTTCAAAATGCTCAACTTATATTCCTAAAGAGGCTATTGGAGCATTCAGGATGGATAAAGTCGAAATAACTAATTTTATAGGATTGGACAGAGTGAGAAGGGCATAGGGTAAGTTATTATTGAACAAATGATGAATCTGATTTGGCTCACATTCAACATTTGTTCAAATTCATTTTTTGAGAGCTGAATAGTGTGGAGTGACCCTTCTTTATTTTTAGCCTGCTGCATTGTATAAGAAGTGTACTTCATCAAGTACTTTGTTAGTTTGTTAACTATCAACTGTCTTTTGTATCTGCGGGTTTTATCTATATACTAGTAGGGGTCTGCCAAACCCCCCTCCACCCCAAGGAGGTTTATAATAAAATAAAATAAAAAAGTTAGAGCCCGGTTGGGTGAGTTAATAGCGAAAAGTAGATGATAAATACCTGATTAAAAGTAGCTAATAAGTAGCTGAAAATGTGAAATAAGTGTTTGGGTAAAGTGCTAAAATTGAGAATAATTTGAAGGCGCCGGTGGCAACTAGATCAACGGGTTATTGCTTCAAGAGAATCGCAGTTCACTATGAATCTTTAGGTACTTTTTATTAGATTTTTGGACACTATCTAATAGTAAGAAGTCTAAAAAAATAAATTAAAATAATTAATTTAAATTTAGGGTTTGTGTTTAAACAATACTTTTATAATAATTAAAGTTATTAGGTAAAATAGAATAAAAAATTTGGTTAAATGCAATCAGCTTATAAGCTATAAGCTATAAGCCATAAGTTAGGCAGTGCTTATAAGCACTTTTTGAAGTTACCAAACACTTCAAAGCAACTTATAAGCTCTTTTTTAGCTTACAAGCTGCTTTGAAGTGTTTGGTAACTTCAAAAAGTGCTCATAAGCACTGCCTAACTTATAACTTAGAGCCCGTTTGGATTAGCTTAAAATATTAGCTTTTAACTTTTAAGTGTTGGAGCTTATTTTATAAATAAGCAGTTATATATTTGGATAAAAGTTCTGAAATTGAAAAAGAAGTTGCAGAGGTGTTTGGTAAAAAAAAAATACTGTTTTATGTTAAAAGATTGAAATATACTTAAAATAAATTATTTTTTTTTTAAAAAAGGGAGGATAATCTAGGGCCTTTGTTAATCAGGGTATTTGTGAAATTAGAAAAAATTATAAGGTATAAAATATAAAATACTTGGTCAACCGATTACAGCTTTTAAGTTAGAGTCAAAAAGTTAGGATTACCCAGCTTCTTGCTTTTGGCTTTTTTGTTTATAACTTACCAAACACTTCTATCAGCTAAAAGTAGCTTATAAGCTGGTTTGACCAGCTTTTAAGCCCACCCAAACACTCTCTTATAGAATATAAGCTGCTTATAAGCTCACCCAAACAGGCTCTTAATCTGTTTCATCAAAAGGGATGTGCTTAATAAGTTATAATCCACGATTATTTTAGCTTAAAATCGCTTTTAATTTGACCAAGTACTTTATTATTTTATTCTTCAAATATTTTGTAATGTTGGAATATCGTTCTCATAACAAAACTCATAACTCCATCTTCATTCCATTTTATCCATTTTGTAAAAATTTTACAAATATAATCGTTATAAAAAAAAAAGTTTGTCATTCTTTTACCATCCATTACTTATTATCAATTTCAGCTAATACAAAATTGCTTATCTCTTAAACCTAAAAGTGCTTTTCAAAACTTGTTTTTTATCCCCAGTAATCAACAAATCCGCTCATTGTATACTTACTAGCACTGAGGTTATGCTTCAAATAGGGAAGGATGATTAACTCAACATACATTATCGCATGAACTAATTATTCCGATGGAAATAGTGTCAAGGAAAGATCTATAATGCTAATGCTACATTTGATAGCATTAAATTGTTTAAGTAAAAGAACTAAAAACTTCTAAATTTGAAGATCTTAAATAGAAATGTTTACACACACTTGTCTCTGATCTTGGTGTAAAGTGCAAACCCTAAGTACTACTACTAGCTAGTATATGTGTGCACAGAGTTAGTCTTTTCTAGTATGTGTGTGTGTTTTTGGACCACCAAATGGTTGCAATTAACAAGTTTTTGGACCACAAATTGGTTGCAGTTAACAAGTAATATTTCTAGAGTATATGAAAATGTTATGTATAATCTTAATTATTAAAGCATATTTAGTTTCTTTCTCATCTCACTAAAAGAAGAGAATTTCATCCAAAAGAATGGGTGTGTATCAGCTTTTTATCCAAATGGCGTGAGAACTCAGAGTGGCTTGTGCATGTAATCCTCTTGTCATGAACTGAGAAACTCTTCTGTCCATATTAGGTCAATAAAGTTTTATGGATGACCACACTAGTCCAGAGATAAAAGCTTATAAAGGATAGGGTAGCCACTAAATAATAAAAATTATTAAAATTTAGACGACGCATTGGTAAGAGTAACTTGAATTTCTGGAGGTCTGTCGTAAATATATATAACAAAAGTATCAGCGCTGGGTTTATATTTGAATGGACGTTCACTTATACTCGTCTTTTATAGGCAAGACTCATGTTCAATTTACAAGAGTTGATACCAAAGCGTAGTTTGATCAAACACTTGAGGCAGCGATTAAGAAAAAAAATAATGTCATTCATGACTAATAGTAATTAACTCGCCTAAAGGGGCCAGAAGTGGTGCCAAATGTGACCAACAAGATAGTTGCCACGACTAAAGAAAAAAGAATACTCCGTAAAATGGTTATCCCTGACCAACACAACTAGATAGAGAGTGCCAGAACTGGTGGCCTAGATCTAGAAAGTAGTACTAACCTTGACAAACTGAGGTCGTCGATCCTCAACGTTAGGGAAATCGATTGGGTCTTCATACATTGCAAATAGTAGTAATAATATTTTATTGGTTCCGAGCTGCCTTTTTTTAATAGTTTTATTGGTAGGGAGACTCTCACTTAATATGCTATTCTTTTGGGTTGGACTATATGCTCAGTCGATAACACGCACATATAAAGATATTTTGTCAAAATACATAAAATATTCAAGTTATACCATAAAGAGACACATTTATATTCCCTACATGATGGATCTGCCCTTGTTTTCATCCTATATAAAGACCATAAGACTGCACACCATTTCCTCACAAATAAAAATCTTTGTTCCTTTCTTATGGAACAGTAGATTGTAGCAATTCTTTGTACCCTAACCCTAGGGTTATTCAGTTCTTCATCAAGTGGTACAAATTTCATTCTTGAAGTCCAGAGACCTGAATCCAAGATTCACATAATTAAAAGGGGTAATTAGGGAGGTGACAGAAGAGAGTGAGCACACATGGTGTTTTCTTTCATGATATATTCATGTTTGAAGCTATGAGTGCTCACCCTCTTTCTGTCACCCACCTCTCTCTCTCTAGAACTGAGATATTACAATTTTATTTTATTTTTTGGAAAAAAAAAAGTTATTTGCATAGATGTCTTGTCCCACCGTGCGATTTCAGTGGTTTTGTTGTTATATTTGCATTTATTTCTTCCTATGGGTTTATCAATATATATTTTTATGGAAATTTGCAGTTCTTTAAATAATCTGCATATATTCATCTCAGTTCTTTCCTTCTCATCCTTTTCATGCTCAAGGTTACGGAGAGGACAGAAGCAGATCCTTGAGTTAAACTTGATGGATCCACTTTTGAAATTTTTGCTCATATTATTTTGAAATATTGGTTTAAAATTTAATAGTTATTAAACTTTTACTAGATATTTTAACAGTATATTTTTATGCTCCTGTGTCAAAAATATTGGGTTTAATTTGTGCAGTGTCTATGTTTTCTTTAGGAAATTTTCAGCAATTCAACAGGAAAATCCAAGAGAATTGCGGTATAGTCTTGGGTTCAGATCTCTTGATCTTTTGCCTTAGAAATTGAATAAGAGTATAGTGTTTAGGTCTTCTAGCTTTCTGCAAAGAGACCTACAATTAGGGAATACTCGATTTTTTCCTCGTTTCGGTATTTATTTTTTGCTAACCAATACTTTATATATGGAACAAAATACTAAAAATTTTGCAATTCCAATTTAATATGATACATAGATATTTCTTTAGTATAATATAATTATGGAAAACAAACAAATTTCTAGTGTTTGTTAAATTTTCAAACATCACATGTGTGAGCATAGTAATTCAGAATTAAAGAGTTTATATGTCATGCATAACTGGTTAAATTGCACTCACAGCAAGAAAACTTGGAAGGTTTACCTCACCCCCCAGTTCATGTTGCAATAAACCCTAGTAGTTTAATTAGCATAGTCACCGACACATTTCTAAATGAGTTTGTAAAGTACACTTGCACAATAAAAAAAGAATCACATTATGAATTCTTTTTCTTTTTATGTTTATTGAACCGAGCTTCAGTCAAGATTGTACATTGTTTTAGAGAGGCTAATGAAGTGGCCGATGCTCTTGGAAAATATGCAACTACAATTGAGGGTGAAGCATTCTTTCTCAATTATTAGCAGCTACCTGGAAAAGCAAAGGGACCCTATCAGTTGAATAAGTGTCAACTTCCAAGTGTTAGGATTAGATATGATAAGTCAAATTTTTTTGTAAGCTAATGGCCTTAGTTTATCTTGAGGAAACTACAAAGTGTATAGGTATTTCCTCCATTTTTTGCTAGATTGTTTGTAAACAATCAGTGTCAGTGTTGTACTTGTGAGGATTGGCCAAGTCCACCTCTGATCTGATCTTAAAAAAAAATATGACATCCAGTTGAGGAATTGTTCTAATATGCCAAATCTGACTAAAACACACCAAAAATAATTTTTTGACTTTACAATTATAGTGGAAATAGTTGAACGATTATAAGTGAAAATAATCATTAAAAATTTATATGGTTTCCCCGATTAAGCATAACAGTTACTCCAGTTGGCAATTCCAAATTCCGACTATTTGGAAAGGTTTTATGGAAATTCACCATGTTATAGTTTGTACTTTGTACTATGAAGTATTAGTTGAATGTTTTCGTCCTTCACATCTTTTACGAACTCTATCCCAATTTTTCTGTCACTCTTTCATATGAAATCATTTTTAAGTTCTATACAATTTTCAAGAGTTCAAATTTAAATTATTAATGAGCTCTTTTCTTCTTTTACAGAACTAACTTTTCAACTCGTACTTAATGTATTTCTTCTATTATTACCATATAGGAGTAATATACACATCAAGTTAACTTCTTCAATTATACAGTCTTATAAAATCAAAAGAAGTTTTATAATTTCAGTTATGAGTTGTTTTAATTCATGGTATGTTGTTTTTGAGGCTTGACGGCAAGTAGTGGACGCCTGACAATGATTAGATATAGAGGCTCTGTTTATTCTTGTTTGCCAAATGATACTCGTAGGGTTTTCAGATCTTTAACATTTCAATCACAGACACTCTCTAGATCTCTAGCTACTGGCATTCAGGCATGCATGTTGATATTTCAGAGGCTTATCAAGAAACATATAGGCGGTACCAGGATTTGAACCTTTTATAGATTTGAGATTGCCAAATTGTATTTCCCAAAAATGTATCAGGTTTTACAATTAAATTTATATTTAGTTGAGTCTAAGGCGACCATTTTATATCTTAATTCGATCGATTGATAAGCAGTTTACGTTAGTGGGACAGTCGATCTCTAGCGTTTTAACTAGAAAGCAATTCCAATATCGATGTCAAGGATGCAGATTCGATGTCAAATATCACTTAACGATGTCAGGTTCAAATAAACGATTCGAAGGTAAGTACCAACAAACAAATTCGAAGTGGATAACAAGCTAGTAATTTACGATGAGATGGTTCCGTCCCAGTTAGATGCACGGTTTTGATTAAGTGCGATAACAATGACAGATTCAACGATGATGACAGATATGACGACGATAATGATAAATTCGTTGATGATAGCAAACATGATGATGAGCGAATGCAATACGACAATGAATGAGTGTACTTGATCGAATAATATGATGATAAGGCAACAACAATGTATCCGATGTAACTTAACAATGAGCAAATTGATGAATTATCTTATGCGATTAGAATAACGATGACAAGTTGCTAAGATCGAATGCAGTAAAATAGCGAATGATATATGCTGTGAATAAAATAAGTATTGATTTAAACGAGCAAACGATAAATAAATAATTAAAGCGATAAAAGCTTATTGTATTGAAGAGCAGGAGGATGGTGCTTCAAATGAAAGAGACGAGTCTTCTTCCACGTTTGGACCAAGCCACGACTGAAGTTTGAACACAATGATTGCTTTGAATAAAGTAAATCGCCAACAATGTAATGAGAGAATGACTATGGCTCAATGAGGGGAGAGAATAGTTTGAGGAATCAGTAATTCTTGTTTAGATGAACGTGTCTTCAAGTGGAGGAGGAAAACCCTATTTATAGGCGGAAATGGTCAGCACTTCCAAACCCTAGAAGGACTCTTTTCTGCTCACGTCTCTTTTCAGCAACTGCCCACGTCCCTTAAAATACGTTGAGTTTGTTCCGATAAAAGTGGGATAAGGCCAATTAAGTTTATCTGCTGAAATCAACGTCTTCGTAATCTTCCGATCATAACTTGGCACAGCCGATCGAAACCAAACCGAAGCAGCTTCTTTTCGATCTCAACGTCTTCGAAATCAATCAATGCCTCGTAGTACGATCAAGTCTGCTTCTCTTGTGATCGAACAGAAATCGACCAATACAAAGACACTACCTTAAGTGCTAACTGCTAGAAGTTGGGTTTTGAAATTTTTTTGTGTATATAATATTTAGTGATTTTAACACATATATAAAGTTTGTGTCGTTCTACCGACCCAGCATGTTATATGTAAAGTTTCTATATTTTATTATTAACATTTACATCTCTAAAAATGAGGGGTTAGGAGGGAGGGGTAGAACTCTAATGTGAAAATATAGGGCGAAAATTATTTTCATCCTCCAATTTTACTTTTGAAATCAAACACATCCCCCAACATTGAACAATAGACATTTTCATCCCTTTATTTCAATTTAATATTTTAAATACCTATTTTACCCTTTAAATTACTAACATGTCTATTTATTTTCTAATATATATTGTATTTTTTCTCTTTTTAGTCTATGCTATGGACTTAGGTATAGAATAAATAAATCATATTTATAAAGTAACATGTGAAACAAAAGAAATCATATACGTATATAATGTTGGAATAATAAAAGAATGAGAAAATGAATAGATTTATTTAGAATAATTTGTTCGTACAAGTATTTAGTAATTTGATAATGACAACTATCGTTGAGCAAAAAAAGACAATAACAACTGTATTTAATAATTTATTACACAATTGATAGTGAAGATAATAATATCTTATATACGTCCAGCACATGTAATAAAAAAAAATGTTAAAATAGAGATTTTTTTTTACAAAAACTACTTAGTGATACTGTTATACAACAAATGGTTTCTAAAATTATGACATAACTAAAAAATATCACCTTATTGGCAATTAAAACTCTAATTTCGATATATACACTAGAAAATAGAAGTGATTGTATTATATATGTATGTAATAAGATTTTTGAAAAAGAAATAATTATCACATATAATCCAAACATATATGACATGAGCTCTAATATAGTGTAAAATTTACGAAAATGTTAAATAGAGTTTGAAAATGTCAAGGACATAATAGACATTGAACAAAATAGAAGGATGAATAAGTTTATTTTTCAAAATTGTGGGATGTATTTGATTTTTAAAACAAAGTAAGAGGATGAAAGTGATTTTAATTCATCCTTATAACTTTTGACTATGCTTTAAACTTATCCTTCCATGGGAGCTCTATTAGGGGTTAAGGAAGAAAATTCGTAACAGAGCAATATCATGCCAGAAGTTTCTAATAAATATGGCAAAGTTGCTCGATTTTGCATAATATATAGATGGTCAGGTTAATAATTTTGCCTCCTTTTATTATTTCGGTATTATATACCACTACTTATGGCAGAATTGTTTTGACAATAGATAGTTTAAGATTTTTTTTTTTGTTAAAATTAAGATTTACTTCCTTCTTTTTGATAATCATAGGGTCCATCTACAATACTGTACACAAAGAGTTTATTTGGATGGAAAGGAGCTCAATTGAATAATCTATTGGAAAATTATGCTATATATATATATATATATATATATATATATATTTGCACACACACATTGTTGAATTAATACAAGGAAAGAATCAAATTAAGTGGAAGATATGATTCGGAGATTACTTTAAGTCACAAATTCAAATTCCCGAAATGACATTCTTGCATTTTCTTAATGTTTATTAGAATTTCTGGCTCCGCCGATAGTAATGTCAAACAAGAAGTTAGTACTATATAGCATGTTGCTGTTTTGGGCATGAATTAGTATTGCTTAAGTTTCTCCTTTATGGATTATATGATCTGTCACACACTTTAATTTGTAAATTATACTTATATATAGTATAACAATAATGCTACTAACATGAAGGAAGATTGAACCTTTAATAATTTTTCGATGTGTCAATGGGAAAAACAACCATTTATTAAGATCTTTGATGAGATTATGAAGTCAAGGGTACCATGTAAGTTCCTAGTTAATTGTAAATGGCTTTGTTATTTTTAATTAGTTTTATGTTGTTTTACTATTTTGGCAAAATCATTATTGTTTGTTTCATATGAGTGTATTTCGGCACATATTGACTAAAGAAATATTCAAAACAAAAGGTGCTCGCTTTTTCATGAATATATTATACAAGGATTATAATTCAAGAATACTAACACGATAAGCGCTTATTGAGTATGTGTAGATGGAAAGGGAAGATGGTGATGGGTGACGGGAGACATAGTTGAGTAGAGAAGAAAGAGAGAAAAATGAATAAAAATGAATAATAAAAATAAATAGATGAAAAAAAAGTGTAATAAATAGATAATTATTGTTAAAAAAAGTGAAAAAGAATTTAAAATCTAATTGTAGGTGATGTGGCCTGAAAGTATGGTGTGAAAGTACAAGAGGGGGAGTGAATTGTTCGTTTCTAGTTTATTAATTGACTTAAGATGGTTTTCAGTCGACTTAGGCTAAGAGTAAAGTAAGACAGAAAATTAAAATGTAGTTAATAAAGATAATGGACACAATACTTTTATACTGGTTCGGAACCAATATGGTTCCTAATCCAGTCCCCTTGGGTCACAAGGGATAGTCTCTCTTTTAAGCTCTTAAAGGTCTTGAGTACACTTATGGTTTGTCGTTAACCACATATGTCCTTCTTCGTTGGTTTTATACAATCCGCTCACCAACAACGATCCTATCTGATTTATAGATGACCAGACCAACTTATATTGACACAATTATTACCTCCACTAGAACTCTCTTTCTTTTCTTTCGATCATTCGTACACTCTCAAGAATACAGTGAATATTGCAAGTAAAAACTTAGAGAAAAAGTAGATTGTAAGTAGAAGCGTAAAGACATCCTTCAGCAAAACTCCTTTATATATTGTTTAGCAAATATTCCCGTTGCTCTGATTGATGTGCTTCGCTGATTCGATTTGCAGGATGAAAGGAGTCAGTTGATTTCTTTCCTTATGAGAGTAATCTGATGGACGACTGTTTAGGGAGATAGAGAGATGATCCAAGAGAATTGATCCTCAAAAGATATCAATATCTTTTGAAAATAAGGCAAGAGCTTTTAGGGGCGTGTTCCCACTAGACCTAGCGGAGAAGCCGCGATTCCAATCTTCTCTTTCCTAAGTTGGCTATAACAACATTGAAGAAGATTCCACGGTCAGACAGCTTTTCTTTCTTTTGTTTCCACATCATCTAAATCATCTCCATGTCAGCTTAATCTCCTGCCACATATTTGTCATACATTAGTGATATATTCTTTGTCATTATCAAAAGTTAAACTAACAGGGTGAGTATGGAGCACTTCTCATGGTTCGATTGGCTATATATGTCTCGTGTGTATGTGTTAAATATACTTAAAATATGTTAAGGGGGTAATGGATCATACGTAAGGGTTGATGCTTTACTGAGTTTTCTGGACAATTTTAGTTGTGTAATTATATATTTTGCCTAAAAGGTAGAAAAATCCTAGATTACCTCCTAACCCCCTTTGCCACCTCCCAACTACCCCATCGCTACCTCCAATCACCCTCTACCATCTGCCATTTGCCGGTCTCCGGCATTTTATTTTAATTTTCTTTTATAATTGTCTATATTTTTATGTCAAGTATATCTCCACTGTACTATATGAACAGAGATACATTCTACATTCAATAGAAATACAATAAAAATATATTGATATACTTGATGTATGTCATTGTATAGTCTTGCATATATTGTGTATCTTCATTGTATATACAATCATACACTAGACATACAATGGAGATATAATAGACATATAATTATACAATTGATGTATATCATAACATATTGCTTGTACATTTGTTATATATCCACTGTATGCACACTGTATATCCTATGTATCACCGTACATATAATAGAAAATTTGTGGATATACAATCTTTCTCCCTTTACACCACTACCAAAAGAAGAAAAGAAGAAGATTAGGAGGAAAAGGAAGAGGAAAATGAAGAGGAGGAAGAGTAAGGGGAAGGCGAAGATTAGGAAGAAGAACAAGAAGAACAAGCTAAACAGAAAGAGAAACAAAAGCGATACAATTAATACACATGAGGTACAATTTATATATAATTGGGATAAAATAAACGTACAATTCATATATAGTTGATATACAATTGACATACACATATAATTTAAAATTTTAAGATCTTGCATATATCTTAAATGCTAGAGCAGATATGAAAATGTCGAATAAAATCAGATCGTAAGTCCAACGCACTCACTGAAAAAAATGTGTCGACGCCTCACTAGAGAAATCACGCCTTTCAAATCTGGAATGTCAAAGCTCCATTTTCGCACTTAGCATTTGCTTTATTGGAAAAAAAATTTTGCTGCTAGCAAAAAAAAGGATCAGTGAGCATCACCGCTACCTCGCCAGTTAAAAGAAAATGAGCAATGATTAGAGAAAAAATTGGTGAAAAGTGTCATCGGAGAAGAGGAGGTTGATGGGGGAAAGAGTCGGCCAAAGTTCAAATGGACTCAAATAACTATATTTTCTCTCGGCATCAAACCCCTTAAACATCAGAAGTTATCTGCAAAACCAAACACAATTAAACTGTTAACCAAATCCGTTGGCCTTTAAACTGAAATTAGTGATTAAATTAGCTATTAGTGTATTGGTCGGTTTTCTGTTCGATCACGAAAGGAGTAAACTCGATCGTGTGCAACATATAGATTCACTTCGAAAGCTATGAGATCGGAAAGAAGCTGCTTCGGTTTTGTTTCGTTCGGTTACGCAATGTTGTGATCGGATAAAATCGGAGACAACGTTATTGTGGATAAACTTAACTGACCCTCTAAAATATCGGAACGGATTGGGCGAGTTTAGTGGAGTGGATGACGACGTGCAACAGCGGGGAGAGAAACGTGGGAGAGTGGAAGTCTGCTAGGGTTTGGGATTCTTCTCCATTTCAACCTATAAATAGAGCCTCCTATTTTCATTTTGAGGACACGTTCATCTGAGCAATATCATTCTACTCTCAAAAGCCATCATTCATCAAGAAACTAGTTCACTTCCATTATTTTGTCAAACTTATTACTGTACTTAAAGTTTCGATCGCGGCTTAGCTCAAACGTGGAAGGAGATCTGTTCTTTCCATCGAAGCAGCACCCATCGATCCATCAAATACAATAAGCCTTTACCGCTTTATTTATTTCGTTCATTGTTTATTTGTTTAAATCATTACTTGCTCTGTTCGTAATATAAGTTGTTCATCGTTGCATTGTGTTAAGAACTAGCCATTAGCAATTAAACACTGTCGCTTCATCGATAAGATACAATCTATCGTTTTACATCGGATAATTTGTTAGTAATTCGTGATCATATTAACCATTATCATATCGTGTTTGCTTATCATCGTATCTGTCACCATCAGCTACTTCGCCTTAATCATTATCGTGATCACTGTCATCGTTTGATTTGTTAGCGTCATCGAATTCATCTTGAATTGCATATCTAATTGTATCATTCCATCGTAAACTGCTAGCTCGCAATCTGCTTCGGTTCAATTTGTCGTTATTTGCATGCTGAATTATTCGTTGAATTCATCATTGACATCGAATCTGTATTATTTGTCATCGAATCTTCGTTGTTGACATCGAAACCGGCATCGCTTTCTAATTACAACATTTGACAATTTTTTATCTGTTTGCGTAAGGTTGCATATTAAACGATCAAATCAAGATATAAAACGGTCGCCTTAGACTCAACTAAATATAAATTTAATTGTAAAGCCCGATCGATTTTTGGGAAATACAGTTTGGCGCCCACCGTGGGGTCTAGGCATTCGATTTATTCCGAAATTTGAATCGTTTGATACTACTTACTTTTGCTTTTTTGTCTTGAAATTGCAGATCAAGGTAACATCGACGCTCTGAACGGTCAACAACAGCTCAATCCCAATGACGGGGTTCATGTTCCGGCCCATGCTGAAGCGGTCGATGAGTCTACCAACAACGAACAGGATCCAACTCACGACGACATTCCTACTGGCTCACAGTTGAACGCGCGCCAAGCAAGGCGTTCGGGCAAGGAGCCTGCGGTCGAAACTGAGTCAGGAGGCGCAAACGCAGCACTGTTTGCGTATTTAAGGCGGCATGATGCTCAGTTCGAAATGATACAGGAACAGTTGAAGGCACTATCTAATTCTATCGGAAACAAAGCACCCACCTCTCCGATCACACCCCCAGCAAGCATTCCGACTTCGGTTCCTCAGGGCGCCGTAACAGGGGGACTTGCAGCGGGGGTCGGATCTGGAGGATCGGGTACGGCTACCGAAGCCATGGGAGTTCCGGCCTCAGTCACAACAGAAGTAAGAATGATGGCAACAATGCAAACCTTGTTGAACGATAATATCGACAAGAAATTCAGCGAAATTAAGTCATTTATGGAGAAATTACCAGGCGTTCCGAAGTTAGCTGATGAGGGCACTAAAAAATCGATCTCAAAACGTCCCTTTCCAGCAAGTGCGGCCCCACTACCCATACCAAAAACTTTCAAATTACCAGAGAGCTTGAGATACGATGGAACCACAGATCCAAGGGATCACATTGATATGTTTTCGGTCGCGGTTCAGGCCAACGACTTGACTTCGGAGGAGATCAATTCGGTCAGCCTTAAGAAGTTGTGAGACATTGAAGGGAGCAGCGCTGAAATGGTATTTACAGCTGCCCGAAAACGAAATATTAAGTTTCGACGACATGTCAGCGAAGTTCATTCGATCATATACTAAAGCGAAAAAGATAGCACCAAGGGTCGAGGACATCTTGAACGTGAGGCAGCGACCCGGGGAAACCATCAAACAATTTCTAAAAAGATTTAACGATGAGAAGATTCATATACCGAATCTCGAAGAAAGGTGGGCATGTTTGACCTTTGCTAATAACTTGCGCACTGATTCAATTGAGGCATGGAAATTGAAGGATCGTCTCAGAGAGATCGATGCATGGACTTTCGATGTATTGTACCGTGAGTGCGAGCCAAGGATCAGGGCTGAGGAGGAAGAATTGCAGCTAGCTCGAAATAATTATCATTATGATCGGCCGGCAAGGAGAGTCGATAATGACAGGCGAGACTATAGGGACCAACGATGGGGGCCCTACAGTTTCCCACGAACGGGGAACAACAACCACGAAGCTGGTAGCTCAAAGAATCAGCCGAAGAAAGCACAGCCGAACACATCTTCGGCTCCAAGAGATCGGCCACTGCCTCCAAAAGTGACGGAGTACAATTTTTGCATATCGACACCAAATCTAGTGAATCACTTGAAAGGGATGGGTGACAAAGTTGTAAAATTCCCAGGTCGCATAAAGTCAAATCCAAATACCAGGGATGAGACTTTATGGTGTGCATTTCACCATGACTTCGGCCATACGACGGAAGAATGCAAGGCATTGAGATACGAAGTGGCTAGCCTTTTGGAGAAGGGTCACTTGGTCGAATTCTTGACTGAGAGAGGACGAAACAATTTTAATAAGAAGAAAGATGATGAGCCGCCAAAGCCTCCTGCCCCCAGGAAAACGGTAAATGTCATTACCGGAGGAGATGGTGTCTGTGGAGTAACTTACACTACAAAGAAATATGCAAAAGTCTCTTTCACACGAGACAAACGAACGCGAGATGACATGACCGATGAGATCGTTTTCGGGGATTCCGACTTCGATGGAAGGATTCATCCCCATCACGATGCACTTGTAGTAACGACAAGGATCGACGATGCCGATGTGAAAAGGGTGTTAATCGATGCTGGCAGTTCGGTTAACATCATACATGCAAGAGTGGTTGAACAATTACAGCTAAGTGATAAGATTGTGCCTCGCTCGACGGTCCTATCAGGTTTCAACAATTCAAGCGAAGTGACCGTTGGAGAAATTATGATCAAGACCTATGCAGAAGGAGTGGAGAGTGAAACGTCGTTTCAGGTGATGAAGGGTGAAATGGCATACAACGTGATTTTGGGTCGACCATGGATCCATGCTATGGGAGCAGTTCCATCGACTTTACATCAAGTTGTGAAATTCCCTACTCCATGGGGAATTCGTGAGATCAGAGGCGAGCAACAGGCTTCACGAGACTGTTACTCAGTAGCTGTCAAGGAAGGCTTTCGATTGTAGCAATCACAGCTAGTGGAACCCGTGGTCGGAAGCTTCACTTCGGTTCCGTCGTGCGATCTAACGCAGCTACCGGAATCCGAGGTCGAAGGCGACTTCGCACAGGTTTCACCATGTAAGCTAGTGGGACCCATGAACGGAAGCTTCACTTCGGTTCTGTCGTGCGATCAAACGCAGCTACCGGAATCCGAAGTCGAAGGCGACTTCGCACAGGTTCCACCATGTGTGAGAGAACCGTATAAACAAAAAGCTGGAGACTCTACGATAGAAGAACTTGAGGAAGTAATATTGTTCGATGACAATCCTGATCGGAAAGTTTACGTTGGAGCTGAACTGGACATCGGTGTAAAAGCAAAAATCATATCCTTCCTCAAGGACAACTCTGATTGTTTTGCTTGGTCCCATGCAGATATGGTGGGAATCGATCTAAAGGTCGCCACACACAAGTTAAATGTCGACCCAAAACATCGGCCGGTAAAGCAAAAGAAACGACCGAATGGAGGATTTTGAAGGAAGGTGATCAACGATGAGGTAGAAAGGCTGCTAGCAAATGGGTTCATTAAAGAAGTGAAATACCCAGAATGGCTTGCAAATACAGTTGTGGTACCCAAGAAAAACGGCAAGTGGAGGGTATGCGTCGATTATACCGACCTCAACAAAGCTTGTCCAAAAGATTTGTTCCCATTGCCTCACATCGATCGACTGATCGATTCCACGGCAGGGCATGAGATGTTGAGTTTCTTGGATGCTTACTCAGGTTATAATCAAATCTCGATGGACCCATCAGATCAGGAGAAGACATCGTTTATCACAGACATGGGGACTTATTGCTATACAGTCATGCCCTTTGGTCTTAAGAATGCCGGCGCTACCTATCAGCGTCTGGTCACCACTATGTTCAAAAATTTGATCGGGAAAACCATGGAAGTATATATCGATGACATGTTAGTTAAATCTCTTGAGAAGGGAAATCATCTAAGTCATTTGAAGGAAACTTTTACAATACTAAGGCGATTCAACATGAGATTGAACCCAGAGAAATGTGCGTTCGGGGTTGGATCCGGCAAGTTCTTGGGATTCATCGTATCGCAAAGAGGAATCGAAGCAAATCCAGACAAAATCAAGGCGATCGAAAGCATTCCTGAGGACCTGACAACGGAGAAAGAGGTTCAACAGCTGACCGGTCGAGTAGCCTATCTCAGCAGGTTCATCTCGAGGTCATCTGAACGATGTCACAAGTTCTTTTCAGTGCTGAGAAAGAGCAAAGGCTTCGAATGGACACCAGAATGCAAAAAGGCTCTTCGGGAATTGAAGCAATATCTTTCCAATCCACCGCTCCTGTCAAAACCGATTGAAGGAGAAATGCTGCTGATCTATTTAGCTGTTTCCGATGTCGCTGTAAGTGCTGTCCTCGTTCGCGAAGATGGAGGTAACCAATTCCCTATCTACTATGTTAGTAAAACATTGTTAGATGCCGAAACAAGGTACCCACATCTAGAAAAACTAGCACTTGCACTAGTCACTGCTGCACGAAAATTAAGGCCTTATTTTCAATGCCATTCAATATCTGTTATCACTACGTTTCCATTACGAAATATTTTACATCGGCCCGATCTCTCTGGTCGGTTAATGAAATGGGCAGTCGAGCTGAGTGAGTACGACATCACTTACCAGCCGCGTACCGCCATAAAATCTCAAGTTTTAGCTGATTTTTTAGCGGACTTTAGCGCTAATATCTTACCGGAGGCAAAGAAGGAAGAATTGATGATGAGAGATCCAGACCCCGGAGTATGGGTAATGTACACCGATGGAGCTTCCAATGTCAAAGGAACTGGCCTCGGAATCCTCTTGATAGCACCATCCGGTGAAAAACTCAGTACGCGATCAAATTACATACAAAAAACTAACAACGAGGCCGAATATGAGGCCCTCGCTGCAGGTCTAAAGATCGCAAAGGACTTGAAAGTCGAACGAATAGACATCAAAAGTGACTCCCAACTGGTGGTAAATCAAATCCATGGCGATTTCTGTGTTCGAGATCCAAGGATGCAACAGTTGCTTGAAAAGGTACAAAACTTTCTAACTTCTTTTCAGGAGTGGAAAATAGCTCAGATACCGAGGGAAGAAAACATCGAAGCAGACGCTCTAGCAAACCTTGGATCTGCAGCGGCCATCGATGAAAAACTCGATGAGACAGTGGTTCACTTGTTCGAATCTCCACTGAGTCGAAGCATCAAAGAGGTAAACAATGTTGATCATACTTGGGATTGGAGAAGCAAATATTTGTCTTATTTGCAGGCAGGTACTCTTCCCGATGACAAAAAGTCTGCCCGATCACTTAAAGCCAAAGCCGCGAGATATTGCCTCCTAGAAAATCAACTCTATAGGCGAATGTTTGGCGGTCCTTTGGCAAAGTGTGTGGGGCCAGACGGGACAAACTATGTGCTGAAGGAGGTTCACGAAGGCGAGTGCGGCAACCATTCCGGCAGCAAATCATTGGTTCGAAAGATCATAAGAGCTGGATACTATTGGCCATCGATCGCAGATGATGCCAAGGAATTCGTCCGCAAATGTGACAAGTGCCAACGGTTTGGAAATCTTATACATCAACAGGCAGAACCACTTCATTCGGTCACGTCACCGTGGCCATTCATGAAGTGGGGAATGGACTTGGTCGGGCCGCTCCCAACAGCGCCCGGTGGGGTAAAATTTATCTTAATTCTTACGGATTATTTTTCTAAATGGGTGGAAGCTATTGCTTTGGCTAAAATTCGTGAACAGGAAGTTATCAAATTCATTCGCCAGAATATCATTTGTCGTTTTGGGATCCCGAAAGAGATCACATGCGACAATGGTAAACAGTTCGTGGGGAGACGAATCACAGCCTTCTTCGAAAAGTGGGGGA
Source organism: Petunia x hybrida (assembly GCA_037355625.1). Taxonomy (NCBI): domain Eukaryota; kingdom Viridiplantae; phylum Streptophyta; class Magnoliopsida; order Solanales; family Solanaceae; genus Petunia; species Petunia x hybrida. Next base: position 1,812,418 of record JBBBVM010000048.1, read on the forward strand.
TCAAGCGAATTGCATCAACACCTTATCACCCCAGTGCAAACGGACAGGCTGAGTCTTCCAACAAAACAATACTTGAGTACTTGAAGAAAAGGATGGATGATTCAAAGGGCAACTGGCCGAACGAACTTCCCGGTGCATTGTAGGCTCATCGGACAACGGTGAAACACAGCACCGGGGAGACACCGTTCTCACTTGTCTACGGAGCAGAAGCACTGATACCGGTGGAAGTGGGAGAACCCAGCCTTCGGTTCGCCCACTCCACCGAAGAGGCTAACAGAGAGGCCATGCTGATAGATCTGAACCTGGTCGAAGCAAAGAGGGATATGGCATTTGTTCGGATACAAGCACAAAAGCAAAGGGCAGAAAACTACATCAACAAAAAACTCAGGTATCGATCTTTTAATGTAGGTGACTATGTGCTGAAAATCAAAAGACCAAAGAAGGATAAGCCCAACGAAGGCAAGCTAGGAGCGAATTGGGAGGGACCTTTCCGCGTCAAGGCAGTGATCGGAAAAGGTTCATACCAACTCGAAACAATGGACTCCAAACCGGTGGACTTCAATTGGAATATCACACAATTGAAGAAGTACTATTTCTGAGGTTCTGCGGTATCAACCCTCACCCTTTACTTTTACCTCGCAATTTTTCAATTATTCCTTCATCGGAAGAAACTGTTTGATCGATTATTTGGTACTAACGCTTTTAGATGATAGGCATAGTTGGAATCGAATGATGACAAACATCACCCACGAACACTAGAGCTCAAAACGCTCCGATCGGGGTCGATAAGTCTGACGAACACTCTAACATGGTCTTCATCTGTAACGAATTTCTTGGCTTTGGTCTCCCAATGATTCCGTTTCAGGTAACGAAGTCAAGGAACCAGTGTTTGCCTACCCATTCTTCGCACCCAAACACTGGGGGGGATGGAGTTAGTGAGGATCGTCGTTAGATACTGAGGACTGCCCTACAACCGGGGACTCTCGATCGGAACGGAGTCAATCGAAGACAACACTGGGGACTCGTTCAGAACTCGACTGAAGCCCCAACGTTCTCTTAAACTGGGGAATCGCTCAACAATCGACAGAAGTTCCAACGTTCACTCGAACTGGGGACTCGTTCAAAATTCGGCAAAAGTCCCACGTTCGTTCGCACGGGGGCTCGCTCGAAATCAAGCATTATCAATTAAAAATTCCTGTAAACGATCCAATAGCGATCAATGTCTGTGCCTTACGGCTGCATCTTGTAATCGATCGAATCATACGATCCAAAATGTATCAAAGACCCATTAGCGGTCTACTTCAATAATACACAACACTTTGGTTATACTCATTTTTTACATTAAATTTTTCACCAAGTGTTGACTTTGTCCGAACTCATAAAGATGTTCGAAGAGTGCATTACGTAAAAATGAGACGTCATTCCTTACTACGCGCTGACATTGGGCCCCAATCATTTCATTCGACGAATATCGTTGAACTTTAAATTATTCGAACGATTAAAACATCTTCGAGAAGTCAAAAACAATGCAATAACGATAAAAACGATGTCATTCATAAGCGACGTCATAAAAAGTTATATGTACCAATGAAACTTCCAACTTCAAAAAACAATAACACAGAGAAAACAAATCATTCATCCCCATCAGAGCCTTCATCGGAGGAACTCGCCGGGAGACCAAGATCTTCACGAGACAATCTCACGATGGCAATTGCCTCGCTCAACTCAGTGGGAACATCAACAACTCGGTCTAACATCTCCCTAAGAACATCACGCCTTGATTCGGCAAGGATTAAATCCTTTCTCTTATCAAACTCTTCTTCAAGGTCGCGCCTTAGGGTAACAGACTCCTTCTGAAGCAGTAAGTTCCTCTCCGTTAGACTGGCAGCTTCAGCCTTTAGTTCGCCATTGCTTCTTCGAAGAGCAGTCAATTCCATGAGTTGATCGGCCAACTCTTTATCTTTACTCTCCAAAACAGAGTTGAGTTCGGCCATCTTCAGGTCAAAGTTGGCTTCGTGGTCACTCAGTTGTGCGTTCAGAGCCCGAATCTGGGATTCCAACTCCGTTTGACGAAGAGCATGTTCATTCGTGCTCCTGTCGAAGTTGGTTAAAAGCTCTGCGTTCTGGGTCTCAGCCGCTTTAAGTTTCCGATGCAACTCTTCTCCCGCCGAAGTAAGATGAACGATCTGCTCATTCAAAACCTTGGCCCCATCTTGAAGTTGGCGAATCCGATCAGCCGTCTCGATCGCCATTATACAATTCTAAAAAAAAAAAAAAAAAAAAATCACGGTTTCAAAGTCATGAAATCTATCCGAAGTAAAAGATTTCTAAGCAAAGAAGTTTAAAAATAGAGTTTACCCTAAAGGCACCGTAGGAAATCTGAGAAGGCAAACTCAAGTCCTCATGAGTGTTCAGCCGAGCTTGCTCCATCGGACCCATAACGTCGAAGAAATAGTTGGCCAACTTCCTTGGGCATCTGAGCAAGTCAACGTTGGGTGGCACTTCAATCGTAAGCCTCCTAATGCCTCTCTTTTCGGATTCGCCCAAGGCAGCAAAAGCAGCAGCTTCTTCACTTCGGGGAAGAGGAACAATTGGATCAGCATGATCTATACAAAAAAACGATGATCCCGTCTCTTCATCGTATTTAGACTTCGTTGTCTCAACTGACCGATCCAAAACCGGCGCTTTCCCCTTTGCCGGATCCCTCTCTTCAAGCTCACGATCAAAGGCATCGATCATTTCCTCTTGATTTTCAGGGGCGGCGATGGGAGGAACAAATACACCTTCCCTGCTGGGCAAGCCTCCCGATCCTGAGTTGGCGTCTTCGGCAATAGGGGGGAGAGGATAGTCATCCACTGAAAGATCTCCTTGTTCGGCCACTTTAAGCTGAATGGCCGTTTCTTGGAGTCTTTCCTTAGCAGACCTCTTAGGACGCTTCACCAGCTGGTTAGATCCTGATTCTTCCCCAGCCTCCTCTCCCTCGATATCAATAATCGGTGCCGCTCCACCGGCAGCTTTGGCCACTGCGATCGCTAAACTCGTTCCAGCGATCACATCTTCTATCGTTTGGGATGCAGCCGATGAGCTTCCTCCTTGCCCTTTTCCAGCCACCACTATCTTGGGCAAATACTTGTTCTTCAGCTCCTGGAACGATGCCTTCTTTTTCTTTGGAGGAGGAGCGTCATCGTTCTTTTCTCCGCCTTCGGGATCGACCTCCTCATCGTTTGGCTCACCTCCAGCGCTGGTAAGACCTAAGAGAATTTTCTATCAAAAAGTATCAACAAAGACAAGCCACAAGACACAAAAGCAGTTCGAAAATTACCATGGTTTTTAGCCTTGAGTGTTTTCAAAGCCGCGACCGGCTTCCAAGCTCGCTTGTCGTTGGTCGTCTTCTCAAGCACCCTTATCAGCCAGGGTATGATGTCGGTGACTTGATCGAACTCAACTGCCTCAGCTGAAGATTCAAAGGAATTTAGATTGTGTTGCTAAACTCAATTCAAAATTCAATTCGAAATGAAGGTAAGGCAAAATACTTACGAGTCCGATTCCAGACATTCGACAGTAGTTCGCTTCCGGGGGCGGTCAGCTGCTCCGTGGGAATAAAAATGAAGCGCTGATCCCATCCTCGGAGATCGTCATCGTTGTCAGAAATCAGGGCCCGCTGACCTCGTTTAGCCAAATTTATCACCCCTCCTTTATAAACTCGAGGGGAGTATATGTTGAGAATGTGGCGAAGTGTCAACTCCACTTCCGCCACCTCTGCGATGTATCGCATAATAATAATCGTTCTCCATATCATCGGAGAAATCTGACCGAGGCAAACTTTGTACATTCTGCAAAATTCCTCGATGATGTTATCGACCGGGAGGGAGAATCCGATCGTGAATGGATAAGTCAGCACCACTGAATGACCTTCAACGTGGGTCGCCAACGTTGACTTCCTCGGAGGGCACATCACTTCGATGTCACCCTCTCTCCAACTGCACTCCTCTCGAACCCGAGGAATCGCCTCCGGCGTGATCGTACAGTGAACGGAGTCGATCGGGATATTTTTCTTCTTCCCCTGCTCCGCTTCACTAATTTTACAATCGTTCTCGTACGTGAATTTTTTCGGAAGGATCTCCGACCACGACTTTTTGGGACCGTAGTCTTTCACTTTCCTCTCTTTCTGTTTCTTCCCCTTCTTATCTACTGAAGGGTCGACAATGGCGGAAGCTTGCTCCACCACCGCACTGGACTGCGGTGGAGCCGTGGCGGCAGCTGCCGTAGTAGAGGTGGTATCAGCCTCGATTGTGTTTTTTGATGAGGTAGACATTGTTAAAACTTTAAAAAATCGAGATTTTGAGAAGATTTAAAGAAGAAACAGCAAGAATCAACAGTTTAAATGGAGAATTTCTGGAATTTGAAGGAGGTTTTTTAAAGCGTTTTTTTGGGAAGATCTTTCAGAAGTTGTAAGGAATGAGTTGAGATGAGTATTTATAAGGCGAAAAGCCATCATTGCCTCGGAAACCGTCGAAAATTGTTGCCCGCACGATTTCTGACACGTGTGGCGATGGGAAGTTGAGGCGACGTTCTGACATTTCAAAAGGGAGGGACACAAACGTGCCACGTGTTTTCCCGCTAAAAATTCAAATCCACTTGCCAAAAGCCTTACGAACACACTTGGCAAGTGGGGGGACTATCTGTATTGGTCGGTTTTCTGTTCGATCACGAAAGGAGTAAACTCGATCGTGTGCAACATATAGATTCACTTCGAAAGCTATGAGATCGGAAAGAAGCTGCTTCGGTTTTGTTTCGTTCGGTTACGCAATGTTGTGATCGGATAAAATCGGAGACAACGTTATTGTGGATAAACTTAACTGACCCTCTAAAATATCGGAACGGATTGGGCGAGTTTAGTGGAGTGGATGACGACGTGCAACAGCGGGGAGAGAAACGTGGGAGAGTGGAAGTCTGCTAGGGTTTGGGATTCTTCTCCATTTCAACCTATAAATAGAGCCTCCTATTTTCATTTTGAGGACACGTTCATCTGAGCAATATCATTCTACTCTCAAAAGCCATTATTCATCAAGAAACTAGTTCACTTCCATTATTTTGTCAAACTTATTACTGTACTTAAAGTTTCGATCACGGCTTAGCTCAAACGTGGAAGGAGATCTGTTCTTTCCATCGAAGCAGCACCCATCGATCCATCAAATACAATAAGCCTTTACCGCTTTATTTATTTCGTTCATTGTTTATTTGTTTAAATCATTACTTGCTCTGTTCGTAATATAAGTTGTTCATCGTTGCATTGTGTTAAGAACTAGCCATTAGCAATTAAACACTGTCGCTTCATCGATAAGATACAATCTATCGTTTTACATCGGATAATTTGTTAGTAATTCGTGATCATATTAACCATTATCATATCGTGTTTGCTTATCATCGTATCTGTCACCATCAGCTACTTCGCCTTAATCATTATCGTGATCACTGTCATCGTTTGATTTGTTAGCGTCATCGAATTCATCTTGAATTGCATATCTAATTGTATCATTCCATCGTAAACTGCTAGCTCGCAATCTGCTTCGGTTCAATTTGTCGTTATTTGCATGCTGAATTATTCGTTGAATTCATCATTGACATCGAATCTGTATTATTTGTCATCGAATCTTCGTTGTTGACATCGAAACCGGCATCGCTTTCTAATTACAACATTTGACAATTTTTTATCTGTTCGTGTAAGGTTGCATATTAAACGATCAAATCAAGATATAAAACGGTCGCCTTAGACTCAACTAAATATAAAGATACCTCGGATGGACGATACTCTAGCAATCATGGCATTCGAAAAGGGTATCAATGTGCGCAACTCTGACGCCGCCGCTGAGTTGCGAAAAGAGCTTCAGCAATACCAAGTACTGACCTGGGATGATTTGCACAAACGAGCTTACTCCAAAATAAGACTGGAGGAGGCTGAGTTCAAAAGCCGAGGTTACAATTACAAAAACCGAGGTGAATCCTCGCATCGCGCCGAGGCGTCTGGGGGGAATTCGAAGGGGAGGTACGAGCCATACACCTCCACGAGGCAACCTATCAGCCAAAGGTTAGGAAATTCTTTTGGAAGTTCGCCCACAAGCTCGCACATAAGCCAACGGCTCGGGGGGAAGGTTCACTCTAACTCAAACCAGAAAAACTCCTCAGGCCCGGCCTTGGCTCCGAAGAAAGAGTTGCCCCGGATCCCTGACTATAATTTCAACATATCGACCTCGGAGTTGGTCCACGTAGTCAAGGGAACTCTTGGGGTAAGAGTGACCAAGGACATGAGAACCCCAGCGGATAAGAGAGATCAAAACTTACATTGTGAGTTCCACACGGATTATGGCCACCGAACTGAGGACTGCAAAGCATTGCGCCTCGAGGTGGCTCACTTGTTGAAAAAATGAGTGCTGGCCGAATTCCTTACTGACAAGGGAAATGACAACTACTCCAAGAACCGAGGGGATGGGCAACCGCCTCGGGCTCCACCCCCTGAGAGAGTAGTGAATGTCATCACAGGGGGGTCAGAGGTGAACGGGGTTAATTTTGCGGCTGCAAAGAAATTCGCCAAGTTATCGATCACGACGGAAAAGAGAACTCGAGTGGGAGGCTCCGGCAGAGAAATCGTGTTTGATGATTATGACTGTGATGGGATGATGTTCCCTCATCACGACGCCCTGGTCATCATGCTGAGAATCAACGACTCTGATATCAAGCGAGTCTTGATCGACCCCGGTAGCTCGGTCAACATAATCAGCTACGGGGCCATTAAGAAGATGTGGCTCAAAGGGGAAGTCGTCCCCAAAGCGACGGTGTTGACTGGCTTTAACAACTCCACAGAGAAAACTTTTGGTGAAATCACACTCAAAATATTTGCTGAAGGAGTTAGCAAAGAAACATCGTTCCAAGTGATGCCCGAGGACATTGCATACAATGTGATCCTCTGCATGCCATGGATTCATTCCATGGAAGCTGTTCCTTCCACGCTGCATCAAGTGGTCAAATTCCCTACGCCCTGGGGGATTCGATCGATAAAAGGAGAGCAACGAGTAGCGAGAGAATGCTACTCGGTTGCGTTGAAAAGTGGAGTCGCCCCAACCGGGCCAAAAAAATAGCAACCAACGCAACCGGGGTCAATCGAGGCGGACCTCCAAGGAGAAGTAGAAAAGATCCCGGTATGCGTTAAGAGCCTCGGAAGCAAAAAGCCGAGGACTCAACTATCGAGGAGCTGGAGTCTTTCACCTTGTTGAAAGATTTTCCAGAAACAAGGGTATTTGTCGGCTCGGAGTTAGACCCGGAGTCGAAAAAAGCAATCATTGAAGTTTTAAAGTCCAACAACGATTGTTTCGCTTGGTCTCATTCAGACATGATTGGTATCGATCCGGAGATCATGACCCACAAGCTGAATGTGGACCCTAAATTCACCCCGGTGAAGTAGAAGAAAAGACCTCACGCCGGGGTCAAAAAGAAAGCGATCGAAAATGAAACCACAAAATTGCAAGAAAATGGTTTCATAAGGGAGGTAAAGTATCCCGAGTGGCTGGCTAATGTGGTTGTCGTACCGAAGAAAAATGGCAAGTGGAGGATGTGTGTAGATTACACCGATTTGAACAAGGCTTGCCTCAAGGACTCCTACCCATTGCCACAAATAGACAGGTTAATAGACTCCACGACTGGACACAAGCTATTAACCTTCTTGGATGCTTACTCGGGCTATAACCAGATCCTCATAGACCTGAAGGACGAAGAGAAAATCTCGTTCATCACTGACCGAGGTACCTTCTGCTATAAGGTAATGCCCTTCGGTCTGAAAAATGATGGGGCGACGTATCAAAGGTTGGTGTGTCGTATGTTCAAAGAGTATATTGGAAAATCTATGGAGGTCTACATAGATGATATGCTCATCAAATCGGTTCGGATGGAGGATCATTTGAATCATCTGAGGGAAGCCTTTGCCGTTCTGAGGAAATATGACATGAAATTGAACCCTGAGAAGTGTGCCTTCGGTGTTGGATCAGGCAAATTATTTGGATTCATTGTCTCTGAACGAGGGATCGAAGCTAACCCAGATAAAATCAAAGTTATCGAGGAAATCCCCGAAGAGCTAACCGGGGTGAAAGAAGTTCAGCGCTTAACTGGCCGAGTCGCTGCCTTGAGTCGATTTATCTCAAGGTCCTCGGAGCGATGCCACAAATTCTTCTCTGTTCTGAGGAAAAACAATCACTTCGAGTGGACGCCAGAGTGTAGAGAAGCGTTGAAAGATTTGAAACGATACTTGGCTAACGCGTTGTTGCTCGCCAAGCCAAAAGAAGGTGAAACATTGCTAGTTTACTTGGCCGTGTCCGAGGTGTCAGTCAGCGCGGTGCTGGTTCGGGAGGAAGATGGCAAGCAACAACCCATCTACTATGTGAGCAAGACGCTCCTCGACGCCTAAACCAGGTACCCATACTTGGAAAAACTAGCACTTGCTTTACTTGTTACTGCTTGAAAACTACGATCCTATTTTCAATGTCACCCAATAGCGGTAGTTTCAACCTTCCCTTTAAGGAGTATATTGCATAAATCTGAGTTGTTAGGGAGGTTATCAAAATGGACGGTAGAATTGAGCGAGTACGACATCACCTATCAACCCGAACAGCCATCAAATCCCAAGTCTGCGTAGCTGATTTTAGTATTGGGATTCTGCCCGAAGCGGAAAAAGAAAACTCAATGTCAAAGGGAACAGCCTCGGGGCTATGGGTACTACACACGAATGGGGCAACTAATTCCAAGGGTTTGGGATTAGGTATAGTGTTGAACGCACCCACCGGGGAGAAAATCAGACACTCGGTCCGGTTCAAAAAAGTGACCAACAACGAGGCCGAGTACGAAGCAGCTCTAGCGGGCTTAGAATTAGCTAAAGAAATGGGGGTTGAAAGAATCGAGTTGAGGTGTGAATCGCAGCTGGTGGTGAACCAAGTACTCGGTGACTATACGGCTCGGGAGCCCAGAATGCAACTATATTTGGACCGAGCACAAAAGATTCTGGCCCAATTCCAAGAGTGGAAAGTTAAGCAAGTACCTCAGGAGGAAAATACCTAGGCTAATGCCCTGGCGAATTTGGGTTCGGCGGTTGATGAAGCCCACTCGAGGACTCATTCAGTGGTTCGGCTGTTGTCCGCGCAGATGAGAGAAATGAAGTTGCAGGTCAGCTCGGTGGACAACATATGGGATTGGCGAAGTAAGTTCATCTCTTACTTCGACTCGGAGACTGTTCCCCAAGATAAAAAGGAGGCCAAAAAGTTGAGGACCCAAGCAGCTTCATACCACTTGATCGAGGGTAATTTGTACAAGAGGTTATATCGCGGCCCGTTGGCCAAGTGTTTGGGCCCTGATGAGGCTACATATGTGATGGCCGAGGTGCACGAAGGCGAGTGTGGCAACCACTCGGGGGGAAAATCCTTGGTGCGTAAATTGCTAAGAGCTGGGTATTATTGGCCCACCATCAGTGCAGATGCAAAGGCCTTCGTTCAGAAATGCAATAAGTGTCAACGCCACGCACGGATGATCCATAAACAAGCCGAGCCTCTACATTCGGTGGTATCACCATGGCCTTTCATGAAGTGGGGAATGGATGTTGTTGGACCTTTACCGAAGAGAAAATGTGGTGATCGCTTCATCCTCGTGTTAGCTGATTATTTCACTAAATGGGTGAAAGCAGGAGCTCTCACCGAAGTCAAACAAAAGCAGGTAATCGACTTCATTAAGAAAAACATCATCTACAGGTTCGGTGTTCCAACGAAAATCGCCTGCGACAACGGTAAGCAATTTATGGGAGCAGCCATCATTGATTTCTTCAAACAATGGGGAATCAGAAGAATTGCTTCGACCCCCTATCATCCAAGTGCCAATGGCAAAGCTCAATCTTTAAATAGAATTATAATCGAAAATCTCAAGAGGCTCGATGAGAAAAAGGGTCCTTGGCCCGAAGAGTTGCCAGGTGTGTTGTGGGCCATGCGGACAACGGAGAAGAACAGCACCGGTGAGACTCCTTTTTCACTTGCTTATGGTATGGATTCCCTCATCCCCGTGGAAGTGGGCGAACTAATTCTTCGGTACGCCCACACCACCGAAGATGCAAATCAACAGGCTATGCGCATAGAATTAGATCTGCTCGAGGAGAAAAGAGAGCTGGCTTTGGTTTGGTTAGTCGCCCAAAAAAGACAGATCGAAGCATACCTCAACAGGAAAGCCAAACTCAGAGATTTTAAAGTCGGAGATTATGTGCTAAAAGCTGTGAACCAGTCAACGAAAGAAGAAAGCGGGGGAAAGCTTGTTGCGAATTGGGAAGGACCTTACAGAGTCAAAGCAATTGTTGGGAAAGGATCTTATCAAATTGAAGATCTACAAGGTGTGCCCGAACCCTTAAATTGGAACATCTCCAATTTAAAGCGGTACTACTTCTAACCGAGGTAAATATCCCTCACTTATTTTCAAATTTCTTACCCACAACCCCGAGTAGAAAAACGCTCCTAAAGGCTTCGGTCGAAATGTACTAACTTGCTCCTCGTTTCATTTTGCTTGACCTTTTCAGGGAGCAGATTAAACGATCTCCAGTGCCCGGGTCTTCATCAAGATTCACACCCGAACACTGGGGGGAGTAAGGGACGAGTTGCAACCGGGGCAAAAATACGCCTCCCAACCAAAGACCATCTATTCGACAACCGGGGACTAACACCCGAGGAATAGATTTAGTACATTGTAATTCCGCCCAGTAGTGGCACATTATTAATTTTTGTTTTCATATTTTTGCCCAAGGTCCGCTTCGACTTGGTTTCTTGTAATTTCAGCTTGTTAATATTATCAATGAAATGAGCTTCATCCCATAAATTTATGTCTCTATAAATCTGCATTCTGAAGCTGCACTTTGAATGCATCAACTCGAGGACGAGACGTCGTTCTAAGTTTGCATCGATTAAATTCAATCAAGTCTTGCAAGCAAGTTATTTACTATAAGATGTTCGGTACATGCAAAAACCAACACTTAAGATGAAAATACCAAAGTCATTTTATTAAAAAGCCCGAAGGCTAAGAGTAGTTACATCAAAAGGACCCGAAGGTCCAAAATATAAGCATAAAAGCCCGAAGGCTTATAAAAACAATGCTACCAGAAGTCTAAGCCTCGGGAGAATCACCTCCATCCTCGGAGCCCCTATCGGCATCTTCTTCATCCTCTTCATCGTCCTCATCGCTCGAGGTTTCACTCGATGGGAGGTCATCGATGATAGCCTGGGCCTTTGCTGCTTTCGTCTCGGCCTTTACAATCTCCTCCTCCAAGTTGAGCTCGTCGGCGCGACACCGCTTGAGCAATTTCAACCGAGAGCTGATAATGGCCCGCTGTTTATCCAGCTCAGCCCTCTTGACCTTGATCTTAGCTCTATTTTTATGATCGGCGATTTCGTCTCGTAAAGCTTCGATCTCGGCCTCTCTGGCTGAAAGTTTGGAGTTCTCATCCTCCAACTTCTGGATGTGGAGCACATGCTCCCGCAGCTGATCATGGTGCTTTTTGGCAATCTCCTCGGCCTTGCTCTTTGCTTGAGTCAGCTCGGCACTTAATCTCGCAGCTTCAGCCTCCAGCCTCCAGCGTTCAACTTGGAAGCTATCGCCCAAGGGCTTTAATTTTCACCTCGGAAGCGGCCTCGGCCTCATGCAGATCAGATTGGGACTTGGACAAATCAGCTTTTAGTGTAGCTATTTGTACATTGAAGCTATCTCTTTGCCTATCCCACGCACGAGCGACACGCCGGACCTCTTCATCCCTCGAGGTCTCAACCTCGATAGGCCTCAGTGACAGAACGAAACTCTGAATAGAGATCAATTAGGAAATCGAAGTCAGCTATGAACCGAGGACAAATATGAAGGGAAAATTTAAAGGTAAAACTCAAGAACGATGAAACTTACCCTGATAGCATTGGCAGCGATGGTGTTGTATAGTTGACCTCGGGAGAACTCTTGCACGACTTTATCCTCCTCCGGGCCCAGTAAAGGCGTGAGGCTCAAGATGTCGGCTCGGCTGCATGTCAACAGATTTGAAGAGGTCGGCACCTCAAGCTTCCGAAAAGACCCCACCGAGGATGAAATCCACGCGGGTTCGGATTGCGCCCTAACCGCGCCGGTGCCAGCCCCCCCTTCGATGATAGCAGTGCCAGCCTCTACAACCTTGGCCTTGCCTTTGATCTTGGCAACTGCCGCCTCGGAGCTATGCGCTTGGTCTTCGAGGTCAACAAACTCGACCTCCCTACGAGCTAAATCCTCGGTAGCTGCATCGTCGGGCTCATCAACCAGCCTTCGGTGCCTTTCCACCATTGAATCGGGCCGAGGCGAAGTCTCCACCTCGGCACGAGGAGCTACCGAGCTAGAGGGCTTCATCGAATATGCCCTCTTCCTCTTCACACCTACAAAGAGAAACGTAGGAGAATTTGAAACAAGGAAGCAGAGAAGAATGATAACCAACGAATTGATCAAGGATAGTGGTTACCTTTGGAGGACCCTTGACCGTGGGCCCCCTTTGAAACTTTTGAAGACTGTGCAGCCTTCAACTTCTTCAAGTCTCCTACCACCGAAGCCAGGTTGTCGTCTGACTCGGTCTCCTCTCCATCCTTCTTCTTCTTTTCCTCTTTCTTTTTCTTGCTTTTCTTTGTATTAACGGCATGGTTTGGAAAACCTAATACCGAAGGGAAAGAAGTTAACAAAATGAAGCCAAAACCCCAAAACGACATACCAAGTAAAACATCACAAAAGAACCTACCATGCCGTTTGCACTGCCAACCAAATTCGGCAGCCATCTTCATCCACGTTCTTTTGGGGAGCGTACGATCCCCGGTCATTGCTCTCACCCATTCAGTCAATCCCTCGGGGGGTATGATATCAACCTTGTTGGCTAAGAAGTAATAGAGAAACGAGGTTAGCAAACATGAACGATCACTGGGGGATGAAATAAAAATGAAGAGATACTTATTTGTGTTGTTCCACTGCTCGGGGAAACCAAGCTCGGCGGATAAAACACTGGTCTCCAGCAGGATGCAGCGGTCGCTCCAGCCTCGGTCCCCGTGGTCCTCGCTCTTATGAAGGAGCGCAAATTTACCTTGGTTGTTTAAGGCCACAACCCCGGCCTTATGAAAGTAAGGGTAATAGAGCGAGATGAGGTGCTGCAATGTGAAGTCCACCCCGGCTTTCTTACTCAACCAATCCATGCATTGGATGACTCTCCAAACGCCGGGGCCTAGTTGAACCAAGCACAAGTTTCAGGCTCGGCAGAAATCATCAATAATCTTGTGCACTAGAAGGGAGAAGCCGAGGGTGAAAGCGTAGGTGTAAATGAAAGAGAGCCCCTCGACATGGTGACAAACTCTGCTCGTTGGGTCGGGGATGACCACCTTCACCTCGGGCCCAAACTTGCACTCCCTCTGGACCCGCTCAATGTGGGCTTGTGTTATGCGGGTCGGTGTTGTATTTACCGAAATATTCCTATTCTTTTCTTCTTGATCGGCAGATTAGACCTGCAGCTTAAGGTCCTTGCTGTTGTCGAAATGGGAAGGAATGATTTGGTGATGCTCGAGCTCTTGCTCGAGAGGAATCATTGGGACCGAGGACCCCACCTCGGCGGCATTTCCGCCTTCAACCTCGCCCACGGCGTCATCGCCCTCGGCGTCCTCATCTCTATGCGTGGTGTCGTCAGCACCAGCCGCTTCCATGACGTCACCATCCGCGACGTCATCATCCTCTTCTAGGCTGACGTCCTCGCTCACAGCAGTAACGTCACGCCTAGCCCTTGCCTTTCGACGCTTGGAGCCACCATCGCTAGAAGTCACCTCTCCGCCTCCTTCTGCCTCTATCACCTACAGCACCGGCACGGTGGTGATGAACTCGCCACTGGAGATAATGGCGGCGTACTGCGCGATCTTTGCCCTTTCACCGGAATCACTTGAATCCTGCCTAGATTGGGTGGTAGACATGGTTGTATTTCGAGCTAGAGTTTTTCGTGAAGATGGAAATCTGTCAAGAAAAGTATGGAAGGTTTTGCTTTTTCTCTCTTAACATTGTTGATTGCAGAATGTAAAAGTGAGAAGAAGAGTTTGGTGGAGAAGGATTTATAGGTACGGAAGAACCAAGTGGTGAGGCATCATCATTGTAACGTTGGGAGAAACAAAAAATACGGCGTGACCGTTCGAAAAGCCAACTTGTGGATGACACGTGTCAGTGAAAAGTGACCTGAAGAGACGCGAACCGTTGACAAAATTTGAAACGCTTGGATAAAATCAAGCCATGTCGCTTTCCCGCTAAATTTCATTCTACTCTTCGGTAACTTCGGTAAGTAACCGAAGAGTGGGGGGACTATCTGTATTGGGTGAAAATCGACTCGCGATGATTCGCCCCGGTCATACAATCTGACAGCGACCGAGCACATAACAACAAGCCAAAGACCGAAGCAAGTAAGTGGGTCGCCGAAATCACACCTCAAGGTCGTCACCGAAGGCGAGCCGTAAGCTGAGCTTCGGTGATGTCTACCTCGAGCGAACAGGACCTCGAGCGAACAGCAAGGCCTCTTCACCGAGGTCACATATATGCACCTCGGTGAATAGCCTCGGTTCCAGCGGCTTTGCAGCCCACTAACTCCTTCCATTAATGCCAAGATCGTGGGCCAGAGCACAACTGATAGTAGAGAACGTGGGTAAGACTCCTAGGCCTATAAATAGTACTTCATTTTGTATTGTAGGCATCCAGAAATACATACTGAAACTCTGCCCAAATTTGTACTCACCGTTTTATATTGAAAACCAGTTATTTTTACGCATTTACGCTTATTTCTTGCACTTTATTGGCTTTGATACAAAGATTTGCTTATATTCTAACCCAAATTCGATTTGTGATCCTAAAACTGATTTAAGCCCATACATAAATGAAGAGAGTAACTTACATAGGAAGTAGACCAACTCTTCTTTCACCTATTGTGGATGAATAAAAAAAGAAAAAAGAAAAAAGAAAAAGAGAGAAGTTCACCTAAATAGGCGCACATACAATTTGTACATGTAATTTATGTATAGCAGCTAGAAAATGTAAATAGTAAATTCAGTTGTTACCTCTTCCATAGGCAGAAATTGATAAGCTCTTGTTCTTCTCAAGGTTTCAACCACAGGTTGCTTTATGCCTCATAATGAACAACTCATTCCAGTTACCAAAACCTAGCCATAGTCCTGATCACATGAACACCATCATAGAATGTTTGCGGCAATAATGATTTTCATGAACATACAATTGTCATATTTTTAAATTTTTGAAAAAGCAAGATGTTATATTTGTAATTCAAACTTTTATGCCAAAGCCTCCTTCTTCATCTTTACTACATTATCAGAATCTCATTGAATTGTAGAATCTAAATCTATTGCCGAATAAACCTCAATTTTTGAGGTTGAAGGTAATATATTTAAACATAAATTCATACGTCCAATTTTTTTTTTTTTTTTTTTTTTGTGGCTCCAACTTAATCATGTAAACCCCATCAATACATTCATGTCCATAGCACTGCATTTTATAATGCAATTAAAAGCAAGATTATTAATTACCTATATATTGGTATCTTTCATCCAATTCATAGAGTACTCACTTCATCAGATATTCCAATTTCCAACACATATAGCTTACAACAATAACAAAACTTTAGTTAAATATATAAATTGAAGATTTTCAATGTAACACATTACTAATAAACAATTGTTACTTTAGGCAAAAGCCACAAGCCAAAAGCAAACCATTAACAATAGATTTAAAGAAGTGATAATCGTCAACAAAGGCAAAAGTAGAAAGCAAAACATTCACAATAAATTCAAAAGAAGCGACCGATATTTGGAGATTAATTTAGTCATAAAATAAAGTCATACTCACCAACTTCTGCATGCGTTAATTTCTGCATGTAGCTAAAAGTTTTTGAGTTGGAATATGAGAGTAGGTTTTGATCACTCAGAAACCTAGTCATATTATTTTCCTATACATTTTGACGGATGTCCAAGAAGGGACAAAACCTACTGGTATTTGGTTAGTTTATTATAAAAACTAAACAATACAAATTCTTATTTTGGTCGAATATGTGTAATTAAAAATCTTAAATTTACAATTTCAAAGCGGTCCAAAACCCCTAAAAATAAAACACACCCTATTTTCCTTTAACATATAAATATTTTTCCAAAACCAATTCAAATTAGAACTTAGAAAAAAAAAACATTATAAATACAGCAACTTTAAAAAGACAACACACTCATACTAATATTCAATTCTCTTTCAAATATTATTGTCTTTCCTGAACTCCACGAAGAGTTTTTGGAAAATAAGCAAAAAACACAGCAGTCTTTTGAAAAATAAACCCCAATTTTCAAATCTTCTTTTAACACTTGATAACTTTAAGGTAAACTCTTTTTACGTGTATTTGCTAGGGTTATGTATCTTTTATATTTAGTTTTAATTGAAAATATTGAATTTTTATGATTTATTTGTGTTTATTAGTGATTTTCTTCAAAAGGATTTTGTGGGTTTTGATGATATTGGTGTTATTTAATGTTGGTTTGTTTTTATTTTTATTTTAATTGAAAAGTTTGTGTTTTTATAATTTATTTGTGTGTGTTAGTAACACGTACGTAAGGTTTGCGCACATCACACCCTTTCCGACCCCATTCTCCAACCCCACTTGTGAAATAGTGGGTACGCTGTTGTTGAAAAGTTTGAATTTTTATGATTTAGTTTTGTTGAGTAGTGTTTTTTCTGCTAAAGGGTCTAATGGGTTTTGATTATATTTGGTGTTATATAGCTTCCGTGAAAAAAGCGTAAGATAGTTTTAAAGTAAATATAAAGTAACATGTGGGACCTGTTTGTAAAGAAAGAAATTTGGAGTAGTTGTGTAAATAGTTGGGACTTTAAAATGAGCTTGGAGTTGAAGAAAAATAAGTACATTTGTGGCTTTTCTTCGCTTCACGCTATTAAGGATGCAATCTTATTCATCCCTTTTTAATATAAAGGAGGAACAGATAATGTTAGTAATACTATATGTGATTTGGTTCAAGTGTGATAGCTCCTAAGCTACCTTATCTGTTATTTTACATGGGATTTAAGCTTTGACATTCCCTTTTTATCAACAAGAGGATGTGTAATGAATGGCCACGTGAGTGATATGGTTTTGTATTTGTTAGTAATTGAAAAGAATTAGCTTTGAAAAATTATATATACCACAGCTAATTTGAGATTCAAGTGTAGTAAGTTAACTGATGTATGTGATTATTTCCTGCAGTATGGCTGGCTTGGACCCGGAGGGTTCTCAGTTTGATGCTCGTCACTACGATGCTAAAATGACAGAGTTGTAAGTTAACTCTTCGCCATACTTTCTTAATTTTACTGTAGAAATCCTGGTCTTTTTATTCTTTCACATTGCATCTGCAGTCTTTACTCATTGACTTTTATGGTTTTTATATGCTAAAACAGGCTTGAAAATGAAGAGGAATTCTTTACATCATATGATGAGGTTTACGAAAGTTTTGATGCAATGGGTTTGCAAGAAAACCTTCTGAGGGGCATCTACGCCAATGGTAAGTTCATTTCTCCTGATTATTCTGGTTTTCTTTTCTTTCTTCTCAGATTTAACAGGGCACTGAACAGTGTGTTGAATTTCTTGAAGGTTTTGAGAGGCCATCTGCTATTCAGCGAAGAGGCATTGTGCCCTTCGCCAAGGGCCTTGACGTGATCCAGCAGGCACAATCTGGAACCGGAAAGACAGCGACTTTCTGCTCTGGAATTCTCCAGCAGCTTGATTACAATATAGTGGAATGTCAGGCTCTGGTTCTTGCACCAACTCGTGAGCTAGCACAACAGATTGAGAGAGTTATGCGAGCACTTGGTGACTATCTGGGTGTAAAGGCTCATGCTTGTGTTGGGGGTACCAGTGTCCGTGAGGATCAGCGTATCCTTCAGAGCGGTGTTCATGTCGTTGTTGGTACTCCAGGCCGTGTCTTTGACATGCTGCGCAGGCAGTCTCTTCCCCCTGACCACATCAAGGTGTTTGTTTTGGATGAAGCAGATGAAATGCTCTCTAGAGGTTTCAAGGACCAGGTCTTCCTTTTACTTTAACTTTTGCTGTTTTATTTACTTTTTTATCCAGAGTAGGACATGCTTTCTTTTTTGTCTCTCTTTCTTAAAGTTCGATACTTGAAAATGCATACTATGTGTTATTATCAGTGTCTTATGTTTAATTCAACTTTCATCATTTTCCAGATTTATGATATATTCCAACTTTTGCCACCAAAGATCCAAATGGGTGTTTTCTCTGCCACTATGCCACCTGAGGCCCTTGAAATCACTAGAAAATTCATGAACAAGCCTGTGAGGATTCTTGTAAAGCGTGATGAGCTCACTCTTGAAGGTATTAGGCAATTTTATGTGAATGTTGAAAAGGAAGAATGGAAGCTTGAGACGCTCTGTGATCTTTACGAGAACTTAACGATCACCCAGAGTGTCATCTTTGTTAACACTAGGCGAAAGGTTGATTGGCTCACTGACCAGATGCGTGGCCGTGATCACACAGTGTCAGCAACCCATGGAGACATGGATCAGAACACAAGAGATATCATTATGCGGGAGTTCCGATTTGGCTCATCTCGTATGCTTATTACTACTGATCTCCTTGCTCGTGGTATTGATGTCCAGCAAGTCTCCCTTGTTGTCAACTACGATCTGCCGACTCAGCCAGAAAACTACCTGCATCGTATTGGGCGTAGTGGACGATTTGGAAGGAAAGGTACAGCCATCAATTTTGTCACCAAGGATGATGAAATGATGCTTTTGGACATACAGAAGTTTTACAATGTTGTAATTGGGGAGCTGCCTGCCAATGTTGCTGATCTCCTTTGATGCTGTTTTGGTCGTGAGGGGGAATTGTTCCTTTATGAAGTAGCAATATCTTTGTTCTTAGGGGTCGTTTCGTACGAAGATAAATTATACATAGATTATAATACATGGATTAGTTATATAGGGATTATTTTTGTTTGACATTTGATATATTGCACTAAAATTGGAGATGTAAGTTACTCCTCATTTAATTTATTTAATTTTAGTTATGAATTTACGACTATATACTTTGATGCTTGGATTTTATTGTATCCTAAGGAAAGAAGAATGATATTTTTGTCATTTTGTTCCGTTATTGATGTATAACCATCTTGGTGGAGGGATAAATGTGTATTATTTAATACATGGATTAGTTATACATGTTTCAAAATACCAACCACATATGGAATAACGCAATACTAAATTCGATACATGGATTAACTTACCCAATCCCCATACCAAACATCTCCTTAGGTTACCATGACTTGCCAAATCACACCAGTTACTCCCCAATTCAGTTGAACTTGGAGTCAACTATCGCAAATTTTGTTTTGTTTGTCTTTTTATATTTTGTAATGTCCAAAGGACTTCAGATTTGAGGTACATGTCCCTCCTGTGGTGTTTATGCTTGCCAGGATTAGTGCAGTAGCCTTCTCTATAATCAAATGCTTTTGCTTCTTATATTTTCTTCTCAGGCTTTTTAGAAATTTCAGTTCAAATGTGGTTTCATTTAGTGATCAATGTTTAGCTGAAATGGTTCGAACGAAATACATGAACATGTATCAGAAGGAAAGAAAGCCAAAACTTCTAAATGTTGAACTCTTTGTTTCTTCACCATTTTAGGGACTTTCAGTTAGCAGTTGATAGAAGGATCTAAAAAATGAATGAAGAAGGAATGAGAAATAGAAAATGCGATGGTACTATAAAACAAGAACGGATGTCTCGGGTTCAAGCCTTAGGAATCAAGAAACGATAAATATAGAGTGTTTTCTCTATAACGAGCTCTAAGCAGTGCGAATGAATACTTGTAAGAAAATTAGAAGGTCCACTTCAAGATCTTCATTCTTAATCAGCCTTGCATTTTGCTTTATTAATACCTTCACAATTAACTCTGATTCCCACTTTCTTACTATTCAGTTTATCCATTTTCACTATCACCATTGTGTCCAACAATATCTTCAAGGGTATACCTTCTTTTTTCTTCATATCTGATGTCAATGATGAAACTGAATCGGCATCGAGCAATTGAGGCGCCATTGTCAATGTCGAATGAATAATAGTAATGTTATTTGGACTGCTACTGAATCCTGGGAATGATCCATTAGCAAGAACGACATCATTATTCGAATGCAACGTTAAAAAAAATGGTGTCATAGTTGTATATCAGTTTTTTGTTAGGATTTTTAGTGGAGAGCGTGACGTTGAGTTTTGTTATTAGACAGGTGGTGTCGTCTGAGCTAGTAATGAGTTTGAATTGGGAGATATTGAGTGAGGAGAAGAAGGGTACAGATTATGAGAATTGATGTAATGTACACTACTAAGACCTCAACACGCACAAGGATTGATTGTATTACTAACTGGAAATAAGGAAATTACAGCAATTAAACACCATATTGATAGAGGAAATAGGAGAGTAACCAGAAAGGAAGATGAGAAGCTAGAAAAATTTGAATGAGGAGACTCAGAAGAACTGAGGGCGAGCGGATACAGACTTTGTCTTAGGTATTTTCACAATTTGCATAACCCGTTGATGCCAACACCTAGTTCCTTATAACTAGTTATTAATCGGCCTGGATCTCAAATATAGACATATAAACTGGTTTTGGACTGCTTCTACATTCCATTTTTTCTACTCTCTCCTCCTTTTCTTCTCCTTTATTATGAATGGCATTGTTGGGTATTAGTCAGACGAGTGCCCCTTTGACCTTGTTGCATACAAAACTTATTTGACCAAACTTCATAACTTGCAATAAATGTAACCCGGTAAAGGAAGACATTTTAGTTGGATGATAGATTTCCATGTAGTGTGCATGTAAGTAGAGTTTTCACAAACATATGGTAGTATAAGACTTGCTATGAAAAAGTACTGTAGTACAATCAAGTAGTTCCCAAAACTTAATCGTCCATTTTTTTTACTAGTAATGATAACCACTGTATTACAAAATTTTCCTTGTTGAACTAATTTTGTTACCCATTTGATGCAAAATAATAGAACATAATGGAGTATTAATATAATCGGTTAAACTTCAAAAAACAGTTGTTAGGTCCGTGAGTGTAGAAGTACAGAAGTGAAAAGATAGTTTACATATTGTAATTACAGTGTACAGTTTGTTTAATACAAGCTGGTTTAGAGTTAGTTAAGTAGTTAAGTAGAGTAGGTTAGTTAGGCTGCTGACTCAGCATAGTTTGTTAGGATATTTTGGTTAGTTAGCGTAGTTAGAAGCTATGTATATAGCTTAGGGATCAAGCTTGTACAATTACAGTTTTCATTTTTAATCCACTACAACTTTCTCTCTCTACTTCTCTCTAAGCTCAGCTCACTCTTAGCTAAGAAGCACTGCATACAGTAGCAAATTCTTCATGGTATCAGAGCTTGTGGCCATCATTATGGTCTGAATTCATCGAAAAATCACCGGAGAAGAAGGTAGCGATAGAAGGTTAAAGCTGTCAAAATGGCGAATGTCACCGGAGAACACGTCGGCGATCAGATCGTAACACTTGCAGGGCTTGATCACAACCATCCCCTGTATCTCTATGCATCGGATACATCAGGAACATTACTTATTGCTCTTCAGCTAACCGGATCGGAAAATTATTCTGTTTGGAGTCGCGCTGTGAGAATTGCTATTCTAGGAAGGAATAAGCTAGGGTTCATAGACGGTTCATGCAAAAAGGAGGATTTTCACGCGAATCTGGGAAATCAGTGGGAAAGATGCAATGCAATAGTACTTTCGTGGATAATGAATTGTGTATCGAAGGAGTTATTTAGTGGGATAGTGTATTCATCAAATGCATATGCAGTGTGGAAGGATCTAGAAGAGCGATTTGACAAGGTGAATGGATCTAGATTTTTTCAATTACATAAGGAAATTGCAACAATTAGCCAAGGTACTTGTTCAATTTCAGTTTATTACTCAAAGCTCCGATTACTTTGGGATGAATATGAGTGTATTGCACCTGCACCTGGATGTAACTATGAGAAATCACAAGATTATGTGAAACACATGTGTAGGCAGAAGTTAATGCAATTTTTAATGGGACTAAATGAGTCCTATAAGCAAGCAAGGGAACAAATTCTCATGATGATTCTCATGCCTTCAGTGAATGAAGCTTATGCCATGTTAGTTGATAGGGAAAGCTAAAGATCTATAGCCTGCAATTACTCTTTGTCACCTAATGATGAAATGACTGCCCTAATGACTGCTAAGAAAGGAAATGCACAAAGACCTAAGAAGAATTATAATCTGAAAGGACACAAGGGATGGATGTTGGAAATTGAATGGATATCCAGCTGACTGCAAGCCTAGAAAGAAGGGTGGAAACACTGGATATCCTAGTAGTGGAACTGGAAATGGAAATTATGGAGGGGTTAATTACTCTGGAAATTCAGGATATAATGGGAATACTAACACTCACTATGGCAAGGCTGGACACACAGGGGGAAACACTAGTGGCCAATATGGGAACAATGCTGCATACCATGCCATGTCTGAAGGTTATAACAAGCCAGACTATGGGGAAAGTAGCTAAGGGTCACAAAGAACTAACAAAGCAATGAGTGCAGGAGTCCAAGCACCATTCTTCACTGCAGAACAATTTGACCAGATTCTGAGGATTATCAACAAAGAAAATACAGTAGACAGTTCAGCAAACATGACAGGTACTACTAGTGCCTTCTTAGTAAATTCTAGTGACGTCGACAAGTAATAAAGTGATAAGTAGAGTATAATTCCCACGAATAGTCTGGATTCCTAACAATATTAATGAGACGGTCCAGGGTCAGAGTTACGAACAATCCAGTTGAGTTATCCTGTTGATTCCACTTCTTAAGTCCCAAGATTGCTAGCTACAGGTTAAATGTACCCGTGAAAACCTTTCGATTCTTCACGGTCTATGCAGGCTACTCCAATCCCTATATGTCTATGGGTTGAATCACGTGCACGCATTAACGAATTCCGCGATTAGCTAAGCAAGGTGAATAGGTATATGTCTATCTTACCCACAAATTGGTTCCCCGATGCCCAGGTTCACAATCAAGCCCTATTCTTTCTTATGTGCGTTCATAAATTCCCTCTGTCGAGTTCAATCTAAGCACCGTAGATAATGTTCAATTATTCGGCCATTATAATCAAACAATTATGATCAAGAAAGAATAAACAATCTATAATTGGAATTCAATTCATGGAAATTAACATTCAAA
Source organism: Petunia x hybrida (assembly GCA_037355625.1). NCBI lineage: Eukaryota > Viridiplantae > Streptophyta > Magnoliopsida > Solanales > Solanaceae > Petunia > Petunia x hybrida. The sequence continues at coordinate 1,835,762 of JBBBVM010000048.1, forward strand.
CCTCAACCTTCATGAATTCGCTCTAACCCTAGAACGATGGATTTAGCCACGCATACTCATAATAACAACATAAAGATTTGATGAAAAAATGAAATAATGATGTAATAGATTAATGGAAGGAAGAAAAACCTTGTTCAAGGTGTTATGATCTCTCAAATTTGCTCCAAAGTCTGAACTCCCTTCAAAAACTAAGCAAGAGAGTATTTATAGTGTTTACAAAAGCCTAGCAATTAGTTACGCCTAAGCCTAGACGAAATAGGAAGTCCAAAAACGCTCCAGGAGCGCTATAGCTGGCGCCCCGCGCCTCCGAACGCGCACAACTAGGCAGAACCCGTCGAATCTCGCACGCAATGGCCCCGCCCCGCGCTCCAAAACGCGCCAGAACTTTGGGCGCTTCCTTGGCGCGCCGCGCCACCTAGGGCGCTAGGCAATTTTCCTGTTTCCTTCGTTCGCAGCTCGTGTCGCGTCGTGCCTTCATGTGCTCGATCCAATCTTCAATCCAAATTCAATCTTTTCTTGCTCGATCATGCTCTTTAAAGCTCCAATTACACTTCATAACAACCTACAATCATACGACATAAAATCAGTGCAAAATCACATTCATTAACTAGAAAACGTGCGAATAAAGTACTCAAACGTGAGGAAATATTAAGGAAATATAGGCATAAAATGCCAAACATCACCACCCCACACTTGAACCTTTCCTCGCCCTCGAGCAATCACAAATAACTTACCAACCTAGGTAGAACAGGTCTGCCTATGACTATGGTTGATACCGACTATTGAACGAGTGCACACACGACTACTATGGGTCCAACAAGCATGCCAACAATTTATCAAACTCAAAAAATATGAGAACAACCACCCCAAGACAACTCAAATGCATAAACTCGACTCATTGCAACCATGCTCCCACAAAATCACCCCTACCTACTCAACCAAGAAGCCACGACTTCACCTACCTCATGCAAACCATGTGCCCTCACCAAAATGAAGCAAGAGAGTGTCCCCCAAATATCACACACACAATGAATATCAAGAATAGAACGGGGACAATAGCATAGAAAGAATTCACTCACTCTCATGAAAGACTCACATGTCACACACGATGTACCATAGGCTTGCCCGTAGTGTAGGACTCCACTAATGTAGGCTCACTCCAATCGGGATTAACTAGGACTTTAAAGGGTTGTAATATAGGCTAAGGGGCTGGTAGGATACATATGGATAATAGTGACTACCTCCCTAAGCACTTTAATACATCACAATTAATTAAGCACAAGTCTCATCAAAGCCACCCATTTCACCCAACCAACAAATTTTACACACACCTTTTCCAACAAGTAGCAATTTGTTCTTTTAAGCACAACACTAGCAAGGATAGATATTCATTTCTCTTTCTCTTTATTTCTTTTTCAATTTTTTCAGCTTTTTTTTTTTTTTACTTTTTTTCTATTCACTTCTTTCCAAACCTTGCCAATGCTCCTTCAACTACTTCACAATTTTATCAAATATTTTCCTCATTGGTTCCACTCAAAAACCTCCCAATATTTCAACCACAAACTCCATAATGATATAACATTATCAATTAAAGTGCTTAACGAGTAAAGGAGCAAAAGAAAGCGATTTAGAACAAGTAGGTAGGCTCGCGGTGTGGGTGCCAACAAAAGGTCAAAGGGATCCCAAACAATCAAGTCCAAGGTGTATACAAAAAAAGGTAGGCAAATCAGGAGAAGGCCTGTATCATTTCCCGACTAGAGCAAACCTAGGATTTCGCTTTGCACACACACGGGGCAAGTTCTAGACACCAATATGCAACATGGAGTATAATAAGAATATGTCTCACAACACACATTGCACACAGTCCACACAAAATGGCTCCATCACAACTCTCAATCAAGAAAATAGAGTGCAACATGTGGAAAATTAAGCACTAATGCACAAAGGTTCACAACAAAGTCAAGTGAGTAGACTCAAGCATCTCAAGGGGGTCGTTCCATTTTTTCTATGCATGCATCACAATTTAAAACCAAAAAGACACCACAAATAGCATATGCAACAAGTTCAAGTCCACCGGTATCAAACGAATCAAAGGCACCTAGCATTCTACCTATTCCTTTCGTCTAGGGCCACCTATACTAACTACTCTAATCCTAAAAAAATAAAAACTACCCGGTTCAAAGGCCTCCCCGTGGAAAAGAACCGAGGTCATAAGAAAAACCACGGGGTGGATGACATGTACCACTAACAAAAACTTAAAAGAAAATCTTTTTGGAATTTTTCATTGGTTTTCTAATTTTTTTCTCATTTTTATTTATTAAAGCAAGAAACAAATAAAAATAAAGTCAAGTGACAAAAGAAAAATCCTAACGGTACATGCATCCCTAACCTTAAAAATAAAGGACAGTTCCCCCACCCCACACTTAAAACTAAACAATATCCTCAGTGCGGTAAATAATAAAGTACAAGAGTTAAGGAACTTCCCTGAAGGCCGAAAGATCTAGCCTTTGGCGCTAGCAGTGGCACCATCTCCATTACAAACCCAACAAGCGTCCGTAGAGCAAGTGGTACTCAGACTTCCCCCCAACATGTCGTCATTTGAATGCATTGGGTCGAAATTTTTTTTTACCTGGCGCCATAGGGACGCGGCACGAGCCAAAAGCGCTCACCAAACTGAGCCTACTGATCATCCAGGCGCGTTGGGAGGCGCGGGGCGCTCCCAAACGCGCCCGAGCAATTTTTTTCGTACCGAATTTTAGTCCAAGCGCGGGGCATGCCTCAAAGCACCCCAGACCCCACAATACATCAACTGCATCTCGTTTAGCACTCCCGACACCTACCAAAACGACACAATAAAACAAAAACTACGTGACACTATAAAACACAAAACAACTAAACTATTAAAAGTACAAACTCGGGTTGCCTCCCGAGAAGCGCCTTAGTTAACGTCGTGGCACGACAACACTTTTAGCTCACTTCCAGCATTTATGTCTTCTCTTCTTACGACGAACCCTTGCTTTCTTCCTTTCCTTGAGAGAACCCATCTTCACGTCGTTTGGTTTACTTCCATGTTCTTGTTTGACACATTCGATCATAGAGCACTCTTCACCTTAGTTATGTGCTCATTCTCATTATAAACATTGAAAGTAACCTTTTCTCCATGCGCTCTCACAGTCATCTCTCCCAGCTCCATGTCGATAATTGCCTTCGAGGTGACTAAGAATGGTCTCCCCAAAATGATTGGAGCTTCTCGGTCCTCTTCATAATCTAGGACTACAAAATCAGCAGAGAATGTAAACTTACCAACTTTAAGCAACACATCTTCCAACTTACCATCAGGGTGAGTGAGTGATCCATCCGCCATCTTAAGAGTAACTGAACAGGGCTTGATTGCTCCTAGCCCTAACCTTTTGCAAACAGATAGAGGCATGAGATTTATGCTCGCACCCAGATCACACAATACACCAGTGATATTATGCCCTCCAATGGTGCAAGGAATAGTAAACCTCCCAAGATCTTGAAGTTTTGGAGGTAGCTTGCTCAAGATTGTGCTGCACTCCTCGACTAACTCAATTGTACCTATCTCTTGAGGCTTTTTCTTTTTGAGTAAAATCTCTTTTAAGAACTTCACAAAAAATGGCATCAATTCAAACACATCAGTCAAAGGAATGTTAACTTGAAGCTCTTTCAACATACTCACAAATTTTTGATACCGGGCCAGATCCTTTGATGGTATAAGTCTCTGCGGGAATGGTGGAGGCGGCAGAGGTGTCTTCTTTTTCTCTTCTTTCTTCTTTACCTTCTCCACTCTTTCAACGTTTTCTATTTCAGCTCTCTCCTCAGACTTGGCCATCAGCTCTTCACCTTCAATTAAAGTCACCGCAAGACATTGCTCAGGCCTTTTTTTAACAGTACTTACTGCTCCCACCAACTGCCCCAACTGGTGCTCAAGAGTCTTTTGAGCATTGACAAGATCTTGTATGGCATGTGCATTGGCTGCAGTGTCAGCTATCATTCTCTGCTGGCTTGCCATTATCTGCTTTAGCATATCTTCAACTGAATTTCTAACCTGCTGTGGTGGAGCTGGAAGTGGTTGGTAATAATTTGGGGCTCTCATGTTGCCTTGATAATAAGCATTACCAAACTGATTTTGACCCTGCTGCCTGTTTTGATTACCCACGTAATAAACTGACTCACGTGCTATCCTGTTGATTCCACTTCTTAAGTCCCAAGATTGCTAACTACAGGTTAAATGTACCCGTGAAAACCTTTCGATTCTTCACGGTCTATGCAGGCTACTCCAATCCCTATATGTCTATGGGTTGAATCACGTGCACGCATTAACGAATTCTGCGATTAGCTAAGCAAGGTGAATAGGTATATGTCTATCCTACCCACAAATTGGTCCCCCGATGCCCAGGTTCACAATCAAACCCTATTCTTTCTTATGTGCGTTCATAAATTCCCTCTGTCGAGTTCAATCTAAGCACCGTAGATAATGTTCAATTATTCGGCCATTATAATCAAACAATTATGATCAAGAAAGAATAAACAATCTATAATTGGAATTCAATTCATGGAAATTAACATTCAAACCTCAACCTTCATGAATTCGCTCTAACCCTAGAACGATGGATTTAGCCACGCATACTCATAATAACAACACAAAGATTTGATGAAAAAATGAAATAATGATGTAACAGATTAATGGAAGGAAGAAAAACCTTGTTCAAGGTGTTATGATCTCTCAAATTTGCTCCAAAGTCTGAACTCCCTTCAAAAATTAAGCAAGAGAGTATTTATAGTGTTTACAAAAGCCTAGCAATTAGTTACGCCTAAGCCTAGACGAAATAGGAAGTCCAAAAACGCTCCAGGAGCGCTATAGCTGGCGCCCCGCGCCTCCGAACGCGCACAACTAGGCAGAACCCGTCGAATCTCGCACGCAATGGCCCCGCCCCGCGCTCCAAAACACGCCAAAACTTTGGGCGCTTCCTTGGCGTGCTGCGCCACCTAGGGCGCTAGGCAATTTTCCTGCTTCCTTCGTTCGCAGCTCGTGTCGCGTCGTGCCTTCGTGTCGCGTCGTGCCTTCGTGTGCTCGATCCAATCTTCAATCCAAATTCAATCTTTCCTTGCTCGATCATGCTCTTTAAAGCTCCAATTACACTTCATAATAACCTACAATCATGCGACATAAAATCAGTGCAAAATCACATTCATTAACTAGAAAACGTGCGAATAAAGTACTCAAACGTGAGAAAATACTAAGAAAATATAAGCATAAAATGCCAAACATCAAATACTTTAGTAGTCTGAGATTCTAAAGTGATGAACTTCAAATTCTTTACCATCCTTCAATGAGACTACTCAATTTTCATTAAGAAGTTTATGGAACTTCCTCAATTAATTTCCCATTACTGCCAACAATAAATCAACAAGCTACAGCAGCTCCAAGATCCCAATAGGAGGAAAATGACTAATAAACTAATGGTTTTTATATAATTGAAAAGGTAGATATACTTACTATAACAGAAAACTCATGCAGACGAAGATTGGCATTTGGAGATATGTCACCTACAGCAGCTGAAGAACTATAGCCTTCAGAGACAAATGTTTCATCATGGAAAAGTTCCCCTAGTCTTGCAGTCTATAAATAAGATGGGGAAAGAACTTCTGTTAGTGCAAACCAAATGAAAGCTTAGGAAACTATTCGAAGGCAAAACATAGAGTCACAATATCTATTGCCAGCATTATTGATTACATAAACATAAGCAATAAATTTTTACATGAGAAGTAAAAGAATAAATGGAAAAGAAACTGGTGAAAATTTCACGAAATTTTTTTAGAATGTCAGGAAAAAATGAGGTAGGAAATTTGGATATTTTAGTCGTCAGCTCATATTGAGCATGACTTGTTTTATTAATACTCGCTTTGTGTCAAGTTCACAATTCTACAGTGATCTTCAGAAAGCATATCAATAACCCGTAATCTCATAGTGCTATCCATTGAGTCACAACAGAATTAATAACTTTCTTTCCAAAAGAGAAGAGGATTGCCAGCTTGGATGGATGCAGGTGCAAAGCAAAAGAGCTAAAATAAAAATACATTTTTTACTCTAGAGAAATAAGCTTTCATGTCCCCAAAAAAAGTGAACTTGTTTTCTAAAACATGTCATTTTCTGCGTTTAGAAAAGTGTAAGATAAAACATTTTAATTGAGTACCTGTTTGCTTTAAAAACCAAGGCTAGCTATTTTCTACCAGAATTTGAACTTATACCTATGTGAGAGTCATTTTGAGTTGCCCGAAAAAGCTTGATTTCATGCCATAACCAACAACTTTCCACTCCGCACTAAATTGTTCGATACAATATTACAAAAAAAAAAAAAAAACCAGACAGAATATGCTGAAATTATCTAAAATGATTCAATATTTACAATCTTTTTCTAATTCGTCATAAATAGAACACATCGAAAATCAAATCTTATCTTCAAGTCTATAACAATAGAAGAGATAATATGTCACATGGAAATTGTGCCGCAACTTTAGCAGTAAAGAGCGAACAATTGTTTAAATAAGAAGGAGATGATTAAAAGCATGAAGAATAGGGAAACTCATGGCTCCTAGCAATTGAATAAAAGCCCTTACTTTTCAAAATTCTAATTAAAAATCAAAGAAGTACTAAGAAACAATTGTACTGAATAGGGAGATAAAAGACAAAAAAGAAAGAAAGAAAGAAAAACCTGAAAGATGGCCAGTGAAGGTGAAGTTGCGACGGAGGAGGCTTGAGTGTGAATTTGGATATTGTGTTTTGATTTTCAAAAGCAGTGGAGGGGGAACAAGGAATATTGGTGAAAAAATTTCGCGGCTGAAAATGGACCCTTTTACCTTTTGAAAATTAGGGGAATAATTAAGGGCAGTATTGGGGGGAAATTTTTGGGTAAAACTTTTAAGTTAGGGTACGTTTTTGAGGGGTTAAATTTATTTGGAAAAGTGTTGTCAAATAAGTAATAAGTGTAGCAAAAAATTTAATAATTTTACAACATTTAATAAGCGTTGCCTTTATAGTTAAAAGGTATGCTTTACAAGTGTTGCTTTAAAAAATGTGGCCAAAGTTCAGGCCAAAGGCCACACTTAGAAAGTGTTCTCATAAAATATTTTTGGCAACGCCTTAACATTTAGTGTGGCTATAGGCCAAATTTGTTGTAGTATTTTGAACCCGCCCCGCCCCGCATAAATTTGTTTTTTAATTTTTATCCTTTATTTCACTTTGTTAATTAGGCATTTATGGATTGAAATAATTCTAAGTTACCGTTTTTCTAGTTAGATTAGTTTAAAAGTAAATAAAAAATTTGATTTATTTGGATCAAAAAAGTACTTTTACCTGGATATTACGAATTATCCATATTTAGCTCCATTTTTTTAAAGCTTCTAGCTTCGCGTCTCCTCCTCTTGTATGCACTTCATGTATTTTATGATAGGGTAAGCACCCGAGATATAAACAGAAGAATGGACGACTCCAAAGGTCGCTATCTAAACAGAATCAATGTTAAGAGGCAGAACATCCTTCTTTTATGCCTTCACATACATCAATCGGAAGAAACTTGTCCGCAACTTATGTAAAGTAACTAAAGAACTAAAGAAGGTGGTGGTGGGTAGTGGAGGGTGGTAGAAGGTGGCGGTGAGTGGTGGAGGGTCGTGGTGGAATGGTGGATGGGCGGGGTGGGGGCCGGATGGAGGCTAAGGGACCGATGGGGTGGGTGATGAGAGGTGGGGGCTTTGTGTAAATAAAAAAAACTTAAGGGGCTTTTAAAATGTTAGTCATTAGTACTAATTTTAAAAGTGTCTCTCTCACCCATTTTTCAAGACTTGAGTCCCTTATAACTAATAAAAGACTTGGGAGTCCTTCTCACCCAAAAATCTTAAGATACTTACCATAAGTTGTTTTTGTGTGGCCTATAGGTTACATCCACTTTCAAGCTGTGGAGTCAGGCACTAATGCTTCTATTAGATAAGGCTGTCCACCCTTTTGGGGTGATGCCCTTCCCCAGATCTTGCGTGATTGCGAAATGCTTTGTACACGAAATTGTCTTTTTTTATCTGGTATTTGCATTTCATACCTACATTGACATCAATTAATTTACATTAGTGGAGGAAAGTCCGTAGACTTGCGATTGATAATTCCATTTTCAAAGCTCGAATTCAACACCTTCAGTTAAAGATAGAACAATATTTACTACATCACCAAAGCATCTGTTGATTAGATTACGAGATAGCACGATGAGGTTTCGAGATAAACACCCTAATGAGGAATAACTGATGTGGTTTTCACTTTCCACTAATTGAACAGAAGACTTTGTCAAGAAAATGTCAATTGACAATCAGATTTTGGAAGTTCATTATGCAATTTTTTTTTTTTATATTTTGATGCTTGACATTTAAATTTTAACCTCGGCAGGAAAATCTTTGTAAATATATTGTGGGACCCGCTTGAACTTTTTTGAACTAAAATTTGCCATGAACCTGTCTGGAAGTGTTACCCCATGTTTCTGTCGACGCAGCTATTTTTTCAAATTTTTTATAATGGGTTCAATAGTTAAACAAGGATACTATGTCGTAAAATTTGTGCCATCGTCACTTTTTAGAGCTCTAAATGAAGTAGCCAGTATTTATAATATTTTTTACGAATAACTACAGTTTTAAATTGCAGAAGATTTTTGAATTGTCACTCTATTCTTAGTATAAAATGTTATATTGGAGTAAACAATTGAATTTTGAGATAAAGTTCTGATTTTTATGTTGGAGTTCAAACATCAATGTAAAAAAGAAATTTGCAGTTAAAATGCTGAATTTCAACAAAAAAATTAAATTTAAAGCTAAATTTTATCTTTTTTATAAGAATTTTATGGAATAGACCTAAATTTGAACTAAAATCCATATTTCTTACATCTTAGAGGTCAAAGTCCAGCATAAAAATTTACATTTTATAGTTAACAATATCGAGTTTCAAGAAAAAAGAATAATATTGAATTAAACATAGTTTTGTTCATTCCGAATTTCAAAATTCAGTATAAAAACTTAGAAATATGTTCTATGAATGCAAAACTTGGGGTTTCTTAGTTCTTAAACCCCATGATATGCCCACTTTTTTAAATTAATTTGCACAACAATTTTAGGCGCTGACCATAAAATACTTCAACAACTAATGATAGATGCTACCTGAAATAACACTGAAGATTTAGAACATTGAAGCAAATCGCGAAGAACACTAGGCGAGGGGAACTTAGGGTGAAAGGAGTCTGTGGCTATATATCAAATACTTATGAAACTATGGCTACCGCTTAAAGTTGTGGATACCTGTAAAATCTTCTGTGAAATGTCATATTTCTGCAATCGCCCTTCCTTATAGTAGTTTTTGCATGAAATATCCGTAAAATTTTCACCCACAGACCACTTTTGTCACTGGTATTTAGTTTGAAGCTACTTTTTTTAATGGTCTTACATGAGAGCCCCACTTTTTGGAACTTCAATCTTTGTGGGCTGAAGTTCAAACCTTGTGGGTTGAACTTCATGCCTAAATTATGAAGTTTCAACTTCAATCTGTAAGGGCTGAACTTTTAGCTATAGATACGTAAACTTCAACCCTTGTGGACTGAAGTTGAACTTCAATTCTTGTGGTGGACTTTCTTTGCTTGCGTACTTTGTCCTTTAGTCTCTAAGTGCAATCAGTAAGGAGGAAGTCTCACTGGGGTCAAGCGATCCAACACGGTTACTTCTATCTACTCTGTTTACTCTTTAACTTTATTCATTTCCGATTATATTTGATTTCCACATTATTAGTTATTATTGGAAATCACGAATATATTGATATTATAACATCCAACACGTTCATCATTTAAACTCTTAATCTTAACTATTGATCGTGACTCCGCAAATATAAATTTAATTTTTAATTGGCCTAAAATCGGTTAAACAATTTGGCGACCACAGTGGGAGCCGGTCAATAGCCTCTATAGGTTAATAGTTTACCTGTTGTGTACGATTTACCCTTTCTTGTCAATCATTTGTTTTTACATCTAACATGGCAGATAGTGATTTGCAACGAACTATGGTGGGAGGAGAACAGGTACGTACTCCTTCATCGAGTCATTCTCCCAATTACTCTCCCGATTATTCGTCTGATGGGCATCAACAATCTTCTCAAGGACCGGATAGGCAGCGAAATAGGCGTAGGCACTCTCAGAGTGCCACTCCGCCTAGGAGAAGATGCCACAGGAGTCTCTCCCCTGCCCAAGGGAACATCCAGGAAACCCTCTATGCATTTATGCAGGAACAAGCAGAGGTCAACAGAGGGATAAGAGAAGCGATCAACTCTCTCCAAGGACAAGCTCCCCCGGTCACAAGGGCTGATCCTGCAGCACCAGGTCGAGATGCTCCTTCTTCACACACTTCAAGGCAAGATGGGGAACGAAATACAGCCAAAAATGGAGGGTCCATGGCGTCCACCGAAATGAGCATCGTCGTGGAGGCTCTCACCAAGCAGTTCAAGGAGAGCCTGGAAGCGCTTCAGAAGTATCTCCACGAGAGAATCGATCAGATACCGGGCACTCCACCCACACTAAAGAAAGTCGATGTTCAGCGATACTCCCAGCGGCCTTGGAAGAAAGAAGCAGCCCCAAAGGCGATACCCAAGACGTTCAAAATGCCAAATATTCCGAGATATCGTGGGACATCCGACCCCAATGATCATCTCATGATGTTCAGCAACTTTATAAAAGCCAGCGATCTCACCGATGAGGAGATCGAATCTGTCTAGTTGAAGATGTTCGTAGAGACCCTAGCGGATGGAGCTCTACGATGGTACTCAATGTTGCCACCAAACTCCATCGGATCCTTCGCAGAGATGGCTGAGCTGTTCGTGAAGGCACACACCGGCGCTCAGAAGACGGAAACTCGCGTAGAAGATATCTTCGAGATCAAACAGAGGCCCAACGAGTCTCTCCGCAAATACGTGGATCGCTTCCAACGGGAACGAATGATGTTACCCAAGGTAACGGACAGATGGGCAGCGATCGCATTCACCAACAGCGATATCAGGAGCTCAGAGGCTACGCGCAGGCTATACTAATCCCTCTGCGAATTCCCAGCAGCCAATTGGTCGGACGTCTACAACCGCTACAACTCAAAGGTACGTATTGATGAAGATAAATTGATTGTAACAGGTACCCGAGGAAGGACTTAATCGCGCAGCGGCGGCCCTGGCGGGAAAGCGGAGACAGAGAGGTCGGATGCACGTTACGAGCCGTACCCTGACCGGTCATGCAACAACTCCAAAGGACGCAGCCGCAACAACAGAGGGCTGTCCTAAAGAGAGGATTCCGTGTCGAGCCCCCGTGGAGCCCCGAGCCTGCCAAGCTTCAACGTTGAAATGGCCGAAATCATGGCGGCACTCAAAGATATGGGAGAGAAAGTCAAGTGGCCGAAAGACATGAAGTTCGACCCAAACAAGCGAAACCAGGACCTATGGTGCAAGTTTCATTGAGACCACGGTCACACCACCGAAGACTGCAAGGCCCTAAGGTATGAAATTGCACATTTACTGAAATAGGGATTCTTAAAGGAGTTCCTGACCGAGAAGGGAAAGCAAACCCACGCGAAGGCTCAGCAGAACAAATCTGGCCCTCCACGAGAATCTTCTCCGAAGCGGACAGTCAATGTTATCTCAGGAGGGGTCGAAGTGGATTTCGTCACCTTCAAGGCAAAGAAGTATGAAAAAGTCTCCATCACCAAGACAAAGTGTCCACGACCAGAGGAGACCATAACATTTGAAGGTTCAGACACCGATGGGTTGCAGTTCCCACACGCTGACGCGTTAGTCATAGCGTTACGCGTGGCGGAATTCGACGTCAAGAGAGTGCTCATTGATGCGGGCAGCTCTGCGAACATCATCCAATCACGAGTTGTAAGGGAGATGCAGCTGTCAGATAAGATCGTGCCAATATCTCGAGTTCTCTCTGGTTTCAACAATTCGAGTGAGAAGACCCTTGACGAGATTACCCTAACAACTCTTGCTGAAGGGGTCGGACCTGGCTTACAACAACATCCTGGGAAGACCCTGGATCCATTATATGCAAGTCGTTCCTTCCACTTATCATTAGGTGTTGAAGTTCCCATCTGAATGGGGAGTGCGCGAGGTTCGAGGAGAGCAACGCTCTGCCTGAGATTGCTACTCGGTGGCCCTCAAGTTGCCCGAAGAAAGCAAATAGCAATTACAGCAACCGGGATCAAACGTGCCTAACGGAGAGACAAAGTACGAGGTCCCGGAATTCATCACAAAGCTGGATGAGCGGGAAAGACACATGCCGACCGTGGAAGCTTTGGAGCCCGAAGAATTGTTCGCAGACAAGCCGGAGCAGAAGGTCTACCTAGGGACCGAGCTAAGCGAACGCTTACGAGGAGATATCCTCCGGTTCCTCAAGGAGCGGCACACAACGTTCGCCTGGTCTCAGAGAGATATGACAGGTATTTCTCCAGATATTATCTCTTACAGGTTGAATGTCGACCCATACCACCGCCCAGTAAAACAGAAGACGCGACAACGAGGAGCTTTCCGGAATCAGGTCATCAACGATGGGGTCGATCGGCTGTTGAAGATCGGATCCGTACGAGAAGTCAAGTACCCAAACTGGCTAGCCAACATGGTTGTCGTGCCAAAAAAGAATGGCAAATGGCGAGTCTGCATTGACTTCACAGATCTAAACAAAGCCTGTTCGAAGGATTCATATCCCCTTCCCAGGATAGACCAACTGATTGACGCAACAGCCGGGCATGAGGTGCTTACATTCCTCGATGCATACTCTGGGTACAACCAGATACTCATGGACCCCGATGACCAGGAGAAAACAGCATTCATAACTTACAGAGGTACGTACTGTTATAAAGTTATGCCATTTGGGTTGAAATATGCAGGTGCAACGTATCAGCGCCTAGTCAATCGAATATTCCATGACCATATCGGTAAGACTATGGAAGTGTACATCGATGATATGCTGTTCAAATCCAAGCGAGCAGAGGACCATCTAGCTCATCTAAAGGAAGTTTTTCGAATTCTTGATCAATACAACATGAAGCTGAACCCAGAGAAATGCACATTCGGAGTCGGATCGGGAAAATTCCTGGGCTTCATTGTTTCTTAGCGTGGAATTGAAGTCAATCCCGCTCAGATCAAAGCTATCGAATCAATCCTAGACGTGCTCCACAACCGGAAGGACGTCATCAAATTGACTGGACGGGTGCGGCCCTGCGAAGGTTCATATCCCGCTCCTCAGATCGGTGCAAAAGCTTCTTCGACGTCTTGAAGCAGAACAAGGAGTTCGAGTGGACTCCCGAATGCCAACAAGCACTGAGGGATCTGAAAAAGTATCTGTCCAATCCACCACTGCTCTTAACACCTCAGTCCGAGGAGCAGTTGTTGATCTTCTTGGCAGTGTCAGAGTCTTCGGTAAGCGCAGTTCTGGTTTGGGAAGAAAAAGGTAAACAACTTCCTGTCTATTACATTAGCAAAGCCCTAGTTGATGCGGAAACACGTTACCAACCCTTATAGAAATTGGCTTTAGCACTAGTAACTGCTGCTCGTAAGTTACGCCCTTATTTTCAAAGTCATTCAATAGTCGTGGTAACAACCTTTCCTTTGCGAAATATTTTGCACAAACCTGAATTCTCGGGAAGATTAGTAAAATGGGCTATAGAATTAAGTGAATTTGACATCACCTATCAACCTAGGGTGGCAATAAAGTCGAAAGCCTTAGCATATTTTGTGGCAGATTTTAGCGCTAATATCTATCCTGAGGCAGAAAAGGACGCTGTTCTGAATACCGAACAAGCTTCTGGCGCATGGACATTGTACACTGATGGCTCCTCGAGCGTTAATGGGTCCGGTCTCGGACTGGTCCTCATCACCCCATCCGGAGAAACCATCAGGCAAGCCATCAAATGCCCGTTTATTACTAACAATGAGGCCGAATATGAGGCCGTAATTGCAGGATTGGAGTTAGCCAGAAGTTACGGAGCAAACGTCATCAAACTTAAGAGTGATTCTCAGCTGGTGGTCAATCAGGTGACCGGAGGCTTCATTGCACGAGAGTCTAGAATGCAGGTATACCTTGCTCGGGTAAAGGACCTCCAAGCCCAGTTTGACGATTGTGGCAATCCAAATCCCACAGGAAGAGAACCATGAAGCCGACGCTCTCGCGAATCTAAGGTCAGTAGCAGAAATGGGGGCGGCCAGCTCTTCAGCTGTTGTTCAGCTCCTCTACACGACCATAGATCGAGGAAAGTTCGAAGTCAACACCATTAACGCAACTTGGGACTGGCGGAACAAAATCACGAACTACATCATCCATGGAACTCTGCCCGCTGACACCAAAGCCGCACACAAGATCAAGTAAAAGCTGGTCGGTATACAATCCTCAACGGTGAGCTTTACCGTAGGACATTCGCTGGACCTCTCGTATAGTGCCTCGGACCAAACCAAACCAACTACGTGATGCGGGAGGTTCATGAAGGATGCTGTGGTAATCATTCCGGGGGCAAGGCATTAGCACGCAAATTGATTCGTGCAAGATACTACTGGGATAAGATGGAGAAGGATACGAATGAATTTGTCAAAAAATGCGACAAGTGCCAGAGGTTCGCACATCTTCTTCATCAGCCGGCAGAACCACTACACTCGATAATCTCACCGTGGCCATTCATGAAATGGGGAATGGACATAGTTGGGCCTCTCCCCGCTGCGCCAAGAGGAGTACGTTTCTTGTTGATCATCACCGATTACTTCACCAAATGGGTCGAAGCAGCAGCATATGCGAAGATACGGCAAACGGAGGTTATTGACTTCCTTTGGCGTTTCATCGTATGTCACTTTGGAGCACCTAAGGAAATAGTCATGGACAACGGCCCGCAATTTATCGGCCAGAAAGTGACTAGGTTCCTCGACGACTTGCACATCAAAAGGATCACATCTTCTCCCTATCACCCGGTTGCCAATGGACAGGCGGAGTCGACAAACAAGATCATCGTTGAGTCACTGAAGAAGCGCCTTGAACGAGCAAAAGGATGTTGGGTGGAAGAACTGCCCGGTGTGCTATGGGCTTACCGGACAACACTAAAAATGAGTACAGGTGAGACATCTTATTCATTAGTATATGGCGCGGATGCATTAATTCCAGTCGAAATTGGAGAACCCAGCCTACGGTATGCACATGCCACTGAAGAGTCGAATTCAATCAATCTCTCTGAAGAGCTGGATTTCTTCAAAGAGCGAAGGGAACTAGCCCTCGTATGGGTAGTCGCCCAAAATGAACGAATTGAACAATATTACAATCGGGGACTGCGCATACGAAGTTTTCAGGTTGGAGACTTTGTACTAAGGAAAATATCCCAGAACACACAGGAAGCAAATTCAGGAAAACTAGGCCCTAATTGGGAAGGCCCTTACAAGGTAATCGCCTTAGTCGGCAAGGGATCTTATCGCCTAGCACGACCAGATGGTTCCATTGTCCCAAACAGTTGGAATGTGATTCACCTCAAAAGGTATCACTTCTGAACGGTGAAACGGTCAGTTATTTTCTTCTTGCCTTTTACCTTTACGACAGTTCTTACTTTTATTATACTTCTTCTAAATGGTACTAACGGCCTGAACGAGGTCAGATCCGTTTAGCTCACAGCTCGAAGTTCTTCAACTTTGCGGCTGTGGGTTCGAATCCCACAACGGACACACTCCTCGTTTGGTTATATGTGTTCTTTTATCTACGACTTGCCTTAACTCTTTTTATGTTATCACTTACCGTGTTCCAACATAAAAACAAGGAGGGTGGTGAGAGGCCCCTGTAGGCTAGGTAAGACCTCCATAAAGGCAAAAGACCTTGTCAAAAGGCGAGTTTTCAAAAACTTTTTATGTGACAAGCTTCCACAAAAATAAGAGATGTCGTTCACAAGGCCAATGATTCGGCCAGAAACTATCGGCCACGACTCGGCCAGGACTAATCTACAAATTCCTGCGACGACTTTCGACTATCAAGGCGATAAGCAAAGTTGTTCGCAAAGGCCAACGATTCGGCCAGAAATCTATCGACCACGACTCGATCAGAATAAAATATCTGCGTAGATTATTCACAACTTATGACCTCTTCCTTGGGAAAGGCTAAGTTAAAACATTTGAACAGACTTTTGGAGACCAGAACTTAATAAAGTTCAAACTTCAAAAAGCTCCTAAGCATAAGGCATAAAAAGCCACAATACATACAAACGAAAGATCAAAAGTTCAGGCTAAATATAGTCATTGAATTGATAAAGATCTAGAATTGTATATACATAGTCCTGTAAAATTATAAAACGCCGAAAACGGCTGACAGAAATTTTACAGAGTGATCAAAGGCCAAATGGAACCGGCCAAATTAGGATCAGAAAGTCCCTAAGAGACCTCTTTCCACCACCAGCTAATCTGGCTCTCGCCAGATGTACAAACTTGCAACTCAATCAAATTTTGGGGGCATCAGTTTTTAGGGTTACGAACAGAACTCGACGCACCAGCTCCGTCAGTTCTTCCATCGCCACCCGAATTCTTGCTATCATCTTCATCTTCGTCTGCCTCAGACTCCTCAAGAGAGAGATTCAGTATTTGTCTCGCTCCGCGAACAGCACTCTTTGTCTTCTACAATATCTCCTCGACGTTGATCTGCTCAGCTAGGACCTGCCCGAGCAGCGAACGCTTAGCCTCGAACACAACAAGCTTTGTTTTGATTTCCGACTGATCACAGAGTTTTGCCAAGTCCTTAGACAACGCGAGTTGAGCACTCATCGACTGGGCAACCTGATCCTTAGCAGCTTGGAGCTCAGCTCTGGCCCTAGCAGACTCGTCGTTAGCTCTTTGCAGATTCATCTCAAGAGATCCACGATCGTCAAGAGCTCTGTTCAGCGAAGCCTTACATTCTTCAAGTAGAATCTCCAGACCCTGGGCAGAACGTGCGAACCCCTCTTTCTCTTCAGAAAGAAGGTCCTTCTCCTTGGTGAATTCGTTAATCCGCTCATTGTTAACTTATGTCAATCGATTAACTTCACCCTCAAGGAGACCACACTGCTCTACCAGCATCTTATTCTCCTCCAGAGCACTCAGCAGCTCTTTCTTCACCTCAACAACTTGATCGACATTGTTGATCCTGGAGCGGAACATCAACTCAGCAGACATCATACTTGACTGTAGAAACAAAAGAAACAAAATTAGAAATATGAAGTCAAATTACTTTCAAACACAAACAGCAAACACTTATCCGAGCAGAATCGGCGGCAATTGTAAAGGCCAACTCCTCGTCACTTATCTCCCTCATTGTCCATTCCTCTCGGTAACCAATGAGTGAAGAGACAGCCTTGGCTAAACTACCCGGCCTGGATATGAATTTGACATCAGGGGCTAGCTTCATGGTGTGCTTCCTTTCGCAGTACTTGGGTTCCCAAGCCTGTTCAGAGGGGTAGTTTAGACCAAACTTGTAGCGCACACCCCTAATATCCTTTAATTCGGTCTGACCGGTGATAGTTGACTGCCAGATGAGCCTCGTTGATGATAAATTGGAGTCACCCTCCACTCTAGGATCTATCGTGTCGCACTCGCGAAAACCAATAGGCGTCGCCCCCTCAGTAGCCACATTTTCCAGATCCTCGAAACGAAAAACACGAGGACCTCGACCACCCTCTTGGGGAACTTCTCCCCTTCTTCTTCTTCTTCTTCTTCTTCTTCTTCTTCTTCTTCTTCTTCTTCTTCTTCTTCACTTACTTTCCCTTTCCCTTTGTCTGTACAGGAAGGAGCCGCCCTCACCCCGTCATCCACTCGGGGACTCCTCTCCGGAGTACGGGCAGCCTCTTCCTCAACTTTTCTTTTGTCACTCCGAAGATAAGGTTTTCGCGTAAGGGGTTCATTGTTTTCAGCCTCAGTGTCTGAAACAACAATTACCTCTTCGTCTAAACCCTTTTCCCACACAGACTCGGGGACTTCGGTAGTGGTCTTGGCACTCTCCCCTGCAGACTCTGGCACGTTGGTTTTGGGCAAGGATACATCTCCAGCAGCTGAAGATTTCCCGGCAGCAACAGAAGTCTTACGGGCAGACTTCTTCCGTGCTCCGCCCTCACCTTGGCCTTTCTTTTTCCTCTTCAAGGAACCAAGGCTGCTGGACAAAAGTTCCTCACCACCTTCTCTCCCCCGCAGTGCTTCCGCTGAAGCTAGTATAGATGCAACATCAGCATCAGGATCAGCAGCGGAGCCAGGCGGCGCGGCTTGAGGAGAAGGGGCGGGGAAAAAGTCCCCTTGAGTACCCAAGCCTGCACAAAGCGGAGCAGTCAGAAAGAGTAAAGTCGCAAAACAAAAGAAAAATGGCTATAACAACGGGAAGCTCTCACCGTGAGTTTTCACGGTCAGACTCTTTTTCGTAGCAAAATACATCCACTCCCTTTGCTCGGGGGAAAACTTTTCCAAAATCGCCTCAACCCATGCCGTCAGTTCATCGACTGATATGAGCCCGGCGTAGGGTCGTTTGATGGCTGCAAGGAAAAACCAAAGGAATAATCAGACAAGAAGAAAAGAAGAAGTACGAAAAACTCTAAAAGAAACTCGGGGACTTACGCTTCTTGTTCCAAACTTCAGGAAGTAAAGCCTTGGAGTTGAGAGACAAGGCCTGAGTACGCACAAACACATACCGGTGCAACCAGCCCCTGTCACTTGTGTCCTCAGAACTGCGCACCAAGCCTTTGCTCCCGCGCATCCTAACATTGACAAAACCGTCCTTGAAAATTTGTATACTGTACAAGGAGATAAAATGCTCGTATTCAAAAAGTTGATCGGTTTATTCCGCAAACCAATCTATAAGGGTAACTATTCTATATATGCTGGGGCACAGTTGCCCCGGGCAGAGTAAATACCCCCTGCAAAGCCTTTCAAGCACAGGATGCAGTGGTAGTTTACATTTAACTGTGAAAGGGTGGGTGCACATAGCTGTCCAGCCAACCCTATGTGAAGTGATGTTCTCCTCTTCAGAGACTGGCAAGAGGGGAACACTCTTGTCCCAGTTGCAGTATATTCTAACATGAGGGATCACCTCCGATGTGATCCCAGATTTGAACCTATACGCCGGCCACACGCGTATATCTCCATGGTTATTGGAGGCCTTGATATTGCAGTCTGCTTCTAAATCACCCCCATTTCTTAGAGATGATCTCCGCAGCAGTGGCCTGAGCAGCCCTAGGCCTGGGGGTGGCCGCTGAAGAACTACCAGCTGCATCCACATTTTGGTTTTTTCTAGCTCTTGAAGACATAATTTCAGAAGGATTGAGAAGTTCGCAAAGAAGGCTGAGGGATGTTCAAAGAATTATCAAGATTTAGCAGAAAGAAAATGAAAGCAAGTAAAAAGATTTCTCACTCAACAAATCCCTATTTATAAGAGCAGAAATCCGGCTCATCGAATTCTCCTAAGGCACGTGGAGATTATCCGAGAGGCCACGATAAGATCCAACCATCAAAAGAAGAAATAGATTTCACCAACTTTTTAGTATCATCATTACCCTGAAGTGCAGCGGTCACCTCACGATCAGCAGTCGACGTATGCACGTGATTGAGGCGGTTAAAATCATTATTTTTACCCTTGAAACGCGCAGTAGTCACTTTAGAACGGACTGCAGACGTGCAGGCATGCCAGCTGCAGTTACTTTTTCTTACGGCGCATTTAATGCGCACGTCATAGGGATTTGTCACGTAACTGATGAGATACGTACGTCACTTAACCCCATCATACAGAAATGGGATTTTGCAAAGTGGAAATTCCCGCCAAAAATTCACATCCACTCCTCGAACAGATACTCTGTTCGAGAAGTGCGGGGACTATCTGTATTGGATGAAATCTGATGTCACTTAAAAAGAACACGTATCTGCCACGTGGCACGAGCAGACACTTCTTCGGACAGACATCTTATGAGCAGACAACCAACCAGGCGGTTACCACGAGCAGACCCAAAGTAACTATGTAACGCCTCATCAGTCAACACGATCTAAATGAGGAATTATTAACCTGATCATGTGCGATCACTCAATAAATTGTCATAAACGCAATAATTACAACCCAGCGGTTACATATCCGACGGATACGTGCCCAGCGGTTACAAAACCCAACGGACGCCTATCAGACCTATAAATAGCATTCGTCCTATACCATTGTAACATAACTTTACTTCCTGTCTACAACATCAATAAGAATATTCTCTTACTCTCAAACACTGTTCTTTGCTTGCGTACTTTGTCCTTTAGTCTCTAAGTGCAATCAGTAAGGAGGAAGTCTCATCGGGGTCAAGCGATCCAACACGGTTACTTCTATCTACTTTTTTTACTCTTTAACTTTATTCATTTCCGATTATATTTGATTTCCACATTATTAGTTATTATTGGAAATCACGAATATATTGATATTATAACATCCAACACGTTCATCATTTAAACTCTTAATTTAAACTATTGATCGTGACTCCACAAATACAAATTTAATTGTTAATTAGCCTAAAATCGGATCTAGGTTAAATATATATATTTCTTGATAAGCCTGTGAAATATCAAAATGCCTGAAAGCCAGTAGCTAGAGATCTGGAGAGTGTTTGTGATTGAATAGTTAAAGATCTAAGAACACCCTACGAGTATCATTTGGCAAACAAGAATAAACAGAGCCTCTAGGCCCTATATCTAATCATTGTCAGGCTTCTACTACTTGAGTATACCGTCAATCCTCAAAAACAGCATACCATGAATTAAAATAACTCATAACTGAAATTTAAAACTTCATTTGATTTTATAATTTATAGGACTGTATAATTGCAGATGTTAACTTAACGTAGATATTATAATAGTAATAATAGAAGAAATTAATACATTAAGCACGGGTTGTAAAGTTAGTTCTGTAAAAGAAAAAAGAGCACATCAATAATTTAATGAATTTGAATTCTTGAAAATTATATTGTATAAAACTTAAAAATGATTGCATATGAAAGAGTGACATAAAAATTGGATGGAGTTAGCTAGTAATTAAAATGTGAAGGACGAAAACATTCAACTATAGTAATATACTTCATACAAACCATAACATGGTGAGTTTCCATAAAACCTGGCCAAATAGTCGGAATTTGAATTGTCAACTAGAGTAACTGTTATGCTTAATCAGGGATTTTTAATGATTATTTTCACTTATAATCGTTAAATTAAACTTTTTCCACTATAATCGTAAAGTTGTAAAATTATTTTTGCGTTTAGTCAGATTTGTCATATTAGGACAATTCATCCACTGGATGTCTATTAATCGTAACAATATCCCTCCTAAAATCAGACTTCGATTATGTTTACATAACTTAAAAAGAAAAAGGAGCAAGAAAACTTGGAGGTTTACCTAAGCCCCCAGTTCATGTTGCAATAAACCGTAGTAGGTTAATTAGCATAGTCCACCACAGATTTCTAATTGAGTTTAATTATAAAGGAGTACAATTTAACCAGTTATGCATGACATATAAACTCTTAAATTCTGAATACACATCTGATGTTTGAAAACGTTACAAACACTAAAATTTTGTTTGTTTCCATAATTATATTATACTAAAGAAATATTTATGTACCATATTGAATTGGACTTGCAAAATCTTTAGTTTTTTCATATATAAAGTATGTATTTGTTAGCATAATTAAATACCGAAAAATAGGGTAAAAACGATTCCCTAATTAATTAGTAGGTCTCTTTGAAGAAGGCTAGAAGCCCTAATTAAACACTATATTCTAAATCAATCTCCAAAGTAAAAGATCAAGAGATCTGAACCCAAGACTACACCGCAATTCTCTTGGGTTTTTCCTGTTGAATTGCTGGAAATTACCTGAAAAAACATAGATACTACACAAATTAAACCCAATATTTTGACACGGAGCATAAAAATATATTTTTAAAAAGCTATTAAAATTTCAATAAATATTAAAATTTAAACCATTATTTCAAAACAAAATTAATTCAATACTAAAACCTTAAAGGTTGATAAATCAAGTTTAATTCAAGAATCCGCCTCTGTCCTCTCCGAAACACCAAGCCTGAAAAGGGTGAGAATGAAAGAACTGAGATGAATATATGCAGATTATTATTTAAAGAACTGCAAATTTCCATAATTAAAAACATATATAGGGAAACCCATAGGAAGACATATATATGCAAATACAACAACAAAACCAGTGAAATCGCACGGTGGTACAAGACATCTATGCAAATAACTTCTTTTTTTCCAAAAAAGAAAAAAAATTTGTAACATCTCAGTTCTAGAGAGAGAGAGGTGGGTGACAGATAGAGGGTGAGCACTCATAGCTTCAAGCATGAATATATCATGAAAGAAAACACCATGTGTGCTCACTCTCTTCTGTCACCTCCCTAATTACCCCTTTAGTTATGTGAATCAGGTCTCTAGACTTCAAGAGTGAAATTTGCAACACTTGATGGAGACATACAAGATAACCCTAGGGTTAGGGTACAAAGAATTGCTGCTAACTACTGTTCCATAAGAAAGGAACAAATATTTTTATTTGTGAGGAAATAGTGTGCAGTCTTGTGGTCTTTATATAGGATGAAAACAAGGGCAGTTCCATCATGTAGGGAATAAATGTGTGTGGGTATAACATTAAATATAAATAATTAGAGAAATATCTTTTATATGTGCGTGTTATTGACCGAACATGGTAGTCCAACCCTAAAGAATAGTATATTAGGTGAGAGCCTCCATACAGTGGCGGATGTAGAAGACACATGACGGATTCGGTTGAACCAGTAACTTTTTTATAGACTCTGTATTTGCGTTACTAGTTTCATTATATGTGTGAATAATCTATTCAAAATTCAATAAGCAAGCAATATTATATTCTAGAATCATAAACATAAAATTATGGATCCGCTTATGCCTCCATAGTAGTATAACTTTTTCTACTACTATTTGAAACGTATGAAGACCTAATTTGTTCACACTAATCACCCTAACGTTGAGTATCGACGACCTCAGTTTGTCACGGTTAGTACCAATTCCTAGATGTAGGCCACCACTTTTGGCCTTTCTATCTAGTCGTGTTGGTCAGGGGCCTCAGGGCTAACATTTTACTGAATATTTTTTTTCTTTAGTCGAGGCAACTATCTTGTTGGTCACATTTGGCACCACTTCTGCCCCCTTTAGGTGAGTTGATTAGTCACGATAGACATTATTTTTTTTCTTAATCGCTGCCTCAAGCTTTGATCAAACTGCGCTTTGGTATCAACTCTTGTAGATTGAACATGAGAGTCCCACCACTGATACCTTTGTTATATATTTACGAGAGACCTCCAGGAATTCAAGTTACTCTTACCAATGCTTCTTGTAAATTTTAATAATTTAGTAGCTACCCTATCCTTTATAAGCTTTTATCCTGGACTAGTGTGGTCATCCATGAATCTTTATTGGCCTAATATGGACAGAAGAGTTTCTCAGTTCATGACAAGAGGATTACATGCACAGGCCATTCTGAGTTCTCACGCCACTTGGGTAAAAAAGCTGATACACACCCATTCTTTTTGATGAATTTCTCTTCTTTTAGTGAGAAAGAAACTAAAAAATGCTTTAACAATTAAGATTTTACATAACATTTTCATATACTCTAGAAATATTACTTGTTAATTACAACCATTTTGTGGTCCAAACACACACACACACACACACACACCAGAAAAGAATAAAACGTTGCACACATATATACTAGCTAGTATGTAGTATGAGTTAGGGTTTGCACGTTACGCCAAGGCCTGAAACAAGTGTGTGTAATTCTTTTTATATAAGATCTTGACAATTATTTATAAGTTTTTAGTTCTTTTATTAAACAATGTAATAATATCAAATGTAGCATTAGCATTATAGACCTTTCCTTGACACTAATTCCATCCGAATAATTAGTTCATGTGAAAATATATGTAGAGAAATTAATTATCCTTCCCTATTTAAGCATAACCTCACTGCTAGTAATTAGTGATATAATGACGGATTTGCAGAATATAGTTGATAAACATCAAGTTTTGAGAAGCACTTTCAGGTTTTAATAGTAAAACAGTTATGTATTTGATGAAATTGATAATAAGTACGTAGTTGATGTGTTTGGTAAAAGATGGTTATAAACATTTATTGTTAAAATGACTATATTTTTAAAAATTAAGAATAAAATTAGTTTTACATAAAAATTACAAAATGGCTAAAATGGACTGAAGATGGAGTTTTGAGTTTTATTATGAGAAAGATATTTGCAGAATTATAAAGTATTTAAAAAATAAAATAGTAAATTATTTGATCAAATTAAAAGCAACTTTAAGCTAATAAAAATCAAGTGTTTGTGTACGGAACAGATTCATTTTGATTAAATAATTACAAATTAACTATATAACCTGAGAATGCACATTAGCAAAGAATTTATCCAATTTTCATGATTATGGATTCCACTTTAACCTATAGATATGTTTAAGTGTTTTTATTTTATTTCATTTTTGCAATGTTGGCGTATATAAGTGAAAACCATAATATAAAGAAACTATCACGAATCAAGTTAGAAATAGTTATATGTATAAATATTTGAACCAATAAAAGATGAGCACACGTTCACTTACGAGAAGCCACGCCTACGGCGCAAAAGCAGCTTAAAGTATTTATGCTTTACATTTATTTAACCACAATAATGTGAAAAAAAGGGAAAGGAACCTTTGACAAATGCTGAAAATAAATCCGTCCAAATGCGCAGTCTGCGAGAATTTAACACATTCCCCTTTTTTTTTCTCTTTAAAAAATACAAATTCTATTTTGTGTGGGCTTAATTAGATTAGATGCTTAGTGTAAAGTGTAAACCGATAACCAAATTATTTCGAGAAAAGATTACTATCCTTGTGATTGATTGTGCTTCTCAAAACTTGATGAGAATATTGGTGGATTCTTCTCTTCTCATAAATTTGAAAGGGCTTGTGCAAGAATTTATCTGGTGACATGGAACCTGTTTGGCTTAACTGATTTAAAGTAGCTGATAATCATTAAGTGTTGATAAGCACTTTATCAACACCTTTAAATGCTGGAGCTGATTTAATAAATAAACAGTTACGTGTGTGGATAAAAGTGTTGAAACTGATAATAAGTAGTTGGAGTGTTTGAAAAAAATACTTATAAGCATTTTTTGTGCTAAAATAGCTTAAATACCCTTATAATTATTTACATTAATTATGAAATAATTATTACAAGATTTAAATTCTAGATTGATTCAAATAGAAAATAATGTTTGTCTCAGTTAATTTTTTATTTTTAATGGTGAAAACGGGAGGGATGGCATGGGTTAGGGATTTAATTCCACTTGGGATATTTCAGGCATTGAGAGTTAATATTAGGGATAGATTTATAAAATCCTTGTCAAACTAAAAGTGCTTATAAACTGGAAAAAATAAGTTGGGAGAGACAAACTTATAGCTTATGACTTATTTTGGCTTATAAGTATTAAGCATTTTGCTTATAAGTACTTTTAATTTTACCAAACGTGAAAATAAGTCGAAAAAGTGCTTATAAACTGGTTTAAGCTAAGCCAAATACCCTCATAATATCTCAACGTTAAGATGCATAACAAATAAACGTAATGTAATGCAATTTTCGTGTTTTTCTTTTACTAATGAGTTTAGATAGAAATAAATACCATAACAATTACTAATTTTTTTCTCTGTTTGGGCTATGGTGAGGTGCATGCAGGTGGAGCTAAAGTGGATATGAATTTGACAAACTTATGAAGAAACTAGCAAAAAGGAAAGATTGGTCTACATCTCATATTTCAACACATAACTAGTAATTAGATTGGTCAATTCCAGAAGATGAACATTTCAACAAGTATTAGATATTGGCAGAATAAGTTCTTGCAAATAAAAGGCAAAGCTTTTTCTTGTGGGAAAGGGGCAATTCAATAGAAGAAATTACTGCTCCTATCCTATGTAACTCTACTATAACTATACTAATCAAAGTAGCAATCCAACTTTTCATGAAACATATTATTAATAAACAGTTGTAATCATCTATATAGTCATTATGGTAAATGCTTCTTGGTCTAATAATGAGTAGAAGTGGCTACAAGTGAAACCCTAGTAAGGGAAGTAGTATATTTGTTTAATAATAATCACTACAATCTTGGATGTTGGAACTTTGCCTTCCAAAAACGGAGGATGATAAGATTGTTATACTTATGCTGGTACCATCTTTAATATTGTATATAATTATTTTCCAACTTTCAATATCCAATTGTCATTTTTTAAAAGGTCAATGTCTTGCTAAAATTAATAAAAGTAGAAGAACTCATACTACACTTCAATCGGTTCCCAATTCTTGTGTCATCACTCACCGATCATGATAAGCATATTCTTGCAAGTCGTGACTAATGGAACTATGGCAGGTAAAACACCATTGAATCTTTGTAATTTGGACTCAAGAAATATATCCTCTTTGCAATTAAAATTTTAATGCAGCTAAGGGTGTGTTTGATGATATGGACTATTGTTTGGTTGGTTTCTTTGGAAAATATTTTTCTTTGGAAAAATAAATTCCTTCAAAATGAGGAAAATCATAACTTTCTTAGTGAGACTATAAATTAGGGAAAAACAAGTTCATAAATGACATTATATTCCACACTAGTAATTTCCTCTCAGTGGTTCATCATTTACCTCCAATTAATTGAAGGCGCATGTCTTCTAAAAATAGATTTATCACTTAATCAATTTTTTATTATGAATTTCTAAGTTTATTATCGTTAAAGTTAAATTATATGATTTATATGCACATTAAATGAGAATAAATATTTCGATGGTCAATATTACTAGTATATACAAGTAGTATAACATTGACTATTTAAATATTTTGGATTCCAAGTAGCATAGATTTGCACTTTATTGGCGAAGCATATATATTCTCATCCTATAATATTTTCAGCAACAACGAATATTGGAATATGAGATTTCTAGTAAGGGCTATGCTAGGATTGATAGACTTCTCAACTTTCAATTAGAGATATCTGTTTCAAAACTCGAAAATAAATTTATTTTGTAGGAAATATTTTTTTTGAAAAAACGTTATACCATGCAAATTTGAATTAATAAGTCATCCAAAGTACATAGGTGACAGAGAGAGGGAGAGATGTTGAAAAGGAAAAAAAGAATATGGGATACCGTGGATCCCTTTAGATAGGAAATATGTCGCTCCAAAATGAGCTTCATTTGGTGGCTGTATCCCATCCACAACTTTCTTATCAGCAGTCACATTCTTACCGTTATTCTTTTACTCCATCCGTTTTACGGTATGTATTATAGTTTAACAAGACACGAAGTTTAAGAAATAAAGGAAGACTTTTGAAATTTATGGTCTAAAATAAGTCATAAATATTTGTGTGGTTGTAAATCATTTCATTAATTGCAATATTGTAGTTTTGAAGTTAAATATTTACCAAATTTAGAATGCTGCAATTCTTTTTGAAACAGACTAATAAGGAAATACTGCCACATAAATTGGAACGGGCATATTCTTCTTAACTCGATCAATTTGCCTTCCGACTTTATTTTAGCACTAACCTTTTTCATCCCAAATCTTGACTTTGGGGTCAATTATCTCGTTTACCTACCCTATCACGTGAACAAAAATTTCGCCGAAACTTAAATGTCATTTTAATGTGCAATCACTTTCTAAATAAAAATGTCGTCGTTTCACTTTAGTTTCAAAGACTTGAAATTGAGATTAACTTTAATCCGTGGAACCGTAGTTTTTTCAACTTCAGTTTTTTCAATCTGAAAGTTTAGCAAACTTCAATTGAGGTTAAGATCTTTCTAACCCCAAAAAAAAAGGACAAAAAAACATTCAAATTGAACCTCAGTCCCAAGAGGTTGGAATTAGGAGTAAAATAAAATGCAACTGCAATTTTGTAAACTGATTCTGATGAAACTATCGTGCTTGCAAACAAGGGGGCAATCCTTAAAATGCTAGGGGGAAGAGCTGCTGGGCCAGACGAGATCCCAGTGGAGTTTTGAAAGAGCGTGGGCAGAGCAGGTATAGAGTGGGTGACTGAATTGTTTAATGTCATCCTTAGGACGGCAAAAATGCCTGAGGAATGGAGATGGAGCAGCATGGTACCATTGTACAAGAACAAGGGTGATGTCCAAGACTGCAACAACTATAGGGGCATCAAACTACTCAGTCACATTATGAAAGTCTGGGAGAGGGTTGTAGAAATGAAGATGAGGAGGGAGGTGGTTATTTCTGAAAACCAATTCGGATTCATGCCTGGGAGATCAACTACGGAAGCCATTCATCTTCTGAGGAGGCTAGTGGAGCAATATAGGGATAAAAAAAGGGACTTACATATGATGTTTATTGACTTAGAGAAAACGTATGATAAGGTCCCTAGGGAGGTTTTATGGAGATGCTTGGAAGCTAAAGGTGTTCCAGTGGCATATATTCATGTGATTAAAGATATGTACGAAGGAGCCAAGACCCAAGTGAGGACAGTGGAGGGAGACTCCAGACACTTTTCGGTCGAGATGGGGCTGCACCAGGGGTCAGCCCTTAGTCTGTTTTTATTTGCGTTGGTGGTGGATGAGTTAACTCGGAGTATTCAAGGAGAGGTGTTGTGGTGTATGTTATTCGCATATAATATAGTTCTGGTGGATGAGACACGCAGAGGTGTCAACGAGAAGTTGGAGGTGTGGAGGCTGACTTTAGAGTCTAAAGGCTTCAGATTTAGCAGGACTAAAACTGAATACATGGAATATAAGTTTAGTACTGCAACTGATGAGTCAGATATAAAAGTGAGGTTGGATTCTCAAGTCATTCCCAAGAAGGAAAGCTTCAAATATCTTGGCTCAATTCTCTAGGGTAATAGAGAAATTGATGATGATGTCACTCACCGTATAGGAGTAGGTTGGATGAAGTGGAGGCTTGCTTCTGGTGTTCTATGTGATAAGAGAGAGCCACCTAGGCTCAAAGGCAAATTCTATAGAGTCGTCGTTAGACCTGCAATGCTGTATGGGTCAGAGTGTTAGCTGGTTAAGAACTCACACATTCAGAAGTTGAGCGTGGCAGAAATGAGGATGCTTAGATGGATGAGTGGGCATACTAGGTTGGATAAACTTAGGAATGAAGTCATTCGAGATAAGGTGGGTGTCGCGCCAGTGGCGGAGAAGATGCGAGAGGCAATGTTGCGCTGGTTTGGGCATGTGAAAAGGATGAGTGCAGATGCTCCGGTAAGAAGGTGTGAGAGGTTGGCGGTGTTGGGTCTACGGAGAGGTAGAGGTAGACCAAAGAAGAACTAGGTTGAGGTGATTAGACAAGACATGGCCAAGCTCCAGATTACCGAGGACATGACCCTAGATAGGAAAGCGTGGAGGTCGAGGATTAGGGTAGAAGGGTAGGTAATTGTAAGGTGTCTTCTATCTTCTTAATTGTAGCACGATGCCCATTTAGACTATTTGCATCCTAGCTGTCGCCTTTATTTCTACTTTTATTATCTGGGTATTTTATATATTTTTTCATATGTTTTATCTGTTGTTTGTGTCATGGGGTTCTAACGTGTTTGCAAAATGTCTCTTGAGACGGGGTCTTTCGGAAACAGCCTCTCCACCTTGGTGGGGGTAAGGTCTGCGTACATCTCACCCTCCCCAGACCCCACGTGTGAGATATACTGGATATGTTGTTGTTGTTTTTGTTATCGTGCTTGCAAAGTTGCACCAATTAAAGTAGCTGTGCAATGACGCTGGTGCATACATAAACATCCTATTTTGATTATGCCTTTTAAGATGTGATCACTTTTTATTTAGTGTGCAATCAAACTTTAGATCACCGGTTTATGATTGAACTTCACAACTTCAGGTCTGAAGTTGGGAATATGTGAAGTTACGCTTAGCCAGTTCCAACCTAGAGCATGTTTGGCCAATTGCTGTAAAAAAAACTGCTTATTTTTAAGATGTATTTTTGCTTTTGGGGATTAAGCACTCTATATTGTTAACTATTTTCAAATACTTTGGAATATCAAATTACGAGAAATATAGTATTAAAATTCATTTTGTGATTAATATTATTTAGATAAAGGGTTCAAATATTTTTTTATGAACGCCTGTTTCTTAGTTTCTATTTTATTTTTAGAATATGAGAAAGTATATCTATATATGTTTTTAATCAATTCAAATACAACTAAAGAGGAAAAAACAAGATGAGGAGAATATGATTTGTATTTATATTTGGGAGATATATGTGTTAAATTAATGAGAGATAGTCTAATAAATATATTGTTTTTGTAAAGATATTTTTGTCTTGATAAAATATTTCATGCTTCTACTTCTTTCTAAGAAGTAGAAGCATGAATTCTGCTAAAAAAAACTGTTGAATTTTGACCAAACACCTCAAATATCTAAAAAGGATTTTTCCTCTCCTCCTTCTACTCCTCCTCCTCTTTCTCCTCCTTCGTACATAATGTGTACTAAATGTATTCCCCGTCTTTTTTAAGATACATAGAGTATACACTCCATTACACACGACATATATGATAATATGTATACTCAGTGTATGTTCACTAAATATACAATGCATACTCTAAAATTTCGAGAATACATTAAATATACATCAAAACTACCAATATTAAAGAAAACAAGAAAAAAGTTAAAGAAACTCCATGTCATATCTAGAAATGGTGTACAGTTTAGAAGGAAGAGATGAAAGTTAAACAAAAAAAAGAAGAAAAAGGTGTCACCCTGTCGGAGAAGAAAAGTAAGGTGACTAGCGATGGGAATTCCCTAGAGAATTATCGGCGGTGTACTACAGCAATGGTGGCTGGTGGGTAACGTCATCCGTTAAGGAGAAATGAGATGGTAGCTGGGTCAGGATTTCATTTCGGGTAATAAGAATTTGAAGTTAAAATAAATACAGGTTGCTCGGATATTATCCGCTGATATTATATATGTATATATAATTTTTTTTGAAGAAAAAAGTACCTTTGGCTTCATAGAAGCTTTGACCAAACAGACTAGAAGCTTTGGATAGTTTGAAAACTTTCACTCAAATATTTGAAGTTGAAAACTCACTGAAGAATTTGCTACTGTATGCAGTGCTTCTTAGCTTAGAGTGAGCTGAGCTTAGAGAGAAGTAGAGAGAGAAAGTTGTAGTGGATTAAAAATAAAAACTGTAATTGTACAAGCTTGATCCCTAAGCTATATACATAGCTTCTAACTACGCTAACCAACCAAAATATCCTAACAAACTATGCTGAGTCAGCAGCCTAACTAACCTACTCTACTTAACTACTTAACTAACTCTAAACCAGCTTGTATTAAATAAACTGGACACTGTAATTACAATATGTAAACTAACTCTTCACTTCTGTACTTCTACACTCCCCCTCAAGCTGGTAGGTGTAAAGACATTTAGCACTCCTAGCTTGGAAATCAGATACTCATGTTGTGCCCTTGGTAGAGCCTTTGTTAATATGTCTGCCTGTTCATCCTTAGTGCCAATGTGCCCAGTCATTATCATCCCCTGCTGTATTTTCTCCCTAATAAAATGACAGTCGATTTCAATGTGCTTTGTTCTTTCATGGAACACAGGGTTGGCAGCTATCTGTAATGCTGCCTTATTATCACAGGACAAAAAAACTGGCAACTCTACCCTTGCTCCTAATTCCTTGAACAGTCTTATGATCCACACTAGTTCTGACATTGTACTTGCCATACTCCTATATTCTGCTTCTGCTGAACTCCTTGAAACTGTGCTTTATTTCTTGGACTTCCATGAAATGAGTGTACTTCCATGCTTCACAATAAATCCTGTCACAGACCTTCTTGTATTGGGGCAAGATGCCCAGTCTGCATCACAGTATGCAGTCAATCTCTTGTTCTTTTCACTACTCATCAGAATTCCCATTCCAGGTGCTCTTTTCACATACCTTACAACCCTTAAGGCTGCCTCCCAATGTGACTTCTTAGGTTGTTGCATGAATTGGCTGAGTGTTTGAACTGCAAATGCTATGTCCAACCTAGTCAAGGTTAGATGCAACAGCTTACTAATCAGTCTTTGATATTGTCCTCTGTCCTCTAAGAGATCATCATCCTTTATTCCCATAAGTTCATCCAACTCCTTTGTTGTGAATTTCTGATTGTTGTCTAATGGAGTCCATGCTGGTTTAGCTCTACTAAGACCAAGGTCTGCTATCAACTCCAGAGCATATTTTCTCTGGTTCATCAAAATTCCTTTGCTTGACCTGCTGAATTCTATTCCCAAGAAGAACTTCAGCTCCCCAAGGTCTTTGATTTTGAATACCTTCTGTAAGCCAACCTTAGTGGCCTCTATCAACTTCATGTCAATTCCTGTGATGAGCATATCATCCACATACACTAGGATAATGACAGTGCTTATACCTTGCCTTTTGGTGAACAAGGAATAATCTAGATGGCTCTGGAAGAATCCTTGCTTGATCAGTGCTTCTGTCAGCTTCAAGTTCTATTGCCTACTTGCTTGCTTCAGGCCATATAATGATTTGACAAGTCTGCAGACAGGTTTCTTTTTGGATCTGCACTCCCCCTGACTTGCAAATCCCTCATGCAACTGCATATAAACTTCATCATATAAGTCTCCCTGCAGAAAAGCATTGTATACATCTATCTGGTGTATCTGCCAGTGTTCAGCTGCTGCTATAGAAATGACTGCTCTGACTGTAGCTATCTTCACTACAGGAGAGAATGTTTCATGGTAATCAAGCCCCTCTTTCTGACTGTATCCTTTTGCAACCAACCTGGCCTTAAATCTCTCAATAGTGCCATCTGAATTGTGTTTGACTTTAAATACCCATTTACAACCTATAGGTCTTTTACCAGGTGACAATGAAACTATCTCCCAGGTCTTATTCTCTTCTAGAGCCTGTATTTCTGTTCTCATTGTTTCAACCCATCTGGGGTCCTTAGAAGCCTCTTGAAAAGTCTTGGGTTCAACCACTGAAGTGAAAGCTGCCAGTGAGGCCTGATATTGAGGATGCAGTGAGCTGTAATCAACATAGTGAGCCATAGGATAGGGTGTCTGGGGTATTTTTGTAGCCTGTGATTGTGTAGGCTGAGATGTGATATAGTCCATCATCCAACTTGGTTGCTTCCTCACCCTTACTGACATTCTCTGAGGAGCTGCATTGTCACCAAGAGCATTATGATGTGTTGGAGCAGGTTCAACATTCTCCTCAGGTACTGTATCATTTTCAGGTCCAGCAGGAGGATTAATGTGATCCTGATCCATCTGGCTGACATCTTGAGCTGCTGGTGTATGAACAACTTGGTGGTTGTCTGGTTCATCAGCTTCTGCTATATGTGGATCATCCAGAAAAATATAATGTCTTTTCTGTGCTGTCTTCATGAAGGGAAAGACATATTCCCTGAATATGACATCCCTATTGACAAAGAAAACACCATCTGTTAAAGCATATAAAATGTATCCTTTGCTTGTCTCAGAGTAGCCCATGGGTACTGCTGGTGTTGCTCTTTCTTCAAACTTATCATTAACTTTGGCCTTTCTTGCATAACAAAGACAGCCTATAATTCTCATGTGAGCTACATTAGGCTTCTTCCTATACATTAACTCATAGGGTGTTCAGTTCCATAGGGCTGGTGATGGTAGTCTGTTAATAATGTACACAGCTGCAGTCACACAATATCCCCAAAATTCCAGTGGCATGTTACTTTGGAACTTAATACCTCTGGCATCTTCCAGAATATGCCTATATTTTCTCTCAGCAATTCCATTTTGCTGAGGTGTATATACACAGGTTCTTTGGTGAATAATCCCATAGTATGCAAGTAGTTCTTGACATTCCTTATTAACAAACTCTTTGCCATTGTCTGTTCTAATCATTCGAACAGATTTATCAAACTGATTTTGCACCATCTTGAAAAACTTCTTTAAGACTACAACAACATCAGTTTTAAATTTAAGCAAATGCAACCATGTTACTCTGGAGTAATCATCCACAATGGTTAAGAAAAATCTATTTCCATTCATAGGTTGAACATTGTATGGTCCCCATACATCAATGTGAATCAGATCAAAAGTTGCTTTGGCTCTAGTCATACTTCTGCTAAAAGGTAGTCTAGTTTGTTTGGCTAAGGGACATACAGTACAAGTGTCACTGTCACGACCCTTTTTTTTTAACACACAAAAACTAAAAAATAGAGAATGCGTATTTAAAGGTTATGACGAGTGTTGCAAGGTACACAATTATTAGAGATTTTCGGAGTCGCCACTTGACAAGTTAAAGGTGTGCCAAGTCACCAAAGTGGTGTACCTGGAACACCCTTGACTCGTCTAATGGTCTGCGTCAGAGATTCGGGTAAGGTCCTCAGTTGACTCTCGGGAAGGTGTTAGGCACCCTCGAGTCCTGTGCCGAGCACAGTTGCTTTATTGTCGCGTTCTAATTTCTTAAACGTGGTTGTTATATCTTGCCGTTTATTTAAAGTTCCGCTTTTATTGTCTAACCAAAAGAAATATGTTAAGTAACCCGTTGGGTATACTTTAGCTCAAATTGATTTTTTTTAATTTCATTTCCCTTTGCCTAATAAGTAGATCGCTGATCATACTTTATTATTACGCGCAATCGTGGAAGTCTTCTCGCTCCTATTTAATTTGCCTAATCGGTTTAATTAAATACAATCGCTAAATTTGTTAAGTGACAAATTGGGACTCCCAAATTTGCCTTTATTGATTAATAATATATGGATTACAAAAGTGTATATATATAGGCTGTTTGTTAAATTGGAACAGCTTTGTTGGCTGTCTTTGAAAAGGAAAAGCTTAACAAACATCCATTCATTTAACAAAGATGTGGGCTGAATTATTTGCAAAACTGGGCCGTTTCTTAAAAAAATCATTTGCAAAAAATAATCACCTTCATTCCTATATTCCAAATAAGTTGTTTTCTTATGAAGTGAAGGTGCGGCCAAATTTCAAATTAGACGTCCTAATCATTGCCTATTCGTCCAAATTTAAAAAGATATTACACCTCATGGCCATATTTGCAGAAACGGTCCAGCTTAAGTGTGTTACATTTCTCGCAAAATAAAGTCCGCCTTTAGCTAATTTCAAATTATCATTTACTTTCCTTCTCTTTTATTCAAAACGTACCAAGAGCAACCTTTATAAACGTTGTAAACATGCTCACAAATACTAGTAGCTTTCTATTTTTAGCACAAGAACAAGTTTTGAAGAGTTCTAACATAATAAGCAAAGTTCAAGACTCAAACATACTAGTTTCATTCCATCTTTACTCATGCTAAACAACTTAAAATAAATACAAGGTTAAACTTTGTATTTACCTATATAACGAGGCCATAGAGCACTGCAATGAAGACCCCACAAAGCTTAAAACAAGATACGAACACAGCGAAATCAGCCAACGAACAGCCCCAAAATCAACTCTCTTAACCCCTTTAAACTTAAGATTTATACCCCAAAAGTCCCTAGGTATGAAGGCTTTTGGTTCTAAATCCTTCTTTCAAGCTTACTTTCTTTTTCTCTCTATTTTTTGTATTTTTCGCTCTCATTTAATGTATTTTCAGATCTGGTTTTTCTTGTATTTTCAGCTAGTAGATATTGTAAATGAGGAGTAAATGCCCTCTTATATAGCTGAAAATTGAGAGGCCCAAAGTTGGAGTGTAGACTTACACAAAAGTACAAGCCCACACCCCTATACTTGAGTATTTTCAGAGATAGTACAGCAGCCCTATGACATCTTTTCAGCCACCCTATGCTGTCCCAAAAGCTGAAAAAGCTGTCCTATTGAGAGGACAGCCTCATGGGCTTGGACTATTGACTTTTGGGCCTATTGGGCCGACAACAAAACATGAAACTAATTTTAAACACAAAAATGCAAATCTGAAATTTACTAAAATCAGCCCCAAACACTTAAATTAAAACAACTTAAATGAGCCAAATCAAATTCCAATGACTTAGGCTCCAAAACATGCTTGAAAATATTGAAGCGAGGCAATTAACATACTTCATATTAAGCTAGAAACAAGCCGAACATATGAATATAAGAATCTTAATCCTATCCCTAGGCTAAACATAGGGATCAAACAAATAGGACTACGGAAAGGAGGTGAAAATTTACATATTGATCAAATGAACATCGCCACCAAGGCGTAACTTGTTGCTATCACGAACAATTAGAGACAATCACCCCCCAAAATATATTTTATCGTTAAATCACCAACGTGTGAAAGCCAAACAGCCCTATCACCATCATCTTCATCACAAAATTCATTAGCATAGCAACCCCAAAGATCAACAAAATGGATGAGCCAAAATTCACCGGAGTTGAGTGTTACCTGAAACTAAAAATACAGATCTGCGCCAAGCGGTGAGGATTTCGGAAAAAATAATACCAAAAATGGATAGAGGAGCTCGATAGCTTTCTGGAATGGTATGATCTGTATTTTTCCGACCACCGGAAGGCGATGGTCCGGTGGCGGAGAGGTGGTGGCAGAGAGGGGTGGCGGGATTTTCTGATGGTGAGGAGAAAAAGGGCTACGGTTTCCCCAAGCCTTGAGCTTAGGTGGTGTGAGTGATGAAAAATGAGGAAAGAGAGCTTATATATCTAGGGCTTTGGGTGGGCTTTGGTTTATTGGACCGGGTTTAGGATTGGGCTACATATATTTCTACCAATGGCCATTAAAGACTCTAAACTTTTTAAAACATACGTAATTTACTACAATTAAAGCCACATAAATTTACAATACTATCACAATTAAACATAGAGTCATAGTTAAACACATAACAAATATTTTTTGGCAATTTTTCATATTTTCTATCCTAATTAATGACAATTTTTAGTTAAAATAAAGACTAAAATTTAGGAAAATTTTGGCAAAAATCCTAAGAATCTAATACGGCTATTTTGAGCAATTTTTCTGTATTCGTGCCAAAATTAGGTGATTACAGCTGCCCCTCTTTGTTCGGGAACAACGAAGAGTTTTCGGACAAAGAAGTAATCGACAACTAATTTTGGCTTTCTGGTTCTAGCCGAGAGCACGCTTTTCAAAATGGTGACCGTACCCTGATTCTTCGATTCCAACCAAGAACAAGGCTACCTACATATCTCCGGACTAAGGAATTAGGTCAGTGTAGTTCCTCACGTGCTGTAGCTGGGACTATCGCTTTCAAACAGGCACTAGACTCTTCTAGACTCACTAAGACAACACTAGACACTCTAGACTACTAAGACAAACTAGAGATTCTTCTAGACACACTTGGGGCTGATACTAGACACTCTTAGGCACAGGAAGGCTTTCGTTGCCGATTACTGGTTGCTTGCTGTTGGTCGTCATTGATTTACAAAGAAAATGAAAGTACAACATTGAAAATGTAAAGTTACAATTCCTATTTTAAGTCTTCATGCTTCCCGAGATGAGCTTCTTGGTTCTTGCTCTCCTCACTTGTTGAAAATAAAACCACCGCTCTTGGTTCAGGTGGGTCTCGCTCTTTGCAGAAAAAATAAACCCCCGATCTTGGTTCAGGTGGGTCTTCCCTCTATACAGAATGGATTCCCTCGTTCTTCAGGTGGGCGCCTGGACTTCTTCAAATGTATTCCCTCGTTCTTCAGGTGGGCGCCTGGACTTCTTCAAATGTATTCCCTCGTTTTTCATGTGGGTGTCTCGACTTTTTTACAACTACTCCCTCATTCTCCAGGTGGGTGCCTCGACTTTCTTTAAACTACTCCCTCATTCTCCAGGTGGGTGCCTCGACTTTCTCTAACTACTCCCTCATTTTCAGGTGTATTCCCTCGTTCTTCAGGTGGGCGCCTGGGCTTCTTCAAATGTATTTCCTCGTTCTTCAGACTTCTTCAAATGTATTCCCTCATTATTCAGGTGGGCGCCTGCAGTTCTTCAAATATATTTCCCTCATTCTTCAGGTGGGCGCCTGGACTTCTCAAAACTACTCCCTCATTCTCCACAAGCTGATGAACTGGTCTGAAGCTCCAACTAATCCAGTGGGTCTTGAAAACTTGAAATTGCCGCTCGGGCGGACTTTAACTTAAATATTGAAATCGGCGCTTTGACGGGCTCTGACTTGAATGTTGAAATTACCGCTTTGACGGGCTTTGACTTGAAAGATAAAACTGGAAACACCACTCTGGTAGGCTTTGCTTTTGCTAAAAATTAAAATCATCTCTCTGATGGGTCTTGTTCTTGCTAAATTGAAAAACCATCACTCTGATGGGTCTTGCTTTTGCTGAAAATTAAAACCATCTCCCTGATGGGTCTTGTTCTTGCTGAATTGAAAACCATCACTCTGATGGGTCTTGCTTTTGCTTAAAATTAAAACCATCTCTCAGATGGGTCTTGTTCTTGCTGAATTGAAAACCATCACTCTGATGGGTCTTGCTTTTGTTGAAAATTAAAACCATCTCTCTGATGGGTCTTGTTCTTGCTGAATTGAAAACCATCACTCTGATGGTTCTTGCTTCTTCTGGGAATTGAAAAACCATCACTCTGATGGGTCTTGTTTTTTTACTGAATTGAAAACCATCACCCCGATGGGTCTTGCTTTTGCTGAA
The DNA here is from genome assembly GCA_037355625.1 of Petunia x hybrida. NCBI lineage: Eukaryota > Viridiplantae > Streptophyta > Magnoliopsida > Solanales > Solanaceae > Petunia > Petunia x hybrida. The sequence continues at coordinate 1,874,454 of JBBBVM010000048.1, forward strand.
AACTGAAAATCATCACTCTGATGGGTCTTGCTTCGGCTGGAAATTGAAAACCATCACCCGATGGGTCTTATTTTTTACTGAATTGAAAACCATCACCCCGATGGGTCTTGCTTTTGCTGAAAATTAAAAATCATCACTCTGATGGGTCTTGCTTCTGCTGAAAAATTGAAAACCATCACTCGATGGATCTTGTTTTTTACTGAATTGCAAACCATCATCCCGATGTGTCTTGCTTTTGCTGAAAAATAGAAAATCATCACTCTGATGGGTCTTGCTTCTTGTTGAAAATTAACACCACTACTCTAGTGGGTCTTGTTCTAAAAGCTGAGTTAAAAACATCACTCTGATGGATCTTGTTGTGAAAGATAAAACTCTAACCCATTATCCCAATGGGCCTTGTGTTGAAAGTTGAAAATTGATGCTCATTGCTCAGATGGTCCTTGCTATTTCTTTTCTTTCATTTCATTTCTTCTTTCTGCTCTTCAAGTTTGTCCCCGACAAACAACTGATTCGATGTTGTTGTATTCTCGCGCTTCCCCACAAAATACTCATCTCGGTCTTTGGTCACACCTTTGTAGAAATAACAAAACATTCCCTGGTGATCTTCATGGTACAATCTCGGTGTTGGGCTCCCGTTCCCGACTTTGTTCCAAATCAACTGAAACTTGTAAACAAGGTTTGCGAAGCTTTCTATTGCTCGGAAAGAAATGAGAAAAATAAAATGAAATGTGAAGTGAAGAATTTCAAGGCGAGACATTGAACGAAATATGTCTCCAGAAAAAAGAAAAAACTTATCTGGTGGTGAAATGACGACCTTATTAAACATGACATGCATTTTGGAATCAACTCTTAATCCGCTCACACAGTCTATCCCTGATTTTGCTCCCATTTTTTTTCAATCTTGCTTGATGGCAAATATAACGGCCCTCATTTGACTAGTAGTGCCCCTCGGAATTTTCACTGACTAGCCTCTCTCTTTGTTCTTTTACCTCACCATTGTCTTGCAGCGCCCTTTCAGGTTTTCACTGACGAGACTTCATTTTTTTTCTTTTCTTTCATTTTTCGCTCTTTCCCCATCGACCTCCCATCTTTCCTTGCCGGTCGACCCCCTATTTCTCCATTTGTCTGGTTTCATCTCGGTTCCCTCAGAGATTTTCTTTCAATGACTTGTATGCTCCCACCTCCTGATTGTGATTGATGACAATAAAATGCGACTTTACAGTGTGAAACTTGTCCCTTGATACCCATTTGGCTTGACATTTTCAATGATCGGTCAGAAGGGTCTTTATTCGGATTGTAAAGTGGGATTTGGTTATGATAGAAAGAAAATATTCAACATAAAAGTTCAGAAACATCCCATGAGACGACTAGATGAACATTGAAAACTTTGAAATCACCGTTTTTTAAAAATAAAACAAACCTTTTTCCTCCAGTTTTAGGCAAATTGGGGATCCTCTTTTTTTTTTTTTTTTTTGTTTGCAAAGCGGTATGAAAGCATCTCATGAAACGACTTGGTGAATGATACAACCCTTGAAATCATAATAACAAACTGTAGCCCCAGTTTAGTGAAAATCGAGGAATTATCTTTTGAATTTTTCCGATATGAAACATAGGGGATATTGAGACTTTCCCCGAGATGAACACAAAGAAAGCAACAGAAATTGACTTTCTTTTTCTTTTTAAAAATAAGATAAACTCCTGCCCCAGTTTAGGATAAACTGGGGCGCTTTAAGTTTCGTCTCCGATTTCAAGACTGATATCTCATGAAACATATAAATAGACGGTACAAAAATAGAAGTTTTTTTTTATTTATTTTATATAAAAATAAAATAAAAACAAACTTCTGCCCCAGTTTAGCATACATTGGGGATTTGAATTTCTTTTGACATTGGCCGCAAACTTGGAGGCAAGCTTTTGTGTCAACGAGGAACAGGGAAAAAAATGAACTTTCCCTATGATGACCGCACCCGAATGGTTGCCTACGTATCCTTTTGAGAGGAATCAGGTCAGACGTAGCTCTAGCGCTGAGGTAGATTTTTGTTGTTTTTGTTTTCCCTTTTTTTTTTCTTCTTTTTTTTTTCTTTTCTTTAATCACATCAAATTGATTCCAAGGGAGGGTAGGCCAAAGAAAACACAGAATACGGCTCAAAAGGGTTGACAAAGGATATAGTGTTTGGGTAGAAGAAACGAAAGCCGTTCGTCATTCCGACCAGAGAATGCCTCGCACAAATGATGATTCAATCAATTGACCTGGATTAATCCACACGTTGTCCTCGACTTCTACTTCAACGATGGTTCTCAAAACTGGTATTTCAAATTCGGTCGAAGCGACAGGGCACGATTTTGAACTTCTCACCGATCTACCTTATCGGGTGACTATTGATTAATTCCCAATTTATTTCACTCTCTCTTTTATTCCTTTTTACTACTCAGATAGCTCACAATGTCAGAGCACGTGTTTAGATCAAGACGTGAATTCCGCACGCATGTCATGTTATTAAGGCCGACAAAACATAAAACAGAATACTAAGAAAACAAGACCAAGAAAGAAAATATGAGAAATAATGTCGAGACGAGAAAAAGATCTCGCTTTTCATTGAATTAAAGATAGAAGGGTTTGAACATCAAAATAAGTAAAATTATATACTTGGATTACAACCCTTAAATAACCAAGTACACAGAAAGCATCACAAAACAAGCTACAGTGTTTCCCAGTTGTTCAGTTGCAAGTCAGGGCTAGTTTCCCTGTGTTAGGCATTGTTGATCCCTTCACCAAGATGTACAATGCTGATACCAAAAAAAATCCCTGAATCTGGCAACATCTTCTGCTTTTCCTCATTTTCTCCAACTCCCATCAGCGTAGACTTCACTTCCATGGGATTGATGAATGACTGGGTAAGATATGGAATTGGCTTCTCGAGAGACATGTTCGTCTTCTTCATTTCTTCACCCCTTACTCTGTCTGCTATCCCAAGCGCAATTTCAGGAACACAGTTCACTGTCATAAGCATTTGGTTAGCCCCAATTGACACATCACCAACAGGTGCTATCGGCATTCCTGATTCAGCTCTCAGATCTTCTCCACATACCACACCCACCATATGAACATCATCATGGACATGCAATGAGTTCTTATTGATATCGGGTGCATCTAAGCCCTCGACTTGAATCTGACCGTTATCAATCAAAGCTTGGATGTCTTTCTTGAGAAAATGGCAATCCTCAGTGTCATGCCCCGATGCACCTGAATGGTAAGCACATTGACGAGAGTCGTCAACCCTATCCCTAGGATGCATTCCTCCATTGATCGGTTTCAGTATGTTCAAAGCTTGCAACTTCTGAAAAAGTTCGGCATAAGATTCTCCAATTGGCGTGAACTCATTCTTTTTCTCTTGATGTACCTTTTTGTACTCAGCTTTTGGGCGAAAACCTGGAGGACCTCTTGGCCGGTGGGGAAGGTTTGGTGGAGTTTGAAATTGGTTATGTGGAGTTTGGTGAGTAGGATATATAGGATGTGGGGCTGGAGCGCGCCATTGCGGATAAGATGATATTGGAGCATATGGCTGCATTGTATGGTTTGAGTATCGGGGTGGAGGGACGGAATACTGTGGATTTTGTGGGGTGTAGTAGTGTTGTGGAGGGTGTATTTGTGGAGCTTGGTATGAGTGGGTTTGATTGTATCTTTTCTCGCTCCACTTTTGTGAACCCGAACCCACCATGGCTACATCATCTTGCTTCTTCTTCCCCAAGGCTCCTGCCTGGGCCTGTATCACCTGGGTGGTCCCCCTTAATGCTGTCTGGCTCACAATCTTGCCAGTTTTAACTCCTCTCTCAATCATTTCTCCCATCTTGACGAATTCACTAAACGGTTTCCCAAAGGCGGCGATCAATGCACCATAGAACGCCTCATCTTGCGCCTCAATGAACAAACGAACCATGTCATCGTCTGGTATCGCGGGGCTCACTGGAGCGGCCTACTCGCGCCATCTGAGGGCGTACTCCCTAAAGCTTTCACTTGGCTTCTTTTTTATCGCATCCAAGGAGGATCGATCTGACAAAACTTCGATGTGGTACTTGTACTGGTCATAGAATGCCTGTGCCATATCCTCAAATGACAACCATTTAGTTAAATCCTGCCTCATGAACCATTCGGCAGCCGCACCCCCCCAAGCTTTCAGAAAAGTATACTATCAACAACTTGTCTTTCTTGACCCTTCTCATTTTGTTGCAGTAGGTCTTCATATGAACTCTTGGGTCTCCCTGCCCAGTGTATAGATCAAACTTTGGCACTATGAACCCATCTGGCAATTTCAATTCAGGGTAGGGGCAAAGATCCTTGAAAGAAGTGTTGGTATGATCTCCATATCCCTGAATGATCCTCACTGCTTGTTCTAGGCCTTTCCCTTTTCGCATAACCTCGCTCTTATCCAGCTTTCCCGATCGATCAACCTCCACCTGAGACTCGCGATGGAACCCCTGATCATATGAGTCACTGTGTCGGAAATTGGGTTCGTAGTGCTGATCATAATGATGATCCCCAGCCTGTAGATGTGGTTCACTGTTGGACCTGGCTATGGCGGGCCTAGCTGGGCCTCGAAAAACTGGAACCTGTGGGGGAGGTGGGCCATACTGTCCCTGTAGTGGAGGTGGACCATACTGCCCTTGTGGTGGAGGTGGTGGTTGTGGCGCATGAGGGCGCACTTCAGCCACTTTCGTTGCACCATGGTTAGGGCCAAAACCAGGAGGATAGGTCGGATCCTCGACTGCTGTAGATGTGCCCGGTGCTCTCTGGATCGCTGTTGGCACAAGCCCATCTAAGAGGGTTGGCATGGGAGGGGGTGCCTGTCCCATGGTCATCGCATGATGCATGTCTACCAGGAATTGTTTCAAGCTTTGGACCTCCGCTGTCGTCTTTTCATTTACCTCGGAACTGGCATCAGATTTATCTTCTTCAGTGGCCATGTTACCAAATGTAATTTCAGATCCCTTTGATTTAGCTATGTGAGAGTGGGGTAATGGCAGAGTGCTGCACAAATCACTGGTAATCTAGACTTGTCGCAAACAAAACAGGTTAGAGAACACAATATTTACAAGCCGAGAGTGCCTACAAGCCTAAGATCGTCATGCGTCATCCCGAAACGGTTTGGATTAGATTCCCAAGTGTATTGTTTGAGCTTCTTTCTTTTCCTTTTTTTTTTTCATTTTTTTTTCAAAGAGATGCAAGAGAGTGAGATAAATTGACACATAAAATAAGCAAAAGATTTCCATTACTAAAGAGAGTACAAGACATACAGTGCTCTAAGGCACAACCTTAGAAACATACAAATGACTAAAAATAGAAATAAATTATCACTACTAAGTTCAAAAAGAAACACAAAATACAATATACCAAGACGCTAAATGAGCGACAAAATAAAACAATAAGCTGCATTATCTCGGACTGATGTATCTGCTAAGGCAACCCTGACTCAGAATCAGCTGGCTCCTCTAGGTACAACTCAAGTGGCTCCTCGAGATCTTCTTCTGTTGGTGACAAAGACTAGAAAATTACCATTCTAGAGACGTGAAAAATTGACTCAAAATGTTGTTGCCAAAACAAAACAGACTCTTAGACTTTCCACAAAATTAGGCATATCATGGTTGTCACAATGGGACTCAGCGATTTCCAAAAAATTTACCATTATAACGGCGTGAATTTGAACCAAAAGGAATCCTTCGGCCAACCAAGGCACTTGGAAACTCGGAATATTTTGCCATTATAACGGTATCAAGACTAACTCTAGAAAATTTGACAACTTAGGTATGAAAATTCTTTCTTTCTTTTCTTTTTTTTTTTTTTTTGGAAAAATTCGCCATTATGACGACATAAAAACTGACTCAAAATCTTTCCGACACATAAATCATTGCAAAAATTTCTGTTTCGACAGCATGACCCAAAACAGGAAATGTATTAAAACAAGACATTCACAAACTGGAATTCACCCTACTTCCTCTCTTTCCTTCATTTTCTTTTTTTTTTTCTTTTTTTTTTCATTTCTTTTGAAATCCACCCTTCCCCGATTCGGTCAGCATGACGACCCTTCTTCCTAAATGCAACACAAAAAATGCTTCGACCCTGAAGGCCCACTCGAACAGAAGGAGTCTGCCTAGACAGGCACAGTACTTGGGGGTACCGTACCTCACTAAATCCAATGATATGCAGATAATTCGGCCTAAATTGGAGCGGGTCAAACTCTAGGTGACTCAATGGGTTCATGATCTAATGATTCAGCCATTTGGAAGTGCCTCAGGGGTACCGGTCGACAACGTCTAACGGCCTAACCCAACGCACTTCCTCCTAAAACAGGGTTAACTTTCTGTGCCCGAAGACACGACAGAAAATTCCAACCGACAAAGCGAAACTGGCGTGCATGTGTGCAGTGTTCCAGAAGACTCAAAGGTGTACGAGAGAAGACAATTCTGTATATTTACAATTCAAATAAAATCAAAACAGTAACATTCAAGGTTTTTCATATGATCACGGCAACATAACAACAAAATAATTTAAAAAGCCAAAAAGCGACAATTTATTAAGCCTGAGGTTCTCAGTTTTCACATTTTTCCCCAGCGGAGTCGCCAAGCTGTCACGACCTTTTTTTTTAACACACAAAAACGAAAAAAAAAAAAAAGAGAATGCGTATTTAAAGGTTATGATGAGTGTTGCAAGGTACACAATTATTAGAGATTTTCGGAGTCGCCACTTGACAAGTTAAAGGTGTGCCAAGTCACCAAAGTGGTGTACCTGGAACACCCTTGACTCGTCTAATGGTCTGCGTCAGAGATTCGGGTAAGGTCCTCAGTTGACTCTCGGGAAGGTGTTAGGCACCCTCGAGTCCTGTGCCGAGCACAGTTGCTTTATTGTCGCGTTCTAATTTCTTAAACGTGGTTGTTATATCCTGCCGTTCATTTAAAGTTCCGCTTTTATTGTCTAACCAAAAGAAATATGTTAAGTAACCCGCTGGGTATACTTTAGCTCAAATTGATTTTTTTTTATTTCATTTCTCTTTGCCTAATAAGTAGATCGCTGATCATACTTTATTATTACACGCAATCGTTGAAGTCTTCTCGCTCCTATTTAATTTGCCTAATCGGTTTAATTAAATACAACCGCTAAATTTGTTAAGTGACAAATTGGGACTCCCAAATTTGCCTTTATTGATTAATAGTATATGGATTACAAAAGTGTATATATATAGTAGGCTGTTTGTTAAATTGGAACAGCTTTGTTGGCTGTCTTTGAAAAGGAAAAGCTTAACAAACCGCCATTCATTTAACAAAGATGTGGGCTGAATTATTTGCGAAACTGGGCCGTTTTTAAAAAAAATCATTTGCAAAAAATAATCACCTTCATTCCTATATTCCAAATAAGTTGTTTTCTTATGAAGTGAAGGTGTGGCCAAATTTCAAATTAGACGTCCTAATCATTGCCTATTCGTCCAAATTTAAAAAGATATTACACCTCATGGCCATATTTGCAGAAACGGTCCAGCTTAAGTGTGTTACATTTCTCGCAAAATAAAGTCCGCCTTCAGCTAATTTCAAATTATCATTTACTTTCCTTCCCTTTTATTCAAAACGTACCAAGAGCAACCTTTATAAACGTTGTAAACATGCTCACAAATACTAGTAGCTTTCTATTTTTAGCACAAGAACAAGTTTTGAAGAGTTCTAACATAATAAGCAAAGTTCAAGACTCAAACATACTAGTTTCATTCCATCTTTACTCATGCTAAACAACTTAAAATAAATACAAAGTTAAACTTTGTGTTTACCTATATAACGAGGCCTTAGAGCACTGCAATGAAGACCCCACAAAGCTTAAAACGAGACACGAACACAGCGAAATCAGCCAACGAACAGCCCCAAAATCAACTCTCTTAACCCCTTTAAACTTAAGATTTATACCCCAAAAGTCCCTAGGTATGAAGGCTTTTGGTTCTAAATCCTTCTTTCAAGCTTACTTTCTTTTTCTCTCTATTTTTTGTATTTTTCGCTCTCATTTAATGTATTTTCAGATCTGGTTTTTCTTGTGTTTTCAGCTAGTAGATATTGTAAATGAGGAGTAAATGCCCTCTTATATAGATGAAAATTGAGAGCCCCAAAGGTGGAGTGTAGACTTACACAAAAGTACAAGCCCACACCCCTATACTTGAGTATTTTCAGAGATAGTACAGCGGCCCTATGACATCTTTTCAGCCACCCTATGCTGTCCCAAAAGCTGAAAAAGCTGTCCTATTGAGAGGACAGCCTCATGGGCTTGGACTATTGACTTTTGGGCCTATTGAGCCGACAACAAAACATGAAACTAATTTTAAACACAAAAATGCAAATCTGAAATTTAGTAAAATCAGCCCAAACACTAAAATTAAAACAACTTAAATGAGCCAAATCAAATCCCAATGATTTAGGCTCCAAAACATGCTTGAAAATATTGAAGCGAGGCAATTAACATACTTCATATTAAGCTAGAAACAAGCCGAACATATGAACATAAGAATCTTAATCCTATCCCTAGGCTAAACATACGGATCAAACAAATAGGACTACGGAAAGGAGGTGAAAATTTACATGTTGATCAAATGAACGTCGCCACCAAGGCGTAACTTGTTGCTATCACGAACAATTAGAGACAATCACCCCAAAATATATTTTATCATTAAATCACCAACGTGTGAAAGCCAAACAGCCCTATCACCATCATCTTCATCACAAAATTCATTAGCATAGCAACCCCAAAGATCAATAAAACGGATGAGCCAAAATTCACCGGAGTTGAGTGTTACCCGAATGTAAAAATGCAGATCTGCACCAAACGGTGAGGATTTCAGGAAAAATAATACCAGAAATGGTTAGAGGAGCTCGATAGCTTTCCGGAATGGTATTATTTGTATTTTTCCGACTACCGGAAGGCGATGGTCCGGTGGCGGAAAGGTGGTGGCAGAGAGGGGTGGCGGGATTTTCTGATGGCGGGATTTTGGCAATTTTTCATATTTTCAATCCTAATTAATGACAATTTTTAGTTAAAATAAAGACTAAAATTTAGGAAAATTTCGGCAAAAATCCTAAGAATCTAACACGGCTATTTTGAGCAATTTTTCTGTATTCGTGCCAAAATTAGGTGATTACAATCACATATCCTACTACATTCTTTAGCAGTAACCTTGAAGATTTGTTGCAAAACTCCAGAAGATGTATGCCCAAGCCTCTTGTGTCATATGTCTGTATCCACTTTCTTTCCTCCTGCACTTATTCCAGTAATTGTATTGTTGTTCTTCTCTACCTCTACTGCATTATTACTTTTATTCACCTGCATTTCCTCTGTTGTGCCTTTATTTGTGAAAGAATCTTGAGGGAGCAAGTAAAGTCCATTCTTCACTCTACCAATCCCCTTCACCTTCCCAGTATAATCCTGAAACATACAGAATTTTGGAAAGAAAGTGACAGAGCAGTTAAGATCATTTGTAAGCTTAGACACTGATAGCAGACTATATCTGAAATCTGGGAGGCACAAAACATCATCAACACACTCATCCTCTAACACTTTGCATGAACCTATATGTGTAACTTGTACTACATCATCGTTTGGTAGGTGCACTCTTTTTTTTTTATCACCGACTGATGCCTTATTAGTTAACATCTCCAGATCATATATCATATGGTTTGTGGCACCAGTGTCCACGTATATTTGCCTGTGCGTTGGGAGCAACAGTATTACCAAAAGTTGGTATCAATTTAAAAAATCCATATGTTTATCTCATTTAAATTCTTTTGTAGTCATGTCTTTGCTTTTATTTTAACCAGCTTAATGAGTTTCTCTAATTTTATATTCCTCCAATGAGTTCCCCTGTAGCTATACTACTTATGAACTAATGTACTTCATACTTGTTTTGACATGGATAAATAAATGACAACCAAATTTTCTGATGTGTGCTCATATTATGAGCCAGAACTTGACTCATGAATTTGTACTTTTTGAATGAGTGTGGTCAAAATATGATAAATAATTAGGAAGCCTTCTTGTTCAGCTTCCTATTTGAATTGAGAGTAACATCACTATAGAAAATTTAGATTTTGCAACTAATTTCTATTGGAATTACAAGATTAGAATTTCTAACTTGAATTTGGGTGCATGAATACTGAAACATCGACGTGTAGTATCTATGAGAAATTTAATTCGATATTGATTTCTATCTATATATTGGTCACTTTAATTTTTAATTTTATTTTGTGTAGGAAAATTCAAGTGATGTAGTTGGAAATAATGGCCACAAGTGGATGATCTACTAAAGTGAATGACGATTTTCTTGATTTTTATTGTTCAAGAAACTGTCAGAGATCGCGGACACGTTGAAACATTTCTTTTCTATTATGTGTAGTGCACGAAATATGTATCTTTTTCGAAGATTATTGCAATATATGCATTTGAATTATTATTTTTTGGTATTTATTATCTAATTTTGTGCTTGAGATTGTCAAGATAGATTATAATAATGCATTGCTTTATATTGATATGATTAGAGGGTATATGCAAAAAAAAAAAAAAAGGTAAATATTGAACCACTAAGTTATGCCTGCATAAAGATTAACAAAGGCTACGCTTTAGAGGAGTGGCTTTAGATACCACACTTCAGAAGCGTGGCCTATAAGATAACACAAGCCACACTTGAGAAGTGTAGCTTTAAGACGTGAAAAGCGTTGCTATATGGAGTACTACAAGTGTGGCTTTTGTACCTTATAGGCCACACTTTTGAAGCATGGCTGTTAAACCAACACTCTAAAAGCGTGGCCGTAAGTCTAAGGTTATGCCCGATTAGGCCACCCCTTAAAAAGCGTTGCCTAAAGTTGAAAAGTGTGGCCTTAGATCAATTGCCACACTTTTTGGTAGTTTAGGCCACACCTTTTTGGAGTGGCGAAAAGCCTAAATTGTTGTAGTGAAAAAAAAAATGGTCATGCCTAGGGTTAATGGTAATATCAACCCACCACAATTCTACTATACTCTCCAAAAACTAAGTATGTCAAATCTCTCTCATTGTTGCATCAACATGGGAAAGATGAAATCGAAGCTGAAGAAAACTCCCTACGAGTGCCCTGTGCCTGATTGCCCTCACGGGTTCCCTTTTAAAAGTATAGTTGATCTGGTAGAACATAGTGATAAAGTTCACTCTCTGCTACCATATCAGTTCCAATGCGGTGGGCGTTTTGAAAAGAATGAAGCTTTGGATTCTCATTCTGAGAAGGAGTGTCTCGGGAGGACGGGCCAAAACAAGCTCACCCAGGCAGTTCTTTCAAACAGGAAAAACATGCTAGCTGGATGGCAACTTGAGGTAGCTTTAAGTAAGTAGGGCATTGAATACTCGAAGGGAAGGCTAATTGTTGATTGAGTATGATTCCGAAGAAAGAGTAGTGAGTCTAGAAAAAAAAAAGAGTATTAAGGATAAAACAATTCAAGTTTATCCTTTCAAGTCTGGAAAGGACAAACTCCCTCAAATTTTATTATTAATTATATTTATATGCATTAGTAAGGGTTATTTTTAGTAACAAATGTTAGCAATTTGTTTCACTACAATACTATATTTCTTTGTTATCAAAAATCTTACTATCTGATATGCAGAATTTAAGTAGTTAATTCAAAGTTTAAAAATATTAAACAAATCTCCGCTGGAAAATATTTGAAATATTAAAATTAAAAAAAAAAACTTAAAACTTCAAACAAAAATTTATGAACGAAATTTTGTTAAAATTTTATGTCATCTTAAAAATTCAGCTTTTGGCCTCCGACTCATTGAGTCACCCTAATGTCTTTTAAATCACATATTTTTTCTATCACATAGTTTCACGTGAAGATTTAAGTGCGAAACCCACCTGTTAAATTTGATTTTTATGCGCGATCCCAATTTTCTTCTCCTTGTTATTGTGAGAAATACACAAATACTCTTAATTTAAAACTTCACAATCATCTAAATTTTGATCATATCACCGTCTCCAACCCTCTTACCCAATCGGACTGACCACCCATCCTGCCTTCAAAGAGATTTAATAGCGAGTGCCATACTGCTTTTTGCTCTATTTGAATCCCCAAATTTTCGGTTAATTAATATTACCTTGATTAATCATATCTAGTTAGGCAAATCGTTAAGGTAAAAATTTGGGGGGGGGGGGGTGTAACGACCCTCAAATAGTCGTTACGGGATCCGGGACCTCGATTTACGTGTCAACAGTCGTAAAAGCTCCGTTAGGTCATTTATGACCCGTCTGTGAAATCTGAGTCGAAACGGAGTCCGTTTGATAGGTTTTCGAGAAAAGGATCCGTTTATGAAATTCCGGAAAGGAATTTGGGGTTTCGATATGTCGTTTTGAGTAAACGAACCCCGATGGAAAATCCGAGCGCACCGTTAGGTCCGTCTCGTCATTTATGATATGTAGCAACTTTCAAAATTGAAAACGGACCTCGTTTGATAGGACTTTTGATAAAGTCCCCGTTTCGGAAGTTTAAAAGAGTTAAAAGAGGTTTCCGAGCTCGATTTGAGCAAATGAGCTCCGATGAGAGATCCGAAAGTTCTGTTAGGTTCGTATAGTCATTTGTGACTTTTAGCAACTTTCGAAATTGGATTCCGAGGTCGTTTGGTTAAATTTCGCTATTTTGGCAAAAGTCGAAAATTGAACCTTTGCCGTGGGACCCACTTTTTGAGTTCTGGAGGTCCGAATTGAGTTCGGTCTTAACGAGCATGTCACCCAAGTATTTTATGAGTTGTGTGCAAAATTTGGAATCATTCCGAGCTTCGTAGGGTCCCGTTTTGCCCCTAAAATAGTAGAAAATCTGGTGCGACTTTTCTGTTCTGTTTTGGCGCAAACAGGCGGATAAAAGCTGATTTTCCGGCCAATCCGTAAGGAATTAGGAAAAACTCAAAACATGAAAGTTGTAACCCTTTGAGTTGTGGTTCTAATGGAACCATTTTAAGGTCATTTGGACATTCCTATCAAAAGTTATGATTTTTTCAAAAGAAGCTGTCACAGAGGCAAAAACTGCTATAAAAAGGCCATTTCGGGCCATTTCGGTTCATAACTTATAAAAATCATTTGGTGAGCTCTTGAGGCGATTTTTGGGTATTTCTTGAAGACCCAATCATACTTACACTTAAGGTAAGCCCTTTCAATCCATCTTTATGTTGATTAACACAAGAATCAAAGGGTTGATTCTTGGAAATGGGTTAGAACCCTAGATTCTTAAGAATTGGGGAAAGACATCGAGCAAGGCTCGCATGTGGAATCTAAGTGTACTTTTGGACTCACGGGAGCGTGGGGAGTCCGGAAAAGTACATTTTGTAAATTTAGGGCTCGGCCCTACCCGGGGGCATTTTGGTAATTTTTACCCTAGGATGCCTATAGGCTTAAATGGCTATAATTGAGCACTCATATGTGCTATATCTTGTCTTAATAGACCTAGTGGAGAGTCCTTTGCGGACAAGGTGAGCGGGAAAGGAGATTCTTCCCGGCATTTGAGCCCGAATTTCGAGGTAAGTGAGACTTGACCTCTATTGTGCTTGTGGACTCTTCCTTCATGCAAGTATGCTTCATGTACGCATATATATACCTAACAATGGTTAGGATTAATGATGTGAATTACTTGCTATTATTGTTTGTTATAAATAGTGAGATTGTGACTCGACTGAAATAGCTGTCGTGTTTGCACTGAAGTTGTGGAGGCACTATCTTTATGGCGAGCCATGTGAGATATTCACCGATCATAAGAGTCTCCAGTACTTGTTCACTCAGAAGGACTTGAACGGGAGACAGCGCCGCTGGTTAGAGCTGCTGAAGGATTATGATCTTTCTATCCGGTATCATCCCGGAAAGGCTAATGTTGTAGCCGATGCCTTGAGTAGGAAGTCCATGGGTAGCCTCGCCTATCTTGATGCTGATATGAGGCCGTTGGCCCGTGAGTTGCAGGCTTTGTCCATTAGTGGGGTTCGGTTTGATGATTCTGTTCCAGACCGGGTGCTTGCGTATGTGGGGTCTCAGTCGTCTTTAGCTTCCCAGATTCGGGAAAGGCAGTTCGAGGATCCTTATCTGAGAGATCTCCGGGACAGGGTCCTGAGTGGGGGAGTGTCCTCGTTCGTGATTGGTGATGATGGTGCTTTGCGGCTTAACGGCCGGGTATGTGTTCCAGCCATTGTGGAGCTGAGGCAGATGATTTTGGCAGAGGCTCACAGTTCGAGATATTCCATTCATCCGGGTACTGCGAAGATGTATCATGATCTTCGAGAGCTGTATTGGTGGAAAGGGATGAAGAGGGATGTTGCTGATTATGTATCTCGGTGTTTGAATTGCCAGCAGGTGAAGTATGAGCACCGGAGGCCAGCCGGGGTGACCCAGTCTATGCCCATTCCCGAGTGGAAGTGGGAGCAGATCACTATGGATTTTGTAGTTGGTTTGCCGCTGACCGTGGGTAAGCATGATTCGGTGTGGGTAGTAGTTGATCGACTGACGAAGTCGGCTCACTTCATTCCAGTGAGGACTACTTATACCTCGGAGCGTCTGGCTCGTATCTTCATTGAGCAGATTGTGAGATTGCATGGTGCTCCTATTTCTATCATTTCTGACCGAGGTGCTCAGTTCACAGCTCAGTTTTGGAGATCTTTTCAGAGAGAGCTGGGTACTCGGGTCGATCTCAGCACTGCATTTCACCCGCAGACTGATGGCCAGTCTGAGCGGACCATTCAGATCCTCGAGGATATGTTGAGGGCGTGTGCTATTGATTTTGGAGGCCATTGGGATAGCCATTTGCCGCTAGCAGAGTTTGCGTATAATAATAGCTATCAGGCTTCTATCCAGATGGCTCCGTTTGAGGCATTGTATGGTCGGAGATGTCGCTCGCCTATCGGTTGGTTCGAGTCTGCTGAGGTCCAGGTGTTGGGGCCCGATTTGGTGCAGCAGACCTTAGATAAGGTCCGGGTTATTCAGGATCGACTCTGCACGGCTCAGAGCCGGCAGATATCGTATGCAGATCGGAGGCGGAGAGATCTTGAGTTCATGGTTGGGGACCGGGTATTCCTCAGAGTGTCGCCCATGAAGGGTGTTATGAGATTTGGGAAGAAAGGCAAGCTCAGTCCTAGGTTCATTGGGCCTTTTGAGATATTGGAGCGCGTTGGCGCCGTTGCTTATAGACTGGCTTTGCCTCCCTCTCTGTCTGTTCATCCGGTGTTCCATGTGTCCATGCTCCGGAAGTATGTTCACGATCTGTCTCATGTGATCGATATGGCTTCCGTGGAGGTAGATGGCGACTTAGCTTATTCGGAGGAGCCTATTGCTATTGTGGCTAGAGAGGTCCGTAAGATGAGATCGAAGGTGATTCCGCTTGTGAGAGTTCAGTGGGGGCATTACTCCATTGCCGAGGCCACTTGGGAGCTTGAGTCCGAGATGCGTGAGAGGCATCCGCGCTTGTTCGATGATTCAGGTATGAAATCCTTGTATTTTCTAAGCCTGAATTTGCATTTTTAAGTTTTATTGATTTCGGGTGGTACCGAGGGTTCCTCAAAATCCGTGCCAGCTCCGTGGCTAGTGTGTGGATCCTACCTTAGACTTAGGCTCGTCCGAGGACGGCCGAGAGTCTAAGTGGGGGAGAATGTAACGACCCTCAAATAGTCGTTACGGGATCCGGGACCTCGATTTGCGTGTCGACAGTCTCAAAAGCTCCGTTAGGTCATTTATGACCTGTCTGTGAAATTTGAGTCAAAACGGAGTCCGTTTGATAGGTTTTCGAGAAAAGGATCCGTTTATGAAATTCTGTAAAGGAATTTGGGGTTTCGATAGGTCGTTTTGAGTAAACGAACCCCGATGGAAAATCCGAGCGCACCGTTAGGTCCGTCTCGTCATTTATGATAAGTAGCAACCTTCAAAATTGAAAACGGACCTCGTTTGATAGGACTTTTGATAAAGTCCCCGTTTCGGAAGTTTAAAAGAGTTAAAAGAGGTTTCCGAGCTCGATTTGAGCAAATGAGCTCCGATGAGAGATCCGAAAGTTCCGTTAGGTTCGTATAGTCATTTGTGACTTGTAGCAACTTTCGGAATTGGATTCCGAGGTCGTTTGGTTAAATTTCGCTATTTTGGCGAAAGTCGAAAATTGAACCTTTGCCGTCCACTTTTTGAGTTCTGGAGGTCCGAATTTGGGATCATTCCGAGCTTCGTAGGGTCCCGTTTTGCCCCTAAAACAGTAGAAAATCTGGTGCGACTTTTCTGTTCTGTTTTGGCGCAAACAGGCGGATAAAAGCTGATTTTCCGGCCAATCCGTAAGGGATTAGGAAAAACTCAAAACATGAAAGTTGTAGCCCTTTGAGTTGTGGTTCTAATGGCACAGGTGTAAGGTCATTTGGACATTCCTATCAAAAGTTATGATTTTTTCAAAAGAAGCTGTCACAGAGGCAAAAACTGCTATAAAAAGGCCATTTCGGGCCATTTCGGTTCATAACTTATAAAAATCATTTGGTGAGCTCTTGAGGCGATTTTTGGGTATTTCTTGAAGACCCAATCATACTTACACTTAAGTTAATCCCTTTCAATCCATCTTTATGTTGATTAACACAAGAATCAAAGGGTTGATTCTTGGAAATGGGTTAGAACCCTAGATTCTTAAGAATTGCGGAAAGACATCGAGCAAGGCTCGCATGTGGAATCTAAGTGTACTTTTGGACTCACGGGAGCGTGGGGAGTCCGGAAAAGTACATTTTGTAAATTTAGGGCTCGGCCCTACCCGGGGGCATTTTGGTAATTTTTACCCTAGGATGCCTATAGGCTTAAATAGCTATAATTGAGCACTCATATGTGCTATATCTTGTCTTAATAGACCTAGTGGAGAGTCCTTCGCGGACAAGGCGAGCGGGAAAGGAGATTCTTCCCGGCATTTGAGCCCGAATTTCGAGGTAAGTGAGACTTGACCTCTATTGTGCTTGTGGACTCTTCCTTCATGCTAGTATGCTTCATGTACGCATATATATACCTAACAATGGTTAGGATTAATGATGTGAATTACTTGCTATTATTGTTTGTTATAAATAGCGAGATTGTGACTCGACTGAGGTATGTGCCGGTCTAAACGCTACGTCGAGGTAGCTTAAATTTATATCGTAGTAACGCTTGCTACGCCATGCTTAGATAGCAAGAACTTGGGACATGGTCGAGGATGTTGCCGGCATGTCATGATAAATGTCTTGCCGAGGATTTTGCCGGCTTTTGTATGATATTGGTACTTGATTTGTTCACGTGCCGGGTTGGGTAGTGCTGTCTATACGTAACCTTGGGTTGGACGACATGGGAGTAGGGATTGTACCCCCAAACTGTGGTCGGGTTAACCTTTGCCTTACGTTCAGCTAGCATAACCAACCTGAGTTACGGTGACTGTGAAATATTATCGTTATTAATATTTCTGTTATTATTTCTGTTATTGTTATTAATGTCGTGGATATTAATACTGTTAGAGGGACACTTGACAGGGGGTGTGGTGTCGCCTATACTATGAGATGTGTCACACTTGACAGGGGGTGTGGTGTGGACACTTGATCTTTGAGATGTGACACACTTGACAGGGGGTGTGGTGTGGTCACTTGATTTATTGAGATACGACGCACTTGACAGGGGGTGTGGTGCGATCGTAGACAGATTTGAGATGAGCCAACGACTACGGGTCGTTGGTCTACTTATTCATGATTGTGATAGTGACTTCGGGTCACGATATATGGTTGATACTTAGTAGTGGTGTTGCTAGTCCATCGTAGGTCTAGGTTAGTCGGCACGGGAGTAGAGATTGGACCTCCAAACCGCCGCTGAGTTGACCTATGCCTTACGTTGGATGGGCATAATCCTTGAGACTTCTGGTTACTACTTGTGTGTATGGAATGTGTTACATCTATTTGTGATTTCACTACTTTATTGTATGATTACTATAGTATGTTGTGCTTATGATGCATGTAGCGACTTGTCCCGCAAGGGTACCTTAGCGGGCCTGTCGGTGATCTTACTGGGCTTCGGCTCATAACTTACTCTGCTACGTGCGCAGGTCCTTCATCCAGTCAGCAGCCCGGACGTTAGCGGTTCCCGAGACTTCTGAGACTTTTGATTGAGGTGAGCCGACCACACAGACCGTGGTGGCATACCGCCGGAGTCACTTAGAGATAGGACTCAGATTTCTTTGATGTATATTCATACTTTATTGAGTCACTCTTAGAATGCTCCAATTCTTTTGTGGATATATTCTTTTGGACTTCACACTTTTATATTTATATATCCATTTATGATCTTTTCACATTATTGTTCTTTTCCGCATCTTGTTTCATTGGTTCGCCTAGGCAAATGTTGTTTAGGTGCCATCACGAGCCCTTGGAAATTGGGTCGTGACCGGGGGGGGGGGGGTGTCTGATTCATTGCTACATAGACCAATATTTAAAAAGGCGGATGCGTGAGGCAAGACGTTTTATCTAACGTGGGGGTGAGGCGTAAGCCCCGAGGCAAGGAGCGTAAATTCAGCGGATCTTTAATATTTAATATTTTATTATTAATATTATTAAAATAAATATTTTAAAAAGACATAACTCATATAAAATTGATAAAGGTACGTAGAAATTATAGAAATATCAAAGATGACTGTAAGTCTAATACTCCCTCCGTTCCAAAATGGTTGTCATCGTTCGGATTTCGTGAGTCAAACGAGTTTATTTTGACCGTGAATTTAAATATATAATCTTTAAGTTTTTTGTATCGATATTTATATATTTAGGAACTACATAAAAAGTACTATAAGTCACAATAATTAATAATTCAAAATATTTAAAAAACATATAAAATATTACGGTCAAAGTTAAACTCGTTTGACTCTCGAAATCCGAACTATAACAACAATTTTGTAACGGAGAGAGTAGTAAAAAATTACGTGGAGATAAGAATAATATAACATTTGATAATTTGATAAGTTTTTTTAAAGAATTTAATTAGCTACTTGACATTTGCGTATAGACATTAGATAAAACATCTATTAAGAATTTTTATTATAAATTTATTTTTTTGTGGACTGACGCTATGAGACTCGCCCAACATCTAAGCTACGCCCCAAGTTGTAGGCCTTATGTCTTTCGATACTTACGCCCCGCCAAGATACCCGGATGCATTTTTCTATACTTTGCCCCGAAAACACCTTTTAAAATACGGACATACACTGATAAATTGCAACTTTGCAAATGGTGTTAATTCTACATCGGGACGATCTTGGGCTTAAGTAGCCCCACTATTAATGCCTTGTGGACAATCTATCGTAAAAAATTTTCGTGGGAGCATGTTTGGCATGTGGTAATTGATATGTAGCCTCCGCGCACAAATTCGCTGAGAAATAGGCATATTCGGAAAAGTCTTGGTATAAAAAACTGGAACTTTGAACATGTCCCAATATTTTATACCTGGACTTTACTGGAACTTTTATATAAAACTCTGATTTTTGCTGAAACTTTAAATAAAACTCCAGACTTTTTTACTGGAGTTAGTTCAAAGTCTCGGGTATTTATTCTGTGGCTACCCTGAGTGTTGTTTTAACGCCAAGAGGCTGTAAGTGTGCGAGAAGATAATTTGGTTATTTCTCAATAAATTATGAAATGGTGGATAAAACTCACTTAGAGCATCTAAAAATGGCTACTTATCAAAATTTCTCCAATCTATCTCATGATGAAGGATGATTTTACAGAAATAGAACACTTCTAGCATTCTGTCATTGTTTTTGCACTTGTAGAAAAATTCTTACATTTTCTGCCCTTATAAGAAAAGCTCCTGGCGATTGATTGTGTTGTTAGCCAGATTGGTGGCGCCAAGATCTTCCTCTTGGTGACTTATGGCAATTGCGGGAGCTTTTCCTAACAGAGGCTAAAAATGATTAGAATTTCTTAAGGGGTCTAAAACTATGACAGTCGCACCTGGATATTTCAGGCGAAGTGCACCAAAGCCAATTTACCAAAGCCATTTTTGGCAGTGGCCTTTGGTTTGAGGCCACTTTTTTATTGGTTTTACATGAGAGACCACTTTTTGGAACTTCAATTCTTTTGGGTTGAACTTCACACAAATTCAGCCCACAAGGATTGAAGTTCAACTTCATTCCACAAGGGTTGAAGTTTACGCATCTATACCTAAAAGTTCAGCCCTTACAGATTGAAGTTGAAACTTCATAATTTAGGCATGAAGTTCAACCCACAAGGTTTGAACTTCAGCCCACAAAGATTGAAGTTCCAAAAAGTGGGCTCTCATGTAAGACCATTAAAAAAAGTAGCTTCAAACTAAATACTAGTGACAAAAATGGTCTGTGGGTGAAAATTTTACGGATATTTCATGCAAAAACTACTATAAGGAAGGGCGATGGCAGAAATATGACATTTCACAAAAGATTTTACAGGTATCCACAACTTTAAGTAGTAGTCATAGTTTCATAAGTATTTGATATATAGCCACGGACTCCTTTCATCCTAAGTTCACCTCGCCTAGTGTTCTTCGTGATTTGCTTCAATGTTCTAAATCTTCAGTGTTTTTTCATGTAGCATCTATCATTAGTTGTTGAAGTATTTTATGGTCGGCGCCTAAAATTGTTGTGCAAATTAATTTTAAAAAGTGGGCATATTAAACATGGGGTTTAAGAACTAAGAAACCCCAAGTTTTGCATTCATAGAACATATTTCTAAGTTTTTATACTGAATTTTGAAATTCGGAATGAACAAAACTATGTTTAATTCAATATTATTCTTTTTTCTTGAAACTCAATATTGTTGACTATAAAATGTAAATTATTATGCTGGACTTTGACCTCCAAGATGTAAGAAATATGGATTTTAGTTCAAATTTAGGTCTATCCCATAAAATTCTTATTAAAAAGATAAAATTTAGCTTTAAATTTAATTTTATTTTTTGTTGAAATTCAGCATTTTAACTACAAATTTCTTTTTTACATTGATGTTTGAACTCCAGCATAAAAATCATAACTTTATCTCAAAATTCAATTATTTACTCCAATATAACATTTTATACTAAGAATAGAGTGACAATTCAAAAATCT
Source organism: Petunia x hybrida (assembly GCA_037355625.1). Taxonomy (NCBI): domain Eukaryota; kingdom Viridiplantae; phylum Streptophyta; class Magnoliopsida; order Solanales; family Solanaceae; genus Petunia; species Petunia x hybrida. Next base: position 1,895,566 of record JBBBVM010000048.1, read on the forward strand.
TCTGCAATTTAAAACTGTAGTTATTCGTAAAAAATATTATAAGTACTGGCTACTTCATTTAGAGCTCTAAAAAGTGACGATGGCACAAATTTTACGACATAGTATCATTGTTTAACTATTGAACCCATTTAAAAAATTTGCAAAAATAGCTGCATCGACAGAAACATGGGGTAACACTTCCGGACAGATTCATGGTAAATTTTAGTTCAAAAAAGTTCAAGTGGGTCCTACAATATATTTACAAAGATTTTTCTGCCGAGGTTAAAATTTAAATGTCAAGCATCAAAATTAAAAAAAAAAATTGCATAATGAACTTCCAAAATCTGATTGTCAATTGACATTTTCTTGACAAAGTCTTCTGTTCAATTAGTGGAAAGTGAAAACCACATCAGTCATTCCTCATTAGGATGTTTATCTCGAAACCTCATCGTGCTATCTCGTAATCTAATCAACAGATGCTTTGGTGATATAGTAAATATTGTTCTATCTTTAATCGAAGGTGTTGAATTCGAGCTTTGAAAATGGAATTATCAATCGCAAGTCTACGGACTTTCCTCCACTAATGTAAATTAATTGATATCAATGTAGGTATGAAATGCAAATACCAGATAAAAAAAGACAATTTCGTGTACAAAGCATTTCGCAATCACGCAAGATCCGGGGAAGGGCATCACCCCAAAAAGGTGGACAACCTTATCTAATGGAAGCATTAGTGCCTGACTCCATAGCTTGAACGTGGATGTAACCTATAGGCCACACAAAAACAACTTATAGTAAGTGTCTTAGGATTTTTGGGTGAGAAGGACTCCCAAGTCTTTTATTAGTTATAAGGGACTCAAGTCTTGAAAAATGGGTGAGAGAGACACTTTTAATATTAGTACTGATGACTAACATTTTAAAAGCCCCTCAAGCTTTTTTTATTTACACAAAGCCCCCACCTCTCATCACCCACCCCATTGACCCTTTAGCCCCCATTCGGCCCCCCACCCTCTCCCCCACCCTGCCCCCACCCCGCCCATCCACCATTCCACCACGACCCTCCACCACTCACTGCCACCTTCTACCATCCTCCACTATCCACCACCACCTTCTATTACCTTCCACCAGCAACCATCACCTTCTACCACCCTCCACCACCACCCACCACCCTCCGCCACTCTAATAAAAAGATGTGTACACATCAGTCGAGATGTGTACACACATTACTATATGTGTACACATCTGACAAGATGTGTGCACATGCACATATATTATATGTGCGCACATATAATAATATGTGCGCACATATTATTATACGTGTGCACATATAATAATATGTTTACACATATATATGATAAAAGTGTTACACATCTCGTTATATGTGTACACATATGACGAGATGTGTACACACTTTTTTCAGCCGTGAAAACATCTTCAAGTGTATAAACATCTAAAAAATATATTTACACATCTGAAACGATGTATAAAATGACTAGAATTAAAAAAATGAAAAAGGATAAAACGGGGATGAAGAAGAAACAAAATGTATATGAAAAATAAGAAAGAAAAATAACATAGATGGTGATAAAATGAAATTTGAAAAGAAATTTAGAAGAAAGAATGAAAAGGAAGAAGAAAAAAGAGGAAGAAAGAAGATAAGAGAGAGACAGAAATAAAATTTGAAATGATTTGAATAAGGAAAGAGAGTGTAAAAGTGGGTGGGAAGGAGGAAATGAAAATTTTGATTTTTCTTGAAAAGTGGGGTGTTTTTGTAAATATGAAAACTTTTAATTATACCCACGAGTTTTTAAACAATACACTTCAACCTCATTTAAATTAATTACCCTTTGACTTGATCTTGTCCTCTATCCTTCTATCGAGACTTATATGGACCTTTCCCCTCTTTTCTCTCAGGTATCTTTCGTCCTTACCTAAAGGTATTACACTTGAGCCTTGAAAATGAAGTTGCATATCATAAGTCCACGATTTTCCTCCACTAATTTGAATTAGTCAATGCAAATACAGGACTACGAACACAGATAAAAAAAGGTAACTTATTGTAGCGTCCGAGAAAGGACAACACTCCAAAGAGTAGGAACCTAGGTTAATGCAATCATGCAAGCATCAATTGCTAATTCGACGATTTGGTAGGAATATTTTTATAAGCCACACAAAGATAACTCCCGACAACAAACACTAAACTAATAGTAACAAAAAATAACCTAAGGACAAATTTGGAAATTCATGAGAGAACACATTTCCCTATTGAAGCGGTCTAAATCTAAAACCCCTAAAAGTAAAACACAAACCCATTATTTTCTTTAATATTTATTTTTCCCAAACCAAATAATTAGTAGAATTTAGAAAAAAAAAACAATTATAAAACATTTATTTATTTCCTTACAACAACATTAAAAAGACATTACACTCAAACAATTCACTCTTTTTTCAGATACTGACTTTCCATAACTCCACGGCGTAGATCCGAGGAGTTTTTGGAAAATAAGCAAAAAATACAGCAGTCTTTTAAAAAATAAACCCTAATTTTCAAATCTTCAGATCTCTCTTTTTAACACTTCATAACTTTAAGGTAAACTTTCTTTTTACATGTATTTGCTAGAGTTCTTGTATTTTTAATTTATTTGTTTAATGTAAAGTTTGTATTTTTATGATTTATTTGTGTTTATTAGTAATTTTATTAAATGGGTTTTGTGGGTTTTGATTATATTGGTGTTATTTAATGTTGGTTTGTTTTTATTTTTAGTTTAAATTGAAAAGTTTGTGTTTTTATGATTTATTTGTGTGTATTAGTGACACTGTGGTGGGGTAAGGTTTGCGTGCATCTCGGTCCTACTTGTGGGATAACACTGGGTATGTTGTTGTTGTAGTTGAAAAGTTTTGAGTTTTTATGATTTCTTTGTGTTGACTAGTGATTTATTGCAAAAGGGTCTCTTGGGTTTTGATCGTATTGATGTTATTTAGTGTGGGTTGGTATATATTTGTGATTTTAATGGTTGGAAAACAAGGGATCTGTTGATTATTCTTGCAGTTTTGTGATTTGGAGTTGTTTGGATAGTTTTTGTGTGTTGGACCGAAAAGGGTCCAATGAGGTGAGCTGGATAATGAGGATATACATATAAATACACGCAAGGTTTGTGATTGAGGTTTAGTTGTTGTATTTATAGTTGCGTGGCGTGCGTAAAGGAGTTAACTTTGCCAGGATAAGAGGTGGTGGAAATATGGGAAGCCTACCAGCCTTTGGTTTAGCGGTAAGGGTGCATCTTGTGATGTGCGGGTGAGGTTTGACCCGACTGCAGGTAAAAGGTTGGTATTTAATTGGAGAAGGGTAGAGGGGTGGACTGATTATCTAACGAGCCGTGGACCATTGGTCCTCGGGGATTTCTCGGTCGTCGAGAAAATTTTGGGAAGCCCCCAGGCCTTTGTTTTAGTGGTAAAGAGTGCACCTTGTGGGGTTTGAACTAACTGCGGATAAAAGTGGTATTTAAGTGGAGAAGGGTAGAAGGGAGGACCATTATCCACTGAGCCGTGGGCCATTGGCCGTCGGGGATTTCTCGGTCATCAAGAATATTTGAAGCAGTTTAGCAGATTAATTTGTGCTGAATGTGTCGTGTTGTTTATATGCTTTATTTGACATTCTTCTCATTGTTTTAATGTGTTAATGGATGTATCTGTATTTGTGTGTTCATGCAAACTCATACACATACATACGAATAGTGATTTTGTCCGACTCGTAATCTCTTCTGCTTTTGTTGATACCTTAATGAACCAGCCGTGAAACCTATTTGTTTGTTTAAAGGCACCTCACTTCCTCCGACACTTCCTCATTCCCACCCTTATTACCAGATAGTGTCAAATAGCTATATAAATTGGTTTGTATTATCTAGAAGTAGAGCCAAACGGTTTCTATTTGTATTCCGCCCCGTTGGCTTCTTCAAAAAGAAAAAGAGATGAAAACGGAGAACGGATGCAATGCATCTATATCTCCTCTATAATAATAGGAGGAGGAACAGATAATGTTATTAATACCCAGCAAAAATTTTATTTTGTTATTTGGTTGATGTTTGATACGTCCTAAGCTCTACCTAATCTGTTATTTTATAAGGGAATTAAGCTTTCACCTTGCCTTTTTATCATCAACAGGTTGTGCAATGAATGGCCACATGACTAATATGTTTGTATTTGTTAGTTGAAAAGAGTTAGCTTTGAAAAAATAATTGAAAAGTTATTGATACCATGGCATATTGAGATTGAGGTGTAGTTAACTGATTGATGTGATTTGTTGTTTTATTTCCTGCAGTATGGCTGGCTTGGCACCGGAAGGTTCTCAGTTTGATGCTCGTCAGTATGATACAAAAATGACAGAGCTGTAAGTTAACTCTTCGCCATCCTATATTGAGGTCATCTTAATCTGGCTGCAGAAAGCACTCCTGGTCTTTTTTTTCCTTCACATTGCACCTGCAGCCTTTACTCATTGATTTGATTTTGACTTTTTTTGTTGTTTATATGCTAAAACAGGCTTGGAAATGAACAGGAGTTCTTCACATCATATGATGAGGTTTACGAAAGTTTTGATGCAATGGGTTTGCAGGAAAACCTTCTGAGGGGCATCTATGCCTATGGTAAGTTCAATTTCTCCTGATAATTCTGGGTTTCTTATCTTCCTTCTCAGATTTAACAGGGCACTGAACAGTGTTTTTGAATTTCTTGAAGGTTTTGAGAAGCCATCTGCTATACAGCAAAGAGGCATTGTGCCCTTTACCAAGGGCCTTGATGTTATCCAGCAGGCACAGTCTGGAACAGGAAAGACGGCAACTTTCTGCTCTGGAATTCTCCAGCAGCTTGATTACAATATAGTTGAATGTCAGGCTCTGGTTCTTGCACCAACTCGTGAGCTAGCACAACAGATTGAGAAAGTTATGCGAGCACTTGGTGACTATCTGGGTGTAAAGGTTCATGCTTGTGTTGGGGGTACCAGTGTCCGTGAGGATCAGCGTATCCTTCAGAGCGGTGTTCATGTCGTTGTTGGTACTCCAGGCCGTGTCTTTGACATGTTGCGCAGGCAGTCTCTTCGCCCTGACCACATCAAGATGTTTGTCTTGGATGAAGCAGATGAAATGCTCTCTAGAGGTTTCAAGGACCAGGTCTTCCTTTTACTTTAACTTTTGCTGTTTTATTTTCTTTAATCTAGAGTAGGATTTACTTTCAATTTTGTTACTCAGTGAATGTTTCTGTGCTGTAAGGGTAATTAACAAGTTGGATGTTTATTATTGCCAGTTTCTCTTTGCTGTCAAAGTAGAATTTATTTCTTTTGTTTGTAAAGCTAAGTGGAATCCAATTAATAATTGTGCTTGCTTAGTATTTGATTGTGAAATAATAAACCTGAGCTGATTTATTAGTAATATATTTCTCTTTCTCTTATCAATCAACTAATCGCTTTCCCAAACTAGTTGAGTCCATCTATATGCATTCTCTATTTACAATTTTATTCAGACCGGTTTCATCCGAAACAACATAATCTGCTGTGAATTATGGAGGTTCGTTATAATTCAAAGTTGTTTAACTCTTGCACCTTATCTCTAACCACCTTACAAAGACTCCTGATAAGCACTAGATCAAATACAAGTATAGCAGCAACTAAGTCTTTAATCTCATTTATTTGGTATTGCTAAATGGATCCTTTTCCCTAGTGTTCTAATCTTGGCGAAATCTGGTTTGTTTCTAGAGATTGCAAGTCTTTTGGGATAATTAGTCAGTCTATCTGGTCCCTTCCAGCATCTTCAATCATCATAGTTCTGTTTGAAGGTATGCAGAATTAGTTCTGCTGAGGTTTTCTTAAGTTATCCTAAAATGTGGCCTAAAAGTATTTTCTATCAAACGTGAACATGTCTAATCTTGTCCAATCATATGTGAGCCCACACCCGATAACATCTTAATTTTACGACACTCATGTTGTGGATATGTTGGGTCTTAGAGGCACAACATTCATTCACATGGTCAAGTCCGCTTTGATTTCAAGAGGCTGTAGGTCTTGTCTTATTCTCATTTAAAGATTTTTCTCTTTCTTGAAGTTTGATTTACTTGAAAATGTTCAGTGTCTTATGTGTAAGTTAACTTTTATTATTTTCCAGATTTATGATATATTCCAGCTTTTGCCACCAAAAATCCAAGTGGGTGTTTTCTCTGCCACTATGCCACCTGAGGCCCTTGAAATTACTAGAAAGTTCATGAACAAGCCTGTGAGGATTCTTGTAAAGCGTGATGAGCTCACTCTTGAAGGTATTAAGCAATTTTATGTGAATGTTGAAAAGGAAGAATGGAAGCTTGAGACACTCTGTGATCTTTACGAGACCTTGGCCATCACCCAGAGTGTTATCTTCGTTAACACTAGGCGAAAGGTTGATTGGCTCACTGACAAGATGCGTGGCCGTGATCACACAGTGTCAGCAACTCATGGAGACATGGATCAGAATACAAGAGATATCATTATGCGGGAGTTCCGATCTGGCTCATCTCGTGTGCTTATTACTACTGATCTGCTCGCCCGTGGTATTGATGTCCAGCAAGTCTCCCTTGTTATCAACTACGATCTGCCGACTCAACCAGAAAACTACCTGCATCGTATTGGGCGTAGTGGACGATTTGGAAGGAAGGGTGTTGCCATCAACTTTGTCACCAAGGATGACGAAAGGATGCTTTTTGACATACAGAAGTTTTACAATGTTGTAATTGAGGAGCTGCCAGCCAATGTTGCTGATCTCCTTTGATGCGGTTTTGGTTCTGAGGGGGAATTGTTCCTTACATGAAGTAGCTTATTATCTTCGTTCTTAGGGTTAGTTTCATTTAGAATGAATTGGGAAATGCTGGTCCCATGATTTGCCAAATCACACCAGTTACTCTCCCAATTCAGTTGAACTTGGAGTCAACTATCGCAAATTTTGTTTTGTTTGTCTTTTTGTATTTTGGAATGTCCAAATAACTTCAGATTTGGGTGTTTTAATTATATTGAAACAGAGCTACTTATCTCTGCAAGAGAACTCTTTTAGTGGTGATGTGTTGGCTCATTCTGTGCTATGTTTTTGTTCCAGCTTTCTATGTAGTCTGCTTTTGAGGTACATGTCCTCTCATGTGTTGTTTATGACATTGGACATGCTTGCCAGGTTTAGAACATTAGCCTTCTCTATGATCAAATACTTTTGCTTGTTATAGTTCTTCTCAAGCTTTTTAGAAATTTCAGTTCAAATGTGGTTTCATTTAATGATCAATGTTATAGATGAAATGGTTCAAATGAAATACATGAACATGTATCAGAAGAAAAGAAAGCCAAAACTTCAAAATGTTAAAACTCTCTGTTTCTTCACCATTTTAGAGGCTTTCTTCATCCAATCTGTCCACTCTTGTTTTTTGTCGCATAATAGTCGATAAAAGAATCTCAAAAATGAATAAAGGAATGAGAAAAATAAGACGTTATGGTACTATCAAACAAGAACAGGTGGAGATGTAATTAGAAGGTCCACTGCGAAGGCGTGTTGTGAGATGGATAGTTTGAACAGGTGGAGATGTAATTAGAAGGTCCACTGCGAAGGCGTGTTGTGAGATGGATAGCCGTGTGGTGAGATAGATGGATCTTTCCACCTTTGATCAGATGTCTTGGGATTCAAACACTAGGAATCGAGAAGCCTCAAATATGGAGTGTTTTCTATATAATCAGCTCTAAGTAGTTCGAATGATTACTTATAAAAATATTACAAAGTCCACTTCAAGATAGATATGCACAATTATAATCCATTAAAATTCCATAGTGAAATTTTAATGACAAGCCAGCTTTTGCACTTCTTAGAAAGAATCAGCCACCAATTACAAACTTTTAGAAAAGTAGTCAAATTTTAAAAACACACATTTTTTGAAGACTAGCCACAGTATGAATATATGAGAATTTGAACAAAATTCTAGCAAAAAAATTTAGAGTTTAATTCAAAATTCCGAAAAGATTTTCCGGAGCTTCATATTACTATAGAAAAAATTGGCTATTCGAGGAGCACGTTATGATTCGGATCTTGATTACAATCTTCCACCTATAGAAAAACTACCAATGGAAGTGAAGTTTTATTTTGTGTTTCCCCTTTGGTAATATTTTAATTTATTCTAGTAATGATATCTTTACATTTACGATATTTTTTCTTATTTGTTAGTCAATTATAGGTTCGTGATTAAATTTTGTGCTAGTAGGTCTTTTTTTAGGCATGTCCAGTTTGGAGAATTATATTATTTTCTATAGTATGATTGGATTATGCAATAAAATTGTGTGCTTGATTAATTTTTTTGTGTTTGTAGGTCTTTATTATTAGGCAGGTTCACTTTGGTGTATTTTTTTTTTTTTTATAGAATTTGAATATATTATGTCAGTAAATTGCTATACAGTTGAATAGTTATCTTTGTTAACGTGGTTCCTACTTTTCATAATTTGTTAGTCAAAATAAGGATTAGAACAGGTGCTTAATTTATCTTAGAGGAAATTTTCAAATCAAATGAAAAATTAGAAAAACAAAATCAGATATCTGCTTAGTGGAAATAACAACATTGGAACTAGCATATGGAGATATTAGAGCATCGAATCGTGATGAATTGCTAAGAATGATCAAGAAAATAAAGAACTCAAAGAAATTGCTAGATAGACTTGAGGATCTGCTTGTGAAGAAAGGGAAAATGAAGAAGGCTACGAGCTTCATTACAAACAAGCTGAAATTGGGTAAAAATGGAAAAAATTTCAAGTGAATTTGCGAAAGTGGTGTTAAAATGTCTTAAGCATAAAGAATCGAAAAGGCCTACTGTTGATGAGCTTCTGAGGTTTCCATTCTTTGAGAAGGCTAAGGATTTGAGTTACTTTCAACATATTGTGTTGCATGGTCCAGTATCTACTAGTGATGATGATTGAAGACTACAGTTGCTGAACAATATTGAAAGATGAAGAGAAGTTTACATTCATGGTATTGGTTTTCGTCTTCTGTTTCTGCAATATGGCCTTTTTGTTTTCTTGACTAAGCCAAACTTGTGGGAAACATCACATACAATAGGCATAAGCCTATTTGGAAATACTTGGCAGGCAAATATACTTGGCGCCCAAGGATTACTTATGTGGTGGAGGATTTTTCATCAATTCTCTTTTTCCTTTATTTTGTGCTTGGAGGCCAAGTTTGGTCTCCTATCAAAGGAGAGTCATTCTTCTTTTGGACACACCAACAATTGAGAGTTTCTCTTTGTTTACTCTTCCACTTTTATAAAGAGTATTTTGTATGAGAGTTTGTGTGTTGGGAAACACTTGTGTGAACCTCTTTGTGAGTGAATTGTGAGGTTACTCTCTTGGGTATTTTTGGGATTAATTAGAGTTTTAACTCTAATTCTGTACTCTCTATTTTGTATCTATTCGTGTAGTAAAATTGGTCATCTTCGTCCGTGGATTAGGTCATTTCGACTGAACCACGTATATTTTTGTGTCTCCTTTGTTTGTTTTAGTTGCCGTTATTATCTACTTTCAATATCTTCGTTATTGTCGCTATAATGCTGCTTTTATCTTATTCTGCAATAACTTGGATTACGATCCTAACAAATTAGTATCAGAGCTAGGACAATACAAAGTTTTGTCCAAGCAGTCACAATGACGGCAACAAAGGTTTATGTTGAGAAATTTGACCAAAGTACAAACTTCGCAATGTGGCAACTAAAATGGAAGCTATCCTCATTCAGGATGGTCTTGATATAGCGTTGGAAGGAAATGAGAATAAATTTGAGAAAATGACGGAGGAGGAATTTGCTAGCTTTGATAAAAAGGCTAAATCAAGTATTATATTAAATCTCTCTGATGAGGTTTTGCGTGAAGTAGCTTCTGAAACCACAGCTAAAGGCATGTGGGAAAGGTTGAAGGCCATGTATATGAAAAGAACCGTTGAAAACAGATTATATTTGAAGCAGAAGCTTTACATGCTTCATATGGACGAAGTTACTTCTATACTCTCACATCTTGACACATTCAGTTCCATTCTTATGGATTTGAGTAACATTGAAGTTAAGATCAATTAAGAGGATCAAGCCTTTTTGTTAATATGCTCTTTACCACAGTCATTTAAATATTTTTAGAGATATTATTCTTTATGGAAAAGAAATTATCTCTTACAGAAAAATTAAATCTATGCTGAAATCAAAAGAACAGATAGATAGAGATATTACTGGGAAAAGTAGTAAAAATAAAGCTTTAGGCTTGTTTGTTAAGGGTAGATTTGACTCCAAGTCCAAATATAATAATTTTGTGTGCAATTATTGTCATCAAAAGGGTCACATTAAGTATTGGATGCTTGAAGTTGAAAAACAAGGATAAGCATAAAAATCACCAGGAAAATAGTGACACCGAAGAAGCTAGTGTAGCAACTGATGAGATTGATGATCTATATTTTTAGCAATTGAAAATCGGAAAAGGGTCAAATATACCCCTCTACTTTCAAATATTGTTTGGCTCGGTCCTTCGTTATACTATCCGATTAAAAATACCCCTACCGTCATACTTTGGTCCAAAAATGCCCCTGAATCTAACGGCTGGGACACATATCACTCACTGAAGCCAAAACCATCCCCAAATTAAAAAAACCCGACCCACCCTCATCTTTTAACCATATTCTGACCAATCCCCTCTAATTTTATGGAGTAACCCTTAATCCAAAATCAAATATATTTCATGACTTGTTTGCTTTACCATCAAAGCTCAATTTTCAGCCATAAAACCGTTGTATCACCATCAACAGCATGATATGTAATGATGGACAATAAAGAACCTCAATTCTCCAATCTTCATGAACTCAAAATTGAAAATGAAACTCTTCACAAACTACAATCTCAAACATCAATTTAACCAAAAAAAAAAAATTAGGAAATCAAAGAAATTCATATTTATTTAAGCTTTTTCAAACTCTATTATGGTGGTCTTTAAATGTCTTCACCTTCAACTAATAAATTAATTTTTCAACCTCCAAAAGATTCGAACAACAATACAAGAATTTAATCAACTTCGAAAAAGAAATTTGAAAAGTCAGATATATATATATATATATATATATATATATATATATATATATATATATATATATATATATATATATATATATATATATATATATATAATGATGTTTGGCATTTTATGCCTATATTTCCTTAATATTTCCTCACGTTTTAGTACCTTATTCGCTCGTTTTATAGCTTGTGACTGTGGTTTTACACTGATTTTATGTCGTGTGTATGTAGGTTGTTATGCAGTGTAATTGGAGCTTTTAAGAGCATGATTGAGCAAGAAAAGATTGGATTTTGATTGAGGATTGGATCGAGCACACGAAGGCATGACACGAGCGAGCAAAAGAGCGGACGAAACAGGAATTTGGCTGGGCGCTGTGGGGCATGCCCCGCGCTCCCCAAAGCGCCAGCCACCCCAGCGCGTTTTTCCATGCGGCGCAGGCCCAAAGCGGGCTGATTTCGACGTCCTCTGTCCAAGCTCACGCGTTCCGAGGCGCGGGGCGCCCGTTATAGCGCCCCTTGTGCGCGTTTTTATGTCCTATTTCGTCTAGGCTTGGGTCTAACTTATTACTAGGTGTTTGTAAACTCTATAAATACTCTTTTACTTAGTTTTACATGGGGGTTGAGACTTTGGAGCAAATTTTGGAGGAGAGGGAAGGAGCCCTAGATGTCTTCTACACAAGTTCTTTCTCTCTTTCTCTTATTCTTCTCTTTAATTCTATAGTTTGTTCGTTCTAGGGTTAGAGTAAATACATGAAGGTTGATGTTTGAAAGTTGATTTCTTCCTATTGATTTACCATTACGGATTGTTTATTCTTTCTTGATCATAATTGTTTGATTATAACGGCCGTATAATTGAACACTATCTACGGTTCTTAGATTGAACTCGACAGAGGGAATTTATGAACGCAAATAAGAAAGAATAGAACTAGTTTGTGAACCCGGGCATCGGGGAACCAATTCGCGGGTAGGATAGACATATACTTGCTTGCCTAGTTTAACTCATTACAGGATCGTTAATGCGTGCACGTGATTCAACCCATAGACATATAGGGATTGGAGTAGCCTGCATAGACCGTGAAGAATCGAAAGGTTTTCACGGGTACAATTAACCTGTTAGTTAGCAATCTAGGAAAATCAAGAAGTAGAATCAACTGGAAAACTCAACTGGATTGTTTGTAACTCTGACCCTGGACCGTTTCTCCATTATTGATAACAACCCATAAATTGCTCTATTACTTGACTTCAGTTAATTGTTTTAATTATTGCATTTAGTTAGTAAAATCTCAACCATTGGAAAAGATTCCTGAATAGTTTTTAAGAAATTGTTTGCTAAGATTCAGTCTGAATAGTCCTCGTGGGAACGATACTCTACTTATCACTTTATTACTTGTCGACCACGTATACTTGCGTGTGCGTTTGGGAGCAACAAGTTTTTGGCGCCGTTGCCGGGGACTAAATTGACTTTTTTCTTTTTGAACAATTTATTATTTTCTATTCAGGTTTAATTTTTTTATTTAATTTTTAGTTTATTATTTTATTACTAGTTTACATGGCATCTTTTAATGAAAGTGGGTTGAATGTTGATTCGTGTCTACTTTGTGGAGGACATCACTTGTGGGAAAATTGTCCAACTCTTTCAACCCTGCGAGATTGGTTATGTGAATTTTCTACCACCTTTGATTGGAATTTTTGTAAATTGTGTGGTGGTCGGTGGAATGATTGTCCTAAGTGTCATGCTCCTTCCCCCAATAATTTTTGTGATGATTCTAATGATGTTTGTGAGTTTGACAGGAGCGATAAAGTGCAGGTTGTTAGCGAAACTTGGCTAATGGAGCAAGCCAAACTCTTAGAAGCTTATGGGGATTTCAGGAGTGAACTTACAAATATGACGAGGCAATTTATGGAAGAAAGGGTTGTGCTCGGGCAAGAGATCGACGAATTTGGCTTGACTATTCACGACTTGGAGGAGAATTTGAGTGATATGGTTGAGGTGTCTGAAGCTCAATTATCAGTTGTCGTGCTTAGTCGATTTGAGATAGAAGAGCTTAGAAGCCAATTTGAGGAGCAAAAAGTGGAATTCCTACCATTCGACCCAATGGCAGTTGATGATGCCAAGGTTGAGGAAATCACATTAGAGTCAAGTGAGGAAATAGAAATCATCATATGCGAGGACTCTAGTGTTTGTGCAAGTGAGGGTGTCAAAAGTAATGCAATTTTAGAATTGAAGCGCATTGGACCTCATTCCAATCATTTTTCAACATTGTGTTTGGATGGTGACATGAAGAATGAGCCACCCGAGCCTATGAAGAAACCCAAGGAGGAGGAACAAGGTGCCTATATTGTAAAGTTTGTGATGCCGAGGAGACAAAACGACATCCCTCATTTAAAGGCCAAGAAGTGCAAAATGCGACAATGGTTACTTGGTCCTTTTGTATTTTCGCCACCACCCCAATACCATAGTTGTAAAACTGAGGCAAAGTTGGGGATTCAATTCATAAGTTCAAGGTGGAGGAAAAAGTGATGAAGTTGTCTTCGTCGTGCCGCGACGTTAAATCAAGCGCTTCTTGGGAGGCAACCCAATTTGTTTGCTTTACTTTTATTTATTTTACTATTATTTTTATGGTTGTATATTACTTTGGGTGATTCTTTGGATTGCAGGTTCATATAATGTCGAGGCTAAGTGTGGGGTGTCCTCACCCCTGCCTAATATTGATGACCTGATGAGGGAAGTCTGAGTACCTCATACTATATGGAAGCTTGGAGGATGCTAGCACCAAGGACTAGAATCTTCAGGGAAGTTTTCTTTACCTTGCACTTTCTTATTTTTAGTACTGAGGACATTGCTAGTTTTAAGTGTGGGGTGGGGGAACTACCTTTTATTTATTTTTGAGGTTAGGGATGCATGTACCGTAGGATTTTCTTTTGTCACTTGACTTTATTTTGATTTATTTCTTGCTTTAATATATGAGAAAATTTTAAAAAATTAGAAAACCAATGAAAAATTCCACAAAGATTTTCCTTTTAGTTTTATTAGTGGTACATGTCATCCGCCCCGTGGTTTTTCTTATGGCCACGGTTCTTTTCCACGGGGAGACCTTTGAACCGGGTAGTTTTTTATTTTTAGGATTAGAATAGTTAGTATAGGTGACCCTAGACGAAAGGAATAGGTAGAATGCTAGGTGCCTTTGATTTGTTTGATACCGGTGGACTTGAATTGATTGCATGTGCTATTTGTGGTGTCCTTGGATTTTAATTGTGATGCATGCCTAGGAAAAAAAATGGAACGACCCCCTTGAGAGGCTTGAGTCCGCTTGCTTGACTTGATCGTTAACCTTTGTGCATTAGTGCTTAATTTTCCACAAGTTGCATTTTAGAAGCTTAGTTGAGAGTTGTTGATGGAACCTTTTTGTGTGGATCATGTGCAATGTGTGTGTGAGGCATGTTCTTGTTTGCTCCATGTTTGCATATTAATGTCTAGAACTTGCCCCGTGCGTGTGCAAAGCGAAATCTTAGGTTTGCTCTAGTCGGGAAATGATACAAGGCCTTCTTTTACTTGCCTACCCTCACATATATACCTTGAAAAAAATTGTTGTTGTGATTTCTTTGACCCTTTTTGTTGGCACCCACACCCCGAGCCTACCCATTTGTTTTAAATTGACTCTTTTGGCCCTTACTCCTTAAGCACTTTATTGATATTGTGTGGTTGATTGGAGTTGTGGTTGGATTTTGGGAGGTTTTTGAGTGGAGCTAATGAAGAGGGATAATTGTGAAGTTGTGAAGTAGTGAAAAGCATTGGCAAGGTTGGAAGTTAATGAAATTGAGAAAAAAAATGAAAAGAAATTGAAAAAAAATAGCAAGTTGAAAAGAAAAACTTGTGGAAAAGAAAAAAAAAAGAGAAAGATGTCCATTCCTTGCTAGTGTGTGCTTAAAAGAAAAAATTGCTACTTGTTGAGAGGTGTATGTGTGGAAGTGTTGATTGGGTGGTTTTGATGAGAATTGTGATGAATTAATTGTGATGTATTAAAGTGCTTAGGGAGGTAGTCACTATTATCCATATGTATCCTACCAGCCCCTTAGCCTACATTACGACCTTTCTAAAGTCCTAGTTAATCCCGATTGGAGTGAGCTTACATTAGTGGAGTCCTACACTACGGGCAAGCCTATGGTACGTTGTGTGTGACATGTGAGCCTTTCATGAGAGTGAGTGAATTCAATTGCTATTGCCCCCATTCTATTAATGATATCTATTGTGTGTGATTTTTGGGGGACACTCTTTTGCTTCATATTGGTGAGGGCACATGGTTTGCATGAAATAGGTAAAGTTGATGGTTTTTGGTTGAGTAGATAGGTGCGATTTTGTGGGAGCATGGTTGCATTAAGTTGAGTTTGTGCATTTGAGCTATTTTGGGGTGGTTGTTCTCATATTTTTGGTTTTGGTAAATTATTGGCATGTTGTGGATCCATAGTAGTCATGTGTGCATTGGTTCAATGGTCGGTATCAACCATAGTCATAGGCAGACCTGTTTTACCTAGGTTGGAAGTTATTTGTGATTGCTCGAGGACGAGCAAAGGTTCAAGTGTGGGGTGGTGATGTTTGGCATTTTATGCCTATATTTCCTTAATATTTCCTCACGTTTTAGTACCTTATTCGCTCGTTTTATAGCTTGTGACTGTGGTTTTACACTGATTTTATGTCGTGTGTATGTAGGTTGTTATGCAGTGTAATTGGAGCTTTTAAGAGCATGATTGAGCAAGAAAAGATTGGATTTTGATTGAGGATTGGATCGAGCACACGAAGGCACGACACGAGCGAGCAAAAGAGCGGACGAAACAGGAATTTGGCTGGGCGCTGTGGGGCATGCCCCGCGCTCCCCAAAGCGCCAGCCACCCCAGCGCGTTTTTCCATGCGGCGCAGGCCCAAAGCGGGCTGATTTCGACGTCCTCTGTCCAAGCTCACGCGTTCCGAGGCGCGGGGCGCCCGTTATAGCGCCCCTTGTGCGCGTTTTTATGTCCTATTTCGTCTAGGCTTGGGTCTAACTTATTACTAGGTGTTTGTAAACTCTATAAATACTCTTTTACTTAGTTTTACATGGGGGTTGAGACTTTGGAGCAAATTTTGGAGGAGAGGGAAGGAGCCCTAGATGTCTTCTACACAAGTTCTTTCTCTCTTTCTCTTATTCTTCTCTTTAATTCTATAGTTTGTTCGTTCTAGGGTTAGAGTAAATACATGAAGGTTGATGTTTGAAAGTTGATTTCTTCTTATTGATTTACCATTACGGATTGTTTATTCTTTCTTGATCATAATTGTTTGATTATAACGGCCGTATAATTGAACACTATCTACGGTTCTTAGATTGAACTCGACAGAGGGAATTTATGAACGCAAATAAGAAAGAATAGAACTAGTTTGTGAACCCGGGCATCGGGGAACCAATTCGCGGGTAGGATAGACATATACTTGCTTGCCTAGTTTAACTCATTACAGGATCGTTAATGCGTGCACGTGATTCAACCCATAGACATATAGGGATTGGAGTAGCCTGCATAGACCGTGAAGAATCGAAAGGTTTTCACGGGTACAATTAACCTGTTAGTTAGCAATCTAGGAAAATCAAGAAGTAGAATCAACTGGAAAACTCAACTGGATTGTTTGTAACTCTGACCCTGGACCGTTTCTCCATTATTGATAACAACCCATAAATTGCTCTATTACTTGACTTCAGTTAATTGTTTTAATTATTGCATTTAGTTAGTAAAATCTCAACCATTGGAAAAGATCCCTGAATAGTTTTTAAGAAATTGTTTGCTAAGATTCAGTCTGAATAGTCCTCGTGGGAACGATACTCTACTTATCACGTTATTACTTGTCGACCACGTATACTTGCGTGTGCGTTTGGGAGCAACATATAACTATATATATATATATATATATATATATATATATATATATATATATATATATATATATATATATATATATATATATATATATATATATATATATATATATATATATATATTCAAAGAATCAAAGAACCCATCAATTCAACAATGGTATTTTTAAGCTTTGACTTCACTTTTACTAAGAATCGGTTTTCAAATCGGTCCTTTGGCTCAATTCACCTAAGAAATATTTTGGATTTTAACAATAAACAACCCGAGGATCTCAATCTCTACAGATTCGGAAAAAGAAATTCTTGAATTTTCTAATCTCCGTCAATTTTTCAAACATGAATTAATGAACATGAGCTAAATAGAGTTTAATACACCCAAACTAACTGACAATTTAATGAAAAAATTTAAAAAATACTACACCAAAATTTAGCCTTCAGGCTATTTAGTGACTCTTAAGAAGATGTAGAGGAGTGGGGTGGGGAATAAAGATGAAGCTGGAGACGGAGGGGGGGGGGGGTGGTTGGGAAGATTTTGGAGAAAATAAATTTTTCTTGTCTTTGTAAATTTCATTCTTTGATGGATTCGAGCAGCTGATGGGGTAATGGGTAAAAAATTGGGGTGGGTTTGTAAAATAAATTGGATATTATAATTTGGAGTTGGTTGTTAGTTTTTAGAGTGATATGTGTCCCAGCCGTTAGATTCAGGGGCATTTTTGGACCAAAGTATGACGGTAGGGGTATTTTTAATCGGATAGTATAACGAAGGACCGAGCCAAACAATATTTGAAAGTAGAGGGGTATATTTGACCCTTTTCCGATTGAAAATTTTTCGAGATCTAACAATGAGTGCATTTTAGATTCCGGTTGTTCGAGTCATATGGTCCCAACAAGGACTTGTTTTCTACATCTGATCCAGTTGAAGGTGGAGTTGTCCAGATGAGCAACAATGTCTTTTGTAGAGTTATTAGCAAAGGTACAGTCCGAATCAAAATGCACGATGGTGTAGCGAGAACTTTCACTAATGTTAGATATGTTCCTGAGTTGAAGAAAAATCTCAACTCTTTGGGCACCCTAGAATCTCTTGGGTGTAAATACACAAAAGAAGGTGGAGTTTTAAAAGTTTCTCGTGGTGCTCGTGTGATTATGACGGCACACAAGTCTGGTACATTGTATACTTTATTGGGATCTACTGTTACATGTGCTGCTACAATTTCAGCATCAGAAATGTCTGATTCTGATATCACAAATTTTCGCTATAACGCTGCTTTTGTCTTATTCCGCAATAACCCGGATCACGATCCTAACAGTTTCTTTAAGGATGGTTTGATGCAAGAAATGATCCGTTTAGAATGTGGGTGGGGGGGGGGGAAGCTTTTAACTTACACTGCTATACATTTATATTTACAATAGATACGAAATTTTAGTTTGTAGTATTGGTGAATTGCGCTTTCATACTTCTGAATAGAATCTCTAGATGTCTTACTAGATATTCTGCAGTTGGGTTTTATCTGCCATTTTCAAGTACCTTTAAGGAAGAAATAATAAATTAAGAGTCCGGGAGGTTAACTTTTTGGCTATAAGATAATCCCTCACTACAGGAAAAATTGAGCTTTATTTTATTGATTGTAATGCTGTGTATTTATAGAGTTTGTACAACACTTGATCACAGGAGATAGAAGTAGAAAAGGATAAGTACAATTCTAAATAAGAGGAGAGTGTTACAACTGAATCCTAAGGATCAGGAAGTACACAATCTAGAATCTAAAATTTAGGAATCAGAAAATCATTTGTTATTACGCCCCCGCAAGTTGGTGGTGTCAACAACACCCAACTTCGTGAATTGCTTGATAAAAGAAACTTTTGGAAGTGGATTTGTAAGTATGTCTGCTACTTGATCAGCAGAGTGAAGGTGCTTTACTTCAATATTCTTGCTCTGAACTTGTTGACGGACAAAGTGGAAATCAATGGCAATATGCTTCATCCGACTATGGAAAACTGGATTGGCACAAATGTATGTCGTGCTTACATTGTCACAAAGCTCCTTTGGGATACATGTAAGTGAAAAGCGAAGTTCGCAAAAAAGATTCATGAGCCAGTTAGTTTTTTCAACAGAAAATGCCACAGCTCTGATACCATATAAGATAATTACTCACTATAGAAAAAACTGAGCTTGTATTTTATTGATTGTAATGATGTGTATTTATAGAGTTTGTACAACACTTGATCACAGGAGATAGAAGTAGAAAAGAATAAGTACAATCCTAAATAAGAGGAGAGTGTTACAACTGACTCCTAAGGATCAGGAACTACACAATCTACCAAACGTATTTGTTGTTACCCAATTATATTCATATAATATAAATTTCAAAAATAAATCCACCAAATTGCCCCCATCTCTATGGCAATGACAAACAGGAAAAGGAACAGATAATTTCTCTGAAAATGGCTTGAGTTACGTTAGCCTTGATAAATTATGCATTCATAGAAAATGAGGACTTTTCTAATCAATTCTAGTTAAGACAACTTTTTTGGTATCCAAAGATTTAAGAATTCCCTTCACTGAGTTCTCTTTCTCCATTCAAATATTGATAGAAACTTACAAAGACATAAAATCCCCTCTAGATGCCTTACTAATCATTTATCCAAAGTGTAAATATTTAGACACATAGACTTCTGATAGAATTCGATCCGAACCATATAACATTCTTCCCGCATCATACATATGTCTTTGTCATTGTAATTCTAGATTATCTTCCTTGTATCTTTGATCAATCTCCACTGACTTCCCTACAGTACTTCACCACAAAAGGAGTCTTGATACCTTAGAGAGCAATGTCGCATTTCCTGCACGGCAAATGTACACATTCTATTATTCACTGACCGCTGTTTCAAAATAATCCAAATAAATATTACGTTTTTTGAGTTTTTTATGTGACGGAGAGAATGAATAGACATATATTTGAAGAAGAAAGCTAAAAAGATCTGAAACTTTCTCTATCAAAGATAGGGAAGAAAGTACTGTCGTTATCTTCCCATGGACAACAACTTGTACAAACAATGTCTAGTTTCAATCTGCTCCGCATTAATTATTTATATTTTAATTAACTGCACTTCTAAATTCTTATGACTTCGTAATGACAGAACATTCTAGTTATCTTAAGTCTCATGATGCATAACTCCACTACAATCACGACATTGAAATATTTCAAAAGTTTACACTTTTATCTTTCAAATTATAACATTTATAGTTAAGTAAATGGGTGAACTAATTACCTGTAGAATCCCTTTAGGATATACAATAAAGTGAACATGACCAGCTTAAATATTTATCATTACTGTCACACAATGCATACAGGACTCTTAAGGTTTATTCGTGCTTATATATGTGCATGTAAGTATAAGAGTGCTTTTCATCTGTGACAGTAGGTCTATTATAGCAGTGTAGCATAATTACATACCACAATAAGCAGATTAGTGATGTCTGAAATCTTTCCCTGAAGGTATTTTCCTTGAAAGATGCAAGAGGAAATTAATATATCAAGCTTTCCAAAATAAACAATTAGAAATAAAAATATAGTCCCGGAGTAAATCAACCTATTTCAAGGACGTACAACATGGTTTTATTCATAAATAAACAAAGCATAAACATTCTATCATAATAATTCCTATGCGTACCCAGATTTTTTTTCCACCTTGTGACAGATGAAACCAAAACTTGAGAGGCAAAATATTTTGCATTCCTTTATACATCCTAATTTTTTACATGAAAAAGAATATAAGGAAGAAACATTTAAAATTTTGATTAGCTCTTTACCTCTTCCAAATACATTTCGTCCACTATTGGCATGCATAATTTTTACTCGACCATTCATGAATCAAATGGAGACCTGCACTTCAATCGTCAAGAAATATTTTACGTCAACTATCATAGTAGCCACTCAAGTTAGTATCCTAGAGAAAAGATAAAGCAAACAGAGTGAAACAACAAACAATTAGGAGTAGGTTTCATTTGCTATAGCTACTTGTCAATACTTCTCAATATCTTCTTTAGTGCCATAATGGTTTAATCACTGCAAAGAGGCGTTGGAAAGAGGCAAGAACATGTGTAAATAAAAAAATTTCTTATGAAGACTTGAAAAAGCATATTTTGCTTCGTTGATTCTAGATTTATAAGAGTACAAACCCAATCTGCTTTAATTGTGATTGAATAAGACAAAAGCTTTCCAAATAAATGCACGCTGCTATCCATTATCAATAGTACATTATATTTTTCTTAATAACTTCTATAGAAGTACATTATTATCAAACAATATTATATGCTACATTATAAACAGAGAAGACTATTTACCAAGTATTTCAGCAACCTTGCTCTTGAATATATGAGATTCATCTTGCTTCTCAATTCTGAAATCAAACTTCCCCCGTGTAGTACGTTTGTTTGAAACTGTCATCAAGCGACATGGATTATTCTTAAAAAAAATATAATATGCGACTTTATAAAGAGAGAAGTCTATTTACTTAGAAAAATTGAGGCCACGTACGCTGCAAAGTTGACAAAAAATGGAACAGGACATCTAAACTTGATTAGAAATCCTCCCTTAAGAACATGTATCTTAGGTATACATGATAAAGCTGAGTGAAGTTAACTATCAAAACTACATTAGTTAAAACATTTACATAAGAGGAATACCTGGTAGCCAAATCCCATACACATTCATCTGCAAGAAAATGCATGATTTGTAAATAATAACGTACACTGTTTTTTTTATTTTTACAGATATTATAACGAAACAAATTTATTCAGTGCTCCTATGAATGGCCATGCAAATATCTAATCAGTGGACACAATCTCATTATCAATTTTTAGAACAAACATATAACCCAACCTGGAGATATCTTGACTTTCAGATACCATGTTAAATATGCTACTGCAACTTATTGTCTTATTAGCAACAATATAAATACAATTTGAAAAACATATAGCAATGCCAGAAACTGAAGCAACATACTTTCTTTTCGCTAAATTTTGTTACCAACTCTTCCTTTGTTGGGTCATTGGAGAAGATTGGAAATGGAAACTATAAGGGAAAAAAAATAAAGAACTTTTTTTTATCTTAAGCACATGAAGAAGAAGTTGAGAGTTATTTACATTTACACGAAGTAGTTTCTAGATTTCACCATTTTATTATTTGTTACTTATGCTTTTTATGATTTTTTTGGCCTAAAAAAATTCCATTATGGAACAATGCACGTAATTTGACTTGAGAAAAATAACTGCTTAATTTACCTATTATATTTGAGATAAGCACGCAGAGAATTTTTAGGAGGAGAAGACTTAAGACACCATCATAAAACGACCCACGTAATATTGTAACTGAAGTAGTTACATAATGGATAAGAACGTGATATTATAGATTTTAATTATCTTGTAATTCAAATTCACATTCATTACACTAACTATTTAATGGTTGAAATCTGGCTTCACAGTTTTTTTTTTTAATTTATATTAAGGAAGCAAAAAAGTTTTTGAAAGAAAAACAGAAGACACGTTCTAGGGCATTCATATTTTGAGGAGAAAGTGTTTAGGTTTAAATTAGATTAATTAATAATAGGTTTTAAAGTAGATTTTAAATTCAAATTTTGAAATTGATTAAACAAACCAACATTAACTAATAACTAACTATTGTCCTAAAATAACCAATTGGCTTCCTACTACTTTGACACTTGGCTTCTTTTCATAGGCTTACTACCCTCTTTTTAATATAATATAGATATAGATACTAGATGCGATGTTTTTCATGTAAAAAAAAAATGTAATAGCCTACTGCACGTTTTATAGCAAAAACTCCAATGGTAGTGCTTTGGTGTAATTGTGGGAATATGAAACTGAGATAGAAAAGCCTTTAGGTGGTTTCTGCAAAACAACCCACTTGTTCCTATTGGTGGTTAGTCAAATATTTGAAGCGATTGGTTCATGTCAACTATGAATTTTTTGATGCTCTTTTGATGCAGCCCAAAGTGCTGATCAACCGAGGACACTTCAACCGAAGGCAGTGACTGATCAACCGAGGAGGCCAATCACTCGAAGCCAAGCCAAGCTGCTCCATGACATGCACGTCCAGCTGGCTATATCGGGAGGAAGCATATGTTCGGAAGGAGAATTGCAAAGTGTTGAAACCAAGGGCTACATCGTTGAATTCGAGCCCGAGGACAAGGTTACCGAACAGCAGCTCTTGGCACCGGGCAGCACAATGCCGAACACGACAACATGTGTTCGAAGCTAAGTCAAGCGCCCGAGGACAAGTGTGTTCGAGCAGACAAATTGAGAACCGAAGCCAAGGCTCACCGAAGTCAAAGACTGCCGAACATAAGCGCCCGAGGACAAGTGTGTTCGAGCAGACAAATTGAGAACCGAAGCCAAGGCTCACCGAAGTCAAAGACTGCCGAACATATTTTAACTTAGCCCTACGTGGCTTATTTCTATTGGTCGATTGTGACCTATTTACTAGTTTACCCTTAGTATTTCCTATATAAACATTGTTTCCTTTCATTGTAAGTAGCTAAGTTTTGATTATTGAAATTGAATGAAAGTGCCGAGCACATTTCTTTTGTCTCCGTCGTGAGCAAACCCCGGTGAGGGCTTTTATGGACTTGTGGCTTTCGGTTAATCCGATTGAACATTCCTCTTTGATCATTCAGTTTGCAAGAGGCAATGTTCTCTTGAGGATTGTTGCATAGTCTAGGTGATTCTTGTGTCCCTTTCGATCGAGCTTTGAGACAGGTTCCTCACTGTTCTTTCGAAAGAAGCAAGTTTTGTCTTGTTTCTATCCCTTTTTCATTCTTGTTTGTCTTCCGCGTTGTGCTTAGCAATCCCTTCGGGTTTGCCTTGCACCATCTTGGTATCAGAGCACGGTTTGGGCTTGTTCCTACAACCCCAAATCCTGTTCACATTATCTTTATTTTCGTGCGTTTGTGTCTTTGTTTTCCGTTTCGTGTTCTTGATTTGGTATTGTTACTGTTGGTGTTGTTATTTTATAAAAAAAAAAAAAAAAAGTGTTAAAAGAAAAATTCAAAAATTGTGTTTGATTGTTGGTTGTTTGGGAAAAACAATCATTGATTCTTGTTCACCATCGAGTTCTGAATCCAACCAGTGCCCGACGTACCAATTTCGTGACTAGGGTTTCTTGGTGAATTTTTGGACTGTTTTGAGCTTTAATGGTGACTGAAACTCGAACCATCATGCTTGGATGAAACCGATGAAGATTGGTGGTTCTTGAGTGATTTGGGAGTGTTTGTTGCTTGAAAAATCGAAGTTCTTAGTTTGAGTCGTGGTCCGTATGCCGGAAAATTGTTACAAAATTCGTAACAGTATACGACACGACGAGCTGGTTCTTAGCTCGAAGAACTCGACTGAAATTCCTCCGTTGCTGCTGAGACCGGAGTTGAAAGAACAGCCCAGATCTGTTGAAATTCGTGGTCAGTGAACCGAAGTTGTTGTGTCCGTACGCCGGAGCAAAGGTCACTGTTCCATTGAAGAAGAGAGGGGTAAATTTAACGCATCAAAACCCCCAGGTGCAATTTGACGGCTGAAAAGGGAAAGTGGATAAGGTAAAACCCTATCCGTACCAAAGGGGACCACTCTTGTACGGACAAGGGTTGGTGTGATCGAAAAAGATTCCAAAAGGGAATCAAAGGGTAGATTCTCCTAGGTTCTCACTTTCTTTTGTTCCAAAATTCTGGTTAGTGGATCTTTTGAGTAATTGTCCTACTCGAGGTCGTGCTAACTCTTTTGAGCTGTTAGGAATTCGTGCGAAGGGGTGACCGAAGTCCAATCTTTCGTAGAAAAATTCTTTTGACTCCCCGAGCTCAGTTAAAAGCGTCCGTTCCATCGAGTCGAACATCACTTCACTCTTCCCGAAGAGGCAGTGACTATTGTCGAACTTGAAGGATCTTAGAGGACCGATCAATTGGACGAGCCACTGTTAACAAGTCCTTGAGTGATCAAAACCCGAACCCATAAATTGAGTGGACCCGAGTGCCACCCATCAAAGGTGAGGGAGAGTGTGAGGTGATTTCTAACCTTAACATTGTTTGGTCTTTGACTTGTGCAGGTACCATGGCTGGAAATGGAGGCGATGGAAAAGGCATTGAAAGGCCCGAAGTGTCGTTAGCCGATCTCATGGCTGCGATACAAAGTGTCAGTGCCGAAGTGAGAGGAGTGAGTGTTCGAGTAGCTCAACTCGAACAAGGAAGCGCGTCCGTGGCCGTGCATGGGTCCGACGCTGGAACGAGCCAATCCACTCCGATGAAACCTGAGCTGTATGCTGAGCTTGTTCGACAACATCAGTTGACGAGTGAAGCAATTCGAAGAGAACTTAACTTGGGCAATCCCCAAGCGCAACAAAACTTGGGCAATCCCCAAGCTGGAAATCAAAACTTGGGCATTCCCCGAGGAGAGAGGTTACCACCTCCAAGGGCCCGAAGAGACCTTGGTGCTGTAACCGAAGAGGTTGATGAAGAGGAATTTCCCGAGGACGAGTATGAACGTGAGCCGCCATTCGCTCAACGAAGGCAAGCTCACCGAGGTCGTGGAAATTTCCGAGGTCGAGGCCGAGGAGCCCATGTAGAAAGAAATGTTGAGCGAGAGGTTGATGATCGAAATGATGAGTATCCCGAGCAGGTTCGTGGTGTTCGAGATTCAAACTTGAACTGTGTCAAGATCACTATTCCATCCTTTAAAGGAACTAGTGATCCCGATGAGTATCTTGAATGGAAGCTGAAAATGGAGCGCATTTTTGAAACCAATGAGATGACCGATGAGAGAAAAGCTGCCCATGCCATTGCTTCGTTCGAAGCTTATGCATCTACTTGGTGGGAATCTGACAAGAGGCATAGACGAAGGAATGACTATCCCGAAGTCACTACCTGGCCACAGTTGATGAGAGCAATGGATGCTAAGTATTTGAGCGCCAAGTACAGGCAAACTCAAATGCAAAAGTTGTATGAGCTAAAACAAGGATCTAAGTCAGTTCAAGAGTACCATGATGAATTTGAAAAGGTTCGATTGAATCTTGATCTGGTCGAAGACGAGGAGCAAGCCATTATCCGGTTTAAAAGTGGCTTGGCTAGGGAAGTGTCATCTCAGTTGAGACTCCACGTGTACCACACGTTGGCAGATTTGTTTGATGCTGCTACCGAAGCAGAAAAATTGGTGAAGGAAGAAAAGGCAAACCGGTATCGAGGAGTCACTACTACTTCTACTCCCTTGAACCGAGGAAAAGAATGGAAGAGTCCTAACCAAACAAGTGCCAACGCTGTTCGAGATTCGAAGAGACCCTTCGAGAAAGGTGTGACCGTTAACTAACCAAGAGAAGTGGGAGGTAAAGTGCAACTAAACTCTCCTAATGCTTCAAATATTCAGTGTCACAAATGCAGAGGTTATGGTCACATGGCAAAAGAGTGTCCAACTCGCAAAGTTATACTTCTGCTCGAAGATGGAACCATCCATGAGCAAGCGAGTGACACCGAGGAGGAATTAATCGAGGAGACTGACCGAGCTGAAGGTGATGATGATCATGAGGCTGCCGAAGCTGATCATCCGGAAATGTTTCTTGTGGTTCGAAGGAATTTGAGCTGCATGACTCTTGAAGAAGAGGACAACCAAAGAGAAAATCTCTTTCATGCCCGATGTCGAGTAAAGGGGAAGGTGTGTTCGATGATCATTGATTCTGGTAGTTGTGCAAATGTGTTGAGCCAAACTTTGGTTTCACAAATGGGATTACCTACGATGAAGCATCCCCACCCCTACAAATTACAATGGCTGAACGAGTGTGGAGAATTGCGAGTTGTCAAACAGGTGTGGATCAAGTTTAGAATCGGCGAGTATCAAGATGAAATAATATTCGATGCGGTGCCGATGCAAGCCTGTCATTTGCTATTGGGTCGACCGTGGCAATATGACCGAACAGCTGTTCACAATGGCAGATCCAACACTTACACTGTAAAGCTCGATGGGAAGAGTTTCATACTCAAGCCCTTGTCTCCGAAGCAAGTCACCGAGGACTATAAACGAATGAAAGAATTGAAAGAAGCGGCCAAAGCTAAGCTTCCGATGGGAGCAAAATTGATGGCCGAGGAGGCAAACTCACCGACCGAAGAGAAAGGGATTTGTGCAATCATGCAACCCGGTGAGATTTTACGAGGCAACGACCACGGTCAGATGATGATTTGCCTCGTGCACAAGGGTATTCTTCTAAACTCTAATGATGATTTTTCTAACAATGACCCTTTGCCTACTGCTGTACAAAGTGTTTTGCAGGACTTCGAGGACATGTTTCCCGAGGAAATGCCATGTGGATTACCTCCGTTGAGAGGAATCGAGCACCAAATTGACTTCGTGCCGGGATCCCAAATCCCTAACAAACCTGCTTACCGGTGTAATCCCGAAGACACCAAAGAGCTCCAAAGGCAGGTTGATGAATTGCTGAACAAGGGCCTCGTTCGTGAGAGCTTGAGTCCTTGCGCCGTGCCAGTTATCCTTGTCCCGAAGAAAGATGGAACATGGCGAATGTGCGTTGACTGTAGAGCAGTCAACAAAATAACGGTAAAGTATCGTCATCCTATTCCTCGACTAGATGACATGCTAGATGAATTAAGTGGTTCTTCATGCTTTTCAAAGATTGACCTTAGGTCCGGTTACCATCAGATCCGAATGAAACCCGGAGACGAGTGGAAAACCGCATTCAAGACAAAATTCGGTCTCTATGAATGGTTGGTAATGCCATTTGGCTTATCCAACGCCCCGAGCACATTCATGCGATTGATGAACCATGTGCTCAAACCATTCATAAACAAGTTCGTTGTCGTTTATTTCGATGACATACTTGTTTATAGTCGAACCATGGATGAACATGTCGAACACCTAAGGCTTGTGCTTGAAAAGCTTCGAGAAGAAAAGTTATATGCTAACTTCAAAAAGTGTGCCTTCGGTGTCGATCGTGTAGTCTTTCTAGGATTCGTTGTCAGTGCTAATGGTGTCGAAGTCGACGAATCAAAAGTCGAAGACATCAAAGATTGGCAAACTCCAACCTTGGTATCACAAGTTCGTAGCTTCCATGGCTTAGCTAGCTTTTACCGAAGGTTTGTTCGTGACTTTAGCACCGTGGCAGCTCCTTTGACCGAGCTGGTTAAGAAAGACAATCCATTTGTGTGGAGAGAGTCCCAAGAAAGGGCTTTCCAAGAGTTGAAACGGAGGCTTTGTTCTGCCCCGTTGTTGTAACTCCCTGACTTCGGCAAAGCATTCGAAGTCGAGTGTGATGCGTCTGGAGTTGGGATCGGAGGAATGCCGATGCAAGAATCGAAGCCGATCGCTTACTTTAGCGAAAAGCTTAAGGGTGCAACTTTGAATTACTCGACCTATGATAAAGAGTTGTATGCCCTCGTTCGAGCACTCGCCCATTGGCAGCATTATTTGTGGCCTCGAGAATTTGTGGTCAAAAGCGATCATGAGTCCTTGAAGCATCTCCGAGGACAGGAGAAATTGAACCGAAGACATGCCAAGTGGGTTGAATTCATTGAGAGCTTTCCCTATGTAATTCATTACAAAAAGGGAAAAGACAATGTTGTGGCCGATGCGCTATCAAGGAAATTTGCTTTAGCGACCACTCTCGCCTCTAGGCTCATGGGATTTGAAAGCATCAAGTCGATGTACGAAGACGATCCCAAGCTGAAATGTGTTCGAGACGCAATCTTGAGTGGCCGAAGAGTTGAGAAATATCAGTGGCACGATGGCTACCTCTTCAAGAATGGGAGGGTTTGTGTGCCAGTGTCATCGTGGAGAGAGCTCTTGGTTCGAGAAGCTCACTCCGGTGGACTGATGGGACACTTCGGTGTCGACAAAACTCTTGGTATCTTGACCGAGCAGTTCCATTGGCCCAAAATGCGACGAGATGTGGAAAAGCTTTGCAACGCTTGTCTCGTTTGCAAGAAAGCTAAATCGAAGTCCAACCCTCATGGTTTGTACACCCCGTTGCCTGTGCCTGATTGACCTTGGATTGATATATCCATGGACTTTGTCTTGGGGTTACCGAGGTCGGGGGGAGGACATGATAGCATCTTCGTTGTGGTTGATCGATTTTCGAAAATGGCTCACTTTATTCCTTGCAAGAAGTGTGATGATGCACAGCATGTAGCTACATTGTTTGTTTCTAATGTGTTGAAATTGCATGGTGTCCCTCGTACTATTGTGAGTGATCGAGACACAAAATTCTTGAGTCATTTTTGGAAGTGTCTATGGGGTGCCCTCGGCACCAAACTACTTTTCTCAACGTCTCACCATCCTCAGACTGATGGACAGACCGAAGTAGTTAACCGAACCTTGGGATCTTTGCTTCGGGCAATGACCAAAGGAAAGGTTGGAAACTGGGCTGATCGTTTGCCCATGATGGAGTTTGCATACAATCGAACGGTGCATCGAATGATTAACATGACCCCGTTCGAGTGTGTGTATGGATTTAACCCTTTAATTCCACTTGATCTAACCCCATTGCCTCGAGAAGTTGTTATTGATTTTGTAGGTACTCACCGAGCCAAAGCTCTGCTCGAGTTGCATGCCAAGACAAAGAAGAACCTCGAGGAAGCCTATGCAAAGGTTGCCTTGAAGAAAAACAAGGGGCGAAAGAAGCTGGAATTAAAGAAGGGAGATTGGGTTTGGGTTCACTTCCGAAAGGAACGTTTCCCGAACCTAAGGAAAGGAAAATTGGCTCCTCGAGGGGATGGTCCATTTCAAGTGCTGAGCAAAATAAACAACAATGCTTATGTCATCGACCTCCCAGGTGAGTATAATGTATCCAACACCTTCAATGTTACTGATTTGACTCCTTGTGTTGTAGGCCAAATATCAGAGGCAGAGGATGAATCGATTTCGAGGACGAAATCCTCTCAAGAAGGGGAGGATGATGCAGCCCAAAGTGCTGATCAACCGAGGACACTTCAACCGAAGGCAGTGACTGATCAACCGAGGAGGCCAATCACTCGAAGCCAAGCCAAGCTGCTCCATGACATGCACGTCCAGCTGGCTATATCGGGAGGAAGCATATGTTCGGAAGGAGAATTGCAAAGTGTTGAAACCAAGGGCTACATCGCTGAATTCGAGCCCGAGGACAAGGTTACCGAATAGCAGCTCTTGGCACCGGGCAGCACAATGCCGAACACGACAACATGTGTTCGAAGCTAAGTCAAGCGCCCGAGGACAAGTGTGTTCGAGCAGACAAATTGAGAACCGAAGCCAAGGCTCACTGAAGTCAAAGACTGCCGAACATAAGCGCCCGAGGACAAGTTTTACCCTTAGTATTTCCTATATAAACATTGTTTCCTTTCATTGTAAGTAGCTAAGTTTTGATTATTGAAATTGAATGAAAGTGCCGAGCACATTTCTTTTGTCTCCGTCGTGAGCAAACCCCGGTGAGGGCTTTTATGGACTTGTGGCTTTCGGTTAATCCGATTGAACATTCCTCTTTGATCATTCAGTTTGCAAGAGGCAATGTTCTCTTGAGGATTGTTGCATAGTCTAGGTGATTCTTGTGTCCCTTTCGATCGAGCTTTGAGACAGGTTCCTCACTGTTCTTTCGAAAGAAGCAAGTTTTGTCTTGCTTCTATCCCTTTTTCATTCTTGTTTGTCTTCCGCGTTGTGCTTAGCAATCCCTTCGGGTTTGCCTTGCACCATGGACGAAATCCTCTCAAGAAGGGGAGGATGATGCAGCCCAAAGTACTGATCAACCGAGGACACTTCAACCGAAGGCAGTGACTGATCAACCGAGGAGGCCAATCACTCGAAGCCAAGCCAAGCTGCTCCATGACATGCACGTCCAGCTGGCTATATCGGGAGGAAGCATATGTTCGGAAGGAGAATTGCAAAGTGTTGAAACCAAGGGCTACATCGTTGAATTCGAGCCCGAGGACAAGGGTTGGTGTGATCGAAAAAGATTCCAAAAGGGAATCAAAGGGTAGACTCTCCTAGGTTCTCACTTTTTGGTGCAAGGCAATACCCGAAGGGATTGCTAAGCACAACGCGGAAGACAAACAAGAATGAAAAAGGGATAGAAGCAAGACAAAACTTGCTTCTTTCGAAAGAACAGTGAGAAACGGAGGCTTTGTTCTGCCCCGTTGTTGCAACTCCCTGACTTCGGCAAAGCATTCGAAGTCGAGTGTGATGCGTCTGGAGTTGGGATCGGAGGAGTGCTGATGCAAGAATAGAAGCCTCTTTGGAGTTAAAAAAAAAAATTATGATTCAAAAGGTTTAGAGGCATATGGAAGCCTATTTTGGTTGAATACATCATAATCTTGTTGGTTGAATCTTGATGTGAAATTTGAATTCCAAACTATGCCTCGGAGAATTGAGTTTTTTTATCACTAAAGGAATTGGAAGGCGATTCCCAGGAAACCATAAGGAAAAGGCAGAATATATAGATAGCCCCTCGAAGTTGGCTCGATTCCCACTTAGACACTCCTACTTTCGAAGTGATCAGATAGACACTTCTACTTGACAGAGATGAATCTCTTAAATACCTTGAGCTGACATGGCAGATCATGTGTATTCCACCTAAATTTGAGCGCGTGTGAGATTTGATTTTCTATTTTATTTCTTAGTTTTAAGTTAAAATAATCTTTATGTGGGCCCTGTATTATTTCAACCATTTCTTTTCCACAGTAATATTCCATCTTCTTCCCAAACACACTCATTTCCTTGGCGAGTTTCCTCCCACACTTCAACCTTGATCTCAACTGATTCTTTTTCTCCGTGCTACATAGCAATACATGGCGATAAATGCGAATAGCGTAAGAACAAAGCTAACTGTTATTGCAGGAGTGATGACAAGGTTGGATTTACTTTTCCTCCTTCCTACAAAATGAAACAACATTAACCAAAGTGAAACGAACTATCAAAGCTTGATGATGAAAAAATAAAATTTTGGGTGCTACTTACTTCTACTAATGCTTTCGTTTGCAACAAGATTATGAGGATAGAAAAGGGTGGAACTATATCTGAGAAGACAACTAGGCATGCATGTGAATATACACTTCCTCTTATAAACTTGAATATGCACCTCCTCTGAAAATAAAATTCAAATTGCTCAGCTAGTTGATTTTTATTTCAATTTTGTACTGCAAATGACGTCCACCAGCTCTCCAGTCTCCTATCAATGGCGAAAGAGTTTAATGGTTTTTCCGTCCGGTGGAATCCTCGATCCGCAGCAACATGAACTTCCAACGGCGCCGCTTCAACCTCCAAAATCATCAACTCCTAGTATACCCTTCATGTCCTTCGATGTAAGATCTGCTGCTGCTTTAACTCCCCTCTACCATCGGGGCATCTTGACAGGGAGCCGCCATTATTGGAGGAGCTTGGGATTAACTCGAAACAAATCTGATAAAATAAGGTAACAACTGAGAAGACTAAAGGAACCTAATATTTTGATTCGGTAAGAGTCGCCAGAAAAAGAGTCGCCGGAGAAAGACGGAGAAAGCCAGAGACGGTGAGATTGATTAGAAGAAGAAGAAGAAGATAAAGGGTGGGGGTTAGTTTTTCCCCAAGAATTTAAAATTTATTATATATCTTTTTTAAAAGAAAATTCATAATTATTATTTTTAACCAAAAATACACGTGTCACAACCTAATTTGGTAGTTTTCCACGTCACTCGCGGTTGTAGTTCACGCATAAAGTCCGTTCAAAATGAGTATTTACGAGACACACCTCTGTCAAGTAGAGGTGTCCATTTGATCACTTCAAAAGTAGGAGTTTCTAGGTAAGAATCCCCGTCAACTTCGAGGGACTATCTATGTATTTTGCCTAAGGAAAATGTGTGGAGATGTCCATATTGATATTTCTTAAAATTGGTTCCAACAGTTTCTGAGTGTAATCTCCAAAAAGTAACCATGGCTAAATTCCTAAGCTGCTAAACGTTTTGACTTTTGGATTAAAGTTTTTGGTAAACTTTATTGCTACGTCTTTTATTTATGTACAAGTGTACATATCATTGCTTATAATTTTGTACTTGTAACAAAACAAAGGAGAATATATGTTGGACAGTCTGAGGATTGCTTGGCATGACCTTTTGTGGCTATTGATTAATTTCTGTAAAATTTTCGCGTAGGGGCCTGTTTGGCGCGCGCTAATTAATTTGTAGCTGTAAAAAATAAATTCGCTGATAAATAGCCACCTCCGGACAAGTTTCAGTATTTTATACTGGGACTTTGAACATAACATGTTCAAAGTTCCAGTATTTTATTATGGGACTTTATATAAAGCTTCAGCAAACTAACACCGGTATAAAATAATAGGACCTTTGAACATGATAGTTCAAAGTCCCATTATTTTGTTATGGGACTGAAGTTTTATATATAAAGTCCCATAACAAAATAATGGGACTTTGAATATGTTAGTTCAAAGTCCCATTATTTTGTTATGGGACTGAAGCTTTATATATAAAGCCCTATAACAAAATAATGGGACTTTGAATTAACATGTTTAAAGGTCACATTATTTTGTTATGGGCATTATTTTGTTATGGGACTTCATATATAAAGTCTCATAACAAAATAATGTGACCTTTGAACTTGTTAATTCAAGGTCCCATTATTTTGTTATGGGACTTTATATATAAAGCTTCAGTCCCATAACAAAATAATGGGACCTTTGAACATGTTAGTTCAAAGTCCCAGTGTAAAATACCGAGACTAGTCTGGGGTGTTTTCCAACGCTAATGGAGAGTAAGTGTGCGCGCAAATTTTTGGCTATTTCTCAATTAATTTTGAAACGGTGGATAAAACTCATTGAGCGCGTCCAAAAATGGCTACGCATCAAAATTTCCCTTAATTTCTTTGCAAATAGCCCGAGTCACAGTGTAGAAAATAAAAGGGATTTTTCCACTCTATAACCATAAAATTTAAAGTATTTACAAGTCATACCCATTAAAAATTATACTACCTATAAAACTAAAAGTATTTACTCAACCTACTCATTTATTATTGTATACCTTTGTTATGCCTTATAGGTGTATACCTTTAAGGTATACTGTATAAATTATGGTATACAAGTCTGGAGGGCCATTTATTACTGTATACATTTGTTATGCCTTATAGGTGTATACCTTTATGGTATACTGCATAAAATGTGGGGAAATTTTGATCACTAGCCATTTTTGGACGCGCTTATTGGGGACAATCCACCGTTTCCAAATTCATTGAAGAATAGCCAAAAATTCGCGCGCACACTTAAGCTCCATTAGCGTTGGAAAAACACCCCAGACTATTCCAATAACAAAATACTGGGGCTTTGAACGAAACTTGTTCAAAGCCCAAGTATTTTGTTATGGGACTTTATATATAAAGCTTCAGTCCCATAACAAAATGATGGGGCTGTGAACAAGTTTTGTTCAAAGCCCCAGCATTTTGTTATGGGTTATGGGACTTTATGTATAAAGCTTCAGTCCCATAACAAAATGCTGGGGCTTTGAACAAGTTTTGTTCACAGCCCCAGCATTTTGTTATGGGATTGAAGCTTTATACAAAGTCCCATAACAAAATGCTGGGGCCTTGAACAAAACTTGTTCAAAGCCCCAGTATAGTATTTTATACTGGGATTAGTTTACTGAAGCTTCCCAGTATAAATACTGGGGCTTTGAACAAGTTTTGTTCAAGGCCCCAGTATTTATACTGGGATTTGTCCGGAGGTGGCTATTTCTCAGCGAATTTATTTTTGACGGCTACAAATCAATTAACGCGCGCCAAACAGGCCCCTGCACGAAATTTTTACTAAACTGTGGTATACAAGTCTGGATGGGTAAAGTGGTTAAATAATTTCGTGGGTAGGTTGGGTAATATTTGAAAGTAGTGGGTAGCGACTGTAATTATTTTAAGCTTTGTGGGTATTTTTGTAAGTGTTCCAAAACAAAAGGAAAAGTGTTCCCTAGGTTTTACTCCCTTCATCTCAAATTATTTATCCTCTTCATTTTTGCACGCCCCTTAAGAAATCATTAATGAGGGAGAATTATTGACTATTTTACAAATCTTATTATTCTCTTTTCAATAAATGTTATCTCTAGTTGTATTTTCAAGAACAATAATTACTAAGGGTAAAATGGAAAAAAATGGAAAATTTTACCTTGAACTCCTAACTGGACAATTATTTTGAGACGACCATTTTTAGTAAGAAGGACAAATATTTTGAGACGGAGGGAGTAACTTATGACTGCTTAATGCTTAACATTACCCAAGCTTGTCATGATTACCACGTTTGTGTGACATATATTTGTACAAGTATATGTACTTGTAAGTTTTTCAGATTTAGTGCTCAATGCTATATTTTTGTTGAATATTTATATATTTGTTATAGAATTTTTATATAGTTGGGTCTTGAATATAAGCAATTTAAGAGGAGTGTTCCTTAAATAATTGATTGTGTTAGATTTATCGAATATTAGAATTTGGATGATGATTGAGAACATAGTGAACTTTCGATTCCGGATATAGAATAAAATAAATGTTAGCATAGTTAAATTATGTTAAGGATTAGTATGTATATGGATTTTAGGCTTAAAAAAAGTACATAATTGTCTCAAATAGTTTATACTAGTTTATATCAATATTGTCACAAGTTTAATAAAAGTGTTAACGATGATAATAAAATCCAGTATGTCCTAAAAGAGCAAGAGGCTCTTGAGACTCTAGATATATCTATGATGGCTCATGAAAATGGCATTCCATTGGTTTTTTTTGACTCGGTTCTTTTTCCCAAGAATGCAATTCTTTTTAACCGGGCACTTTTTAGGACTTTAATCATAGAAGTGCCATATTTGTTTCGTGACTTGTTTGATACCCTATTTGTTTCGTGACTTGTTTGATACCAACACATTAGGAGCACCCATGAGAAAGTTTGTGGATTGTTTGTTAAGGGTCGCACCTATAACCTTTAGGTTCTTGTGATGACTTTATGCATGTATAGTATATGTTAGATCCTCATCTTAAGTATTGGAAAGTTGATGTCCTTGTCTTTTGTCCCGTATGCTAGTGAGGTGAGTTCTTACTCAAAAGTTTGTTAATTGCATATGCATGTTAGAACTTGGCTTGTGTGTCCTTGAAAATGAGTGAAGTGTCGATTTAGTGGTTGGATATGATAATAAGCATTCTTTGACCCGTTTGAGCTTTTCAAGCCACCAAATGAAATTAATCCACCGTTAGCCAACTCTGAGCCTTAATATCCTTTTTTTTTATAGCCATGGAATTAGCCCGAGCCAATTCTAAGTGCTTAATAGCACTAACCCTTCTCTTGGCCCTACCTCCTTGAGGCATTGAAAGACGTGCAACGTAGACTAAAGTCTAAGTTTGGGGGAGGGGAACAAAGAAATGAAAGCTATGTGGCTCTTAGAAAAGGAAGATGATTGTATAAAGAGAAGTTGTACAAGAGAAAAGAAGAAAGATAAATCAAAAATAGCAAAAGATAAATCAAAAAGACAAAAATAGAAAGAGAAGCAAGTGAAAGAATAAGAGCCACAAAAGCAAAGATCAAGAATGAAAATGGGAATAAGAGCTAAATGTGAAAAGTTTGCAAAGATAATGTAGTGCCCAAGGAGGAAATTTAGTCACTCTTTATCCAAATTATACCCTACATTTATCCAAAAGCCTACATCACAATCTTAAAAGTCCTATTTGATTCTCCATTGACTGACATGAAAGAAAGTGACAAGTGACACTAAGGCCAAGCATATGACATTGTATGTGCTTAACTTGCATTCATGTTTTAGAGTGAGAGTTTAAATTTTGAGGGTCCCTTTTGTTTGCATTATATTGAGAGATAGGGACCCATTCTTTGTGGTGAGAGCATTAAGGAACTTGAGACTTGAAGGTGTAACTAAGAAAACCTTAGGTGAGTTGAGAAATCCATTGTGCTATGCATGCTCTAGTCCCCACTGGAAGCTTTAGTAGAGATAGTTGTGATTATGGTTCTTGTGGATTGATTGGTTGGATTCTCATGTGTAAAATTAAGTGTTAGTATCAACCAAAGTCATGAACTCTTCTTTTATTCCATTCCCTTATTGAACTCAATCCCGGTGCTAAAAAAAATGAAACATAAGTCAAGTTCTTAATGTTGCGTGAGGGCAAGCAAAAACTTAAGTTTGGGGGAGTTGAAATGTTGGTATTTTGTGCTTAATTGCAACTCATTTCGACTAGCTTTTAGCTTTTTTAGTGATGTTATTTGAATGCATCTTATGTTAATCTTCATGTTTCAGGTTTTCAAGAGAATTTACATACAAAGCCGGAAAAAATGTACAAAAGAGCAAATACAAGTGTGCTTCGGCTACAAAAGTGAAGAACATGAAAACAAGGCAGCAGTGGAAGTGGCGTCTCGCCGAATATGAGGCTCAAAAGGCAAACCATCCACCAAAGGAAGGAAAAGTTCACAGCAGTCAGCAATTCAAAAGGGCAGCCTGCCGATCAGAGTACTAGACACATACGGCGGCCCCGCAAAATGAGAGGCGATACCGCCGATGCTCACATAAAGATGTTGAAAACTGCGAAGCTGAGGAGTTGGCCGCAATCACAAGGGTGGCCCGCCTAACCTGTATCGAAAAAGAAAAGGGCAAACTTAGTAAAACATGAAAGCGGAGAGCCAGCAACCAATTGGGCGGCTCGTCTAACAAAAGGCGGTCCGGCATAAAAGCAAGAAAAATGGCTTTTTTTGTAAATAATAGCATAGTTTTGAAACCCATGCCAATAAATAAGCTGTTATG
The DNA here is from genome assembly GCA_037355625.1 of Petunia x hybrida. Classification (NCBI taxonomy): domain Eukaryota; kingdom Viridiplantae; phylum Streptophyta; class Magnoliopsida; order Solanales; family Solanaceae; genus Petunia; species Petunia x hybrida. The sequence continues at coordinate 1,933,302 of JBBBVM010000048.1, forward strand.
CCTCCGAGAAAACAGACCTTTTTCAGCTTAGAATATTACTTTAAAGTTTTTTTAATATTCTTGGAGTTCGAAGAGGGTTTCTACTTGAATCTTTGTAAGGAATTCAATCTTCAATCTAATTTCTTATATGATTCTTGCCATTTCATCTTACAATATGTGTGTGTTAGACCCTAGTATGAGTAGCTAAACTCATACTAGGGCTTTATTAATGAAAATATGATTATCTTAGCCTTAATCTTGTACTCAATCTTATAAAATTAATGGGTTAACACAAATCTAGCTCTCCATCGCACTTTCTTAACTAGGGTTTAAGGCACGGCCGTACTTGAACCTAATCCTACTTTGCTTTTATCACCCGAAAGGGGTTGAAGGCGTAGGTTAATGGAAACTAGTGAGAATTTGGGTTATATTGGTTGCGACCTACCCCATCTAAAGGGGTCGACCTAAAAAGGTCAATCCCGCTCAGGTCTTTGGACTAGGGTTTCTCGTGCTTCATTGTTGATCCGAGAGGGTTTGATGAAGTAATATCCTCCCTATCCCGAGAGGGTTTTGAGGAATACATTAGAAGTCTGACCACTAGTGTTATCCATGAGATTTGTAAAGATTAATGCAAGTATTTAGTTAAGAGAACCTTTTTGGAGTGGATAAACCCCTAGCTCATTCCCATCGTTTGCCCCATCATCATTAATTAGTTTGCTTTACATTATTTGCTAATTTAGTTGTAGTTAAACACCTTTACCCTTAATTATTAGGAACATTACGGACAATGCTTAGGACCCATCACTATTCATCCTAAGATTAATAGATTATCTTGCTAGCTCCATGTGGAAATCGACCCCGACTCATAAGTTGAGTACTATTATCTTTGACGACCGCCCTATCACCCTTTGAGGTGAGTGGATTGAGCGTAGATCAATAGCCTTAAACTTACTACGATATCTCGATGGACTACATCACTGTTATTACAAAACTTCAGCACAAACAACTGCATTGATGCCAAAGTTTATACTTTTCAAGTAAAAACACAATAAAGAAAAACAAGAGACTTATTACCAACTGATGAATCAGACTTTTCATTGCAACTTTTCCGACATATGTGATTGTCATCCAGATACATTAGCCACTTACTTTGATTTTTCTATTCTTAATTTTTTTGTACATAAGGTTATTCAATTGAATTCATTCAAAGAGTAACGCAATCTGCAAGCTACCATCATCCTCAAATTGTTCCACAAGAAAAGCATATCAACAAAATAAACCATAAGAAAAGCAACAAATAAACCATATTAATAGTCATCTAAGATTACTAACCCAACAACTTAGACATGTTTTTGGGTTAAACTTAAGCATGGCAACGGGGTAGGGTGGTGAGGGGCGGGTTGAAATAATTTTTAAAGAAATCTTGGCAGGGTAGGTTGCGGGTTTGAAGTACCAAAATTTTTAAGTTCTCTGTTACCTAGAAAACGAAGAGTGAACAATGGAAAGATATGTTACTGGAGTTTTTCCTCGACATTGCCCACTGGAGTAGTTTTTAATTTTTTGAAGCTCGCTTGTGGAAGGAGCTGCGGGAGAGATATGGCATAATAGAAAGGGATTATTACATTAAAAGACAAGTGACACACATAAATTACCATTTGGTCCTAGTTTGAAACATGATTGCCAAAGTAGTTAACTTTGATCTTGAATTAATTTATATATCAAAAGTACTACTTGTCCAAAAAATAAAACAACTACTTTCCATAAGGATTTTTTGATAAAAATATACTAAAACAGGCTTAGCAATCTGTATCAGTTAAATTCATCTTTCTTTTTGTAAAATTTCATAGTAAAAAATATTTTTCAAGCAAAGGGTTGTATATAATTCATAATGATTCTATGTCAAAAGATATCCCAGGAAAAGTACTTTTTTTGGTCCAAATAAATCAAATTTTTTATTTACCTTTAAACTAATCTATCTTGAAAAACTGTGACTTAAGATTATTTCAATCTATAAATACATAATTAACAAAGTGAAATAAAGGATAAAATTAAACAACAAACTTTTGCGTGGCGGAGCGGGTTGAAAAAAATAAAATAAAAATAATGATATGCCTAGGGTTAGTGATGATGTACAAATTACATGAGGATTTTTCTAGGGATTATACATGAAAATACACCGGTAATTTAATTTCATGGGGATTTTCCTGCAAAAAAAAATTCGATAGAAAAACCTTTGGGGGTATTTATGCAGATTTATGTTTTCACATGTAAATTACATGGGGATTTTTAATCTGCATGTAATTACTTGGGGATATTTCTGCAAGAAATATAAAAAATTCGCAAGAAATTTTTGGTAAAAAATTTGTGACAAAAAGAATATTGTCGCGAATTTTATTGGAAAAATCCATAGGTAATTTTCGAAAAAATCCGTGGGTGATTCCTCATGAAAAATTTCAATCAAATATGTAAAATATATCATATCCAATGTATTTTCATTTTTTTATTGAGTGTGCTCCAATTTTCCAAATTTTTCATCACAATCCAACACCACCACCACATTAAGCAACTAGTGGCGGTTAACAGATCGCCATTTCACCCTCTGCGAGACAAAGATCTCTAACATCGTAGAAAAAGTGACTACAATCTAGCACACTACCACATTAGGCAATTTTCCAACTTTCTCATCACAATTAGCAAATGCAAACTGAGTGCCGCACCCACCTTTTTACCTAAGTCGGAGCAAGTCAAGGCTCGGGTTTGACTTGGTAACTCGGTTGAGTTTGAAATTGGAGTCGGCACCTAATATAAGTCTTCTAAGGTGTATTAGGCCACCTAAATGTCTAAGGTCGAGTCTTGTTCAATCAAAGAACATTTCTAGAGATTCAAGGGTAAGAAGTCCAAGTGATTCGGGTAAGAAGGTGTTAGACACTTCCCCAAGTCCCACAAAAAGTGGTTCTCGTCCGTATTTTAACTTTTGGGATGTTAAAAAGGTTATAGACGAATATTGATCATATCTATAAATTGTATTACTAACTTGAAGAGCTAAAATTTCAATCAATCATGCAATCAGGTCTATTGGTGCAAAAATAGATATAGGCAGTGAGACATACTCAAACAGGTTATAGGTTTCAAAATTTGCATAAGTGGCCTAAGCCCTAAGCCTAATCGCATATTTATCCATAGATTTTGCAAAACATTGAAATATTAGGCTAAAATTGCAATAAATATCTTAAAATAATTTATTTATGCAAATTTTATACTTGGACCAGTTTGCACATATGGCCAAATTTCGAAAATAGTTTTAATTTTTGGCACATAACCAAATTGTGGTTGTTTTATGAAGAAAATATTAGTCATTTCGGGTCGGTGTGATTTGACATTAATTGTCGAGCCCTAACCCTAATGAGATAAGTTTTGAAAGACGTATGTATGGGGCTGTTTTTGGAAAGGGGTACACGAAAGCACACAAATGCAGATAGGGTGCTGTCACACATACATATAGGTGTATAAGCATGCAAATACATGAATAAGTGATAATATTCTTTAGAAATACGTATATACATATTTGTATAGTAGACCTCACACTATACTCCCATATACACTATTAGATTAGTGTATAGGAGATAAAGTAGATCAAAACCGATTTATACACATAAAGGCCACGCTTTAGAAACATGTTTTGGGCCTGTATTGTTTATGCAAAGAGAGGCAGATTCTATTTTACGAAAATAATTGCAGATTTAGGCAAGCATTACACATTTAGCCCCTATTGTTAAAATTTCCAGATTGTCACATGCGAGATTTCAATTAAATACGATAGGATAAAATCTGAACCATAATGTATTATGTGCATACTGATTTGAACACCTAACTATCATTTTCACACTGTTACTTAAACAAGCATTAGGCAAATCGTTAAGGTAAATATTTTAAGAGGGGTAGGTTTGATTCATTGCTACATAGACTAGTATTTTAAAATACGGGTGCGTGAAGCAAGGCGTTTTATTTGATATGGGGCGAAGCGTAAGCCCTAGTCAAGGGGCGTAAGTCCAACAGATCTTTAATATTTCATATTTTATAATTAATATTATTAAAATAAATATTTTAAAAGACATAACTCATATAAAACTGATAAAATTACGTCGAAATTCTAGAAATTTCAAAGATTACGTAAGTGTAATAGTAAAAAATTATGTGGGGATAAGAATAAATAAATAATTTGACAAGTGTTTTTTTAAGAATATAATTATCTAGTTGATATTGGAGTATAGGCATTAGATAGAGGATTTATTGAGAAATTTTATTTTAAATTTTATTTTTCTTTGGACTTACACCATGAGACTCGCCCAACGTCTAAGGGTTGGATTGCAAAAATATGACACGGAAAGCAATGGTTTGCCAAAATGCCCTCAATAACAGTGGTTTAGCAAAACTGCCATACATTAGTTTAATGAAACTTATTCCGGATGAAAATACCCCTCACAATTAATAAAAAGACTCACACTATCCTCCCCTTCCTTTTTTCCATTCAAACAATCTCTAAACCCTAAAAACCTACAACTTTTACAGATTCCTCCATTAAAACGAAGATTCAAGATTAGATTCCTTAAAATTCCTACTCTCTTACATTCATTTGGATAACCTTGTAGACAATCTATGAAAATAGGTGTCTTACACAAACTTATTGGCAATGGACACCTTGCACAGACTTCTTGGCAATTGCAAAAACTTTAAGCCCTGTTGCAATGGGCAACTTGTCTCTGCAAGTCTTGGCTATGCAAAGAGTTTAAGCTCTAGTGCAATGGCACCTTACACAGACTTCCCTGGCAATTGCCAAGACTTCAAGCTTTATTGTAGTGGCCAACTTGCAAAAGAAAGTCACTGCAAATCTTGGCTATTGCCAAGAGTTTAAGCTCTGGTACAATGGGTACCTTACAAAGATTTCTTGGCAATTTCCAAGACTTCAAGCCCTGTTGTAGTGGCCAATTTGCAGAGAAAGTCTCTACAAGTCTTGGCTATTACCAATAGTTCAAGCTCTGGTGCAATGGTCACCTTGCACAGACTTCTTGGCAATTGCCAAGATTTCAAGCCCTGTTTCAGTGGGTAATTTGCAGAGAAAGTGTCTTCAAGTCTTGGCTATTTCCAAGAGTTCAAGCTCTCGTGCAATGGGCACCTTGCACAGATTTCTTGTCAATTGCCAAGACTTCAAGCCTTGTTGCATTGGGTAATTTGCAAGAAAGTCTCCGCAAGTCTTGGTTATTGCCAAGAGTTCAAGCTTTGGTGCAATGGGCGCCTTAACTAGGAAATCAAAGTGGAATCCAACACAAGAAAAATAAAAATAAGATTGAATGAAAGTTACGAACATCGTCATTAAGGGTCAACTTATCACTGGACAAATTAAGAAACTGTCACGACCCAAAATCCTATAGGCCGTGCGGGTGCCCAAACCCAACTCATTGGGCGAACCCCTCTTGAAAAATACTTTACTTTCATATGAAATAACCAAAACAAGAAAAAAAAAAGAAATTATGAAAAGAATAGCAGAGTATGATATATAAACCCAATACGCAACTAGGATCTTTACAACCATGTTCTAAGTCCTCCCATAAATCATGAACATCTAAGGAGTCAATAAGGTTATACATCTGCGAATATAAAGAAATATACCCATTAATACTAACATAAAAATAATAAGGAAAGATGTCACCACAGGACAAAAGTGGTTCACTGCTAGATTAAAGGATGAGCAACTCCATTTACCACAATGCTTGCTAGAACTTGGTATCGAATCTGCCACATATAAAACAATATGAAAGAACAAAGAAAATGGGTGAGTCAAAAGGACTCAGTAAGTGGGGACTGGGCTCCAAGTAGAATAACTAGTTGAAAATATATGAAAACTCAAACAACTCCAAGGTAACAAAAAGTAAACCCAAAACCATTTAATTAGCAAATAAGTAATATTCATACCCAGTCATCAAAGTACCAAGACACTCTTATTGCGACTTAATGATATGTATGGGACTACGCCATACTACGACAATATGCACGGAACTACCTCGTGCTACGATAATATGTACAGAACCATATCGTATCATAATAATATGCACGGAACTACATCGTGCTCTAATAATATGTATGAAACATCATACCAAAATAATTTGCACGAAACTACATCGTGCTACCATAATATGTACGGAACTACATCGTACCATAATAATATGCACGGAACTACATCGTGCTATAATAAAATGTACGGAACTACACCGTACCATAATAATATGCACAGAACTACATCGTGCTATGATAATATATACGGAACTGCATCGTACCAAAATATTATGCACGGAACTACATCGTGCTATGATAATATGTACGGAACTATATCGTACCATAATAATATGTACGGAACTACATCGTGCTACGATAATAAATCAAGAAATAGTAATGAACTGTAATCATACTTTTCAAAATAGTCTTGGCATAGTAAGTATACCCATTTCAGCAGCCATGCATGTAAGGAACACATACATAGACATCCAATGTGGAGGAAGTCCACCAAAGAAGAGATGTAAACCACTTACCTCAAGGCGATGATTACTAACTAGCCCACGATCGTCTTTTCATGCTCAAATCCCTCCAAATAATTCCACTTTATGCAAAACAATAAATAATACGATCAATATAAGCTACCCTACTAATTTTCATAACGTTATGACAAACAAGTCAAAAAGTCAACCCAAACATCAACCATAGGCCCACATATCCAATTACCATAATAAAATATATTTTTAGATTACTCATCCATCCACGAGTCCAAAAGTGTGGTTACTTTCTCAGTCAAAGTCCATCTATGTCATCAAATAGCCAATTTATCAATTTTTGGGTTTATGTTGAAAGTCAACTATTTATTAACACCTCAAATCTCAAATCCAATTCTACAATCATGTTACTCATTCGAATAAGAGTTCATACATACGAAAATCGAGTCAATCCGATATCGTTAACATCCCCAAATCCCCATACTATTCCACTTTTGAGTTTAAACAAAAGAAATTAATCAACTTTTCCAATTTCTCACAACCACCATTCATGACCAAACTAGAGATATCAAATTCAACATTTCAACCTATTCAACTTGTAATAAAGATTATAAATCTTTACAAATACTTTTAAATAGCTAATTTGAGTGGTTGAAATTACCTCAAAGCATCCAAACATTGAAAATCCATCTTTTAGCAAAGTTTGGTGTTCTTGACCAATTTGGATAAACTTCTATGAGTTATCAAGTTAAAATGATGTTAGATTCCACGCATAATAGTTGTAATCAACTCAAAACATCATTAATAGCTCACCTTAGTTGATAGACAAAGTCTCAAGCTTCAACATCTTCCATAAATCAAGCCCTAGCTCATTATTTTTGCCCAAAAATGAGCTGCCCGTTTTATATTTATACAAGCCCAGCAGCTTGCGCTGGTTGTACTCTGTGTTGCGTAAGTTGTACCTTGCCAGACAGCTTTCAATAAAATATTCATATCTTTTTACGGAAATGTCTAAATGACACGAGATTTATGGCATTATAACCCAAACTCAAAGGGCTACAACTTTTATGTTTTGACCTTTTTTCAATTTATTATAGGTTGATCTCTATAATCATATGAAGTTAGATTTTGTGTCGTTGAAGTACTTTTTCTTTGCGTAATTGATGCCACAACATACCAAATCAATTTCTTACCTTCCTACATATCCTTAAAACCTCCGAATCATTGTGCAGATGTATTTATATTTTATTTCATCAAAGAACTTTGATAAATATCCGTCACGATTAGAGATTCGTAGGTCGTTACAAACCAACTTCTTATATCAATGGTAACACCACCCAAATGATGTTACCAAATTCTTTACAATTTTTGGCAATAGCCAATACTTTAAGGTCGGGTAGAAGGAGGCAACTTGTAGGGGAAGTCTCTGAAAGTATTGGTTGTTGCCAATACTTTACGATCTGGTGCAATAAGCAACCTGCATACAAAGTCTCTGCAAGTATTGGCAATAGCCAAGACTTTAAACTCTAACCAAGACTTTAATCTCTGTGTAATAGAGGCTACTTGCAGAGAAAGTCTCTGCATTAATGGCAATATCCAAGACTTTAAGCTCTATCCAATGAGCAACAACAATATGTAATTGCTATTGCCAATAAGAACCTTAAAATCATCTTAATCAAGCATAAGAAGTAAAAAAAATTCACAGGAACGTCAAATTTAATTCAACGATCATCAATCAAAATGAAAAAAACTTACAGATAAGTGTATAGATAATAACTACCAAAAAAAAATACAGAAAAAAATAAATACAAATAAAGGATTAGGCAAAATAAAAATTACATTATAATACAAATTAAAGAAAAATAATAAAATAAATAAAACTTTTACATATTTCCTAAATCTCTCTAGGACACAAAGAAGAAAGAAGGAAAGGAGGGAGGAACGAGAGAAAGAAAGAAAAGAGGAAAGAGAGAATGAGGTTGTTCCATGTGAACGGGTTTAGGCAGGGGCAAAATAGTCCTTTTACATAGTGAGGGATGATGTGGAGGGCATTTACTTAAAACATTTGAAAGTGGGGACAAATTGGTTAGACCAGTGCTTATGGAGGGAACTGCGTGAAATTTTTTGACGTCTAAGCTACGCCCCAAGTTGTAGGGCTTACGCCTTTCGATACCGACGCCCCGCCAAGTTATCCGGATGCATTTTTCTACACTTTGCCTTGGAAACGCCTTTTAAAACACTGACATAGAGTCGTAGACACTGATGAGTTGCAACTTTGCAAATGGTGTTAATTCTCTAATCGGGACAATCTTGGGCTTAAGTAGGCCCACTATTAACGCCTACTGGACAATCTCGAAGGATGATTTGCAGAAACAGAACACTTATAGTATTCTGTCATTGTTTTGGCACTTGTAAAAAAAATCTTATATTTTTTGCTGTTATGGCGATCGATTGTGTTGTTAATAAGATCGTGTGATCGCCAAGAGCTTCCCCTTGGTGACTTATAGCAATTTCCAAGAGTTTTCCTGACAATGGCTAAAAATGATACGAATTTCCTTAAGGGGGCCAAAACTATGACAGCTGCACCTGGATCTTTCTTAGCTCGCCCAAATACTTCTATAAGGAAGGGCGATTGCAGAAGTATGATATTTTACAGAAGATTTTACAGGGGCCTATTTGTAGAAATATGACACCATAAGTATTGGTTTGCCTTTTTTGCTTGCGCTAATAGTGATTTTATAAAATTTCCCCCGTTAAGTTAAATAAAAAAATTTTGGACGGAAACACCCCTGTCAAACTCTTGGCATGGGACAAGACTTGCCTTTGACCTCTCTCTATTTGCCAATATTTGCCCCTTCAAGTGTTGGCAAAAGGCAACACTTGACAATACTTGGTCGTAAGTGTTGGCAAAAGGCCAGGACTTGCCTTTGACCCTTCTTTATTTGCCAACACTGCCCTTTCAGTATTGGCAAAAGGCAACACTTGCCGCATTTGGTCGTAAGTATTGGCAAAGCGCCAAGTGTTGGCAAAAGGCCAAGACTTATCCCTTCCAATCTCTTCCTGCATTCTCGCCATATAACTTGAAGTATTGACAAGACAAAACTTGCCAACATAAGGGTAATTTGGTAAAGCATTGTTAAACGCAGGCAATCTTGCAAAGCCACTCCTTGTGGAGAGGACACTCGGTGAAATTTTTTGTTTTACAGGTATCCAAAATTTTAAGTGGTAGCCATAGTTTCATAAGTATTTGGTTTACAACCACCGACTCCTTTCACCTTAAGTTCCCTTCACCTACTGTTATTCGCGATTTGCTTCAATGTTCTAGCTAGCGTTTGGACATAGATTTGGTTGAAACTTGGGAATTTGAGTTTTTAGAGTTGAGTTGAAAAATAATTTTTGGAACTTGAAGTTGTCTTTGGACATAGAATTTACTTGAAAAAATAGTTGACGTTTTGTGAGTAGTTTTTCAAATTTCCCAAAAACTGCTCAAAAACAGCATTTGAGCACTTTTTGAGTTTTTGGGACTTTTTGGGAGAAGTTTTGATGAAATAGCATAAACAAACAGTTTTTCTCCCAAAAAATCCCAAAAAATGTCCCCAAAAACTATAAATAAACGGGGGTAAATCTTCCTTATTTTTTCATGTAACATCTATCATTAGTTGATTGAAGTATTTTATGATCAGCGCCTAAAATTGTTGTCCAGATTAATCTAACAAATGGGCATATTAAACATAGGGTTTAAGAACTAAGAGACCCCAAGTTCGGTATTCATACAACAGATTTTTAATTTTTTATGCTGAATTTTGAAATTCAGAATGAACAAAACTACGTTTAATTCAAACTTATTCTTTTTTCTTGAAACTCAATATTGTGAACTATAAAATGTAGACTTTTATGCTAGACTACCTCTAAGATGAAAGAAATATGGATTTTAATTCAAGTTTAGGTCTATCCCATGAAATTCATATAAAAAAGAAATTTTAGCTTAAAATTCAAATTTTTTGTTGAAATTCAGCATTTTAACTACAAATTTTTTGTTTTTCCATTGAGGTTTTAACTCCAACATAAAAACCAGAACATTATCTCAAAATTCAATATTTTCACTCCAAAAAAGCATTTTATACTGAGACTAGAGTGACTATTCTTCAAAATACTTTTTGGAATTTAAAACTGTAGTTATTCATAAAAAATATTATAAGTACGGGCTACTTCATGGAGTAACTTCCGGACAGGTTCATGGCAAATTTTAGTTCAAAAAAATTCTAACGGATCCCATAATATATTTACAAAGATTTTCCTGCCGAGGCTAAAATTTAAATGTCAAGCATCAAAATGTAAAAAAAATTGCATCATGAACTTCCAAAATCTGATTGTCAATTGAGATTTTCTTGACAAAGTCTTCTGTTCAATTAGTGGAAACCACATCAGTCATTCCTCATTAGGGTATTTATCTCGAAACCTCGTCGTATTATCTCGTAACCTAATCAACAAATGTTTTGGTGATGTAGCAAATATTGTTCCATCTTTAATCGAAGGTGTTGAACTCGAACTTTGAAAATGGAATTACCAATCATAAGTCTACGGACTTTCCCCCACTAATGTGAGTTAATCGATGTCAATGCAGGTATGGAATGCAAACATCCGATAAAAAAAGACAATTCAGTGTACAAATCATCCGGCAATCACACAAAATCCGAGAAAGGGTATCACCCCAAATGGGTGGGCAGCCATATCTAATGTACGCATTAGTGCCAGACTCCACAGCTTGAACGTGCACGTAACTTTTAGGTCACACAAAAACAACTTATGGTAAGTATCTTTCGTCCTTAACTAAAGGTGTTACACTTTGAGCCTTGAAAAATGAAGTTGCTTATTATAAGTCCACGGATTTTCCTCCACTAATTTGAATTAGTCAACGCCAATACATGTATGGACTACGAACACAAGATAAAAAAAGGTAGCTTATTGCGCAAAGAATCCAACAATCAAGTAGGGTCCGAGAAAAGACGACACTCCAAAGAGTTGTAATGTATGCAGCCTACGTTAATGCAATCAATGCAAACATCAATTGCTAATTCGACGATTTGGTAGGAATACCTCTATAAGCCACACAAAGATCACTCCCGATAAACACTAGACGAATAACAAAAAAATAACCTAATTAATAGGGACAAATTTGGAAATTCACGAGAGAACACATTTTCCTATTGAACGGTCTAAATCTAAAATCTCTAAAAGTAAAACACAAACCCATTATTTTCTTTAATATTTATTTTCCCAAACCAATTAATTAGAATTTAGAAAGAAAAAAAAAACATTCTAAAACATTTATTTATTTTCCTTACAACACAACATTAAAAAGACATTACACTCATACTATTCATTCTCTTTCCAGATATTGTCTTTCCATAACTCCACGGCGTAGATCCGAGGAGTTTTTGGAAAATAAGTCAAAAAATACAGCACTCTTTTAAAAAAACCCTAATTTTCAAATCTTCAGATCTCTCTTTTTAACACTTCATTACTTTAAGGTAAACTCTCTTTTACATGTATTTGCTAGGGTTCTTGTATTTTAAATTTATTTGTTTAATGTAAAGTTTGGATTTTTATGAATTATTTTTGTTTTTTAGTGATTTAATGTAAATGGGTTTTGTGGGTTTTGATTATATTGGTGTTATTTAATGTTGGTTTGTTTTTATTTTTAGTTTAAATTGAAAAGTTTGTGTTTTTATGATTTATTTGTGTGTATTAGTGTGTACACTGTGGTGGGGTAAGTTCTGCGTACATCTCGCCCCTACTTGTGGGATAACTATATTGTTGTTGAAAAGTTTGAGTTTTTATGATTTATTTGTGTTTATTAATGATTTTATGTAAATGGGTTTTGTGGGTTTTGATTATATTGGTGTTATTTAATGTTGGTTTGTTTTTATTTTTAGTTTAAATTGAAAAGTTTGTGTTTTTATGATTTATTTGTGTGTATTAGTGACACTGTGGTGGGGTAAGGTTTGCGTGCATCTCGGTCCTACTTGTGGGATAACACTGGGTATGTTGTTGTTGTAGTTGAAAAGTTTGAGTTTTTATGATTTCTTTGTGTTGACTAGTGATTTATTGCAAAAGGGTCTCTTGGGTTTTGATCGTATTGATGTTATTTAGTGTGGGTTGGTATATATTTGTGATTTTAATGGTTGGAAAACAAGGGATCTGTTGATTATTCTTGCAGTTTTGTGATTTGGAGTTGTTTGGATAGTTTTTGTGTGTTGGACCGAAAAGGGTCCAATGAGGTGAGCTGGATAATGAGGATATACATATAAATACACGCAAGGTTTGTGATTGAGGTTTAGTTGTTGTATTTATAGTTGCGTGGCGTGCGTAAAGGAGTTAACTTTGCCAGGATAAGAGGTGGTGGAAATATGGGAAGCCTACCAGCCTTTGGTTTAGCGGTAAGGGTGCATCTTGTGATGTGCGGGTGAGGTTTGACCCGACTGCAGGTAAAAGGTTGGTATTTAATTGGAGAAGGGTAGAGGGGTGGACTGATTATCTAACGAGCCGTGGACCATTGGTCCTCGGGGATTTCTCGGTCGTCGAGAAAATTTTGGGAAGCCCCCAGGCCTTTGTTTTAGTGGTAAAGAGTGCACCTTGTGGGGTTTGAACTAACTGCGGATAAAAGTGGTATTTAAGTGGAGAAGGGTAGAAGGGAGGACCATTATCCACTGAGCCGTGGGCCATTGGCCGTCGGGGATTTCTCGGTCATCAAGAATATTTGAAGCAGTTTAGCAGATTAATTTGTGCTGAATGTGTCGTGTTGTTTATATGCTTTATTTGACATTCTTCTCATTGTTTTAATGTGTTAATGGATGTATCTGTATTTGTGTGTTCATGCAAACTCATACACATACATACGAATAGTGATTTTGTCCGACTCGTAATCTCTTCTGCTTTTGTTGATACCTTAATGAACCAGCCGTGAAACCTATTTGTTTGTTTAAAGGCACCTCACTTCCTCCGACACTTCCTCATTCCCACCCTTATTACCAGATAGTGTCAAATAGCTATATAAATTGGTTTGTATTATCTAGAAGTAGAGCCAAACGGTTTCTATTTGTATTCCGCCCCGTTGGCTTCTTCAAAAAGAAAAAGAGATGAAACGGAGAACGGATGCAATGCATCTATATCTCCTCTATAATAATAGGAGGAGGAACAGATAATGTTATTAATACCCAGCAAAAATTTTATTTTGTTATTTGGTTGATGTTTGATACGTCCTAAGCTCTACCTAATCTGTTATTTTATAAGGGAATTAAGCTTTCACCTTGCCTTTTTATCATCAACAGGTTGTGCAATGAATGGCCACATGACTAATATGTTTGTATTTGTTAGTTGAAAAGAGTTAGCTTTGAAAAAATAATTGAAAAGTTATTGATACCATGGCATATTGAGATTGAGGTGTAGTTAACTGATTGATGTGATTTGTTGTTTTATTTCCTGCAGTATGGCTGGCTTGGCACCGGAAGGTTCTCAGTTTGATGCTCGTCAGTATGATACAAAAATGACAGAGCTGTAAGTTAACTCTTCGCCATCCTATATTGAGGTCATCTTAATCTGGCTGCAGAAAGCACTCCTGGTCTTTTTTTTCCTTCACATTGCACCTGCAGCCTTTACTCATTAATTTGATTTTGACTTTTTTGGTTGTTTATATGCTAAAACAGGCTTGGAAATGAACAGGAGTTCTTCACATCATATGATGAGGTTTACGAAAGTTTTGATGCAATGGGTTTGCAAGAAAACCTTCTGAGGGGCATCTATGCCTATGGTAAGTTCAATTTCTCCTGATAATTCTGGGTTTCTTATCTTCCTTCTCAGATTTAACAGGGCACTGAACAGTGTTTTTGAATTTCTTGAAGGTTTTGAGAAGCCATCTGCTATTCAGCAAAGAGGCATTGTGCCCTTTACCAAGGGCCTTGATGTTATCCAGCAGGCACAGTCTGGAACAGGAAAGACGGCAACTTTCTGCTCTGGAATTCTCCAGCAGCTTGATTACAATATAGTTGAATGTCAGGCTCTGGTTCTTGCACCAACTCGTGAGCTAGCACAACAGATTGAGAAAGTTATGCGAGCACTTGGTGACTATCTGGGTGTAAAGGTTCATGCTTGTGTTGGGGGTACCAGTGTCCGTGAGGATCAGCGTATCCTTCAGAGTGGTGTTCATGTCGTTGTTGGTACTCCAGGCCGTGTCTTTGACATGTTGCGCAGGCAGTCTCTTCGCCCTGACCACATCAAGATGTTTGTTTTGGATGAAGCAGATGAAATGCTCTCTAGAGGTTTCAAGGACCAGGTCTTCCTTTTACTTTAACTTTTGCTGTTTTATTTTCTTTAATCTAGAGTAGGATTTACTTTCAATTTTGTTACTCAGTGAATGTTTCTGTGCTGTAAGGGTAATTAGCAAGTTGGAAGTTTATTATTGCCAGTTTCTCTTTGCTGTCAAAGTAGAATTCATTTCTTTTGTTTGTAAAGCTAAGTGGAATCCAATTAATAATTGTGCTGCTTACTTATGTGAAATAATAAACCTGAGCTGATTTGTTAGTAATATATTTCTCTTTCTCTTATCAATCAACTAATCCGCTTTCCCAAACTAGTTGAGTCCAACTATATGCATTCTCTATTTACAACTTTATTCAGACTGGTTTCATCCAAAACAAAATAATCTGCCCTGAATTATGGAGGTTCGTTATAATTCAAAGTTACTCTTACTACTCACCTTACAAAGACTCCTGATAAGCACTAGATCAAATACAAGTATAGCAGCAACTAAGTCTTTAATCTCATTTATTTGGTATTGCTAAATGGATCCTTTTCCCTAGTGTTCTAATCTTGGCGAAATCTGGTTTGTTTCTAGAGATTGCTAGTCTTTTGGGATAATTAGTCAGTCTATCTGGTCCCTTCTAGCATCTTCAATCATCATAGTTCTATTTGAAAGTATGCAGAATTAGTTCTGCTGAGGTTTTCTTAAGTTATCCTAAAATGTGGCCTAAAAGTATTTTCTATCAAACATGAACATGTCTAATCTTGTCCAATCATATGTGAAGCCCACACCCGATAACATCTTTATTTATACGACACTCATGTTGTGGATATGTTGGGTCTTAGAGGCACAACATTCATTCACATGGTCAAGTCCGCTTTGATTTCAAGAGGTTGTAGGTCTTGTCTTATTCTCATTTAAAGATTTTTCTCTTTCTTGAAGTTCGATTTACTTGAAAATGTTCAGTGTCTCATGTGTAAGTTAACTTTTATTATTTTCCAGATTTATGATATATTCCAGCTTTTGCCACCAAAAATCCAAGTGGGTGTTTTCTCTGCCACTATGCCACCTGAGGCCCTTGAAATTACTAGAAAGTTCATGAACAAGCCTGTGAGGATTCTTGTAAAGCGTGATGAGCTCACTCTTGAAGGTATTAAGCAATTTTATGTGAATGTTGAAAAGGAAGAATGGAAGCTTGAGACGCTCTGTGATCTTTACGAGACCTTGGCCATCACCCAGAGTGTCATCTTCGTTAACACTAGGCGAAAGGTTGATTGGCTCACTGACAAGATGCGTGGCCGTGATCACACAGTGTCAGCAACTCATGGAGACATGGATCAGAATACAAGAGATATCATTATGCGGGAGTTCCGATCTGGCTCATCTCGTGTGCTTATTACTACTGATCTGCTCGCCCGTGGTATTGATGTCCAGCAAGTCTCCCTTGTTATCAACTACGATCTGCCGACTCAACCAGAAAACTACCTGCATCGTATTGGGCGTAGTGGACGATTTGGAAGGAAGGGTGTTGCCATCAACTTTGTCACGAAGGATGACGAAAGGATGCTTTTTGACATACAGAAGTTTTACAATGTTGTAATTGAGGAGCTGCCAGCCAATGTTGCTGATCTCCTTTGATGTGGTTTTTGTTCTGAGGGGGACTTGGTCCTTACATGAAGTAGCTTAATATCTTTGTTCTTAGGGTTAGTTTCATTTTGTATGAATTGGGAAATACTGGTCCCATGATTTGCCAAATCACACCAGTTACTTTCCCAATTCAGTTGAACTTGGAGTCAACTATCGCAAATTTTGTTTTGTTTGTCTTTTTGTAATTTGGAATGTCCAAATAGCTTCAGATTTGGCTGTTTTAATTATATTGAGTTAACAGAGCTACTTATCTCTGCAAGAGAACTCTTTTAGTGGTGTTGGCTCATTCTGTGCTATGTTTTTGTTCCAGCTTTCTATGCAGTCTGCTTTTGAGGTACATGTCCTCTCCTGTGGTGTTTATGACATTGGACATGCTTGCCAGGTTTAGAGCATTAGCCTTCTCTATGATCAAATACTTTTGCTTGTTATATATCTTCTCTAGCTTTTTAGTAATTTCAGTTCAAATGTGGTTTCATTTAGTGATCAATGTTTAAGCTGAATTGGTTCAGATGAAATACATGAACATGTATCAGAAGAAAAGAAAGCCATAACTTCAAAACATTAGACTCTTCATTCAAATTTTTCTCGACTCTTGTATTTTTTCAGATGGCAATTGATAAAAGAAATTCAAAAATGAACAAAGGAGAGAGAAATAGAAAACGCTATGGTACTACTCCATCAAACAAGAACGGATGGAGATGAAGTTAGAAGGTCCACTGCCAAAGGCGTGTGGCGGTGGTGAAGTGGATGGATCCTTCCACCTTTGATCAGTGGTCTCGGGTATAGAGTGATTTCTCTGTAATGAGTTGTAACCAGTGCAAATGAATACTTGTAAGAAAATTAGAAGTTCCACTTCAAGATCTTCATGCTTAAATCAGCCTTGCATTTTGCATCAGTAATGGTTTAAGTTTTATAGTATTTATTTTTCTTAGTGGTGCTTTTATTTGTTGCATCTTATTAATGTATACCAAGAGGATGCTCAGTTGTAGAATAAATTGAACAAAGTTTAAGAGGAAAAGAATTTGGAGAGTGTCAACCCTGACACTTGCTATTTACCAGAAAATAAGAGCATGTTTCATTATCTAGAACCCTCTTCAGTTTAACTATTATTCACTCGACCTTGTCAGCAAAATGTGTCTAAAAGACCCACGAGTTTAAGTGTTCAATAAGTACTAGCCCGAGTTTAAGTGTCTTAAATGAAATTATTGAACAAGTTAAGGGGATTGCGTATGTATTTGGCCAAAAATTTAAGTAATAATACATCCCTTCCAACACCCAAATTAGATTCCAGAATATAGTGTTAATCCATATCTATCTCTAAAAGAACTAAACATTCAAAACCCATAATCTTTCCTCACTTGCCCAAAATTACATAATATGCCTAGTTTAAATGAATGTAGCTCTACTTTGAGGCGTGAAAATTTTCTGTCGAAGACATATAGAGGGTGAAAAATAAAAACAGAAGGAAAATAACACAGAATATTTGTATTAGCAAGTGTCATCTATAAAAAATTAATTAGCATTAGAGGTCAAAGATCATTAAGCAACAATATATGATTGAAGATTGCATATATCTATTGCAAGCTAACAAGGCAACACTTAGGCCTCATTTGTTTGCACTTAATGGAGGTCTGAATCTGAATGGTTCAGACCTCAAACCATTACTGCTAGTCACTACTTACTACCACCAACCACATCTACCATCAAACCACCACATCACACAACCACCACCAACACTACAACTGCTAACAATCTCTACTATCAGACACCACTGTATTACCACCACAAACCACCACCTTACAATCCAATATCTTGTGGATATAATAGTTAACTATTTTATGGTATGTATAAACTTTAATAAAGAATAAATATAAATTATAAATATTTAGATGTTGGAAAAACAAACGGTCTTAATCAATCAGTGCTCAGAACTTAATACCACATCTTAATATTCAGATGTGTATTCAGATTCAGATCTCTTAATCTTAATAAAAACAAATGGCCCCTTAGACATGTTTGGAGGGAGGCAAATCAATGAGCTGATTATCTCGCTAATGAAGGACAACATTATGAAGAAGCGTTGACATTGTGGAGTAACACATTCAAGGGCATGGAGTTTCTTTTCCTAGCAGACTTAAGCCAAGTGGCTTATGAACGTGTTTAGTATCTTGTTTTATTTTTTTGATGTACCAAAAAAGATAACAGGCATGGTGGTTAATATACATGTGCTTGTTCTTGCAACCACGCGAAGAGAAATGTTCTAAAACAAAATAAGAATGAATACTATGGTTCGCATTTCGAATAGGCATGAATACAACATGTATAGGTGAATAAGGGTGAGGAGCACCTGGACTTGGTATATTCCCTCCATCCCAAAATGAGTGCCTACCTTTTTTTTTTCCAAAATGAGTGCCTCTTTCCTTTTATGGCAACTCTTTAATTCCAAGATTTTTTTTGGACCACAAGATTTAAAGGCACTGGCCCACATTACACACAACTTTAATTGTAAACCACATGATTTAAAAGTCTTGCTTATTTTCTTAAACTTCGCACCAAGTCAAACCCAGACACTCATTTTGGGACGGAGCGAGTAGCAGTAATGCACATTCTCGAATCGAGTGTTTTGCAGATGAGGATTGGGCTGGATCTAAAATTGACAGAAGGTCTATTACAGGATATTGTGTCTTCTTTGGTGGAAACTTGGTATCATGGAGAAGCAAGAAACAAAGTGTTGTATCTCGTTCTAGTGCAGAATCCGAGTACAGAGCTATGGCACAGTATATATGTGAGATTATGTGGATACGTCATCTTTTAGCTGAAATTGGGTTGAAGCATCATATGCCAGCTTGAGGGGGAGTGTGATAGAATCATAAGAATATATATTACCTTGTATATATGATATATAGCTGATTTGTAGGGATTTGTTTACATAGTTTCCATAGCTTTTCTTCTTTATGTATTTATACCAGTGTATTCTATGAGAAATATATACAAGAATTCTCCCAAATATCTTGTTACATAACATTATTGTAGTGTTCTAGTTTACTTACAATCGTGGGATTTGATTCTTTTCTTTTTTCTATCTATCCCATTTCCCGTTTATCCTTTACTTTATATCGTTGTTTTTATCATTGGTTGCTTGATTTCCTATTCTTCGTGTTTAGATCATATCATTCCCTCTCAGTTCTAATTTACTTACAATCGTGGGATTTGATTCCTCTTGGATTCTCTTGTATGAAAGATTCATTGCTTGAGTTCAAGTCTCTTCCCCCTCGGATATTGGTCTTTGATTGTATTCATCTAGATTAGGGTATTATAATTTATTGTAGTGTTCTAATTTACTTACAATCGTAGGATTTGGTTCCTTTCTTTCTTCTATCTATCCCATTTCCCATTTATCCTTTATTTTATATCGTTGTTTTTATCATTGGTTGCTTGATTTCCTATTCTTCCTGTTTAGGATCATATTATTCCCTCTCAGTTCTTCTCTATCCCTACCTGTTTCTATCTTTCTCTGTTCTTCTATCTCTCCCCTTCTTTCTATCTCTCAATTTCCTATTGCTACTACTGCTTTCAATTGTAATAGTTGTTCGGTTAAGCTTTCATTGTAATCGTTAGTTCGAGTATTTGGAGATGTATATATTACATTGGTGCTTTCATCGATTCGGACTCCACATGGACTTGTATTCTTCTCCCATGATCAACCATCACCTCAACGCCATTCAGGATTTGATGAATGAGATGTTGGAGAATTTGAGATATTGGAGAAGTATGATTCGATAAGCTCGTAGTCTCTGCTACTTAGTATGCTTGCTAACCAACAAGCACCGACTAGCATGCTTTTCTGTCGCAGCCACAACCTCCTTTTGGAGGGAGGTATATTTGATTATTTATGTGCACTCGGTCTTGCTAATATTATGTTCACTTTGCCGCGAGTTTCACCTACTTATTTCGACTTTCCCTGGAGTTTCAAGGAATTGTGTACAGGGAATTCGTCCAGTTTTGGAAAAAGATTTGGTGTATGCAACTGAATTTCTTGATCTCATTCTTGGTGATTACGGACTTCTTTTTGTCATTACCATTGGAGAAGAAACTCTAGGCTTTGTTATTGGATTCATCGAGATGCCTCAACTCCAGATTGGTTCAACATTCTTGACTTCCATAAACCTTGTTATGTGTGAAAATACAGAAGAACATGAATTAGTATTTGCAATCTTTCTTTTCTAGTTTTGTTATCCGGAGGATTATGCATACCACACTGCCCTACTTGGATCTACTATCAAGTTACTCGAGATATCATGCTATGTGACCAATGTAGATTTTCTAGTTGATCCAGGCGAGTTTGTTCGTCCATCCATTTCGTTCAATAAAAGTTCCCAAGGGACTGGTTTGGACACCAGCTTGCAAACATGAGTTACTTTTGGTCCTATTTTCTTGTCATCTCAGGAAGCATGTCGACTTCCCTCAGCTGATTTTCCATCAATTGGTAGCTCTATACTTGATTGGAAGAAAGTCTCAAGTCATTAGTTATGGCCACTACATTTCCAGCTCTCGAGTTGGAGATCCCATTTTCAGTTGGACTGTTATTTTCAAGGACTTTATACAGACAGTACTAGAAGTCGTAAACGGAAAACCAAATTTATTCTTTGGTGAGATCCACTTGATTTTAGGTGCTAGTGGGACTGCAGGTTCTATGGAGTTTCCCTTTATTTTAAGTCGATGGTTACCAAAAAAGATTGATGCACCTGACAGTTATAATGATTTTATTTATGTAAGTTTATGAGTAGAGACGAACAGAGAAAGCTAAAGATATAAGAATAGTCGTAGAATTAGCCGCTGAAAAGGAATACAATTATTCAATAGATGGCTGCATAATTAAAATAGTACAAGCTGAACCAAAACACCTAAAATAAAGCCTTAATCTTTGAAACTGAATAAACAACTAACAATATCCTAAAATATAGGACTGATTTATTGACCTAGTAAATCAAAGATAATAACTAAACATCACGTGCAGTCTAAAAGCAAACTTTAACACTCCTTCTTGCTTTGAGAGCTGCAAACTCCAAGTCTTTTCCTTAGAAGCTGAAACTTGCTGACTGGAAGAGGTTTTATGAATAAGACTGCTAACTGATCTTCCAACTCCATTTTGATGCACTTCCCTTAAAAAGAAAAGCTTGACATTGAAATGTTTAGTCTTCCCATGAAACACCAGATTTTTTGAGATTGTAATTTCTGCCTGATTGCCAATAAAAATCTCTATGTTGCTCTGCTGCTCAATATGCAAATCAACCACCATCTTTTTCAACTATAAAACTTGATTGACGGCTGTTGCTGTTGCTATTGTTGGGTTTTTTGGCTTGGTTTTTCTCCCACATCGGTGGGATATGTTTTGGGGAAGGAGTTTAGATGTTATAAACTAACTCCTTCCCCTCCCATTTGTATTATCTCAAAATTGTTCTCTTCTCCCACAATTAATAAAGCAGGCTGCTTCAAGTGGTGCTCGGAGATTAAGCTTTTTAGGCTGAACTCCGTTATCAAATTTTTCTGGTATCTTTACTTTTAGTATTCAATATTATTTGTCGGGTATTTATTTAGTGTTCTGTCTGGTTCAATTGTTCTGAGTCAGTTCATTTCACTAAGTTCATTTGTTGTAGTGGGAAAATTATCCGATTTTCCCAACAAGTGGTATCAGAGCCAAGGTTCTGTCTGAGTATGCTCTGTGGTTGCAGCTTAGTCTGATCTTCCACATCAGAAAAGAATTACTTTGGTTATTTTGAAACTTTGGGTTGTTTGTAGCTGTAATATTGAATACTATTTATTGAGTTTGTAATGGCAAATAAAGATCAAGAATCGATGGATACTGTTTCAAATGTTACGCCGGGGGCATTGAGCTCCTCGTCATCATGGTCGAGGTTCCCGCTGTCTAGTCTGAAGTTGGCGGTGGAAATATTTGATGGTACTGGCCATTTCGGCATGTGGCAAGGAGAGGTTTTGGACTCTCTTTTCCAGCAGGGTCTTGATATTGCTATTGAGGAAAAGAAACCAGAAGAGGTAGAAGATAGAGATTGGAGCATCATTAATCGGTTGGCGTGTGGAACAATTCGATCGTGTCTGTCCAGAGAGCAGAAGTATGCTTTCAAGAATGAGACTTCTGCGCACAAATTATGGAAGGCGTTGGAGGACAAGTTTCTGAAAAAGAGTGGTCAGAACAAGCTCCTTATGAAGAAAAGGTTGTTCCGATTTGATTACCAACCAGGTACTACTATGAATGAACACATCACTATGTTTAATCAATTAGTAGCAGACCTGTTGAATTTAGATGTGAAATTTGAGGATGAGGATCTGGCTTTGATGTTGTTATCATCTCTTCCCGATGAATTTGAACATTTGGAGACTACGTTACTTCACGGGAAGGAGAATGTGTCGTTAGATGCTGTTTGTTCTGCTTTATATAGTCATGAATTGAGGAAGCAGGATAAGATGAAAATCAAATTAACAACATCAGAAGAAGCATTGGTGGCAAGAGGTCGTCAGCAAAGCCAGACTAAGGGGAGAAGAGGAAGGTCCAAATCAAAAGGCCGAGCCGTTGCCAAAGATGAGTGTGCTTTCTGTCATGAGAAAGGGCACTGAAAGAAAGACTGTCCGAAGTTGAAGGGAAAAGGGAAGAGTCCGCAAGATGCAAATGTTGCAGAATGCAAAAGTGATGCGGAATCAGATATTTCCTTAGTTGTCATGCCTTCAACATCATCTCATCCAGATGAGTGGATATTGGATTCAGGTTGTACCTATCATATGTGTCCCATTCGGGAATGGTTCTTTGAATATCAGGAATTCAATGGTGGGGTTGTCTACATGGGTAATGATAATCCATGTAAAACAGCCGGCATAGGTTCGATCAAGCTGCGGAATCATGATGGATCCACCAGAATTTTGAGGGATGTGCGGTACGTGCCAAAGTTGAAGAAGAATCTCATCTCATTAGGGGCTCTTGAATCTAAGGGCCTAGTTGTGATGATTCGAGATGGAGTTCTTAAAGTAACTTCAGGAGCACTGGTGATGATGAAAGGCGTGAGGAAAAACAATTTGTACTACTACCAAAGTAGTACAGTGTTGGGGACAGTAGCAATAGCAACTTCTAGCACCAAGAAGGACGCTGAGGTAACGAACCTGTGGCATATGCGGTTGGGACATGCTGGTGAAAAGTCCTTGCAAATTCTTGCCAAGCAAGGATTGTTGAAAGGTACGAAGACTTGCAAACTTGAATTTTGTGAGCATTGTGTTCTGGGAAAGCAACGAAGAGTGAAATTTGGCACTGCAATTCATAATACCAAGGGTATTCTGGATTATGTGCACTCAGATATGTGGGGACCTGCCAAGACTCCGTCCATCGGAGGTAGGCATTATTTTGTCACTTTTGTTGATGATTTTTCCAGGAGAGTTTGGGTGTTTACCATGAAGAACAAAGATGATGTGCTTGGAATTTTCCTTAAGTAGAAAGCTCAAGTTGAAAACCAGACAGGGAGGAAGATCAAGGTTCTCCGAACAGACAACGGAGGAGAATACAAGAGTGATCCATTCCTAGAGATATGTCAAGACTGTGGCATAGTTCGGCACTTCACTGTTAGGAAAGCACCGCAATAGAATGGGGTGTCAAAGCGTATGAACAAGACACTTGTGGAGAAAGTTCGTTGTGTGTTGTCTAATACTGGGTTGGCAGAAAGTTTTGGGCTGAGGCTGTGACGTACGCTCAATATCTCGTCAATCGTTTGCCATCATCTGCTATAGGTGGCAAAACTCCATTAGAGGTATGGTCTGGAAAACCTGCAACTGATTATGATACTTTGGATGTTTTTGGTTCTACTGCATATTATCATGTGATTGAATCAAAGTTGGATCCACGAGCAAAGAAAGCTCTGTTCATGGGCTTCAATGCTGGAGTGAAGGGATACCCTTTATGGTGTCTTGAGGCAAAGAAGACGATAATCAGCAGGGATGTTACCTTTGATGAATCTGCCATGTTGAAGAAGGTAAATCCAGAAGGGGATGATAGTACTCCGCAGCAGGTGGAGTGTATTCCGAAGCAGGTGGAGTTTGAGCAGACAGTGGTTACCCCAGCACGAAGCACCACCAGTGACTCTCCTATGGCAGAAGAAGAGTCAGACGAGGAAGAGGTTCCGACCCAAGAACCTCTGCAGCAATCAGAACCAATTGCAGTTAGAAGACAGAGACGAGAAATTCAGAAGCCTGCTCGTTTCACTGACATGGTAGCTTATGCACTTCCAGTTTCTGACGAAGATGTTCCATCTACCTACCCAGAGGCCATTCGGAGCACAGAAAGTGGCAGTTGGGTAGGTGCAATGGAAGAGGAAATACAATCTCTCAAGAAGAACAAGACGTGGAAGCTGACACAACTACCGAAAGGTAAAAAAGGCAATTGGGTGCAAATGGGTATTTGCAAAGAAAGAAGGATTTCCTGATAAAGAAGACATTCGCTACAAGGCAAGATTGATGGCTAAAGGCTATGCTCAGAGGAAGGGAATCGATTATAATGAGGTATTTTCTCCAGTTGTAAAACATTCCTCCATTAGAATTTTGTTGGCCTTGGTAGCACAGTTGAATTTGGAGCTAGCTCAACTTGATGTGAAGACCGCATTCTTACACGGTGATTTGAAAGAGGAAATCTATATGACTCAGCCAGAAGGATATAAGGTTGCTGGTAAAGAAGATTGGGTTTGTAAACTTAGCAAATCATTGTACGGACTGAAACAATCTCCGAGACAGTGATACAAACGATTTGACAGGTTCATGAAGGGTCAGAAGTACAGAAGAAGCAAATACGATCATTGTGTGTATTTGCGCAAACTTCCAGATGGTTCCTTCATCTACTTACTCTTATATGTTGATGATATGCTGATTGCAGCAAATAGCCAAGTTGAGATTCAAAGGTTGAAGGCTCAGCTGAGTAAAGAGTTCGAGATGAAGGATTTGGGGGAAGCCAAGAAGATTCTCGGCATGGAGATAAATAGAGACAGAAAGAGGGGCAAACTTTGGCTGTCACAGAAGCAATATTTGAGGAAGGTACTGTAACGTTTTGGTATGCACGATGATACAAAACCTGTAAGTACCCCACTTGCTCCTCATTTGAAACTGAGTAGCAGATTATCTCCGACAACTGATAAAGAGCGAGAATACATGGAAAAAGTCCCATATGCAAATGCAGTTGGAAGCTTGATGTATGCAATGGTGTGTACAAGACCAGATATTTCACAGGCTGTTAGTGTTGTTAGCAGGTACATGCATGATCTGGGCAAGGGTCATTGGCAAGCTGTGAAATGGATTCTGCGGTATCTCCAAAATACCGTAGATATTGGATTAACATTTGAGCGGGATGAATCACCTGGTCAATGCATAGTTGGATATTGTGATTCTGATTATGCAGGTGATTTGGATAAGCGGCGATCTACAACTGGCTATTTGTTCACTTTAGCAAAGGCGCCAGTTAGTTAGAAGTCTACCTTGCAGTCAATGGTGGCTTTGTCTACAACAGAGGCAGAGTATATGGCGATTACAGAGGCTGTGAAGGAAGCAATTTGGCTTCATGGGTTGCTTAAAGACTTGGGAGTTGGTCAGAAACAACTTGAGGTGTATTCTGACAGTCAGAGTGCTATTCATTTAGCAAAGAACCAAGTCTTTCATGCACGGACGAAGCACATTGATGTTCGCTATCATTTTGTGTGGGAAATTCTCGAAGAGGAGGAGATACTTCTCCAGAAGATTCACACTACGGAGAATCCTGCAGATATGCTGACCAAGGTGATTACAAGGGCCAAGTTTGAACACTGTTTAGACTTGGTTAATATCCTGCACATTTGAAGTTGGCGCCACACGGCGCAAAGTTTGGAAGCACTGTTTTTAATTATTTGTTTGTTTGAGAAGATTTGTAATTTGGTGGAATTTGAAATCAAGCCAAGGTGGAGATTTGTTGGTTTTTTGGCTTGGTTTTTCTCCCACATCGGTGGGATATGTTTTGGGGAAGGAGTTTGGATGTTATAAATTAACTCCTTCCCCTCCCATTTGTATTATCCCAAAATTGTTCTCTTCTCCCACAATTAATAAAGCAGGCTGCTTCAAGTGGTGCTCAGAGATTAAGCTTTTTAGGCTGAACTCCGTTATCAAATTTTTCTGGTATCTTTACTTTTAGTATTCAATATTATTTGTCGGGTATTTATTTAGTGTTCTGTCTGGTTCAATTGTTCTGAATCAGTTCATTTCACTAAGTCTGTTGGTTGTAGTGGGAAAATTACCCGATTTTCCCAACAGCTATGAATTCTGCTTCCGCGGTAGATGTGCAACAATCTCCTACTTCTTAGAGGACCATGAGAAAACACCTGAACATAAACTAAAGCAGCAACCTGAAGTACATTTCATGTCGTCTATCGATCCAGCCCAATCACTATCCGAGAAACCATACAACTTGAGGCTTTTACACTTCTCAAACTTGACACCATAATCATCTGTACCTTTGATATATCTTAATATTTTTTTTGCTGCTCTGAAATGTATTTCACTAGCACAATGCATAAAATGAGATAAAAGACTTACGGCAAATAGAATATATGGCCTTGTTGCTGTGAGGTGCATCAAACATCCAATCAAGCTTCTGTAAAAAACTTCATCAACTTTATTAGCACCATCTTCCTTGCTTAGCTTTCCCTTTTGATTCATCTGTGTGCTCATTGCTTTGCATTCTTCCATATGAAACTTCTTCAATATTTCTCTGGCATATTTCTTTTGACAGATAAACATATTATTTTTACTTTGTCTGATTCCCATCCAAGAAAGTAGGTCATGAGACCAAGATCTGTCATTTCAAAGACCTGCATCATTTCCTTTTTAAACCTTTCAAGCAGCTTTGTGTTGTTTCCTGTCACCAAAATATCATCAACATAAAGAAATACAATGAGAATATTATTGTCCTTATGTTTCACATAAAGAGTGGATTCCGAAAAGCTTTTAACAAAATCAAGGCTTAATAAATGAGTATCTATCCTGCTGTACCAAGCTCTTGGCGCTTGTTTTAAACTACAGAGAGCTTTTTTCAGTAAGTAGATTTTATCTTCTTTGCCTTGCTTCACAAATCCCTCTGGCTGCTCCACATATATTTCTTCCTGCAATACGCCATTTAAAAAAGCTAATTTAACGTGTAATTGAAATACTTTCCAGCCCTTTTGTGCCGCTACTGCTAGCAATAATCTGATTGTGTCTAATCTTGCTACAGGAGCAGAAGTGTCAGAATAGTTGACACCATAAACTTGTGCATATCCTTTAACTACAAGCCTGACCTTGTATTTATTGATGGAACTATCAGAATTTAACTTTGTTCTGAGTATCCATTTTACTCCAATGACTTTTCTATCTTCAGGCTTGTCGATTAACACCCAAGTTTTATTTTTCTCTATCATTGAAATCTCCTCCTACATTGCTTTCTTCCACTTTGTTCTTCAAGAGCCTGTACAGGACCAGAAGGTTCATAAATTGCAACATTAAATCTTTGAAAGATGTCTGTCAGTAGCCTTATTCCTCGGACGGGAGGATCATCTTCTAGTTCATACTGCAACAACTGAGTTCTCTTTTGTTTAGAAGGATTGTTACTAACTTCTTGTGAGAGATTACCTGAATTGTAAGAACTCTTCTAATCCCACTGCTCATCCTCACTAAAATGTACATCTCTCGTGACTGCCATCTCCTCTGTTTGAGGATGATAAATCTTGTAGGCTTTAGAAACTGAACTATAGCCAACAAAGATACCTGAAATCGCCTTCTTGTCAAGTTTGTCAAGCCTAACCTGAGGAACATGAACGAAGCACACGGAACCAAATACTTTAAGAAAACTTAGTGAAGGTTTGAACCCATACCATTCTTCAAATGGTGTTTTATCTTCCAAAGCCTTTGTTGGAAGCCGATTTTGAAAATAAACTACTGTATTTGCTGCTTCTGCCTAAAAATATTTAGGCAAATCCTTCTCATGCAACATACATCTAGCTATCTCCATTATTGATCTATTTTTTTCTTTCACTGACTCTATTCTGCTCAGGAGTGTATGGAGTTGTTGGTTGATGCACAATGCCATCTTCTTCGCAGAATAAATTAAATTCTGCTTAAGTATATTCCTTTCCGTTATCAGACCTCAAAACTTGAATCTTGCAACCACTTTGATTTTCCACCATTTTCTTGAATTTCTAAAATATGCTTGGCACTTCTGACTTGAACTTCAAGAAAAAAATCCAATACATTTTTGTAAAATCATCAATGAAAAGCACATAATAGAGGCTACCTCGTAGTGATGGAGTTCTTTGAGGTCCCACTACATCTGTATGTTTTAGCTGCAACTTTTGCGAAGCCCTCCAATTTGATTGAGGAAATGATTTTCTGTGTTTACCAAATTGACAAGCTCGACAATCTGGTAATGAATCAGCAAGATCTGGCAAGCCTTTCGACATGTCCATCTTCTTCAACTTTAGTATTCGTTGAAGATGACATTGGCCAAGCCTCTTGTGCCAAATTTCAGTGATATTAGCTTCACTCGGATAAGTTGTGTACTCCTCCTCCTTTGGATCAAACGAGAACTTTTACCTCTCATTTTTACCCATAAAATCACCTTGCATGTGGCATCATAGATATGGCAGTACAAGTTTTTAAAGGAAACTTTCAATCCCTTTTCGATTAACTGGCTTACACTCAACAAGTTTTGATCGATATCAGGTACATAAAGGACATCTGTGATTCTTTTTGTACTTGAACTTGTGGAAAATTTCTATATTTCCTTTTCCCTTGGCAGAAATATAGCCAAGATCTCCAATTCGGACCTTTGTGATTCCCGTAGGTTTAAATTCTTTGAAAAGAGTCCTGTCATATGTCATGTGGTTCGTACAACTGCTATCAATAAGCCAACTCTAAAGAACTTCCTGTTGAAGAACATGTTGCCACCAAAATCTGGTCTTCTTCGTCTTCATCTGCAACTCGAGCCTCATCTTCATGTTTCTGGAGTGTTGTCTTGCAAATCACGGCTTCATGTCCAAGCTGATTACATCGACTGCACTTTGCATCAGGTCTTTTCCAACATTTGAAAGGTGGGTGTCCATTTTTTCTACAATGCTTGTGTTGATGGAATAGAAGCTCTTCCTGCTCTCGTATCCGATGAAGAATAGGCCCTTAGTTTTTCTTTTGGTTTTTAAACTTCCTTCGAGTCTGACTGTTTGCAGATTCTTCCCCGGATACTTGATTTTTCCTTTCAAATTTCTTTTTTCATTTTCCAGCTTCTTGGTGCTTAGCTGACAAAGCTCCTTCAACTACAGGATCTTGTCTCATTAGACGTCGTTGCTCTTGAGCTTGCAAAGCAATTAATAGTTCCACCAAAGTAATTTTTGGCAGATCCTTTGTGTACTCCAAGGTGGTTATTGAAGCTTCATATCTTTCTGGTACTATTACCAGAATTTTTTCTACAATTCTTGGATAAAAAAACTTGGTTCCTAACAACCTTACCTTATTCGTGATGCCAAGAAGTCTGTCTGAATACTCCTTGATTGTCTCGGACTCTTTCATTCTTTGCAACTCAAATTCTCTAATTAAATTTAGTACCTGCATATGCCTCGTATCCTCTCATCTTCTGCGTATTCTTCTTTGAGATAATCCCAGACTTTTTTTGCTGATTTGAGAGACATGACTCTTGTAAAAACTGCTGTCGAAACAGCAGCGAATAAATTTTCTTTAGCCTTAGACTTCCTTGTTTTTTTCTCCTTGTTTTTTTTGGTTTGGGCAATGGTAGGATTATTTAGCAGCAGAGTGATTTTGTAGTCCTCTTCCACAGCCTCCCAAATATCCAACGCCTAAAGGTAAGTCTCCATTTGTACTGCCCAAATCTGGTAATTCTCACTATCGAAGATAGGAGGAGCTATTGGGAAAATTTGGTTTCAGTCTCCATTGCACATATCCCTTAAGAATTTAGCTCTGGATACCAACTGTAAGTTTATGAGTAGAGAAGAACAGAGGAAGCTAAAGATATAAGAATAGAGTCGCAGAATTAGCAGCTAAAAAGGATTACAATTATTCAGTAGTTGATTGCATATTTAAAGAGTACAAGTTGAACCAAAACATCTAAAATAAAGCCTTAATCTTTGAAACTGAATAAACAACTAACAATATTCTAAAATATAGGACTGATTTATTGACCTAGTAAATCAAAGATAAACATCTAATAACTAAACATCACGTGCTGTCTAAAAGCAAACTTTAACAATTTCTCCTGATATTAGCCCAGAAAACTAAACCTGAATTTGCGCTTTTCGAAGACACATATCTTGATGAATTTTTTTTAGAAAATGAAATTTTCCAAGGTATGTTCTTTACTGCACTTGTTATGGTCAGAGCTATTAACATGGAGGCTGTTAGATCCATTGCAAGGTATGCTGCAATTTATTGACACACAGTTATTCTTGCGGCAAGGTATACAATTAAAGGAATTCCAGTTGCTTTGAGGTCAAATATGCTGGTGGATCCAACCTTGTATCAGCATCATCAGTGGTGGAACATGTGATTCCTACAGAGTTGAATTGTGTCATTGGTTCAGTCTTGGGTTTTTGGTACCAAATACCATTTGC
Source organism: Petunia x hybrida (assembly GCA_037355625.1). Taxonomy (NCBI): domain Eukaryota; kingdom Viridiplantae; phylum Streptophyta; class Magnoliopsida; order Solanales; family Solanaceae; genus Petunia; species Petunia x hybrida. The sequence continues at coordinate 1,964,429 of JBBBVM010000048.1, forward strand.
ATATGCTTTTATCATACGCAATAAAAAATTAAACAAGCACCTTAGGACTACGCTCCATAGCCATCCAGATATACTTGTTGAGGTTGAAATGCATGGATCTCCTTTTGCCAAGTTGTTGACTGTCCCAGGGTTGTTGCATGAGTGGGTTTATAGCTTTTCTTCTTGCACTATGTAAAGAAGCAACATCATTTAGGCGAGAATCAACTTTACTGAACACTCAGAGGTTGTTTTTCCTTATGCTTAGCTCTTTATTATTCATTTGGTTTGGAGAGCGAAGTAACGCGAAGCTGATCAGTTAGCAGTGAAGGTTGTGAAATTCTTAAAGCTATGAGCGACTATCAAACACACGAAGGTTGGAACAAAGAGTACATCTTTCTGACTTGGTCTTGGAGGAAAACAAGGTTATGCCAGCAATGAAGTAGCTGATTTGATGACTGAGAACATCTTGTTTCTTGCCACATATTTGAGTCTTGTCGAACATACCATTATGACATTTATGTTGATCTCCTCGAACCTTAAGGACAAGGATCTTATTCAGGGCGGGGGTATTGTTATGAATGTAAATAACCCTTTGGAGGGCTTAAATGGGATATTGGCAAACTACATATGGGACTCGTGTTAGAAAATATTTAAGGAAAATTTACACCACATGACTACCCTAATTGCTTAATTACAAAAAATAACGATACTTTTACACTATTTACATAACATAACGATAGTATATAACATTTTCTCATTCCCCCCTTTCTCCTATCACAAACCCTAATTTCTCTCTCTTTTCTTTCTCCTCCTCCACCCACCACCCACCCACCGTCCCTCCTCTATCTCCGGCAACTAGCACCCCCGTCGTCCTTCCTCCATTTCCGGCCAAGCAACTCGAGTTTTTTGGTCTTGCTGCTGCTGTTTCCTCCATCAAAGCAGATCTGGCTCCGATCTGCTTCTCTCGTTCTTTTTTTTTTTTTTTGGAAGTGTATTAATGTGTATATATGTATATACCTTTTTGTATTAATGTGTATGTGTATTTTTTATGCCTAAATACACATTAAAATCTTTTCAAATGGTTATTGAATTTTTTGTATTGTTATTGTATAATTCTGTATTTTTTGCATTTTTCAATTGTATGTTTGAAATATTTTTTGTTGTGTCTGTGTATATTTTTGTATATACTCGTATATAACTGTATTGGAAAAGTGTTTTGCATATCCCCAAATACATTTTTGTATAGCTTTTGTATGTTGTGGGTGTATATAAATGTATGTTTTGTATATTTTAAATTTTATGTATGTTTTTGTATTTTTGTTGGTTAAAATATTTTTTTAAAGTTTGAATTTGTGTTTTTTGTATGTTTTATGCTTGTTTTCCAGATTTAAAAAAAAAAAAAAAAGATTTCCGGCGACCTGCCGCCGGCGGTGACCGGCCACCGGCGGCATACCTGAAACTGAAGCAGTGGCTTGGGGGAGAAGAAGAAAGGTTCATTTCCATGTTTTTGTTGAAACTTGTAGATGTTTTGTAAAGAAACTATTGGTATGTTTTGTAAAATGGAATAGTATCGGTATTTTTTGTAAATTTGTTATTAGGGTTGTATATTTGTGTAATTCACCCAATATTTAAATACAACAGGGTGGTTAAAAAATAGGCAGACTATTGGAACTCTTAAACCCCCTCCTCCCTTCTCTGGCTTCTCTCTCTCTATTCCTACCTCTATCTTTCTCTGTTCTTCTCTCTCTCCTATCCTTTCTATCTCTCAGTTTCCAATTACTACTACTGCTTTTAATTGTAATAGTTGTTCGGTTAAGCTTTCATTGTAATCGTTATTTCGAGTATTTAACATAGAAGCAGCTTCCATATTGTTGATCAGTGTTTGGAGAAGTATATATCACAAAATCTGCCTCTCGATCTTAGTGTTCGCTTACTCCAAAATCTCAAACATCTAGGTTTTTTCAACATGTTAAAGTCAGGATACAAGTTATATTAGTAGTGGAACAATATCTCACATCCTTAAGCTTAGGTTGGAACCTCTAGTTGAGTTGAAAAGTTATCAACCCTCTGATATTTTACAACCGTAGCAGAATGAAACAGAGTTTGTACAAATGACCATACAAGCCTAACGACGCTTTCAGATTTCGAATTGGAGCTTATTTGCTCAAATAGAGCTCGAAAATCTCTTTTAAGCTTTACCGACAACATAAGCTAAAACCTTCTTCTGATACCGACCAAACAAACTCCGATTCAGTTCAAACTTTGTAAACAAGCCATAATGGACCTTACGAAGCTTTTAAGACTATCGGCACGCTAATAGGAGTCCTAACTCATAAAACAACTAGCCAAGATCGTTTCATTCTCCTCCACTAGACTCTCGTTCGGCCTCTAACGAGCTAGAGTCTTTTCTTGCTAGAGTACTTTACACCCAGCACAAAGAACACTTGAATCGAACCCCAACTCGATTCGTACAACATGATGACACTAACACCAACCTCATAAGGCGATATTCAATAAAGTACAACTTTTAGCTTAAGTGTCGAGGTTACACTTAATTTACATATAGCCAATCTAAATCTTCCCTATTTGCTAGGCCAGAAAAATTTTCATTCTCGTAACAAAGATATACAGCTGACCTAGCATTGATCCCTACTGATCAAACCAACTAATCAACATACCGTGGAATACTTCACGATATTGATAAATCGACGAACTTGGAACCTAACTTAAGCGTCGGTGATGCTTTCAAGAATATCATCCACGTCTAAGGCTAGAGGAATACTCCCCTACTTTGCATATACCCAAGAGGTTCATTTTAGAATCAAAACTTCCTTAATATCCCCGCTAATAACAACAGCTAAGAACTTCCACAAGCTAGATTCACGCATAGCTGAACTAGGATTTCCGGCTAGGCCGTACTGGTACCCGACATCCTCCCCTAGACCCGTCAACAGACCTTTTTCACCTTAACTAGAAAAAAAAAATGAATATGAAGCCAATTCTTAAATATTAAACTTGTATACATAAGTTGTACAGAAGAAGTCACAATTGACTACCCATTATACTAGATTTAGGGCTATTCAGACTAGACATCTAAGTGTACAAAAAATACATAAACCTTTCTAAAGGAAAAAACTAGACTATCAAAACTAAACTAGCATGGGTGGTCGTTATGGACAAGAGTTGGCTCACCATGACAGCTAAAAAAGTTAAATTAGATTCTACAAAATAAATAAATAAATAAATAACTTAAATAGAGTCTAGAGACTTACGGAGTCTCTTGGTTAAAAGGTATCCAGCCAGATATCATGGACTCACAGAATAAATAAATTAATGATTTTTCGTTGTTTATGAGCCAACTGTAATGTGCTACTGTATAATTTTCAGAAATCAATATCTCATACAAGCAATCTTAGCTATTTTATTGATAGAAAATAATAACGGAGAATTACAAAAACAGTCAATCAACCCCGTCCCTTTACTTTTGACTAGGTCTTACTTTTTATAGCCAGTATACACAAAAATAAATATACAGTGTATACAAATGCTGGGAAATATATACAAAAGATATCCTCACGTATACACAGTGGTTACACAAAAAATATTATGTATATAGTCAGATTTTTTGGGTATACACAATGTATACAGGCAGTTTTTTCAGTTATTTTTAGTGTATACACGCTTTTTTCCAAGTGTATACACATTTTTTTACACACACACAAAAAAAAAAAGTGGAAGAGGATCAAAGGCTGAAATGGCATGGAAGAATGGCAGCAGTAGAGAAGGAGCAGCAGCAACTGACGACGAAGGTAGCATCGGAGGACTAGCATCAACAAAGCAGTGACAGGGTGGGCTGAAATTGCTTCGCCGGCGCCTAAACTGCAGTAGCAGTGACGAGGGATGATGGATCTGGGATGGGGGAGGCAGGAGGGGGAGGAGGAAGGGGGCGGCGCTGGTGGAGTGGAGAAGAAGGAGGAAAACACACTAAAAACCCTAGTGGCTACAAAAAGCAAGGGAGGTGGGTTAAGGGTTTATTTAGGGTTAATTTGAAAAAATGAGGCTAAAAAAATGGATTTTTTTTACACAAATATACAAATTTCCACTCTTAATTACAAAAAAATAGCAATATTTTTCTAATTTCACGACATAACAATATTTTTTTAGCACATTTTTATAATAAGCAAAACATCTCATTTTGATAATTACACTTACACCCCACTCTCCTACAAACCCTAAAATACTTTTTCCATTTTTCCCAAACCAAATCAGCCGCCACCTCCACCACCCCCACCCCACAACCACCGATCCAAATAGAAACAGATCCTCCACCCACCCCTGACACAAACCATCGCCCCCACCCCCCATCACCCATCACCCCAACCCCAAATCCAAGTCAAACAGTAACGGAACTTCAACCCAGAAGCTGCGACTGTTCCAATATTCCGATGAGGGAGAAACGGGAAAGGACTATGGCGGAGAGTAGCCATTGTCGCTGTAGTATTCGGGTGCTCCGATCTCGACTGCTCCGATTCCGATCTGGTTGTTTGTTACACGTACAAGGATCTAGATCTGATGTTCTGATGACGTAGACGGTCTCAAAATCCAATATAACTTTTAAGGAAGAAATTGGCTATGGATTTTAGATCTTAACTTGAAATTGGTTCATAGTCGTTGCATCATCATCAAATCCAGGTTTGGATCCGATTTGTATCAGATTTGGGGGTGGGTCCAACTTTTCATATATTTTGATCTAACAAAGGAGAAACTCACTTTAAAACGCTGTTGAAACAGTCTTAAATAGGTTGAAACGGTCTAAAACGGAGTTGAAACAATCTGAAACGGTATTGAAACACAATGATACAGTTTGAAACGGAGTTGAAACGGTCTGAAACAGTATTGAAACAGTCTGACATGGTATTGAAATAGTCTAAAACGACATTGAAATAATATGATACAGTCTCAAAACGGCATTAAAACACTATGATACAGTCTGAAACAGAGTTGAAATAGTCTGAAATGGTGATAAAACAATATGATACAGTCTGAAACCGCTTGTGAAAAATTCCGAAATAAAATATAAAAAATAATATGAAATAATGCTAAAAAGGTGAAAATAGCTTAGAAACAGTGAGAAACAATGCACAAACGGGATGAAACAATTCTGAAACAGTCAAGAAACAGCTTGATACAGTCGAGAAATAGTTAGATACGGTATTGAAATAATTTGAAACAGTGCTGAAACAGCGTAGCTACCGTGAGATACAGTTAGATACGGTGCAGAAACTGTTAGATACAGTGCTGCAGAAATAGTTGAAATGGTGCAGAAACTATTAGATACAGTGCTGCAGAAACAGTTGAAATGATGCAGAAATAGTTAGATACGGTGCAGATACATCGAGATACAGAAGATACAACGAGATACAAGGTGGTTGGTAGTTGAGAAACATCGAGATACGGTGAGATACAACGAGATATAGTGAGGATGGGATGAAAAAAAGTGAAATTGAGGGAAACAGGAGGAGTTAAAGTGAAATTGGAGGAAATGGTGGGAGGAAAAGTGAAATAGGGGAAAATGGGAGGAGCAAAAGTGATAGTGGGAGAAATAGGAGGAAGAATGTAAGAGTTTGGTATGTTATAGGAAATATTGCTATGTTTTTGCTATATTTGTAATTAACTTGTGTTTTCCTCTATATAGTGTTATTTTGCTAAAATGTTGCTATGTTTGGTAATTAAGTTCTAAAAATTGTACTTTTGTGTAAAAAATTCTAAAAAAATTAAGAAAAATTTCAAAAATAGGCAGCCCACTACTCAAAATTACAAATAGGAGGCCATATTTTTTCATGAATAGCACTCATCCCAAAAATTACAAATTTTAGCACTTCTTCATAAAAAACACCCTAGTTACCAAATCTCCTCCTCCCCAGCCACTAAACCGCCGGCAGACACCCTCCCCCGCCAGTGGTGTCATTACTTTTTTGTATTTTACGAATTTATGTTGTTTATTGCGTCTAAATCATTATTTTGGACAAGTTTATACGCATAAATCTCCCCCAAAAAAATAAATTATACATGAATATACATAGATAAATGCGTAGCAATAAGAGAAATATAAAAATACATACAAAAAAAAGTAAAAATTCATATAAACATCCTTAATATACAAATTTAATCACTTATACAAATATACAATTTTATACACGTAAATAAATTTGTATAAAATTACGACAGACTGCTATCTGGGGAAAAGGGCGACAGATCAGATAAAATTCAGAAATATGAGCCATTTTTGATAATTTTTGTCTTTTATAGTGTAATTATCCAAAAAAATATATATATTTGGGGAGGGACACTAACTGTTATTTTCCCAAATAATAACGTATAAATCAAAATCAAAATCAAAACCTAATTGGGTTAGGTTTAGTTAAACCTAATATAGTTGGTTTTGGCTAGAATTCATGTATAGCGCTATAAATATTTGAGCAAAACCTTAATTTGCAAGACTGCATAATACTAAGTAAAAAAAATAATAATATTGACAGTGATGAAAACGACAAGTATGGATGCAACAGAGGATCTCATATCAGAATTGCCAGAGCCAATTATGCAGAAAATGTTATTCCTGCAACCAAATAAATCAGAAAAGACAGAAAAACAGAAGTATATTATCAGTTGTTATGGGACGATCCCGAGCCCACAATTTACTTGTGTCTCCTTAAGAAATCTAACCCCCTCACAGTTGCCCAAGGTTCACGGGTTAATTTCTCCCAGGATGGAACGGGATAACAGTTCTACTGTAGCGGCACTTCAAACAGTAGAACACTGCGAACTCAAAGAAACGGAGCAAATCACACGACTTACTAAGACTTACTTAGTATGCAGAAAAGAGAGAGGATATGCAGTAAGAGGTTTTTGTATTTCTGTATTTCAGTGTGTTTAAAATGCTGAAGACTGACCAGTTTATATAGCCATGGAAAAGGTATGAAGAGTCACCACTAATGTCTGAATTCATTGCCACTAACAACTGAATTCATCACCACTAATGGCTAAATTCATTACCACTAACACCTGAAGTTACTGCCACTAATGGCTGAACTCACTAAATGTCAGTAATGAATTTTTAGTTAATGGGAAAACGTGGGAGGAACAATTAATCTGAATTAATCCAAATCTGTTACACAAACAGATTAAATATTAAATATTAATAATAAATTATTAATTAAATAATATTTTTAGTTTTTTGTTGGTCCAAAAAATTAAGTCAATCAATCATATCAATTGACCGAAATCCGAAATCCGGAATCCGGAATCCGGAAGCCGAAGCCGAAGCCGAAGCCGAGACGAGCGAGCGACGACGACGGCGCGAGGCTTCCCTTCTTCTCAACCCTTTTAAGAGCTAAGAGAAGTGAATTTGTATTTAAACCCAACAAAAGTCTTTTCCTCTACCATTATAGGAGAAAGTGCATTTCCTTACAAAAGGAACCTTTTCACCTTCCCACCCATTTCCCATTCACACTCTATTTATTCCTAAATCCCAACAATCCCCCACATGAATGGGGAATGGCTATATTGGAAATATGCATGACAGACTTGTGTGATTTGCAAGAAAGAATTAGTTGCATCGGGATAAGTAGGTTTCCCTTTGAACTTTCCGTAGTGAACATACATCGGATATACTCGGTCAATCGGTAGATTTGATATCTTTGAACCGTTGAGCTTTGGTGTATACCTAGACAACGTAAGTCACACAACTAACCCTTAACCGTCTTTGGTTCTCACTGTTGTGTTCGTTTCAGCCATGAACACCGCCTGGTTTCATAAGTACTTAGAGAACTTGCCATACCGAATTCTCCTTGAAGCGGCTTCCACTTCATACTTACATAGGTGATTTCTAAACGTGTAATCCTATAGATGTACACTGTTTGATAACTAAAATATCAAACTTAGACAATCATTAAAAAATGCCTCTAGCATTTTACCCTTGGTACTTGAACATTGTCTAATCATGAGAATGGACCAACCATTAACTGACAATGTTGGACCGTCAAACACAACTTTGTATTCTCCTTGAACCTAGTTCTTGGGATCTCCAGTCTCCTAGGTAGAGTTACCGCCGTGATGACTTGTACTTGGCCACAGTCCCATTCCCTTCGATGAACACTCAACCGCCTCTCTAGTTAGGCCTTTTGTAAGCGGATCCGATACGTTATCCCTTGACTTCACGTAGTCAATGGTGATAATTCCTCTAGAGAGTAGGTCCCTAACGGTTTTATGCCTTCATCGTATGTGACGATTCTTACCGTTATACATGACATTCTTCGCTCTTCCTATAGCCGATTGACTATCACAATGTATACAAATTGGTGTCAACGGCTTAGGCCAAAACGGAATGTCTTCCAAAAAGTTCCGAAGCCATTCAGCTTCTTCACCGGCTTTATCTAAGGCTATGAATTCAGCTTCCATAGTAGAGCGGGCAATACATGTTTGCTTGGACGATTTCCAAGACACCTCTCCTCCACCAAGTGCGAAAATATATCCACTTGTGGACTTAGAATCAGTTGTGCCAGTGATCCAATTGGCATCACAATATCCTTCAATGACTGCAGGATACCTGTTATAATGCAATGCAAAGTCTTGAGTGTATTTTAAATACCCCAAAACACGTTTCATTGCCATCCAATGGGTTTGATTAGGATTACTCGTGTATCGACTTAGTTTGCTTATAGCACAAGCTATATCTGGTCGAGTACAATTCATGACGTACATCAAACTTTCCAAAACACGTGCATAATCCCGTTGCGATGTGCTTTGACCTTTGTTCTTCTTAAGAGCAAGGTTTACATCAATAGGAGTCTTTGAAATTTTAAAATCCAAATATTTAAATTTTTCAAGAACACTATTGATGTAGTGAGTTTGAGACAACGCCAGACCTTGAGGAGTTCTATGGACCTTAACACCCAGAATTAAGTCCGCAACTCCTAAGTCTTTCATATCAAATTTGCTAGTCAACATGCGTTTCGTAGCATTTATATTGGCAATGTTATTACTCATTATCAACATGTCGTCCACATATAAGCAAACAATGACTATAAAATTAGGAGTGTTCTTAATGTAGACACATTTGTCACACTCGTTAATTTTAAAACCATTTGACAACATTGTATGATCAAATTTCGCATGCCATTGTTTAGGTGCTTGTTTCAGTCCATAAAGTGACTTAACAAGTTTACACACCATCTTTTCTTTACCTGGAACCACGAACCCTTCAGGTTGTTCCATGTAAATTTCTTCCTCCAAATCCCCGTTTAAGAATGCTGTCTTAACGTCCATTTGATGGATTTCCAGACCATACACGGCGGCTAACGCTATTAGCATCTGAATGGATGTAATTCTGGTTACCGGCGAGTATGTGTCAAAGTAGTCAAGACCTTCTTGTTGTCTATAGCCTTTAACAACAAGTCTTGCCTTGTACTTGTCAATAGTGCCATCAGCTTTCATTTTCCTTTTGAAAATCCACTTAGAACCTAATGGTTTGTTTCCAGGAGGAAGATCAACCAACTCCCAAGTATGGTTGCTCAAAATAGATTCTATTTCACTATAGCCTTTAAACGTCCGAGGCTCATTTTCCAACAGGAAAGTGACAAAGTCATCTCCAAACGAAGTAGAAGTTCTTTGACGCTTGCTTCGTCTTGGTTCTTCCTCATTTGGTGAATTTCCTTTGGTTCCTTCCCGAGGTCGTTTGGATCTTTCACCAACTGACTCACATTCCTTCTTATACGGATATATTGTTTCAAAGAATTCAGCACTATCTGATTCCATCACCGTATTAACATGAATGTCGGGATTTTCTGATTTATGAACCAGAAACCGATATGCTTTACTGTTTATAGCATACCCAATGAAAACACAATCAACTGTTTTCGGTCCAATCTTAACCCTTTTGGGTTTTGGGACTTGCACTTTTGCCAAACACCCCCACACTTTGAAGTAATTCAAGTTGGGCTTCCTTCCTTTCCACTTCTCATATGGAATGGAAAGTGTTTTGCTATGGGGAACTCGATTGAGTATTTGATTAGCCGTGAATATAGCTTCCCCCCACAAGTTCTGGGGTAGACCCGAACTGATTAACAAGGCATTCATCATCTCCTTTAATGTCCGATTTTTCCTTTCCGCAATCCCATTGGATTGAGGCGTGTAAGGGGCAGTTGTTTGATGAATAATGCCATATTCCAAACATATTTGTTCAAAAGGAGATTCATATTCTCCACCCCTATCACTTCTTATCATTTTGATCTTTTGTTAAGTTGCGTTTCAACTTCATTTTGTATTGCTTGAATGCGTCAATTGCCTCATCTTTACTACTAAGTAAATAAACATAGCAGTAACGAGTGCTATCGTCAATAAAAGTTATGAAATACTTCTTTCCACCGCGAGATGGTATTGACTTCATGTCACAAATATCTGTATGAATTAAGTCTAATGGTTCATAATCCCTTTCAATTGACTTGTAAGGGTGTTTAGCATATTTAGACTCAACACATATTTGACATTTTGACTTAGCGCAATCAAATTTAGGCAATACTTCCAAATTGATCATTTTTCGCAAGGTTTTATAATTGACATGTCCCAAACGAGAATGCCATAAATTATTTGACTCAAGTAAGTAAGAAGAAGCTGCAATTTTATTCATAGTGTCAACGACCATTACATTGAGTTTGAAAAGGCCCTCAGTCAGGTAACCTTTTCCTACATACAGCTCATTCTTAGTTATTACAACTTTGTCAGAAACAAACACACACTTAAACCCGTTTTTCACAAGAAGTGCAGTAGACACCAAGTTCTTCCTTATTTCAGGAACGTGAAGAACATTGGTCAGAGTCACAACCTTGCCAGACGTCATCTTCAGGAATATCTTCCCATATCCTTCAATTTTGGCCGTTGCCGAATTGCCCATAGAGAGCGCCTCATCAGGTCCAGCGGGAGCATATGAAGCAAAGGCTTCCTTCACAGCACAAACATGGCGGGTGGCTCCTGAATCAATCCACCACTCCTTAGGATTTCCAACTAAGTTGCATTCAGAAATCATTGCACATAAATCAATGTCTTGCACTCCTTGGGCCAATTTTGTCTCTTCAGCCATGTTTGCTTGACCTTTTTCCTTTTTCTTGTCCTTCTTTGCAGCACGACAGTCTGCGGACTTATGTCCACTCTTGCCACAGTTGTAGCAATTTCCCTTGAACTTTTTCTTGCTGGGGTTGGTCTTCCCTCCAGAAGGCTTCTTTCTCTTATTTTGATTTGGAGTGTGCTCAACAATATTTGCTCCCGCTATTGCAGCACTTCCCCGAGCCTTCTTTGCAGCAGATTTGTTGTCCTCTTCAATCCTCAAGCGTACAACCAAATCTTCAAGGGTCATCTCCTTGCGCTTGTGTTTCAAGTAATTTTTAGAGTCATTCCATGATGGATGTAACTGTTCAATCATGGCTGCAACTTGAAACGCTTCATTAATCTTCAAACCTTCAAAGAAAAGTTTGTTAGCAACAATATAAATAATACTCTTAACAGAAGTATTAATCAAGATCAAACCTTCAGCAAGGAGATCATGGATAAGGACTTGAAGTTCTTGGACCTGGGACACAACAGATTTGTTATCCACCATTTTATATTCCAGAAATTTGGCAGCCACAAATTTCTTCAGTCCAGCGTCTTCAGTCTTATATTTCTTTTCTAGAATATCCCACAGTTTCTTAGACGTTTCAACATTACTGTAAACGTTGTACAGGTCATCTTCCAAGCCATTTAGAATGTAATTCTTGCATAGGAAGTCAGAATGCTTCCAAGCCTCAATCACAAGGAAGCGTTCATTTTCAGGTGTTTCATCAGCCAGGACTGGAGCATCCTCATTGATAAACCTTTGCAGGCTTAAGGTGGTCAGATAAAAGAACATCTTTTGCTGCCACCTTTTAAAGTCCACACCAGAAAATTTCTCCGGTTTTTCTGCAGGTGGCATAACCGTTGCAGCAGCACGGCTAGGCCCAGCAGCACCAAAAACTGCGGTAGCATTCGTATTCACAGCAGGGACAGTTTGTTCAGCTCCGTTAGTCATCTCTGTCAAGTAACACAAGCAGAAACAATATTAATAAACTGTTTAAACAATAGGAGTAGAAAAAACCACGAAGGCTTTTAGTCCCCACAAACAGATTATTTCACAGTAATTAGGAGTAGAAAAACCACGAAGGTTTTAGTCTCCACAGCAGATTATTATATTATTTACGAGTAGAAAACCACAAAGGTTTTAGTCTCCTTAACCAGTATTTATTTAAGTGCAGAAAATAAATAACAATAGATTTCTTAAGCTTGTTATTCCTGCAACCAAATAAATCAGAAAAGACAGAAAAACAGAAGTATATTATCAGTTGTTATGGGACGATCCCGAGCCCACAATTTACTTGTGTCTCCTTAAGAAATCTAACCCCCTCACAGTTGCCCAAGGTTCACGGGTGCCCAAGGTTCACGGGTTAATTTCTCCCAGGATGGAACGGGATAACAGTTCTACTGTAGCGGCACTTCAAACAGTAGAACACTGCGAACTCAAAGAAACGGAGCAAATCACACGATATTTCTGTCCGAAAAAATTAAGTCAATCAATTGACCGAAATCCGAAGCCGAGACGAGCGACGACGACGGCGCGAGGCTTCCCTTCTTCTCAACCCTTTTAAGAGCTAAGAGAAGTGAATTTGTATTTAAACCCAACAAAAGTCTTTTCCTCTACCATTATGGGAGAAAGTGCATTTCCTTACAAAAAGGAACCTTTTCACCTTCCCACTCATTTCCCATTCACACTCTATTTATTCCTAAATCCCAGCAGAAAATCATGTCTGTCCTTCTTGCTAAAGATGCTGCACGATTGAGTACATTGTCCAAGTCTTTGAATAATGCTTGGAGTTCCCTCTCCTATTTAAATTTTGGTGATTATTCTTTCTATCGTCTAGAAAATAAGCGCTTGATACGTTCAAAAAAAATACTAGAGCTTGTGAATGTTGTGGATCAAACTCTAGCAAAGCGGCAGAAGCAGAAGATTTCTATACAAGAGTTTTGGCTAGTATTACCATCTTGGCATTGGAGCTCGTACGTTCATAGTTGGATTCAGACACTCGTAGCGCTTAATATCAAAGAGTTGAGTTTAGGTGTACCAAAACCTGGTGATGGTTACAACACTTTACCTGAACACATCTTTGCTGCTAAAGAACTAAATGTTCTTGAGTTAAGTGGATTTAAGCTTGAATTACCCCATGATGGCATAAAGTTTTCATCTTTGCGAAAGCTAAGCCTTTTTAACACATTTTTGGACGAGCACTTTATTCGAGCAATATGTGAAAGCTGCCCTGGTTTAGAGAATATAGCTTTAACTGAAATTCACGGACTAACCAGTTTACAAATTGCAGGAACTTTGCCCAAACTGAGGAGAGTTCGGTTATCTCGTCTTAATTTTGAATTTAAGATAGTTGATATTGTAGCAACTAATCTTGAATATCTTTCCATTGATGCTCGTATGTATTGTGAACTAGAAAAAATAAATGTCACTGCCTGCAAAGCCTTAAAAGAATTGTCCCTTGGTCGCGTGGGTGTCACTGATGAATGGTTAGAGGATCTTTGTTCAAGTCTACCCTATCTTGAAGACTTGTCCTTAAAAATTTGTTCTGCATTGAAGACAATCAAGATCTCAAGTGACCGTCTCGAGTGCCTTGAAGTAATGTGGTGCAATAATCTAATTGTTGCTGAACTGGATACTCCTAATTTAAAAAGGTTCTCATGTAATTGTGGTTATCCTCAACTGCCAGCACTCACACTGAAAGCTTCAGTCTCCCTAAAAGTTGTTCTTTTCTTGTCGGGACCAAACCCTGATAGCCAATGGTATTCTGAGCTAATGAAATTCCTAGGAACCTTCAATCTGTCAAAGGCTATTGATTTAGTGTGTGACGATGAAAAGGCGGTGGTCATACCAAAAGACATGAGAAAAAACTTGGTTTCTCCACTCTATGGCATTGATTGCTTGCATATACAAATTGAAAGTGCAAACAATACCTCACTTGAGGACGTTGTTGATGGTCTGCTTTGGATATGTCCTCAACTGGACACGCTAAGTTCGTTTCAGAATGGAAGATGCAATACCCTTAAGTTTATCTATGAAGATACATTAGGTGAAGATGATAAAGCATGTTGTGCGTCTCTACCTGTATTGGGTTAAATCCGTCGTCACCAAGGTTGGTGACTAAGCATCCACGTAGGACGACGTATGGGCGACACGTGGCTATGAGTAGGCATGAAGATAACGGATGGAGTCAAGGATGAACAGTTGCAACGGGCAGATAAACAGTTGCAGCGGCCAGAATAGACGCAACTCTTCGTCCAACAGGTTCAAAATAGGAATCTTATCCTCAGGCGGCATAACTGCTCAATCAGGAAGTTACAACTGCTCGCGAACGGACATCTAGTCGCCTATTTATTGTAATTCAAGTCACAAACATTCGATCTATCTTTTGCTCTCTCTGAATACACATCTGTACTCCAATCATTAATACAAAAATCTTTATCTCTTGTCCATACTGATTACTTTTATCCGAAGCCAAGTGATCTCATTTATTGTTTTGCCATTCCAATATCATAAAGAGTACGAGGAAGGAATTTAATCAGATCCACGCGACCTGAATACGGTTCCTTCTATTTAATTTACATTCATTACGTTGCATTAACTGCACTCTTATTTCCTTACTGTTATTTCCGTCATTTATTTCGAGCATTTACTTCCCTTTACATTCTCCCTAGGCATTTGTATCTGTTCGCGTCAGACATTTAATCTCGATTATTGATCGTGACTCCGCTTTACAAATTTAATTGTGAATTAGCCTAATAAACGAAATTACGGTTAAACAATTTGGCGACCACAGTGGGAGCCGGTCAATAACTTCCGTAGGTTAATTGCTTGACGTGTTTTATTTCGTTATTCGTTTTCTTTTCCTCTTGCTCGTTGGCTCTCCTCGTTTTCTTTTTAAAATGGCAGATAACAACTCGCACAACAACGCCCTCATCGACGGACAACAAAACCTTAACGCTGCGGAGCAAGTAGACTTGAATCCGGTCGGGGACGAGCAGCAAGATGATATTCCTGCGGACGACAACGTGATCCCCATTGCGGAAGACGAAAATGCACTCCCAGCAGAACAGGAAAACGAGCAAGGCCAGCAGAGCAGCAGACATAGCCATCTTCCTGGCCGGAGAAACTCCGATCAAGGGCCTAGAAGACCCAATGACCCTGGGAACTCAAGGAATTCTCGAGATGCCATCCTTGAATTCATACGACAAAAGGCGGAAATCAATAGGCAAATACGGGAAGCTATTGATGGGCTACGAGGACAAGCCCACTGAGCGTCCAAGGGATGCTTCACCATCCCATGCCTCGAGACGCGCTGAAAATCAAAATGCAGGATCAACAGTGCCGACGGAGATGAGCGAGGTCATGGAAGCCCTCACCAGACAGTTCAAAGAGAGCCAGGAGGCCCTGCAGCGTTCTCTCCATGAAAGGATTGATCAAATCCCTGGCGCACCACCCACTTTGAAGAAAGTTGACGTTCAACGGTATACTCAAAGGCCTTGGAAGAAAGAGGCAGCACCCAAGGCAATACCCAAAACGTTCAAAATGCCAAACATACCAAGATACCGGGGAAAAACTGACCCCAACGACCACTTGATGATGTTTAGCAATTTTATAAAGGCAAGCGATCTCACCGATGAGGAGATCGAATCAGTCCAGTTGAAAAAATTCGTGGAGACGTTGGCAGATGGCGCTCTACGATGGTACTCAATGCTACCACCGAATTCAATAGGATCCTTTGCCGAGATGGCAGAGTTATTCGTCAAAGCACACACAGGTGCCCAGAAGACAGAAACAAGAGTTGAAGACATCTTTGAAATCAAACAACTGCCCGGGGAGTCTCTCCGGAAGTATGTAGATCGCTTTCAGCGTGAACGCATGTTGCTACCCAAAGTTCCAGATCGATGGGCGGCTATTGCATTCACTAACAGCTTGGACGTCAAGAGTTCTGAAGCGACCAGACGATTGTATGAATCCTTGCGAGAATATCCTGCAGCAAACTGGTCGGATGTCTACAATCGTTATAATTCAAAGGTACGTATAGACGAAGATAAGTTAATTGGCACAGGTGCCCGGGGACGGAGCCAGGCTCGCACCAGCGGCGCTGGGGGAAAGATCGAGACAGACAAACCGGATGCACGACACGAGCCATATCCTAATCGGTCACGCAACAACTCAAACGGACGCGGTCGCAACAACAAAGGCCTCGCAAGGAGCAGTGATTCTGCTTCGACCTCTAACGGACTTCCAACCCTGCCCGTTTGCAACATCGGGGCGGCAGAGCTCGTAGCAGTGCTTGAAGGGATGAACGAAAAAGTCAAGTGGCCTAAGGATATGAAGGGTGACCCCAGCAAGCGCAGCAAAAATTTATGGTGCGAATTTCATCGCGACCACGGCCACACAACGGATGACTGCAAGGCTCTAAGGTATGAGGTCGCTAATTTATTGAAACAGGGCTACCTCAAGGAGTACTTGACAGAGAAAGGAAAACAAACACACGCAAAAGCCCAGCAAAGCAGATCAGAGCCTCCCCGAGCATCATCTCCAAAGATGACAGTCAACGTCATCTCTGGTGGTATTGAGGTTGATGCAGTCACATATACAGCAAAGA
Source organism: Petunia x hybrida (assembly GCA_037355625.1). Lineage (NCBI taxonomy): Eukaryota > Viridiplantae > Streptophyta > Magnoliopsida > Solanales > Solanaceae > Petunia > Petunia x hybrida. Next base: position 1,981,165 of record JBBBVM010000048.1, read on the forward strand.
AATACGCCAAAGTATCTATTACAAAGACCAAACGACCACGACTCGAAGATACAATAACTTTTGAAGAAACAGACGCAGATGGCTTACAATTTCCTCACATGGACGCTTTGGTGATCACATTGCGAGTGGAGGAATTCGATGTCAAGAGAGTGCTTGTCGATCCAGGCAGTTCAGCGAACATCATGTTGTCTCGAGTCGTGCAGGAATTGAAGTTATACGACAAGATCGTACCAATTTCTCGCGTTCTCTCAGGATTTAACAATTCCAGCGAAAAGACGTTAGGGGAAATTACTCTAACGACTCTGGTCGAAGGCGTCGAGAGACGAACAACATTTCATGTCGTTGATGGGGACATGGCCTACAACATAATCCTTGGAAGGCCATGGATACACGATATGCAAGCAGTCCCATCAACATATCACCAAGTGATGAAATTCCCTTCAGAATGGGGGATACGGGAAGTTCGGGGAGAGCAGCGCTGCGCCAGAGATTGCTACTCAGTTGCAGTCAGACTCCCCGAAAAAGGAAAATAGCAATCAAAGGACCCGGGATCGGGGCCAAACGATGAAGCATCAGACTACCAGGTCCCGGAGTTCATATCAAAGTTGGACGCACGGGGAGAATACGCGCCAACTATTGAAGCTTTGGAACCAGAAGAACTTTTCGACAGCATACCTGAAAGAAAAGTATACTTGGGAGCGGAGATAAACAAAGATTTACGCAAAGATATCTTGCGCTTCCTCAAAGAACGGCACGCCACTTTTGCGTGGTCACATGCAGATATGACAGGAATCTCCCCGGAGATTATTTGTCATAAATTGAACGTAGATCCGTACCATCGCCCGATAAAGCAAAAGAAACGTCAGCAAGGAGCATTCAGGAACCAGATCATAAACGACGAAGTTGACCGCTTGCTCAGGATTGGCTCCGTCCGAGAAGTCAAATATCCAGATTGGTTGGCCAATGTGGTCGTAGTGGCAAAGAAAAATGGCAAGTGGAGGGTCTGCATCGACTTCACCGACTTGAACAAAGCCTGCCCAAAGGATTCTTATCCGCTGCCTCAGATTGACCAACTAATTGATGCGACGGCCGGGCACGAAGTGCTTACATTCCTTGATGCATATTCAGGCTACAACCAAATCTTGATGGATCCCAACGACCAGGAGAAAACTTCCTTCATTACTTGCCGAGGTACGTATTGCTATAAAGTAATGCCTTTTGGACTTAAAAATGCAGGTGCGACTTACCAACGATTAGTCAATCGGATGTTTCACGACCACATTGGCAAAACCATGGAGGTCTACATCGACGACATGCTGATCAAATCCAAACGGGCGGAAGATCACTTAACACACTTGAGGGAGGCCTTTCAAATCCTTGATCAATACAACATGAAACTCAACCCGGAGAAATGCGCATTTGGAGTGGGTTCAGGGAAGTTCCTCGGCTTCATCGTCTCCCAGCGAGGGATCGAGGTAAATCCCGCCCAGATAAAAGCCATAGAAGCCATCCCCGACGTACTTCACAACAGAAAAGACGTAATGCGGCTAACTGGGAGAGTAGCAGCACTGAGGAGATTCATTTCCCGATCGTCTGATCGGTGCAAAAGCTTCTTCGACGTGCTAAAACAGAACAAGGAGTTCGATTGGACCCCTGAATGTCAACAAGCGCTTAAGGATTTGAAACGATACCTGTCCAACCCTCCTTTGCTTTCAACGCCCCAACCAGGTGAACAACTATTACTTTATCTGGCCGTGTCTAAATCCGCGGTAAGTGCAGTACTGGTCCGAGAAGACAAAGGTAAGCAACTTCCAATTTATTACATTAGCAAATCCTTATTAGATGCTGAAACTCGCTATCAACCTTTGGAAAAATTAGCACTGGCCTTAGTAATAGCTGCCCGTAAACTAAGACCTTATTTTCAAAGTCATTCTATAGCCGTAGTTACTACTTTCCCTTTACGGAATATCTTGCATAAGCCTGAATTCTCGGGCAAATTAGTAAAATGGGCCGTAGAGTTAAGTGAATTTGATATATCTTATCAACCCCGGGTAGCCATAAAATCTCAGGCCTTAGCAGATTTTATTGCGGATTTCAGTGCCACTATGTACCCTGATGCTCAACGTGAGGCGGTCCTCTTCGCCGGGACAGAGTCAGGAACATGGACCTTGTATACTGACGGGTCCTCAAGTGTAAAAGGATCGGGTTTGGGTTTAGTTCTTACCACCCCCTCGGGGGAGACTATTAGACAGGCCATAAAATGCCCCTTTATTACCAATAATGAGGCCGAGTATGAGGCCGTAATTGCAGGTTTGAAACTGGCTCGAGAATATGGAGCAGACAAAATCCACCTTAAGAGTGATTCTGCCTTGGTTGTCAATCAAATAAATGGTGGCTTCGTAGCGAGGGAATCTCGTATGCAAAGGTATCTTGCCCGAGTCACAGGTTTGCTAGCACAATTCGACAATTGGGAAGCCACACAGATCCCACGAGAAGAGAATCACGAGACTGATGCCCTAGCAAATTTAGGTTCGGTGGCAGAAATTGGTGCAGCAGGTTCAGTGGCCGTGGCTCATCTCCTGTGCACAACGATAGATAAAGACGCAATGGAGGTTAACACAACCAGTCTGACTTGGGATTGGAGGAATGAAATAATCAATTACATACTGCATGGAACGCTACCGTCAGACGTTAAGGCTGCTCGAAAACTGAAAATAAAAGCCGCCAGGTACACAATTATAGATGGTATCCTTTATCGTAAGACTTTTGCAGGCCCCCTTGCCAAGTGTCTAGGTCCCAGCCAAACTGAGTATGTGATGAAGGAAGTCCACGAGGGTTGCTGTGGGAATCACTTGGGAGGCAAGGCGCTTGCACGGAAGCTTATACGGGCAGGCTATTATTGGGATAAGATGGAAAAAGATACCAACGAGTTTGTCAAAAAATGCGACAAGTGCCAAAGGTTTGCACATCTTCTCCATCAACCAGCAGAACCTTTGCATTCAATTATCTCCCCGTGGCCGTTTATGAAATGGGGGATGGATATCGTTGGGCCGCTACCCACTGCACCTAGAGGGGTACGTTTCTTATTAATCATTACTGATTATTTTACAAAATGGGTCGAAGCTGCAGCATACTCTAAGATACGTCAAACGGAAGTAATTGATTTCCTTTGGCGTTATGTCATTTGTCGCTTTGGCGCACCCAAAGAGATTGTAATGGATAATGGTCCATAATTCATTGGTCAGAAAGTCACAAGGTTCCTTGAGGATCTACATATTAAAAGGATCACTTCATCCCCATACCACCCAGTGGCGAACGGGCAGGCAGAGTCGACCAACAAGATAATAGTGGATTCCCTCAAGAAGCGCCTCGAGCAAGCCAAAGGGTGTTGGGTAGAAGAGCTCCCCGGGGTTCTTTGGGCATACAGAACAACCACGAAAATAAGCACCGGGGAGACGCCTTATTCCTTAGTGTATGGTTCTGATGCATTGATTCCAGTTGAAATCGGCGAGCCAAGCCTGCGATATGCTCATGCAACTGAGGAATCTAATTCCGTCAATCTCTCCGAAGAATTGGATTTTCTAGAAGAACGAAGAGAATTATCCCTTATACGAGTGGTAGCCCAGAAGGAAAGGATAGAGCAATATTATAACCGGGGACTTAGGCTGCGTAACTTTGAAGTCGGGGACTTTGTATTGCGTAGAGTTTCCCAGAATACGCAAGAAGCAAACGTCGGCAAACTCGGTCCAAACTGGGAAGGTCCTTACAAGGTGGTCGCATCCGTTGGTAAGGGCTCGTATCGTTTGGCTCGACCAGATGGATCGATTTTACCCAACAGTTGGAACGTGACTCACTTAAAGAGGTACTACTTCTAAGTAGTACGTGGGTTAGTTTCTCTATCCATTCTCTGTTGCTTACTTATTATTATTCTCTTTTAAGCTATTTTCTTATTTTTGTCTAAATGGTACTAACGGTCTTAAAAAGACCAGATCCGTTTAGCTCAACTGGTAGAGCTCGAAGCCCTCGTGCTTCGCAGCTGTGGGTTCAAGTCCCACAACGGACACACTCCTCTTATGGTTATATGTGTTCCTCGATCCAGCGTTTCACCCACTGTCTTTTTATGTCTGAAAGCACGGAGTTTCAACATAAAAACAGGGGGGCGGTGAGGGACCCAGTAGGCCAAAACCTTGGATAACATAAGTGATCTTCGAGCAGAGCAAGGTCATGATCGTTTGCCAAATCCACAACTAAGCAGAGTCAAGTAAGTTCAATAGAACTGTTTTGCTTGTGCTATGTTATTTTTATATCTTGCGGCCACGTATTCGCCCAAATTCTATAACGTTGCGACCAAACAATAATGTGTCTTGGTCATTGGGTTACTTATCCCTTTTCAATAGAAATAACATGGTAGAACTCACTCAACTAGCAAAATTTTTCTGCGAAAACTTTCAACTGTCAAATATGATAAGCAAAGTTTATCGCAAGGCCATCTCATGCGGCCAAGCTTCAGTCAACCTCAATGGCCTAGTTTCGTCTAAGCCAAGGAAGACTGACTTCATTTACCTTACCTAAGGGCAACTTAGCCTATTTATGGTCAGACTTGGTTTCGTACATCTGCGCAGATTAACACCAAAGAGGGAACTCGGACACTAGGGTTTGAAATATAATCCTGACTTCTGAAAACCTTATCAAACAATGGACATCGACATCATTCATATAAGCAAGACTTAAGATCAAAAATGATCATCAAGCCTTGCCGAATCAACCAAAAAAAAAAAATCAAAAACGTGCATTCATTCACGAAGTGTTCAAAGGTTAACAGCACTCAATAAAATCTACAAGGAGAACCAGGCAAGGCCTTAATCGTCATTCGGGCCAGGATCTCGACCTGATGCACTAGCTCCATCAGTCGGGTCCCCGCCCAAATCTTCATCTTCATTATCGTCATTGCCTTCATCAACCTCCTCATCTTCTTCCTCATCCTTCTCCCCATCTTCCTCCCTCATCGGCTCTTTGCCCGGGCGCCTATGGGTGACCTGCTCAGGCTCACCTTGTTGACTACCAGCCCGCCCAGGCTCGTCCTCAGGAAAGAATGCAAAACTCTCGGGCACTCTCTCTTCCCCTATTTCCCCAGCCTTGTCTCCCTCCTTCTCCTCAACTCGAGGGCTCTCCTCAAAAGCATAAGAAGAGGTCTCCACCTCCTTCCTCCGATCACCCCGAAGAGGCGCCCTCCTCCTTCGAGTCAAGCTCACCTCGGGCACCTCTGAATCTGAAAGGACTACCAATTCAGGTTCAGCAGACTCAGGGGCAGCCGCCGAGCTCTTAACACTCTCTTGCCCAGCCTTGGGCGTCTCAGCAGCAGCAACAGTGACCTCGACAGTCTTCTCGGAAGACTGAGGGGTCTTGCGAGCCGTCCTTTTCTTCTTCTTAGGATTACTCTTTTCAGAGTCGGTTTGTTTCCTCTTCAGGCTCGCAAGGACCTCCTCACCCCCTTCCCTGGCTTTCACAGCTGCAGCAGTCTGAAGAATGGCAGCTGTCTCCTCGTTGATCTCAACCATGGGATCGACGGCCTCCTCCACAGAAGGAGGAGCAGGAAAATAATCACCGCCAGTGCCCAGACCTGGGAATAAAAGTCGCGTTAATATTACGAAAAATTTCGCTTAACTCAGCAATAATTCAGGTTGCTAACTTACCATGAGTGCTGGGATTCGACAAACTCTTTTTAGTAGCGTAGTAAGGCCACTGCCTCTGCTCGTAGGTAAAACCTGCCAAGATAGGTTCAACCCAAGCAGTCAACTCCCTCTCAGAAATCAAACCGTCGTAGGGAATCTTGTCAGCTGCCCAATTAAGAGAAAAATCAGAAAATGCAAAAACATGATTCAAAAAGTACTTTGCGTGAATAACTCGGGGACTTACGAGTTTTGTTCCACGCCTCGCGGAGGTTGGTTTTGTCATTGCGGGTAAAGAGCTTGGATGCCACATAAACGTACCTGTGCATCCAACCCCTGTCCCCCGAGTCTCCGGAATTGCTCACCAGAGCCTTTCTTCCCCTCATACGGGCATTGACATACCCGTCCCTAGCAACCTGAAGGCTGTACAGAGCAATAAAATGTTTAAACTCAAAATCCTGCTCAGTCTCATCGGCGAACCACTGCAGCAGGGAAATAATCCTATAGACGCTTGGGCACAACTGCCCCGGGCAGATCAGGTAGTATTTACAGATGTCCTCTATAACGGGATGAAGCGGGAGCGAATGGCCTATTGTGAATGGATATGTAGATACGGCCGTCCATCCAGGCCTCACAGAAGTAATATTTTCTGTTGGAAAGGGACAAGTAACCATGATGTCATCCCCCCAGCCACAATCTGTCCTAACCCTAGGCAAAAGGTCAGGGGTGATTGAACTCTTAAAACGGCTTGAAGGCCACGACCTTATATTGCCATGGTGACTGGAAGGGTTAATCGAACAATCATTTTCGAGGCTCCCCCAAAGTTTTGGGATTACGTCGGCAACAGAGGTGGAGGTACTCGTGGATTGACCGCCCGCCGCTGAAGAAGTACTGGCCGCGGCATCCATGTTCAAACTTTTCTTAGCTTTTGGAGACATTTAAGTCAAGAGAGTGGCAAAATTTTTGTGTTGCAAAAGGTTTTTGAAAAGTGTTTTGAAGCTTTGAAGATGCGAATAAGATTTGGAACGAAGTAAAAAGTTCTCAAGATAGGAGGAAGTCGTATTTGTAGGATTAACCAGACCCGACCCGCGTCTACACGTGTCAACCGTTCGTGCAAAAAATAAACTCAGCCACTAGAATATGAAGTGACAAAAATGACGGTTTTTCACCTTGGGACGTGCGAGACGTGAACAAGCGCAGTATAATCATCACCCCTGCGTTCTCGGAACACGCAACAGCCACTTTTTCAGTAAAAAGCGGAGCGGAATTGACAGCTTGCACGGTTTGTCTTTAGCAGGGCATTTAATGCCCGCACTAATAAGATGCCAGTTAAATCAAAAGCTCTCAAGAAAGCATTTAATGCTTGTACACTGATAAGTTGACGGTCAATTCAGCGGGCAGTACCCAGTAAGGATTCAAGTATATCATCCAGGAAGAATTCAGAAGAGTTGTTTCCCGCTTAAAATTCGTTTTCCACTCCTCGACCAGATTCTCTGCTCGAGAAGTGCGGGGACTATCTGTATTGGGTTAAATCCGTCGTCACCAAGGTTGGTGACTAAGCATCCACGTAGGACGACGTATGGGCGACACGTGGCTATGAGTAGGCATGAAGATAACGGATGGAGTCAAGGATGAACAGTTGCAACGGGCAGATAAACAGTTGCAGCGGCCAGAATAGACGCAACTCTTCGTCCAACAGGTTCAAAATAGGAATCTTATCCTCAGGCGGCATAACTGCTCAATCAGGAAGTTACAACTGCTCGCGAACGGACATCTAGTCGCCTATTTATTGTAATTCAAGTCACAAACATTCGATCTATCTTTTGCTCTCTCTGAATACACATCTGTACTCCAATCATTAATACAAAAATCTTTATCTCTTGTCCATACTGATTACTTTTATCCGAAGCCAAGTGATCTCATTTATTGTTTTGCCATTCCAATATCATAAAGAGTACGAGGAAGGAATTTAATCAGATCCACGCGACCTGAATACGGTTCCTTCTATTTAATTTACATTCATTACGTTGCATTAACTGCACTCTTATTTCCTTACTGTTATTTCCGTCATTTATTTCGAGCATTTACTTCCCTTTACATTCTCCCTAGGCATTTGTATCTGTTCGCGTCAGACATTTAATCTCGATTATTGATCGTGACTCCGCTTTACAAATTTAATTGTGAATTAGCCTAATAAACGAAATTACGGTTAAACACTACCATTAAAATGTTGGAGGCATAAGTTAAAGCAAGTGAACATGGAAAACTGTACACTTACAGACAAACGGGAGTTGAGAAATTATTTCTTCAAAAATGCAGCTAGAGTGGATTTGATTGATGTTTCCCAATAAATGCAGCCTTTTGAGTCCAACGGTTGTAAGCACCTCTCCCACGTTATTAAAAAGAGATGCTAATGGGTATATAGACTAAATGGGCTCTCCCACCTACTAGACTAGTCTTTTGGGTTGGGCTCTCCTATTTGGTCTATAACACCAACATTCACTCAATAGATGTACTCTATACTGAAGTTTTATGGTTTTTTTGGTCTTGTTGTGCCTATTCTCTTTTGTGACTGATCTTTGATATAATACTGTTAATACAACAATGACATTTAATCTAAAAAAAAATAGCCGCCTAGGTGTGAGATTGTGTAACAGATAGGTAAGGTTGATAATCTAAAACTACATTCCTGGAATATTTGGCACGCAAAATTGTTTACGAAGACACTTACAGTCGCCAATGTTAACAAAGGCACTATTTCTTTTACAGCTGGGATCAACTTGAGGATGGATAGTGAAACTGCAAATCATCTATGCGACATACAAGAACTATATGGATGATTACTGCAAATAACTATTGTTTCACAATTTGTTGTTTTATGAAAGTGGATATCATTTTAAGTTGTTTCATAACGAAAAGTAAAACTTCTTAGGATAGAGGAGGTCTAGTATATTGTGAGAACCACGCATTATTTATGAAAATATGAGCTACATATGGTTTTTTTTTTTTTAAATCTCGCTAATGAAGGACATCATCATAAAGAAGCGTTGATATTGTAGAGTAACGCATTCATGGGCATGGAGTTTCTTTTCCTAGCAGACTTAAGCCAAGTGGCAGACCTTACCTCCACCAAGGTGGAGAGGCTGTTTCCGATAGACCCTCGATAATGTAGCAACAATTATTACACTAAAAAAACCATTTAAAATTTAGTTCCAACAAAGGGTTAAAACATGTGACCATTAAAACACTTCTAGATAAATTTAGTAACATAGAATCTTAAATCAATGACAATAAAAACTGCGATGGGCCGCAAGGTCGGCCTCACTTCTCTCATAGTTGTGACATGCTGGGCAGAAGTTCTTAGGATCGGTAGTAGGTATGCCTAGTGGTGGCAAATAGTTGGATTGGATCGGATTTGGATAGTTTAAAAATGGATTGAGAAAAATAGATTGGGTTGTAACTCACTCATATTGTTATGAGTAAAAAATGGGTTGGTAAAAAATGAGTTGGGTAAAATATGGATTGGATATAAAATGGTTTTATCCCATTTTAATCCTTTGAAGGAAGACGTTGCACTGGGCTCTGAGTAGTTTATACAAACTGCATATATTGATGCATAAATGCAGCCTAGAAAGCTTATGTCTATCACTTTTCTTATGATTGAAAACCAATTGTTCTTGTGACGTGTACAGAAACTAGCAGGAAATTAGGATCCACATTTCTCATCAAAGTGTAACGTCATTCAAGTACCAGATTCTGTTAAACTACTTCTAATTCCTGGAGTTACACCCCATAATAATCTAGAAAATATATATTTAAATATAAAAACGGTCAAATTAGTTTCATCAAATAAGTTAAAACTACACCAACTACATATCTAAACATGGTCAAGAACAATAGGCTTCTTCACTGCATGCTTATAAATATTAAAACTAAAGCATAAATTTTATCTTATTCTCAATTCAACAACAAATATCAATTTTTTCTCAATTTCAATAATACCCATCTAATAAAGTCCACCTAAAAATCATTTATGTAGGGTTTGGGCTGTTGGAAAATAAGAATAAGAGAGAAGAAGGGGAAGTGGAGTCATAATTTTGAAGGCTGGAATGATACTGGAGCCTGGAAGACTTAAATGAAGTTAACAGGTTGATTCAAGCTACAGAGAGAAAATAAGAGGATGTTTGGGTTACCCATATTTACCCATTTTAGTACCCATATTTTGATGGGTTAAACTTGGACTTCAACCCATATTTTACCCAATTGAAATATTAGTGATCCAACCAATTAAAAAAGGGACAAACGGGTAAATTATAATAATATGGACTCAAATTGTCAGCCCTAGGTATGCCTTTGTGATAGTGATTGAGAAATTAGGCTCTCTAAACGATTTAATGCACGGGTAGTGTGCACATTTGAATTCTTCGCCATGGCCAGGTGGTTCTGCCAAAAGCGTTCATTAAAGTTTTGCGTCCAAGGTATCATAGTCGATCCCTTTCGCTTTCGCTTTCCCTTCCACTGCATTCGACCTTATGTGCACCGAGCACAATTTTCAAATAACCTTAGACTTTCTTAAAGGCCTTTAGAAGAACATGTTACAAGAAGGGCAAATTAGTAAATTTAGTATTTAGTGTCGGGATTAGTAATCGCGGGAATCGTTATCCCACATGGAGTATGAGTTTGAAATAATACCACAATTGTCGTATAAGCTATCTAGTAATTTTTAATCTCAGATTCAAATGTCGTACCAAATATGGGATAACTTAATCCCAGATTTTATCTTGAGATTAATAATCTATCTCCCACAAACCAAATGACCTCTAAGAGTTTAAGCCTCCCAAATTTTGTAATTAGTTATATATATTTATATTGATTATTGTACAAATTTATCATTTATTTCAATGCATTACATTGATTATAAGTGTAAAAAAATTGTATTGTCTAATATGAAGATTTGAGCAGTTTAATTAGATTTCTAGAACATTGGACAAATTTTTCTTTTTGGCAGTTAAAATAAATTTTATTAAACACCAAAGTGTGCTTTACATATCTGGGCTTGCCTACCAGGCATAACCCATCTCAACATAGAAATAGAAACCAAACTACCTTGTTCTTTCGATAATTCCTATATCCTGACTTACATTCCTATATTCTATAAAGAACATGTAAAATCAAAAAGCTTTTTATTCCATCTTACTCGAATGCACAACATTGTCTTTACTTCACGCAGAATTTGATCTATTACTTTACTCTTGTTTTAATGGATCCTGGTATTCCTCTCTATCCATATTTCGTACACCACATTGGCAAAACTTGCTTTCAATAAAATCCTTTGTGGCTTTTTTCCCTCTTGCTGACTGTTGAGCCCATTTCCACTCTATTTTCCATTGCAGAATGCTCCTTTGATACATCAACCAGCACAGTATCCCCAGCCACACTCTCCTGGAGAAGAGGCACTCAATATAGAGATGCTCTAATGTTTCCATGTGTTGCTAACGGAGTATGCAAGTCCCACTCACTAGAATGCCCCATTTTAGCAATTGGTTCTTTGTTCTCAGTCTCCCATGTAGAGCCATCCACAGCACAAAGATATGTTTTGGTTGTGCAGCATTATGACAAACCAAAGTTCTCCACTGGACATTTTGCACCTACCTCTCAGAGTCTTGTACATATATTTAATACAGAGCTCCCCTCTTTTGTTGAACTTCTGATTACTTTTTATTTGGTGCCAGCGCTTCCTCATATTCATTATTTTCCTGATCATCCAAGAAGCTTGCTTTGGAATATGCATAGTTAAAATAACTTTCTTCTAGATATAGTATGTATGCACCCAAGTGATCCACAATTTCTCTTTTCTTTGACTTAAGGCACGTAGCAGTTTGCATATTGCTGCCTAATTTCAGTCCACTAGCCCCTTTAGGTAAATAGATTCTATCCCAAGCAATCCATGCTCTTCTAGATATAGTAGCTCCACCAGTGCAGAGGTAGCTCCTACACATTGTTTCAGTGAGCTAGATCACCTTCTGTGGTAGCAGGAACAATTGTGACCAGTAAGCTTGAATCCCAAACAATTCAGCTCTTATTAGTTAATCATACCAGTATAAAATAGTCCCCTAGCCATCCATGAAGTCATTCTGGCTGTACCTGATCTTGTCCACAAGTGATTTGCATTGAGCAATTGTGAGCCTTTTAGTAGACAGTAGGACTTCGAGGTATTTGAAAGATAATTCTCCTAGCTCATATCTCAAAACAATCCAGAATTCTCTACCTAGTGTCAGCATCCACACTCCCAAAATATACCTGCCTCTTATTTCAGTTTTCTTTCAACCATGAAGCTTCAGACAACAGAGAGAATTTGGCTTTCGGAGTTGTATGGATTGCAGATCACCTCTTACAAACATAAGGAGGTCATCTGCAAAGCATAGGTGTTAATCCCCCCAGCTTCTGGCATCTTGGGTAATAGTTAAAGTCAGGAACATCTTTCAATGAAGTCAAGCATCTGTTCAAATACTCCATGAGCAGCACAAAAATGTATGGAGATATGGGATTCCTTTGCCTCAGCCCTTTTTTTGCTTGCATAGTCTCAGACAATCCCCCATTTATCAAAAAAGTATAACTAATTGTACTAATGCAAGTCAGTCATTATCTACTTTACCATCATATTGGACAAATTTCTACTATTAAAAATTTGAACTTTTTGAAGAAAAAAAATCTTAAAACCTTGGAAAGTATATTCACCGCATTACTAAAGTTATATGTGTACAAATTTATCTATTTGGCCTAATCAATCGTGTCTATTTTTTTATTTTTTTTAATCGTGTCTATTTAACTATTAAAAATATTTAAAGAAATTAATTCTTATAAAAGATTAGTTTGTAGTTTTCAACTCGAAAAATTAAAAACATAAACTTAAATTAAAATATACATTAATTTGTTTAGCTTCTTCTTGATAGTGGCACTATCTGTAGTATGTACATTCCTATGATAACAAAATGGGGGAAATCTCCATCAAACTCGAATTCATCTTACTTTCTTGATTTCGAAATGGTTGGCCACGAACATACACTCAAGTACAAGCTACTTATGCCGACGCAAGCAGGCGTTTCATCCAAAATACTATTTATGTATCGAAGTTAGTCTACCTCCAAAGAAAATAGAGTAAATTTTGTGGGTGTATGTTTCACTCAACTATTGTTTTATCACCTCAAAATCACTTTCATTTAGTTTGTTATCCAAAAGTCACTCACCTTATCTCCGGTACATGCTAAAGTCACTATAGTCGGATTTTATTTATAAACTTGCCGAAAAAATGACGTGGCATCTTTAATTATCTAAATCTATTTTAATTATAGGTTACTGTAATAATAATCCAATTCTTTAACTTCCTACCCGACCCAAACTTATTTCAATACTTGACCCATATTCTTATTGCTACATTTTATTAGTCATTTAGGCTTAAAAGTTGCAGTTAAATGGATTTCGCTGCTTGAGCGACAAAAATTTGAGCTTCCTTATTACTCTCTTTAGTTTATGTTTGATCAACCAAATAGTTTAAAAAGAAAAAGAAACTTTATGGTTCGTTAATGAAAGTAAAGATTATTTGCACTTACCTTTTATGACCAAACTCTAACTCCTATTACTCCAAGAATAGTTTTTCAAGAAGTAGTTTTGATGCAAAAACGTTCAAAACTATCTTACTATACCAAATTCTAGTCGGAATTGGATTATATTGTGCTTTGTTACCCGACCTACAAACATATAAATGATCCATTCCAAGTCAAAACCAAAAACAAAGGCTCCTACATATTTCCCCTCTTATAAGCTATGGCAGCGAACTGGGCAGAGTTGCACTTCGACCTCCTTGTTCTGATTGCAAAGCGTGTTAAAGTGATAGAAGATTACATAGCTTTTCGTGGTGTTTGTACCTTTTGGCGAACTGCTGCATCCAAGGATAATTTTGATGCACTTTATCCTCAAGTTCCGTTGCTTATGCTGGCTGAAAAAGATGATGATTATCGCGAATTTTACTCTATTTCTAAGGGAAAAGTCTCACGCATATTGCATCTCCCGGAAGCTAGAGGGCGACCGTGTTATCCATCAGATGGATGGATGGTCACCATGTCATATAATGGAGACTATAACGGAGAGTTTAACTTGTTGCATCCTTTTTCCCATACCCTAATTAGTCTTCCTTCAGAAAGAAACTTATGGGCTTTACAGGATGTCTATGAATTTGATGATTTTATTAAACCACATCGGTTCGATCGTTGCATCCACAAAGCTGTCTTATCTGCCAATCCTTCTGTTACATCAGATTATGTACTGGCGATTTCCTATTACACAGATACTAGTCATTTGGCTTTTTGGCGACCTGGAGATCTCAACTGGACTACGTTTAAGATTGACGATAGAATTGGTGGAGTCTCCGATATTGTTTATCATAAGGGCCAATTTTATTGTGTGACATGGGCTGGTGAAATATGCATTTTTTATATTCCAGGACCTAGTATTCCTCAACCAATTGTACAGTCACGCGTCATTGATCTTCAAGATGAAGAACATATGTTTCGCCAGGGTGGGCTTCAGTTCTACCTAGTGGAAGTTTATGGTGTACTATTACTTGTTACTCGATTTTCTCGACGAGAGAAGGTATATGGTTCCAATGGTGGTCCAGATGCTTATGTGACTTTTAAATTTAAAGTATATGAACTAGATTTAATCAAGGCTGAGTTGAAGGAGATTAACACCTTAGGAAATTCAACAATTTTCTTGGGCGTTAATGGATCAACTTCCATTGACTCCTCTAAATTTACAGGAGTCAAGCCTAACCATATATATTTTACTGATGATTGGGATGAGGTATACACCGTCTTTGAAGGCGGCGGTGGAAGAGATATGGGAGTTTACAATCTTGAAGATAAAAAAGTTGAATCTTTTTACCCTGGATTGTCGCTAAGTCCTATATGTCCTCCGACTTGGGTCACACCATCATTCCAATAATAAAATTGTTTGCGGATTTAGCATTTCAAAAGTATGGGTTTATCATTCTAGGGAAGCGAAGTTACAACATTCCAAAAGTGGCCATGGACAACCTTTGTCGAAAAGTTTATTCTTTATATAGGCAAATTAACATTTTATATGATGATATATTAAGTACAAAAATATTAAGGGATATTTAAATGAGGCTTGTTCGTCGCTTGACGAAGTGAATCATTTAAATTTTTATATTATAGGTTCCCATACATCATACCTAGTTTCGTAGGAGAAGTATGGGTTCCCGGAAATCGCGAATTGTGAGGCAGATTCGCCTTTGAATGATCATAAGGGTCATGGAGTCATTCTAAATATATGACTGCTCGCCCCCTGTTGTGGCTCCAACTCGGATTCATAAGGAGTTATTGCCTCTTTTCGGTTTGGTGACTTATTCCTGTTCTCCCTATTGTTAGTTTAATGGTTGATGTAGGAATGTTACCATATTTAATCAATTATGATTGTGCTTTCTCTAGATGATTGAGGCTTAATTATGATATTCACTTTTCAAATGTTTACTCTTCAATTAAATTCCCCTCATTCTCTGTTTGGGTGTACGAACCTAGTTCCACATCAGAAATTGTTAAAGAAAATAATCTACTTATAAAGTGTATGGATCTTTTAATGGTGTGAAGCCTTTTGAGAAAATCGTGCGGGCAACATATGCTTGTATGAACGATGTTTAGTATCTTTGTTTAATTTTTCCAATGTACCAAAAAACAAAAAGTAACAGGCATGGTGGTTAATGTAGCATGAAAGAGGACATGAAAATCTCAAGTCCAAAAAGAATGAATACTATGATTCGCGTTTCGAATAGGCATGAATACAGCATGTATAGGTGAATAAGGCTGAGGAGTAGTTAATACTGACTTATAAATCATAAATATAAGCGCATAAAATTGATTTATTTTTTTAACAAAACAAGAAGGAAAATTTTGATGTGAATCCTATTCAAAGAGGGAGGGATGTGAATACTAATTTGTATTGGTTTTGGAACTAATTTGAATTGGTTTTGAAACTAATTTGAATTGGTTTTGGATTAGGATTTAGAAAAAAAAAGTTATAAAACATCCTTACTACACATTACACACATACTTTAAGCAAAAAACACAGCAATCTTTTGAAAAATAAACCTTAATCTTTTTAATACTTCATAACTTTAAGGTAACTCTCTTTTTACATGTATTTTATGTATCTTTAATATTTAGTTTTAATTGAAAAGATAGATTTTTTGTGTGTATTAGTGATTTTTTTGCAAAAGGGTCGTGTGTGTTTTGATTATATTGGTGTTATTTAATGTGGGTTGGTTTTTATTTTTAGTTTAATTGAAAAGTTTGTGTTTTTATGATTTATTTGTGTGTATTCGTAACATGTAAGGTCTGCATTAATCTCATTGGGATAATAATGGGTATGTTGTTAAAAGTTTGAGTTTTTGTGATTTATTACGAGGTATATTGTTGTTATGTTTTTCTGCTAAAGGGTCTTGTGGGTTTTGATTACATTGGAGAACTAGGGATCTGTTGATATTCTTGTTTTTTGTGTTTTGGAGTAGTTTGTGTACTCCCCCTATCCGAATTTATGTGTTACTTTTCACTTTTCGAGGTTCAAACTGCATGAATTTTGACCAAATATTTTAAGATGTATTTTTTTACCAAAATGATATGAGAAAAGTTGCAACTTAAAGTATGTTTCAAGTAATTTACAAATATCTAAATTTTAATATTAATTTTTTTTATTAATATAATCCAATTTAGCTTCAAAGTTTAGCCAAATTGACTCTAAAAAAGCGAAAAGTGTCACATAAATTTAGACGGATGGAGTATTTATTTTGTATTGGAGCGAATAGGGGATATTGATATGAGCTGGATATTGAGGATTTATATGGTAAACTGGAAGTAGCTCGAGATAGAGGCGTTGTTGTAGTTTAGTGGCGTGCAAAAAGGAATTAACTTTGCAAGGATTAGAGGTTGAAAAGTTGGGAAGCCCCAAGGCCTTTGGTTTAGTGTTCAGTGGTAAAAATGCGACTTGTGATCTGTGTGGGTGAGGTTTGACCCAACTACAAAGTGGAGAACGGTAGAGGGGTGGACGTATTACCCACTGAGCAGTGGGCTATGGTCGTCCTGGATTTCTCGGTCATTAAGAAAAATTGGGCAAGCAAGCTAGCAGACTTTCTCTTCTTGCTGAATGTGTCCTGTGTTGTTTACTAGAGTATATGCTAAATATGACATTCTTCTTATTGTTTTTTAATGTGTATGTGGATGTATCTGTATTTGTATGTTCAAACACAGACATATACATATGAATGTATATGGATGTATGATTGATGTGATTTGTTGTTTTATTTCCTGCAGTATGGCTAGCTTGGCACCGGAAGGTTCTCAGTTTGATGCTCGTCAGTACGATGCGAAAATGACTGAGCTGTAAGTTTACTCCTCGCCATTCTATATTAAGGTCATCTTAATCTGGCTGCAGAAACCACTCCTGGTCTTCTTCTTTTTTTCCTTTCAAATTGCACCTGCAGCCTTTACTCATTGATTTGATTTTGACTTTTTTTGGTTGTTTATATGCTTAAACAGGCTTGGAAATGAACAGGAATTCTTCACATCATATGATGAGGTTTACGAAAGTTTTGATGCAATGGGTTTGCAAGAAAACCTTCTGAGGGGCCTCTATGCCTATGGTAAGTTCATTTCTCTTGATTATTCTGGTTTTCTTTTCTTCCTTCTAAGATTTAACAGGGCACTGAACAGTGTTTTGAATTTCTTGAAGGTTTTGAGAAGCCATCTGCTATTCAGCAAAGAGGCATTGTGCCCTTTACCAAGGGCCTTGACGTTATCCAGCAGGCGCAGTCTGGAACAGGAAAGACGGCAACTTTCTGCTCTGGAATTCTCCAGCAGCTTGATTACAATATAGTTGAATGTCAGGCTCTGGTTCTTGCACCAACTCGTGAGCTAGCACAACAGATTGAGAAAGTTATGCGAGCACTTGGTGACTATTTGGGCGTAAAGGTTCATGCTTGTGTTGGGGGTACCAGTGTCCGTGAGGATCAGAGTTTCCTTCAGAGGGGTGTTCATGCCGTTGTTGGTACTCCAGGCCGTGTCTTTGACATGCTGCGCAGGCAGTCTCTTCGCCCTGACCACATCAAGATGTTTGTTTTGGATGAAGCAGATGAAATGCTCTCTAGAGGTTTCAAGGATCAGGTCTTCCTTTTACTCTAACTTTTGCTCTTTTATTTTCTTTATACAGATGAAACTGTATACTATGTGTTATTATCAGTGTCTTACGTCTAAGTTAATTTTTATCGTTTCCAGATTTATGACATATTCCAACTTTTGCCACCAAAAATCCAAGTGGGTGTGTTCTCTGCCACTATGCCACCTGAGGCTCTTGAAATTACAAGAAAGTTCATGAACAAGCCTGTGAGGATTCTTGTGAAGCGTGATGAGCTCACACTGGAAGGTATTAAGCAATTTTACGTCAACGTTGAAAAGGAAGAATGGAAGCTTGAAACACTCTGTGATCTTTACGAGAACTTGACGATCACCCAGAGTGTCATCTTTGTTAACACTAGACGAAAGGTTGATTGGCTCACTGACCAGATGCGTGGCCGTGATCACACAGTGTCAGCAACCCATGGAGACATGGATCAGAACACAAGAGATATCATTATGAGGGAGTTCCGAACTGGCTCATCTCGTATGCTTATTACTACTGATCTCCTTGCTCGTGGTATTGATGTCCAGCAAGTCTCCCTTGTTGTTAACTACGATCTGCCGACTCAACCAGAAAACTACCTGCATCGTATTGGGCGTAGTGGACGATTTGGAAGGAAAGGTACAGCCATCAACTTTGTCACCAAGGATGATGAAAGGATGCTTTTCGACATACAGAAGTTTTACAATGTTGTAATTGGGGAGCTGCCAGCCAATGTTGCTGATCTCCTTTGATGCGGTTTTGGTCGTGAGGGGGAATTGTTCCTTACCTGAAGTAGCAATATATTTGTTCTTAGGGGTCGGTTGGTACGAAGATAAGTTATACATGGATTAGAATACATGGCTTAGTTATATAGGGATTATTTTTTGTTTGTCGTTTAGTACATTGCACTAAAATTGAAGATGTAAGTTACTCCTCATTTAATATATTTAATTTATTTTTAGTAATAAATTTACAATTATATCCTTCAATGCTTGACTTTATTGGCTCTTGGTGAAAAGAGAAGGATAATTTTGTCCTTCTGTTCCTTTATCAATGTATAACTAATACAATCTTGGTGGAGGGATGAAACTGTACACTAATTGATGTATTATTTTAATACATGGATTAGTTATACATGTTTCAAAATACCAACCACGCATGGGATAACACACGATGTCTCGGAGCCTTAGGAATCAAGAAACGACAAATATGGAGTGTTTTCTCTATAACGAGCTCTCTTTATTAAAGGTCCCGTTTCGAGCCTGAGAACAGAGAAACCTTTATTAGAGAGAGGGAAGGGAGGAGAAGATGGTGAAACAGAACTCTCTGTAAGCACAACGGAAATGGATACTTACACCATGGGAATCACTTGGCTAGCTTCGCTTCGGTTACTTTCCTTAATTCTCTTTATCACACACACAATATTCTTTTCTTCCTAGTGTAGACAATAGCTTTAAAATTCATGAATCTTCCTAGTGTGCTTTCCTTTTTTGCTTGTACGCATATGCTTCCTTAAGTTTGAAGGCAAACCAGGAAACGAATGTTGGTGTAAAATGAAGAAATGCCTACAACTGATTAAACTCCGTCAAGAGAAGAAATGAAGATAGTTGCTGTAGGTAGTTCTCAGCAAATATTGAAAGCTATTAGCCAGAAGAATGGACTCCTTACTACAAAAGCCTTCAGAACAAATGGCCTCTATCTTAGTCCTCAACCTGTGTGTTGAAAACAAAACTTGGGAATGCAGCAGTTACGTCCCTGTAAGATGATGGATTACACACAATAAGTAAATATTTGTACAATGATTTCTCTGATCAAGAAAATCCAAAGGTCGGTAGGAAAGGAAGTGGACATGGAAAATTTTTCCTTGTTTGGTTTGCTGTAAACTATAGGAAGGGAAACCAATTCTTGGGGCACCAAGTATTGTGAAAGGAGAGAATGTGGGAACCTGTAGGTAGTAGAATTAACAAAAGTGCATACTTCAAATAAGGAAGAGTCATGTTCTTCAGCAGTGAGGGGTGTCTAAACGTGAAGTCCTTCCAGTCATTTTTACTGATCTTACCATCCCCATCAGCATCGGCATCAGCAAATGTCTTAAATAAGCATGGGACACAGAGTTATGATATGCAGGCATGGCTTGAATAAAATGATTTACAGTTGGGAAAACTCATACCTTATCAATAATCTCCTCCAGTGGTTCTTCAGACAGCTTAATACCAGATTCCTTCAATATTGCAATCACCATTTGCTTAACCTAGATAAGGAATTTTTCGGATGAGTTTCTCAATATAGGCAACGGCTATTGTCTAAATTCACATTTAAACACAATAAGATCACAGGGATCACCGGGAATAGGCTGAGCTATATTATTTGGACAAGTAATCAAAATTGGAGAGTTCTACAGGAAAATGAAGAAGATACTGTGAAAGCACTTAAGATGGTTACCATGCAACCGAAGGAAGAAAAATGCACAATCTGTCGAATCACCAGAAGGCTAATTAAGGACTTGAGTGAATATTGCAATACATGTGCAGTAACGAAGCAGATGTTACTGAAACAGAAGGAATCAACAACTTAACACTGTATCAAATGGGAGGGTAGCACGTCCAGACAAGCTTACCAACGAGGGAAAAAAGCGGAGAGAGCCCCCAACAAGGGATAGGACAAACTATCGAATCCCTTGTTGGGGGCTCTCTCCGCTTTTTTCCCTCGTTGATTCCTTCTTTCCTTTTACTAAGCATTCACAATAGCTTCTGAGATAACTCCGATAAGAAGTCTGATTATTTCTGAATTCTGAGACAGTTTCACATCTGTCTCCAAGTCCCAATCTATATATCTGGAGAAATTCTTCCTAGATCTTGGTGCAGCATCACCTAAGTAAGTGTACTATTATCACATCGGTGACAAAAACTATGTTTAAAACTTAAGTTCCACATACAAAGTGTGTTAGGTATCAGCTACTGGTGGAGTTAAATTATAAGAGGAAGGTTGTTTAAAAACACATATGGTATCATAGTTTTTGGAGTTATAAATTTCTACTCACTTCTTCTCGCTCTATGAAACCGGTTTGTCGCAGATCATACAGTTTGAAAGCATCTGCAGAAGAAACACTAGAGTGAGGTACACACATCAGTTGACCTGATTTTTTTTTAAAACAACACATTTGGCCCCTTACAATCTATTTTTTCTTCAATTGGAGCATATGGATGGAAGACATTAAGTGCATTGATTAACTCCTCAAACTCAATCACTCCATTTTTCTTTTCGTCGAAAAGATCAAAAATCTGTAGAAACAAGGAATGGAAGTTTTCAGTTAAACTGCAGAGTATTCTAGACAATGAAACATGCTCTTATTTTCTGTAAAGAGCAAATGCCAAAGTTGACACTGTCCAGATTCTTTTGACTTCTTTTCCTCATATTAAACTTTGTTCAATTTATTCTTCAACTGAGCATGTTCTTAGTATACATTAATAAGATGCAACAAATAAAAGCACCACTAATAAAAGTAACAAGCTACACATTGTCGACACGACAACCTTATTTAGATTTCAGGGTTAGGGCCTGGTTCTTGAACCATACAAGGATAAAGATTCTGCACAATGAGCAGTGCAAATGAGTTGTGGTTAAGTTTGCAGACTAAACAAGGTATCTCACAGATAACACTACACCATTTTAGAATAGCATCAAAATGGAGTCCAAAGAAATGAAAACTGACTGCAGGATGGAGCTAGCTTCTTTCTTCTACTTTTCCAATCTTTCTTGTTTTTTTTTTTTTCCCTCTTATGTAAGTGGTGCAATATAAGAAGCTCATCTATCAAAGAGTAATAGAAAATCAAAAGTAGGCAATAACCATTTACCCTATCCAAGAAAAGGTTCTCCCCATCTGGAGTTGGGAATAACGCCAGCTGAAGCTCTTCCTACAATTGGAAAAAAAGCAAATCAAAATAAGGTAACAGTAATATACTCATTAAGCTTCTTATTAAGAGACAGATTACAGGATAAAGCCGCGGATCTGCTAAAATAAAAAGGAAGAAAAAGGCACTCAGAGACTAGAAAATATAGGCAAGATCCATATGTTCATCTGACAAAGGGAATAGAAGTTCGTGATTGATCAATTTTTGTCCTACATCTCGAGATCATTAGTCTTTATTTCTATAACAGCATAACCAGTATGGTCCCACAAGTGCGGTCTGGTATAACTATATCTCTACCTCGACTGAGGTAGAGAGGCAGTTTCCAATAGATCCTCGGAAAGAGTCTTTATATCGAGATTTCCTATAAATTTTAGTTAACCCCAACAACATATTAAAGCCCCTTATGTATAATACTCCATCCACACAAGTTGTAAAGTACTAATTACAAAAGGCACATCTTGAAAATAATGCTTACCTTATGTATTAAACCATCATCAATGATTGAACTACTCAACTTCTTAAACATTTCATACAATGCTTCCACTTCATTAACTGTAACTGGAAATCAAAGTTCATAAAACTTCAAACCTCCTGCTGTACTATTTCACTTTCCAAAAACAAAAAGTTGACTATTAGAATTGTGTAAGTACATTATCTAAAAGCTTAATGGCCACCGATTTTAGAATGATAGACGAGAGCAAACAGATATCCTAAATTGTGATCTCATCAATATCAATCAACAAAATTATTTGCAAGATTACTAAATTAGACCAAAACAAGAAAACTGAATAAATAAAAGTAAAAGGGCAATCCGATGCACAAAGCATTTTGCGATCATGCAGTGTCCTCGCACCCCAAAAGGGGTGTTATGTAGGCATCCTACCATGTTGCAAGAACCAAAGGCTGATGTCACGGCTAAAACCGTGACCTAAAGGTCATACGGAAACAACTTTTACGGTTGCTCCAACGCTCCCCTTCATTGATAAAATAGAAGTATTCTAACAATTTAAAAAATGGCTAGCTAATCATTACATAAATACTGCTTATTATCAGTGTCAACACCCCAATCCAAACAAGTACAAAAATTGTCTAGTAAAAAATTAAAAATCAATTTCAGCACCTAAAAGTGTATTTCAGTACTTAAACACTATTTTTAGTCAGCTAATTTAAACAGACTCAGCATTGTCCGTCTTCTAACAGTTCAAAATAAAGTTACGATGAGTTGATCACACAATTCAACAAAAAAAATTACTCGTACATCGAGATCGGTTAGCAAGCCGAGCAAAGTCCCTGTATCCATACCGCAACTTCTTATTAGGATGGTGCAAGTGTTGAATTCCCAAGCAACCATATATTAAAGCATCAAGAATTGCAATTATTGGAAAAAATACAGCACACATATTTTCCGAAATTGTCAAAGAGCTCGAACTTTGCTGAACCACAAAAACAAAAAAGTAACGAATTGAAAAACACATATTATTAATATCACAAACAAAGTTATTTAAAAAATGAATAAAGATTACCAGAGAATCCATTTTTATGTACTAGCTACACCAGATTAACTGAATTCTTAGCTCTATTTGTATAAGAAAAATAATTAATGTATAGGAGAGTTGATTTAATTAGTTTCATATTATCTTATTAGTACTATCAATTGATGTTAATCTGGTCACCAATCAACATCATGCAAAAGGTGAACGTTATAATTGTGTCTTTTTCCCTTCGCCGGAAAATTATATGGTACAAGTAGGTAAAAAAATTATTTTTATATAAATATATCATATATTGAGTACCCTTAATTTTATTTATATATTTAATTATTTAAATTTTGATACCCCTTAGTGAAAATCTTGGTTATTTAAATTTTGATACCCCTTAGTGAAAATCTTGGTTCCGCCACTTTCAAAAGTATCATTTGAATTTTGTAGTGCAAAACATATTATGAAAGTACGAAATGTGATTACTTGCTTTTGTAACAAATAACTTACGTATTTTTAGAACTTCATAAAATACAAAGACTTTCTTGTCTAATTATCCATGACCACATTCAAAAGGTCAATTATTGGTGTTTAATTTAAACAATGATTGGGCAATTCCACGTCATTGTTGTCCTGCATATTAAAATATACTGTACTCAACAATGAATTAGTCTCATATACTAATACATAGGCATCAAAAATATTAAGTTCAAAGAATAAACTTTACATAGATAACTGTCAAAATTAGTAGGCATAGAATATACACTTGTTATGCACATATACATGAAATATGCATGAAAAGCTGAGCGAAATTGAGAAATTGTTTGGAAACTTTACATAAATGACTGCGTAATCAGTATGCATAGAATATACACTTGTTATGCACATGATATTTGTGAAATATGCCTGCAAAGCTGCGCCAAGTCGAGAAATTCTTTGAGAGCTTTACATAAATAGCTGTCATAAGCAGTATGTATAGAATATACACTTGTTATGCGAATAATATACACTAAATTGTCATTATTCAGGTTGCGTAAATGTTCCAAATGTTTAGGTATTCAGCCCAAAGAACTGAACAAATTAAATAGGCGGCCAATTTTGGCCCATGTCGTTTAGTTTTTAACTATTTTTCAAAAACCATTTGCAAGTATAGTCATCCATTTTTAAGCCATCATGACTGAAGTTGAGTACCCATGATGTGAAGTTCAGGCGACCTAATTTCTTTTGTATGAAAATGAATCAAATCCAGACTAAAGAGAGCGCGACGGGTAGCACGGTACCAAATACGAGAATGGACATCAACTTGGAATAAGGTTAGATGGGTTGGACAGAACAAAAGTGTGAGCTTTGGCTTAATTTTAAACGAAAATCAAATATTTTTGGTTTGAAGTTGAGCAGAAAAGACGAAAAAAAAAGGAGAATTTTCAAAAATAGGCAGTCCACCACTCAAAATTACAAACAGGAGACCATATTTTTTTTCATGCATAGCACCCACCCCTAAAATTACAAATTTTAGCACTCCTTCATAAAAAACATCCTAGCTATCAAATTTTCCCCTCCCCAGCCACTAAGCCACCGGCAAACACCTTCCCCCGCAATTGGTGCCATTACTTTTTTGTATTTTACTGAATTTATGTTGTTTATTGCGTCTAAATCATTGCTTTGGACAAGTTTATACACACAAATCTCCCTCTAAAAATTAAATTATACATGAATATACATATATAAATATGTAGCAATGAGAGAAATACAAAAATATACATAAAAAAAGTAAAAAATCATATAAACATCCTTAATATACAGATTTATTCACTCGCATATACACACTTATACAAATTTATACAATTTTATACATTGTATAAATTTGTATAAAATTGTATAAACATGTATAAACTTGCGGCGACTGCTATCTCGGGAAAAGAGTGACAGCTCGGATAAGATTCGAAATATGGGCCATTTTTGGTAATTTTCGTCTTTTGCTTGTCTTTTAGTGTAATTATCCCAAAAAAAATGAAGATTTCAACTTCAAATCAACGGGAATGAAGTTAGCTTAACTTGGATGGAACTTCAACCAGGGGCGGACCTACATGGTGGAGATGGGTGCACCGGCACCCACTGGCGTCGGAAAAAAATCTGTGTATATATATGTATGTATGACAGAAAATGTGTATATATATTTAAAGGTACACCCAACAAAACAAAAGCTAATTGAGTTCACTGGTAAAGCAGATGTCTCCAAAGCTAGAGACTTGGGTTCAAATCCCAGCTCCTACAATTTCTTTTATACTCTTTTCTTCAATTTTATCTTGCGTCCCCACTGAGTTAAAATTCTGGGTCCGCCTCTAACTTCAACCCCAATGATTTAAAGATAAGCAAAATAGCCAGCATCTGCAAAGGCGCAAAAGAGTAGCTATTTATGCAATTTGCCCCCAAAGAACTCCACATGTGCATTGTGCTCGATCCAAATGTTCCACAATTTTTTATTCTCTAATATAAAACTAGAATTTAAAAAAGAACCAACTTCACGTGGAAAGATATAAAAACATGATGTATTTTTTATATACTAGAGCACCGACAGATTTTCTAGTTTCTATATAATGGATAACATGCAACTATTGTTTCTCAACTTTCTTCTTGTAATTTTTGCATAAGGTTGGCCATATTGATCATTTCAGCTGTACATATTGTATTGTCAATTTGTCATCCTCTATATGTACATACAATTAATTGTCATCTGATTCAAATTTCTTATCTAAGTGTTGATACAGCTAGCTTACACGAGGTAAATACACTTATAAGCTGTGTTCTCTTTATTTGAAAATCACTTGATATGCTAATATATGTCTTCATTGTCAATGTTTCTTCTTTTATCTTTCTTGCTAGAAAGACTAGTTCTTGAAAATTTGAGAATCATTGGCCATTATACAAGTTTTGGAGAACATGCAGGTTTCTAAAGAAGTTTGACACACGTCACAAATTCAAAATCTATCGCAAATAATTAGAAGCTTAGTAGGTGGAGAAGGTAATACGATATGCCCATTAGCCACAGAGCTTCAAATATGTTGATTGACCCTCAAAATTTTCTCGATTAATTATCAAAATAATATGCAGGTTCCTAGAGAAGTCTTTTAGAGTCTGTTTCGCCAAGCTTCTGGTGAGCCAGAAGTCCTTATTTTTTTCAAAAAGTGTATTTTTTTTTAAATTTTGGGGTGTTTGACCAAGTTTCTAGGGAAAAATAAGTGTTTTTGGCATCAGAAACTGTTTTTCTGCTGTGGGGAAGCTTCAAAATAAAGATATAGCAACTAAAAGAAAGCTAAATCGAGTCGGAATAGGATAAAGAACGCACGAAGGATTCCATTAACCGAAAATGACGGTAAGCCACTCCCGATGGGTGTAGTCTACCCTAAAATATATCAAGCTATTGTAGATCGTTGCGAAGAGTACAAGAATGCCGAGCTAGTTCGACTCAACATACGAGTCTATATGGGGGAGTCTAGGGCGGAAACAGCAGACTCAATAGCCGCTCTAGACGCCCTAAAGGGAAGTTTGGCGCTAGCTTCCTAAACAGGATTCTATATTTTCTATGAGGTAGAGGCCCGGCCGCGCAAAGCAAGAGGAAATAGGTATAGGCTGGATCAATAAAAGAAAGATAAGGAAAGTGTACAAGATTCCAATCGGGCTACCTCTGAAGGAAGGTGGCGGCGAGGAAGGGTATTTCGAATCTCGATCAAATAGCGTAGCACGGGACCGCGCCAAGCATAGCGAGTAGCTGAAAAAAGTAGCTTCTTGGAAAAATGAGAAGTTGCAGAAATGCTTCTAGAACTCATGGAATAAGGCAGAATTTCTAACAAAACTTAGTAACCTCCTTTTACTTTCTCAATAATAAAGCATTTGACTTTGTATTCGTTCGACAAGTATTTTTGATTATTTGGAACAAGTATACTCATTTCGAACTTCCATATTTAATCAAATTAATATTATTATATATCAATTTTCGTAATTTGGTAATTAACAAAAACACTTCTCTAAAATTAGGTCAAACACAAATTGTTTATCTCGCAAAATACTTCTTTGAAAAAGTACTTTTGATAGAAAAAAATACTTCTCAAAATAAATTGATTTTGACAGTCTGGCTAAACAGCCTCTTTTAACATGTTTGGAAATGGAGTTGTTGGTATCCTCTCTGAGGCAAGCAACAAGTGGGAAAGAAGGGCTCCTTTGACTCCTTCACACTGTGCTCGATTGATGCATAAAACAGGAGTGTCACGTATCATAGTGCAGCCATCCACAAAACGTATTTACCATGATGCTCTTTATGAGGAAGTTGGATGCCAGATTTCAGAGGACTTGTCCCAATGTGGTCTCATCTTGGGTGTCAAAAAGCCCAAGGTATAAATATTTTAATTAAATTTCTAATTGAATTCTTATTCAATCATCTAGTGCAGTGATGGATTCAATATTTTAAATTTAATAAGATCAATCTTGGTCAGGGACAGTGCCCAGTGTTACGTAAAGATTCGACAATACTTAGTAACTTAATTTGGCTTACATCATATATATATGTTAAGAAATCTCTATTTAATGGCAAGTGGTTGAGTAGCATCACAAACGCATAAACTTCAAATTTTGGATAGTACACCTCTAGCTTTGGCGATATTTCTTTTAACAAATTGGTAGCTGAAAAATATATAGTCCACTAACCTAGTTAATCCGGATTTTTAGCGGTAGGCACTAGGCACTATAAGGAAGAATCCAGATTCAGAAATTATAGTACTCCATTAATTTATGAAAATTTTAGTGAGTTTTCGCGGGGCGAATAAATCGTATTGAAAATATTATGAAAATTGAATATAAATGATTTTATGACTTGAATGCAGTTGGAAATGATTCTTCCTAATAGGGCATATGCCTTCTTCTCACACACTCACAAGGCACAAAAGGAGAATATGCCCTTGTTGGATAAGGTATGTCCCTCTTAATAATTTATTCTAGTTATGATCTTTCCCTTGAAAATTAATTAACGTTGTCATGAATACTTAGATCGTAGATGAAAGGGCAACTCTGTTCGACTACGAACTTATAGTTGGAGATCATGGTAAGAGGTTGCTTGCATTTGGAAATTTTGCTGGCAAAGCTGGAATGATTGATTTTCTACATGGATTAGGACAATGTAAGTCTTTTTAGTGTAGTTTGTTTGTAGCTTGATAATGATTAGTAGTACTTGATTTCATTGTCTTGTTGTAACACTTTGTGATTGCACAATATTTCAGGGTATCTTAATCTTGGATACTCAACTCCTTTTCTATCACTTGGCTTGTCTTACATGTACACTTCATTGGCTGCTGCTAAGGCTGCTGTAATTTCTGTTGGTGAAGAGATAGCCACCATAGGACTTCCCTCTCAAATCTGTCCTCTTGTATTTGTTTTCACTGCTTCTAGTATTTTGGCTCAAAATAGATGTTCTATCATATGCTTTAGCATTAAAGATTAAGTAGCCGTTTTACCATAAATACCAAAAAAAATTTAAAAAAGAATTTTTGAAGTTTAAAATTGTGTTTGGACATGTATTTACTTGAAAAACGTTGGCATTATATGATCAGTTTTTTCTGGACAAACATGTTTTTCAAAAGAAACATACATTATGTTCACTGTTTTCTTGATCCATTCTTTTCGCCAGTGCGCCCTTTCCAGAATTTATCATCATATATATACCTTTAGATAAATTTTGATATCTTTTATTGTGTCTCGGGGTGCACAAGAAATCTTTAAGCTTCTTCCTCATGCATTTGTGGATCCAAAACAACTTTCAGAACTACGTGAAAGGGTAAGATTGAGTATATACAACTTTGATTCTTTCATAAAAGCAGAGCTCAATTCATCAATCGTTAGTCACATAATTCAAAATTTATATATTGTTAATTTGGTTGCGGTAATTACAAGATAAAATATACTACTAGGCAATTGAAACTGTAATTACTGCTTGTAGACAACACTACTTCAAGTCTTCAAGCTAGTTAGATCATGACATGCTCTAGATTATATTGGGGTTATAAGTCAATATGCATAGTGTTATCTCTATGAACACAAATGCCCACATAATTGTTTAGTATTTTGAAAAGCGATTAATGTTTTACTAAGTACGTACTAGGAAGTGTGAAAACTTCTAATGTTATACTACCATCTAAACTTCAAAAAATTAATCAACTGTTTTATAGGAAATTCTGTGCAACACAAATCTATTTTCTTGTGTAGGATGGCATGGATCTTACTCAATCTATACAACCATCAAAGAGATTTTTTCAAGTATATGGTTGTGTAACGACCTGCCAAGACATGGTGGAGCATTTAAATCCTTTAGAATCATTTGATAAGGTACGTATATTTAGTTTTTAAAAGTCTGATTTCAATATTTATCTTTGTTTTTCAAAACTAATAGCATGTATACTTTCTTTCCTGATAATTCCCAAAATACACCACTTTACTGTTTTAAGGACCAGTTCTTTAAAATGGGTTCCTTTACTATGTTATGTGCGGAATTCAAACTGTAAGTAAATGAACACCCAATATTAGCATGGAAAAACCCCTTGAACTCGGGATCAAAAAACCACGACCTACTCTTCCAAGTAGGATTTCAACTTCACTATGTAAAAGACTCAAGACTCACTTAGTTACAAGACTACCTTCTTACTAACCTAGGACTAACTCTAATCCTTTGGTGACCTCTTTTCACGATCAGTGAAGCTTTGTCAAGTACACGACTTGAACCAGAAAGATACAACTCGATAGCACCTATTACAGTTGAACTAAAACTGAACTTTTACAAGACTCAATCTAAGGAACAGGTTCTTACTTAGTTCCCTGTAGCTTACTGATTACACAAATAAGATAATGACTCTTTTTAATGCTTTGCTCGATTCTCTCTGTATTTGTGCGTCGTTCAATAGTTGATTTGCTCCTCGTTTTATAGCTTCAGCAACCAAGAAGTCTTGAGCAAGTAGAACTCCAAAGCTCCCAAGAGTTTGAGTCCTAATTGAACTCTTCACTTTAAGCATCCGGATCTTTTAGCCTTTATCCATTGTTTATGCAATCTTTTCATATCACGTTTAGACCTACATAATTATCAGGATAAACATTAGTCTAAGGATATTTAATAATATCTCAGCTTAAATGATTTTGCATGAATTATCTATTTAGCTGCAGTGATTTAAAGCAACAGGTCCTTTGAATCCGTTCCTTAATCATCAGTCAAAACTCCAAGCTTATCCAAGACATTTCCTATCATCATTAAAATATGCATTCGATCGGTACAGATTATCTATTGTTGAAAATGAAAGCATCCATATGTTCTAGTCCTGAAATGTAAAAATTCTTTCAGGCTGATTACTATGCACATCCAGAACAATACAGACCTGTTTTCCATGAGAAAATAGCCCCTTATGCATCTGTTATAGGTAATCTTTAAAAATGTTAATACTAAAATAGAAGAAAAGGTCTGCTTATAAAAGTTATGATTTTGACATTCTTATATAAGCAACTATATATCAACTATGGTTTTGATAGCTCTGACATTCTTATGTGAAACTGCATGATCTATAATTTTCTCTCTTCTTTTTTTTCCCAGTAAATTGCATGTACTGGGAGAAAAGGTTTCCAAGATTGTTGACTACTAAGCAGATCAAAGACCTTACAAGAAATGGATGCCGACTTGTTGGGATATGTGACATAACTTGTGATGTGGGAGGCTCGATATCGAGTTCATCAACCAAACCACATCAATAGATTCACCTTTTTTCAGGTACTTTGTTATGACAATTCTTTTCATAGGACGAGGTCGAATTTGTCCTTGAAATATTGGAAATTGAAAATTGTTAAACTCTCGTTCTAATATACCCTTGTCGTTAGGAAAAAGTTTTATTTATATATGATCTTGCCTCCTAATATAGCTCCAACCTTAGGGTAGTTTTGTACCATAGTTAAAAGTTGATGCCCACTGTCCACCAATTCCGTCCATATATTCATCCCTAAAACGCGTTTTTCTAGTAGTGTAAGTACTTCTTTTCATGGTCATAGTAACTTTTTAAACCATTATCCATGGATCTAGGTATGACCCTTTGAATGTATCGTATCACTATGACATGAAGGCAAAGGTGTAGTATGTTCAGCTATTGATATTCTTCCCACTGAATTTGCCAAAGAGGTATATAATCTCAACATTGAGACTACCTAAATTACAGTTATCTACTTGTGCACATATACATTTACTATGAGTTTATGATATTTGTGGCTACTAATTCTATTCTTTCATGTTATTAACAGGCATCTCAACATTTCGGAGATATATTAGCGCAATTTGTTGGAAACTTAGCTTCCTTTAGAAATCTTGAGGAATTACCTGCACACTTAAAAAGAGCTTGCACAGCCCATGGCGGATGTCTTACAAAGTCTTATGAATACATTCCTCTATTGCGGAAAGCTAATTACGAGTAATTTTTCTGTACCATCTTATCTTCAAGATTATTTGTAATTATCTTTTAAGTGATCTGATAGTGTAAAAGTTTCTTTAAACAGTTGGAGTATATAAGTTGAACTCTAATATATTGTTGATTTATGTTATTGATATCCTTGCAATTTAACTTGATCAAAGAAGAAGGAAGAGAAAAGGTTCAAAGATCATATGCACAAGCAAGATCCATAAAGGAGAAGAGGATAAAGTGCAGATGCCCACGTCCAATTCTACTTGGCCTATTCCTTTCAAACTCAGGAATATGATCAAATAAAAGAATCATCATTTCCTTGCTTGTTTTTTGTCTACCTTGAATAGGTTGTGTTTAAATTTACTTTTTTGTATTAATCCTTTGGTAAGTAATTTACATTTGTTACGAATATTGAATGAGTAAAATACTCAAAAGGTCACTCAACTTTGAGAAATGTGTGACCAAAGTCACTTTACTTTAAATTGTACAAATAAAGTCACTCAACTTAAGGTAATTCTCGCTAAAAGTCATTGTAACCGGATTTTGCACAGTCATCTCACCGGAAATCTGATATGACATTTTCATTTTTAATTATATATACATGTGGCATATTTTATTTTATTTTCTATGTAGGATTTTATAATAAGTTAATTAACCCAACTCTTGATCCATAACCCATTTCTCCTACCCATTTTTTCGGATCCGGCTCCTTTTCAAAATGGATGGTCTAGATTTAATGAAGTAAAACTAAGTGTTTAACCATGCTTAGAAAAATATATCTTCTCATTTTAAATTCAAAGCATCTAACATATCTTATAATTTAGCAACAAATTTCATCCCTCCTAAATTATTTTTCGATCGCCAAAATTTTCAGACATTTATCTTTTTTTTTTTAATAAGACTTTGTTTTTGCTAATCCATTCTCAAACATATAGCAGAAAATCAAAGATAATATCTAATATTCTGCTCATAGTTATCCACATTTTATGTTGGAAAGAAACTTTCCAACCAATTTGTACTACTTATAGGAATCACATAGGTCTTAAGTGCTTCTATATCTAAAAATAAGAGGAATTTGTTTAACTATTGATGTAATTTTTATTTAAAATAGTTTTAAATTTTTTGAGTGCACGTTCTCGAACAATAGCAAAAAATTACTCCAATTAAAGAATTAAAATAAAATAAAAGGTTAAGCTTGAGATGATCGAAATTTAGGTTTGGAAGGGGGGGGGTGAAATTTTGCTGCTAAATTATATGATTGTTTAAGATAATTTGAATTTGAAATGGAAAGATATTTTGCCCAAACCATAGTTAAATACCTTTATTTACCCTATTAAATCTAGAACATTGGTTTTAAGGAGGGCCAAGTGTCATTCATCCAAATAAGAACTTGGCGAAATGGAGACACTAGGTAATGGAGAGGAGCCCAATCCCATTTTTTCTATCCACTTATTATATCTATTATATAAAATATATATTTAACTAATAGATTTGCAAAAAATAATGAAACTAACCGGAGCTATTAAAGAGTTAAGTATTTGAAAGAGTAGTAAAACTAATACTTCCACAATATCCGTAGCAGTTTAGCTAGGATACAATATTATATTATTGTGATAAGTTAAAAGAACACTTTCCAATTCCTTAGAAAAAAATCAGCTTATTATAAAATCCTACATGGTAAATAAAGTGTTCCACATGTATATATAATTAAAAATAAAAATGTCATGTCAGATTTTCAGTTAGATGACTGTGCAAAATTCGGTTACAATGACTTTTGGTGAGAATTACCTTAAGTTGAGTGACTTTGTTAGTACAATTCAAAGCAAAATGACTTTGGTCACACATTTCTCAAAGTTGAGTGTCCTTTTAAGTATTTTACTCAATCTTGAATGCATTCACATTCACTTAATATATGTAGTTTTTTTTTATACTGTATGTTCTGTTTGTTTCAATTGATTCTTTGTTTTAGATGTTCCATGTACTCTCGAGTAGGGGTGAACATAGGTCGGGTTGGTCCGGTTTTTTAATTTATCAAACCAAACCAATTATGTCGGATTTTTAAATCAATAAACCAAATCAAACCAAATAAAGTCGGTTTTTCTATCTCGGTTTTTCTCGGTTTTTTTCGGTTTTTTCGGGTTATACTGTTTTTTTCGGTTTTTTATTGGTAAGCAACAATTTCATGGTGCTTTTTCAAGCAAAGAATACAATAAAAAAAATTAGTTGTAAAAAATATTAACATAACAAAAATTAAGATAGTATATGTGACATATTCTAATTGTACACATAGATTTTATAAAACATAAACTATCTAAATAATAATATATATTGATTATACTATAGGTATACAATACATAATTATACTCGGTGTCCTTTATGGTATTTGAAATATTTTTTTAGGATGACTTGTGGATTGTTGACTAGGATATCTATTTTTAGCGAGATAGTAGAAGATGATTTTAAAGATAGGAATATCTAATACACATCGATTTAGGAGATTATTCAAGATTATGAAAGTAGTATTTTTAAAAATAAACTACAGAAATATAGTATTAAATTCTCAAAAATTGTATTACTGAGAATATTTTAAAGTGTTGGGTACATAATAAATAGAATTACTTTGGAGATGGTGTTTTATGTTAATTTCACTATTTTTTATATATAAAAAAATTTAAAATAATATATATGTAATGTCGGTTTGGTTTGGTGTCGGTTCGGGTTTTTTTTTGTTAACATCAAACCAAACCTAATATGTCGGTTTTTTTTCTTCCAACACCAAACCAAATCAAACCAAACCACTAGTCGGGTTTTTTTTCGGTTTGGTTTGGTTTATCGGTTTGGTGCGGTTCGCCGGTTTGGTTTGTACACCCCTACTCTCGAGTATTAGATTCTGCAAACTAGTAGTGGTGTTATATATAGTACATAACTAATAAGTATAGATTTTTAAGAACGGATAGTAATGCAGAGATTAGTATGTCGGGAATGCATATTTTAAGCCTTAAGGTCATATTTGTATTTGGATACCTTTATCTTCGTACTGATAATACACATATTATATTAATTACACATTTTGATAGTCGAGCTAGAACTCGTCGAAAATGTGATTTATTTATTTTATTTCCTTTGTAGAACTAAAATAACATTCTAAAGTGATTATTTGAAATTGAACAGTTTTAACTCTTCACAAGACAGTCTTTTAAAATATCATAGGATTGTTTTATCTTATGCTATGTTGTGCAATATTGCTGTCAAAAAAAAAAAAACTAGTACTGTATCAATTAAGCACAAACGAGGTACTTTCAAAAGATTGAAGCAATTCATTAATACATCACCGTCATGTACAAAAAATATTTGTGAAAGGGATATCTTTAGACATACATCAACACAAAATAATCCTAATTGACGCTGAATTTTTCCTTTATTAAAATATGTAACAACCAATAGAAAAGGTCAAAGAAGCAGTGTATTGTATTAAAATATCGTTGCAGAAGCGAAAAAATGTTTTTTTTTTTATCGTTGCAGAAGCGGAAAAATGTTTTTTTTTTTTTAAAGGACATATTCCCTTCTATATAATTTTATGCGAAACTCTTTCATCATTTTATCTTTTTTAAACTAGTGACAATTATTTAAAACTATTTTTGTCTTTAAGCTTTTTATATTTACACTTAACACATGCTCTTTATAATAGTAGTAATTTAATCTAAAGTGAAATTGGAGAGGAGTAATTTAATCTAAAATTTTGTGGACCATATTCCCCATGTTCGAACTCCAAAGGGATTTGTGGGCTTAGGCAGTCATCGAGGACGATGCCTAGATCGAGTAGGGGAGAATGTTGTGCGGCACCCTTTTGATGCTTTGCGCGTGCAGTGTTTTTGTACCATAGGTGGGCCAGGCGAATGTCATCCGTTCGGCCGAGTGTCGGCCGTGCGCTGAACGAGTGTCGGTCGTGCGTTGCACGAGGGTCAGTCGTGCGTTGGACGATTGTCAGCCGTGTGCTTGAGGGAAGCATTGGCCATGCGCTAGACGAGTGCTAGGCATGTGCTAGATGAGAGCCAGCAATGTGCTGGGCGCAGGCTG
Source organism: Petunia x hybrida (assembly GCA_037355625.1). Lineage (NCBI taxonomy): Eukaryota > Viridiplantae > Streptophyta > Magnoliopsida > Solanales > Solanaceae > Petunia > Petunia x hybrida. Next base: position 2,016,999 of record JBBBVM010000048.1, read on the forward strand.
AGTGTCAGCCGAGCTAGCTGTGTGCGGGCGCGAGTGTCAGTGCCGCATGTTTTAGAGTTATAATGGGAATCTTGAAATATAAGGTGAGGGCCTTATTCCTAAGATGCTATAGAGTGTGCATACCAAGTTTGGTGTATTCGGAGCTTGTTTGCCAATGGGCTTGACTTAGCCAAGAAGCAGTGGCATTGTGGTAATTATTCTGATCTTTCGAAGGCTATATCTCTTTCCACGAGTATGGAAATGAGATGAAACTTTATGGAGGTGTGAAGAAAGTCAAGAGGAATCTCTAGGAACAAACGATACCTCATTTGAAGGTCGGCATTGAAAGTTAAGCCCTTGTATGATTTTCAGAACAAAGGATGTCAAGTGCAGAGACATGGATTTATCTTTTTAAGACATATATAAGGGGGCAGACATGGTGACAGCCTACCAGCCCTCCCCGTGTACTTTGTTGAGAAGTCGCACCAAGTGAGCTACCTTGAGGAAGGACCTCAAGGGCCTGCTTGGACATCTCAGAGGAGTTTTCCAGGTATCCATACGAGTCATGCGACTCTATGGATGGCGTGTGGCCAGAGGGTCAACATTGGGCGCACAACGGGCGGCAGAGGCTTAAAGGGAGGAAAGACTAAGCCTCGCGGGCTGTCTTCGGATATGATAAAGACCTCTGTGCAGATTGAATACCCGAGAAGCTATCAAGAGCCTCGTGTATTTACTTGCGAGCATGGCAAGGGTTCAACCATGCGAGGAATGGCTCGTTGTCCTAGACGTGCAGACGTGGGGCGATGCTGGACTACTTAAGAGGCAGGCATGATGCAAGGGCTACGCTTAGCAATATCAGGATACATTGGAGGTATCTTTGGAGACGCACATGACAAGGCCCAAGGGCTTAAGAGTTGTCCTACTCGGGCGAAGCATAGCCAAGTGTCAGGACACAAGGCGAGGGCCAAGCTTGAGGATTGCACGGCGCTCGCAGGAGCGATGCTTAGTGCTAGGCGAGGGACGGACAAGTCCTAAGCCAACCCCGGATGTGCGCACACTAAAGTTTCCGCATATGAGATACGCACGAAGGAGGACCTTCGGGCAGCATAGTTAAAGCTAGGCCACAGAGGCGAGCTTCCTAAAAACTGGGACAAGGAGCAGGCTGGCTCGCAGTCACGTAGGACTACGAGCGTCGCACGGGCCAATTGTGTGTCGCTGTCATTGGGAAGGTGCGACCCGTGACATATTACATATGCATTAAAATCCTCAAACCTTCTACACTGGTGACTTGCACTAATCTACTAAATTCATCCATACTCTCATATCTATGGTCAAGTTCTCGGTGATCTGAAGCTGTGTCATGTTCTGCCTAACCTCGCTCAAATTATTCATCGGTCTACCTCTACTGGCCTCTCCATAGAACTGAACTAAAATTATTTAATAATTCAGTTTTACCAAATACTGAACAATCCCTCGCTACCTAATAAATGCACATAAACTTGATCACAGTCAAGATCTGATTTTGATTATAAGAAAGAGAAACAATTTTGCCTTTGTATTATATGAATTGCTCAATATTAACTTTTTTTAATCTTTTTAGGTGGAATAGGTTGACAACTACTCAAACTTGGCACGGAAAATTACTTAGCTCCCTCAACCCATTCGTGTACCTACTGACTACCTGAATTAAAAGCTAGATTGTATCTATTAGATACTTAGTTGACAATTTTTCACAAAAACTTGGTGCATGAGTCTCAACTGCAATGACATGGAAAATATAACAAATTAGAGACCAATCACGTGGAAATTAAACATAAAAGATATCTTTTTTTTTGGTAAGTACGACATATTATAAATAAAGTAGAGTTAAGTTGGATTACATAAGGAGACCATACTACTGTTAAGAGTTTCCGTATGGTCTGAAGTACTAGCATAATTAGAAACAGCAGTGGATGTTAATCCATAAGCACAACCTAATTTAGCTAAATGATTAAAATTAGCTTCCGATATGGTAGTAGCAAAAGTTTTTCCCCCTAGATCATCCATGTACGCTTGATGCACAAAATTTGGGGGCATGGCATAGTGATAAAAAGTAGCTTCATTGGACTGTCCAGGAGCTCCTTTGGCTAGAAGATGAGCCACTCTATTACCCTGTCGGAGATTATGCTGGATCATTGGCATCTGCAATTGGAGCATCATTAACCTGCATTTTTGAACAACGGGTTCATAAGATGGGTGAGAGTGTTGTAATAATTTAATCACATCTGTAGAGTCATATTCTACTACTATAGGAACAAGATTTTGATCAATAACTAGGGTAAGACCATAGTATAAGGCTAAGATTTCTACATGGGTTGCATTTAAGGCATTGACCTTCTTATGAAACCCTAAAACCCAATGACCTCTACTGTCTCTAAAAACTCCCCCAATGCTGGCCGTTTTGGTAATCTGATTAAAGGCTCCATCTATATTGAGTTTAAAGGTTTTCTCTTCCGGGGGTTTCCAACCTATGAGGACTTTTCTAACTTCATTTTTCCTAACATCTCTAGAGGTTAAGAACAGAAATTCTATTAAGCGAGAATTGACCATTTGATGGGAGATTTGCCTTGAATGGTTGTTGACATTATTAAAGTTTCGATTTAGCCAAAGATTCCATAATGCAAAGGGAAAATATTCTAACCAGTTAGAATATTTAGTAACCGTGTTGAAAGAAAGATGTCTCAAAGTATCCATCCAAGTAGTAGACTCATTAATAATAAAAATATAAGGAGTAGTAGTCCAAAAAGATTGAGCGATGGGACATTGGATAAAAATGTGAAACATGGTTTCACTTATATTTTTACAAATAGGACAGTTACCATCAATATTAATTCCAATTTTGTTAAGATAAAATCGAGTAGGGAGACGGTTATGATAACACTGCCACAAGAAGAATTTTATTTTGTTGATGGTCTTTAGGTCTCATATCCAGTTGAAGTCTTCTCTGATGGTAGGGTTCTTTTCTATCAAGTCGTAAGTCGAGCTTAGCTTAAATATACCATTATTAGTAGCATTCCAAACCGGATAGTCTCTATTGTCCTTAATGGAGGAGGAAAGGGTCATCTCGATTTGGAGCTTTGTTTCAAACGGAATCTCAAAAGATAACTTTGAGTAAGCCCAATTACTATGTTGGATGAGAGAGGCAACCGATGCACGTGACTCTTGATAAGTAAGGGGACCAATAAATTGACTCCTGAGGGTTTTTTTATTAGGGAGCCAACTCTGGTACCAGAGGGAAGTATGACAACCATTACCAATGATCCAGAAAGGATTATTATTGCAGAATTCCAGGCTCCTAGAGATTTTCTTCCATTTCTAAGAGTAGTAGCCCAGAGGGAGGAGTGATTTGTAATAAATCTCCAAGTTAAGGAATAGATAATAGCATGATTCTTGGTTTTAGCTCGAACAATAGAAAGGCCTCCCTGGTTTTTTGGTTTAGACACCGTTTTCCATGATAGCAGATGAAGTTTCCTATTATGACTAGTAGAACCCCAGAGGAAGTCTCTCTGAATTTTGTCCACTCGATCAAGAGTCTTGGCAGGTAACATATGGTACTGTATAATATGATTGGGAATAGTATTCAGAGTTGATTTAATGAGAGTGGTCCTACCAGCCAGGGTGAGAAAGTTTAGCTTCCAGTTTGCAAGTTTTGATTGTAAATTATCTATAAGGAATTGATAATCCGTATGCCTAGGAGAGCGATTGAAAATGCGGAAGCCAAGGTATTTTCCAAATGATCTCTTAATATTGATGTTAAGAAGGGATCCTAGAAGGCTTGCTAGTGAAGGAGTTGTATTTTTTGAAAAAAGAATTCTAGATTTGGCGTTGTTAACTTTTTCTCCTGAGAGGTCGCAAAATAAATCCAACGTTGATTTAATAGCCAGGGCAGATTTTTCATTTGCTTTGGCCATAAAAGTGAGATCATCCGCAAAAAGAAGATGGGAGATTTCAGGTCCTTTAGGGGATAATTTAATAGGATTCCAAAGGGCCAGGTCGACATTATGGTTTATGTAAATAGAAAGAAGTTCTAGGCATAAGATAAAGATATAAGGAGACATAGGGTCACCCTGCCTTATGCCTCGAGAAGGATTAAAAAAAGAGGTTTTTTCACCATTTACCAAAATTGAGATAGAGAAAGATGTGATACATGATAAAATTAGTCTTGTAATATTGGGGGGAAATTTGAAAGAGTAGCATTTTGCGAATAAAGGACCACTCAATTCTATCAAAAGCCTTTTCTAAGTCAATTTTGATGAGCATTTCACCTTTTGAGCCTTTCATTTTAGAAAATTTACTAAAGATTTCCTGAATGATAATAGCATTATCTGAAGCCCTTCTATTTTTGAGAAAACTAGTTTGACATGGACTGATAAGGATATTTAAGAAAGGTTTTATTCTATTAGCTATTATTTTGGTAATAATTTTGTAAATTGTATTACATAGGCCAATTGGTCGAAAGTTCTTTAAATGAACAGCATTTTTGAATTTTGGAATTAAACATAAGTAGGTTGTATTGGCAAAGTCCGGTATACTAGAGGATGAGAAAACTTGGTGATAAAAAGAGGTAACAGGTTCCTCCAGGATATTCCAATACTTTTGAAAGAGAAAATGATGAAGACCATCCGGTCCAGGGGCTTTGAATGGTTTAAAAGAGAAAACAGCTTGTTTAATTTCAAAATTTTGAAGAGGTTTATCAAGACAAGAAAGGTCTGTCCTTGAGTACCAACTATGATTATGAGATTCTGGAGTACAAGTACTAGACTCATGATTTGTAGAGTAAATAAGACTGAAGTATCCTAATACATGTCTTAAAATAGCTTGATGATCAAAGATAAGATTACCACCATCATCCTGAAAGTGAGTGATAGAGTTCCTTCTTCTCCTATTAAGGGTAGAGACTTGGAAAATTTTTGTATTAGCATCTCCTGAGTTCAACCAGTTTATCCTAGATTTAAGCCTCCAAAATTCCTCCTCGTTCCTTAGAATAATGTTAAGATCACCTATTAATCTAGCTTCTAGGTTCCTCAAGAAGATGCTAGTGGGATAATTAACAGAAGATTGAATACCGTTTAGTCTAGCAAGAATTCTTCTTTTCTCTTTAAAAATATTGCCAAAAACAGTTTTGTTCCAAGATAGAAGCTGCTCTTCAAAGAGCTTAGAAGCATCTTGAAAATTTCTATCCTTCCAGACCATTCTAGTTATCTCTTTAAAATCAGGATGAGACATCCATATAGTTTCTAATCTAAAGGGCTTATTATTACTAGCAGGAGTTCTTTTATTAAGGCTAATAAGAACAGGGTGATGATTGGAGTAAGTCTTAGGCAGATGAATTATGGAGGCATCAGTAAAACGAGTGACCCATTCATCATTGGCTAAGCATCTATCCAACCTTTCCAAAATGAGACTAGAGCTAGTTTTACTATGATTTGACCAGGTGAACCTTGGACCCTTAAAACCCAACTTGCAGTAATTAATACAATTCCAAAAAGTATTAGCATTCTTATAATTCATAGGATTACCACCATACTTATCAGATTGTTTAAGAATTTGATTAAAATCTCCACTCACAAGCCATGGACCCTTATAATTATCGTATATAGTAGCTAGATTTTTCCAAAGCAAGTTACGGTTAGAACTACTAGTGCTAGCATAAACATAAAAGATATCTATTCTCTTAGTTTGGTAGTAAAATATTTTTAACTTAAAAAATATAAATAAAAAAAAATAAGTAGTGTTTAATAGTCTTCTTCCATATCTGACACCTAAAATCAGTTCTCTCTCTTTACACCCAAAAAAACCACCGTCTACGGTGGCACCACCAAGTATTGTTCTTATTTCATAATTTTGATTCATCTTCCAATTTTTCGGACTCAATTATAGCTCCTTCTTGGTGATTTCTTGGATAGTCTCAAGTAAAATTACTCACTTTAAAATTAAATTTCTCTCGATTTCTGTTTCGTCCAGAATCGATTTCGAAGCCTAATTCCTATTCAAGTGTAGTGTTGAGAGAAACCTGCTAGGAGATTTCTAAAAGATAGTTGAGGAAAACAATCTTAATCTGCAAATCCAGTGGGAAAATGGCTTTAATGGTGAATCAAATTTAATAACGAAAATATTAAACAGTTAGGTGAATATAAATGAAATTGTTGGGTTTGTTTATGATTTGGGAAAGAAGAAGATCAGTGGGGGAGGGGAGAGGGGGTAGTGGGTGGCGACGGCGGTCAAGATCTCTTGGAAAATATTTAGAGAAGGAAAATCACTTTTCATGGCATGTCAGCATTTTGTGCTCAAATAACATAAATTCGAATGGGTTTAGATAGTCAACTGGTAAAGAGAAGGGGTGAGGGAGCTAAGTGACTTTTCGTGCCAAATTTGAGTAGTTGTCAACCTATTCCGCCATCTTTTTATTCATTTATACATTGTTGTTTGCAAATAGTTTCGTATTTGATAATTCCATTAGCGGAGCTCCAACGAATGCACTTGGTGTCCAAAGCTAACATTTAAAAATCATTTAAAATTACCTCATGAAATAGAGTTCCGCTAAAACTCAAGGGGAAAAAAATGAGACTCTTCCAGAACAAAGGATGTAATAGAATACACTAATATTAAAACAAAAATCTAATCGATGATAAATATTATTCAAATTTGGAATAGGTAATATACATATGTGATAATTTTTAATGGTATAAATCATAGTATTATATTTTTAACGGATCATTTGGTTTGCGAGACTTAAAAATAGGATATTTCTCAAATTCGGGATTATAGTTATTGCGGGATTAATAATCCCACCCCTTATCATTATATCATCATATCATACTATTCTAAAAGAGCCAATTCCTATAGCAAAAAGTAAACGAAGCTTTTTTTATATATTCCTTTGTACAAGGAAGTCAATACAGAATTAAATTTCTACTCCTATATTTTATACAAATTATAAAAAATTCTTAATATAGATAATAAAAATGCCATTTTTTAATTAGGATTGTGATGTCTTTTCACATCTTCAGGTTCACTTCGTACATGTATTTGGTTCTGGAGAGATATAATGGATGACTATGTCATTCATTACTTAAGAACCACTGTCTTTTTTTTTGGAAAGCTAAAATATTTATCTTTGATGGTATTTGATCTTTCATAAAATACAACATCAAACTATCAACATCTCATCCGCAGGCATCCTGTTTCATTTTGTAATCGGCTTAAAATTTGCACAAATACAAATGAGTTAAGCGGTATGTCTTTCGAACAAAATTTTGTTTGACTATAATTTTGCTATTGTGAATTTTGAAACTTCTTTTCGTGTTCTTTTGGTCTACTTTATATATATGTACTAGTGTTTTAGAGTAAGTTCATTAATATTTAGGAATACTGCAAGCGGAATAGTTGCAATATTTAACACGGATCTTCATACATTTATCATTGTATTTTTTTAAATAATTTACAACTTTGATGAAACTCTAATCCTGGGTATATTTTAGCCGTTCAAAAATCACTGTGACACCATTATTTTCATTTCCGCAAAGAACGAAATAAAGATTGTTATTAAGACGAAATAGAATAGTGACCTCCTCATGTTTTTTTGATAATTTCATGAAATTTAAGATATCAATTGTGCAACTCAAGCACAAATTTTTTTAAACAATAATTATATAATTTTTTTTAATATATATTACATTCATTATTAAGGACACACGCGCGTTGCGCGCCTCCAAAACTAGTATGGGATAAGGACAATCCCAAATTCTATCCCGAAATTGTAATTCTTATCCCGGTAACCAAACGACCTCTTAGCTATAGACTAAAAAAAAAAAATATCTAACAAGTTGCGAGTCAAATCCTATAAAAATATCACTTCATTGACCCCATCTCTTCTCTACTCATCTCCACATAAATTAGGGTTTCAAAAAACCCTTTTCCCTTTCCGCCGCCGCCACTCCTTTTTCCCCAAATCTCAGCCCTTTCAATGGCGGAAGAACCACAGTACGCCGCCGAACCCGGCAGTAACAACAAGAGAAAGTACGAATCGGATCAAACGACACCGTCTCCAGGTCCACGCAGACCTACTGGATTTTCAGCACCGATTTCAAATTTATCTCCGCCTGAAGGCACCGCGCCGCCGTCGTCGTATAATAATGTGCCGCCGCCTATGGATGATTTTCAATTAGCTAAACAAAAAGCTCAGGAAATTGCTGCTAGGTTATTGAATAGTGCTGAAGCTAAAAAGCCTAGGGTTGATAATAACGGTTCCGGTGTTGGTGCTGGTAGTGGATTCGACTTGTATGAACGTAAGCGTTATGCGCTTTGTTACTTTTTTCTCGAGCGTTTGATGAGTTTAGTATATTGATTATGTGTTATGAGTTATGATTTATGATAAGTTTTGCTTTTACTAGTCGCGTAGATGTGATTGTCGATATTTAATATTTAGTATTGCTTAAAAGTTATTGAATAGTGTGCTGAAGCTGAGAAACCTAGGGTTGATAATAAATGTTCTGGTGTTGGTGTTGGTAGTGGATTCGACTCGTATGAACGTAGGCGATATGAACTTTACTGTTATAAACTGCGATTTGTTACTTCATATGTTAGTAGTTGTTTAGTTTATAGTGATATAACAAGTCACTTACACGTGATTGTCGATTTTTAGTGTTACACAAAATGTTTCTCTAAAACAAGAGTAGCTATCGTGATAAACGTGTGTGCCTATTTGGATGTTATTGGATTTGTGTTTCTGTAGGTCTCGTATGTCTATTTAGGCCCCGAGCCTTCGGTCTAGTGGTAAGAGCACAACACTTGATGTGTAGGTTAGGCGCCGTCGCAAGTTTAAACCATGCCATAGGGACGGGCCTACTTTGATGTTATTGGATTTGTCTCTGTGTAGTTTTTGTGTGTCTATTTAGCCCGGAGCCGTTGGTCTAGTGGTAAGAGCTCACCACATGATGTGTGGGTTAGTCGCATGTGACAAGTTCGAACCATCCCATAAGGACGGGCCTATTATCCACCAAGTCTCAAACCTTTCGCAACTAACCCTTGGGGATTTCATGGTTAGGTAAAAAGCAAGACAGAATGAGTTGAACTCTTTGTACAAATAGGACAACTATTGCTTTCACTTGGCACTTAGACATGATTGTCAATAGTTAATACTAGAATTTTTCTTTGAAACACAATCATTTTTTTGTGAAAAAATATCTACTAATGCTTGTTTAGTGTTTATATGTTGGTACTGGTGGCGAGATTAGTTGGTAAGGTAGTAGGGGTTTGGCTTTTGCCGTTATTGATCATCATTCAGAGAGTGTGTCAGATGTATGTTGATTATTATTTAAGTTCTATAGATGCATGTTAAAGGTATGCATATTTCACTGGTTTTCATGTTCACAAGTTCTTGTTCAATGTTCTCTTTTCATAAAGACGATTCTTTCTTTTCTTATCTATTTTGATATAGAGTTATTAGAGCTAGTAGAGTTGTGAGATGTTTTTTTTCGTGAATGCAGACAAGCCTATTGCTACTCCTCCGGTGACAAGTTCATATGGTTATCCGGGGCAAAGCAAGAAGATTGAAATTCCAAATGGCAGAGTTGGTGTAATTATAGGCAAAGGTGGGGAGACTATCAAGTATCTTCAACTCCAATCTGGAGCCAAGATTCAGGTTACTAGAGACAGTGATGCTGATCCTAATTCTCCAAATAGAGCAGTTGAACTCATGGGTACTCCAGATCAAATTGCAAAGGCTGAGCAGTTAATTACTGAAGTTCTTTCTGAGGTACTAATCTTTGTCTTACAATACCTGATAGAGTGTCTCGACCCCTGTAATACCTTCATTTGTGAATGATATCTATTTTGCTCTATCATTATTTCTGACGTCTTCACTGTGTAACTAATGCATTATGTATTTGAAATAGGCTGATGCAGGTGGTTCTGGTCTTGTTTCCCGGAGGTTACCTGGACAGCAATCGGGAGCAGAACAATTTTCGATGAAAGTACCAAACAACAAGGTGAGTTTAGTAGTTTGTCGATCTTGCGGGGCAGCATTCTACTATTTCTCTCATGTCTATTGCTCTGTGTTTTAGGTTGGCCTTGTAATTGGTAAAGGAGGTGAAACCATAAAAAATATGCAAGCAAGAACTGGTGCTCGTATTCAGGTAACTCCAAATAGCTTTTCTGAAATTATTTTGCGCGTTGGGGCGGCATCTTTCATTCCGTTTTATGAAACTTCAGTTCTTTTCATTGTGAACATTTATTTGTCTTTAGTTCATCTTTCGTACCTTTCCTACCTACAGGTGATTCCCTTGCACTTGCCTCCAGGTGATACATCAACTGAGAGGACTGTACAAATTGATGGGTCAAGTGAACAGATCGAGGCTGCAAAGCAGCTGGTTTATGAAGTGATTAGTGAGGTATGGGTAATTGGATTAATGTTCCTCAGTCCCATTCTTTCTTGCAGATATGAACTTTTGCCTAGATCACTTTCTTACACATAATCTCCATCACATTTTAGAAGTTGTATGTTTGTATATTATGACGTGGATCTGTAGTTTGTTCCTGTGCATGTGGATTTTGTTTGTGGAGGGCTCTGCACCTTATCTCTCTAGCCTTCTAAGAGCTGCTCTTGCAATTCTCTTGAGTATTGGTTCTGAGTGTTCTAAATTTCCTCTCTTAACAACCTGAAGAGGTAATAATTCTAAACAGTGATGGAATTTGCTGACACATCAAAATTACGTTCGTCTGTTTTTAGAGCATCATTATTGACCAATTTAGTGATCTTAAATCCAACTTTATCAGGATTGTCATTATTTATATCCAAATGTGTCATGTATCTATATTACTGTCAATTATATATGTATATTGGCCCCTTGTCTCGCTGGAAAGTCGTAGTGTTTGCAGATATTGTTTTGCCAGTCCTCTTTTTTGGTCTACAGCTTCAGTTAATGGGCATTGTAGTTCGTTCCAATGATCCCTGGACAAAGGAGATTCGCTCTTGCTGTGCTTCATTTTTGGAAGGAAGTACTCTTATCCTATTAGACATATGCTTTCTAGTTGCAAATAGGTCCTTAATAGTTAGTTACTCCACTCTAAAGTATAACTCCATCACATTATGGATGAATAATTTGTTATCGACAGAATATATCTGTAGTGTGACAGGGCACCTTCTTGTGCACACATTTTTTCCATCAGTTTCGTTTTTTTAGTTAAAATGTTGCTGGAGCAAGAGATGGGTATCTACGCGAAGGCAATATCAGGTTTAAGATGGCTTATAAAAATTTAGACATGCCTCAGTATCTGTTGGTCTATATTCGATTGGACTTTAGATGTTTTGATTTCGTGTGAGGCAGGTTTTGGAGAAGTCTTCCTTGAAGGTAAACCATGTCCAAATATTTCCATAATATTGAGATCTATTTATCTGAGATGTGCAATGATTCTTGGTTGGGATTAGTTGGTATCCAGAGGTTAAAAAAAACAACGGTTCTGGTTAGTTGATCTATATTTCATTGGACTTTAGATGTATTGATTTCGTGTGAGGCAGGTTTTGGAGAAGTTTTTTTCTCGAAGGTAACCAAGTCTTTAAATAATCTCCATAATCCTGAGGGTCTATTTTTAATCTGAGATGTTCAATAGTTATTGGTTTGGATTAGTTAATATCCGGAGTAAAAGTATAACTGTGCTGGCTAATTTTGTATCTGATTACTGATATTATTATTGGAAAATTTGTAGGCTTTAGTATGTATTGGACAATGGTGACACCAACATGGAACCATTTAGTGTTGGTGTTCCCACAGCATTGTTCTGGTATGGTCTCCAACCCAATTATTGATAACTTATGTCATATTCTGGAGTTCATGAGAGCCTGCTCTTGCTAGGACGCAAGGGAGTAACTTAAATTTTTGTTTTTGAAATCATCATTATATTATTTTTGGTGTCAAACTTGAGATGTTTTATGAATTTACCACATATAAGTGTTGCAAGGAAGTGTTATCATCCACGGTAGATGTCAGTATCCGACAGAAGACAAATTTATAATGCCTTTTTTTCTAGTAGTTTAGTTGGTTTCTGTTGAAGAAATGAAAATCCAGCGATTGTGTTATTATTGATTAGCCACTAGTGCTGAGTTTTCTCCTGTTTTGTTTTTCACAAACTTATAGGTGGATACTAACACCAAAGTCTTAGTTTTTTATATTTTTTTCACCTCTTGATTGCTGGCAGTTCTGTTATGCTATGCTGTATTAGCGAGACATAATCTTATGGTTGAATAAATTAATGAAATGCTTCCCTTCAAATACAATGTAGCATGTACCAGTCTGTCCCTTGGTTGTGTTACTAATGACATCAACTATCATACTTCTTTTTCTCTTAGTTGGTTTTTAGTGTCCACTGTTTTCCACCTTCCTGTTTATGTGTGAACCTGATCCGAAAAGTAAGGGTTCATCTTGGGACTGCAAGTGCACTGCTGCTTGCTTCTTTGTGAACACATCATTTTTATTCTTGATATTGCAGCAGATAGTAGATTATTTAATCTGCTTGACGTTTAAAGACTTGGTTATAAATGCACTGGGTGTATAAATTTGGATAAACTGCTGATACCATAATGAACAGAGTGCTTCACCTGATTTTTTACTATTGGTTAAGTCCCTAAGATTTGCACTGCTTCATTCAACATTAAATAATGGTATCTTGCCATCTTAAGAGTTATATTATCTACATATAGAATGTGGATACTGTTTGCTTTTTGCTTTGGTATACTTCGCTTCAAATAGGGTGAGGACTGGGCAACTGCCAGGATTTGTACCTCCCAACCAGTAAGTCTACATCTGTCTTGATGCATACATAATATTAGTTGTTTTATGTTTGTGGTACTTGCCACTGCTTTATCTGCTATGTTTATGTTACCTCAGTGTGGCTTAGTCTGCCCTTATAACATGAGTTATCTTAATACGTCTGGATCAACATATTCTCGGTTCATTTAAACAGCATTTCTTTTGCAGAATCGTGCTAGGAATCCAGGAATGGGTGGAGGATATTCTCAACAAGGTTATCAAGCTCGGCCTCCTACAAGCTGGGCTCCACCTCAACAACCTGGTTATGGATACGGTCAGCCTGGAGCATACCCAGGTCAAGCCCCCCAATATAATGCGTCTCAACAAGGTTATCCCGGCTACCCTCCTCAACCTGCCTCGGCTGGATACGGCACTGGTTGGGATCAGTCTACGGCTCCTAATCAACAATCTCAGGCGGGTGGCTATGATTATTATGGCCAGCAGGCTCCCCCACAGCAGCAGCAAACCCCTGGAGGCCCAGCTGCTTCAACTGATAATAGCGCCTATGGGTACAATCAGCAATCAGCCACTGGGTACAGCCAAGGACAAGCTTACTCCCAAGATGGCTATGGTGGATATCACACTCCTGCCCCTCAATCTGGATATCAGGGTGGGTATGAGCAGCAGCAAGGTTATGGCTCTACCACTGGATATGGGAATGCCTCAAACCCAGCACCAGAGGGCCATAGTTCTTCCTATGGTACACAAGGTGATGGCAGTCAAGCACCTCCACCAGTTCAGTCATCAGCCACGGGTCAACAAGGATATCCTGCTGGCCAGCAGCCCAGTCCTAACGCTAGCTACCCATCTCAAGGTTCTACTCAGGCAGCCGGGTATGGGGTGCCCCCGACCTCCCAAGGTGGGTATGGAGGACAGCCACCTGCAGGTTATGCCGCAGGTTATGGGGGTGCTCAGGCTCAAAAGCCTCCATCTAGTCAGCCAACTTATGGTCAGCCACAACAATCTCCTAGTGCGCAAGGAGGTTATGCCCAGCCTCCTGCAGCGCAACCTGGGTATCCTCAGCCAGCTGCTCAATCAGGTTATGCTCAGGCTGATTCTAGCACTCAGCGACCCCCCTCTTCAGCCTATGGTGCTCCAGCAGCTCAGCCCGGTTATGGTGCTCCACCCTATGGGGCTGCTCCACCTAGTTATGGCCAGCAGCAGCCACCACCTTACAACAGTGCCTATCCAGGTGGTTATGCCCAGCCTCCAGCTTATGCTTCTGATGGCTCTGGCAGCAGTGCACGTGGAACTTATGATGCACCTCCAACATCTCAGTCTGTTCAGCCTAGTGCAGGGGTTGCAAAAGCATCACCTCAGAGTTAAATTTCTGTCATCTTGGATTGAGTGGTTCTTTCAAGATATTTTATAATTTTGTCGCTTAGGTATCTCTAGGTCTTGTAGTTTATTGTGTTTAGACTTTACTTTGCTTTTGTTAAATGTGGGCTGCATAAATGTTGTTTTACTTATAATATTTGCAACTGTTAGACATTTTCCTATTGAAGTCGCTAGTTGTTGGAATTCTTGTGTTCCCATCCTGTTTGAGGCTCTTAACGCACTCAAAAATCTTATAATTAGTACCAGCTCACACCTCAAAAGCTTGTGTCATTCAAAGCCTATAGTATACTTTCTTGCATTTAATATTCCTTTTGCTGGATGCTACTTTGAGATGAAAACACATAACTTTTCTACCCACTTTCTGGATTACTGTAGATGAGGGACTATAGAGGTTTCTGTTTCAGTGAGTTCTCTTTACACGAATAGGCTGAATTTTGAACTTAATGTCCCATGTAGACTTAACATTTGAGTATTTCAGATATAGTTACAAATAGAAATGATGTGAAAAGAAAGTGACGCTAGAAATGCACAGGTATTTCAATTAAGGGCAAATCCCTGTGTTATTGCTCTAACCCATTTTTGTTCCTGTGTATTAATGGAAACTCAGTTTTCAAGAGGATGTGAATGAAAGAGGAGTTGTTCAGGAGATTTGCGAGGCTGAATGGTGTTTATGGTCAATAGTGCCTCCTACCGGTTTATGTTACTTGAATTGATAATTTTTTGTTTTAAAGCAAATGCTCTACTTTCTTCTTCTTTGTCTATTATGTGTTCCAATATTGGTTTTGTCGATTCGTCCTCATTTTCTCATAATAAATCTAAAAGCTTTTTCTGGGTTCAACATTTCCTATGGTACCGTCATAATCATTTTCAGCTTTTTGAGACATGAACAACAATTAGCTTGTGTGCACAACACAAGGATATGAGAACTCACCCAGATGTTGAAATGCATTTCACAGAACTAATTTTATGTGTATACGTCTCATATAAAGATTCACACTTTGGTTCTATAGGATTTGGCACCTTGATCTTGAAGCTCTCTTTCTGGCTTTTTTCTCCTTTCACTTGTAATTTCTCGTCAGGTTTTTAACAGTCCATTAGTGCAGGTACTAAAATCACACATACAGATTTATGAACAGTTAAATGTGTTTAATCCATTAATACAGGAACCAAAATTGGAATAAAGCAATAACACAGGAACTAAAAATTGCTATTTTCCCTTCAAATGAAATATAGAAGTATTTGCAAACTTAGTAGTTCTGCAAAAATGAAGTTTATAGCTTGTGTTTTAGCTTCTACGAGACTAGAGGTGCTTAAATTTTAACATAGTTTGGAGAGTCGAAGTGTTTAGCCGAGCATATTTTAAAGTGGTAGGGCGTCCAAACAAAAACAATATATGGCACAGTCAGCCTTATTTATGCTGGACACAATTTCACTTGGCTCACCATTAATCCCTTGATTTAGAAACTACACCTACTTATGGAGATATGAATACACCTACCAATGTAATGACTTTCACTAGGATCATTATAGTTATACATATAATTCAAATTATTCTTAGTTTTAGCTAGAAAGAAGGAAATACATGCATAAATAGATAGCAGAAGGGTTGTTTGTATTCATTATTTAGGTGGCAGGCCTTTGTAACACAAGCTAAAGCCTCAACCAAAACACACACAATATGACCTTATACAAAAGTTATGGGGATTTAGTCATCCAAACCCTTCAAATTCCACATATCACTATTCTTGTTGTGCTCATAGTAACCAGTGCTCCTATCGACATCTTGGGCATAATACTTGGAGGAATCTTGTTCCAATCCCCTGGACATTTGAGAGTGGGAGGACTGTTGCATTCCACTCCCATAGCCACCATTTGCGTAGGAAGCGTGCTGCATTCCACTCCCATAGCTGCCACTGGCGTGTGAAGCATGCTGCATTCCACTACCATAGCTACCACTCGCGTGGGAAGTGTTCTGCATTCCACCACCACCGTAGCTACCACTGGCATGGGAAGCGTGCTGCATTCCACTACCGTAGCTGCCACTTGCGTGGGAAGAGTGTTGCATTCCACTACCATAGCTATCATTTGCGTGGGACGAGTACTGCATTCCACTCCCATAGCCAGCATCGGTGTGGAACATGCTGCTACTATTGTTGGAAATGGCAGAATCTTGAGACATATGCCCATACTGGCCATGGCTATTATGGTGACCATAGCCACCTTGGTAACCATGGCTCATCATCATGTGATGTTGGCTGGGAGGAGAAGTGGTTACACGGGGATAACCAAAAGGCTTCTTCATTTGCATGCTTGAGCCATAGTTGCTGTTATATTCGTTGTTGTTATAGTAACTTTGTTGCTGCTTGAAGCCATGACCATGAGCAGGGTACATTTCAGTTTGGAGAACCATTTTGGATGATCTAAAAGATTTAACCAACTACTGAAATCTTGAGTTTTGCTTGTGAAAATGGCATTTTGAGTTTGTCAAATTTATAGGGCTATGACCATACGGTTTGAGAATACTAAGTAGATAACTATAGCATCTTATTCCCTTATAAAGATTCTAATTAATGGCGTACATTTCACGATGATCATCTCTACAACTTGGGCATTCAAAATACTCAACTTATCGTATAGAATCCGATTTGCTATTCCACACCACTTAAATAGTCAATATAAGTAAAATTTATGCATGTTTATCATACCATTACAACACTAAGGACAAACTAATTATTTATCATCGATTTAACACATGATCCAAGTCTTATAAAACATGTTCTTTCTCTCTATTCTGTGATTTTATTTTGTTCCACCCTAATTAACTTTGGATTAAGAATGAACTATTTAAAGCTCGTATTCTGGATGGAAATAGAAAACTCCTGATACTAATTTGAATTCTCTCGATGCTACAAAAAAAGTTTGATAAGCTAAAATTCTTGAACCTTGGCAACTCTGTAGGAAGTAATTCGTAAACAAGCATCTAAAGGACAGCCTGGTGCACAAAGCATCCTGCACACGCAAGGTCCGGGGAAGGGCCGCACCCCTAAGGGTGTGATGCACGTAGCCTACCCTGATGCACAGTGACTGTCCACGATTTAAACTTGTAACCTCTAGGTCACACGAAGACAACTTTACCAGTTGCTCCAAGGCTTCCCTTCTCGTAACAAGCATCTAACATGTTAGAAAACTTTAAGCTTGCATCTTCTATGAAGTTGACTAATTATTTAGCTTCTGAGCTTTCCGTTTGTTACTAGGATTCTGAGGGGAAAGTGCACGAAAGGCCACTTTTGCCACTGGTCTTTGGGCATAGGCCACTAATACCAAAACATTTAGTTTGTGGCCACTTTTGCTTAAAGAGATAGAACTTCAGTCCATAGGCCGGATTGAAGTTCAGTCCTTAGAGATTGAACTTCAATCCAGGGCCATATGGACTGACTGAAGTTCAGTCCAGTCCTTAAGATGGAACTAGATGGAACTTCAGTCCATATGGCCATGGACTGAACTTCAGTCCATAGTATGGCCATGGACTGAAGTTCCATCGTTAAGGATTGAACTTCAGTCCATGGCCATACCATGGACTGAAGTTCAGTCCATGGCCATATGGACTGAAATTCCAGACTGAACTTCAGTCCAGGGACCGTATGGACTGAACTTCGGTCAATGAAAGTCAATATTTATTTAGTAAAGGCCCAAAAGTGGCCTCTAGTGTAAGACCAAAGAAAATAGTGGCCTCAAACCAAATACCAGTGTTAAAAGTGGCTGCTGGGCGAAATTTTTACGTATTCTGAAGCTTCTTTCCATTCAAAGTTCTATCCGTGGCAACTCCTTTCTAGCAATAAAGTTTTCTTTTCTATTTTCCTTTTGGGTGCAGAATCTATGTAGAATCTGTTAATACTCAGTTAAATATGGAAGGAAATGATTGAGTGTATTAAGTTGAATTGTACAATCCAATTTCCCCATATCAAACCTGTATCAACCATTCATTAGGCAATTTATATTCAGAAAAACCAGTGTGATAGCTAAAATTCTCAGAAAAATCAGTTGGTTTGAGCTTACTTTAGATTCAACTTATGAAAAAGGTAGATAGTTCAACACAATTGGGTGACACACAGAGCTGATATCCAACAACAAGGCAAAACTTGCAATTCGAAAATTGAAAATGAGAGTAGGCTATTCAACTTAAGTAAAAGGTTACTAGTCTGCTTGGTTTGAGCTCGCTCTCTTCTCTATTCAAGATGTGAAAATGCTCATAGCACTATGTTAAATCGTTCACTAGCTTACATTAATTTTGTGACTTTATGTAAATTCCTCTCTCTATGAATTGTACAATCTTACACCTTTAGCCTTTTAAGTGAGGTTTTTGCTCCTACCAGATATATTTCTTTCTCCTTCCAAATCATTTTCCCTATCATGTTTGGACCTTTCTTTCTTCACATCAAGAACCTTGTTCCTAAAATGAAGGTGTTGCGCCAAACTCTAACAAAACTTCCACCCTTCCTCAGCATCTTCGTGAGATCACCAAATCCTGAATTTATTGAACCGCACACGCATGACAGAGTACCTCTCACATGGATCCATGCACCTGATCCATATGGTCTTATCCCGCTTCTTTATAATTGCCTGATTGTCACACTTAAAACCCACTTTTTACATTAAGAATGGTAACCTAACTACTGATGTGTTTATAGGTAGGCTTCATAAACTTGTCCATAAACTTCCCATCAACCGCAGTGTGAAGAACTACTCGTTGTACTCATAGTGGTCTAACTATTTCCTCTGATGCCATTGCTATCAAGGCATCTCACATGCGATCATCTCTGAACTTTGGCAGAGTTATGACCAACACTGATAAGTATGAAGCCTGTCTTGGTGCAAGCAACCTCTAATTCAGTAGCATCTTCCTGCGTTAGAACTTAGAACTCACTCACGACAACACCCCTAACAGTCGCACATCCCAGAGGGGGTGAACATGAACATTTTGGCCATGGCCAAGGATATAACCAACAACCATAATCAACATTAACGGATTAACCATTTTCGCATGCTTCCTTCATGGACCAACAGGTTCATGGTCCTGTCCAACCAATATTCAAGCACATTCCCTCCCTCAAATAGGCAGCTCCTTCATTCTCAAAATTATGATATGGTAGGTCATTTGGCTCTTTTGACGGTTTACTTCTGACGGGGTAACATTCAAACATTTGGTATGGGTTTCTAAAAGAATGGGTAAATCAAATTCAAGTTTCTTTCCCTCACAATCCACACAAAAAGAGTGTTGTTGATATGGGTCTAAGATGAGATCAAATGGAGTGACACAATTGGTGAGGATTCAAATAGCCAATCCCAATTTGCTTGGGATTGAGGCGTAGTAGTAGTTCATGTTACATTTTAACTTTTCCACCATTGAACTTGGTGATCTCAACTACTTCCTTGTCATTCATGTTTTTCTCACATTATGTGGCTCCATTTACCACAAAGCAAGTTTGTCAATGAATATAGGGAAAGTGTGCATAAGATCCCTCATTAGACGGAAATTTATCTACCTGGCAAAAACAAAAACATCTAAAAGGCCGCAGAATCATTCCAAGATCCAGGAAGAGACCATTTTGAATATAACCATCTAGGATACACATAGCGAAACACTGCAATCAAGCCTTATGCGGGAAGGAAAACCACCAGAACATCCATTTACACAAGAAACAACAAATGTGAAACTCTAAATAGCATTCCCCAAAACTAGATTACATGGTGCATCTTAAAGATACATTACCAATGTATACACAATTTTTCACCCATGTTTTAGTGTATATCATAGCCCCTAACTCAGACAGGGCAGGACATAGTGAAGGAGACATGGATTCATCTGAACAATAAATTTCGCTCTTACCCTATACTTCTGATGAAAATTAAACTAAAGAAATACAAACAATAGATTCCGAATCCTATAAATCAAATGGGCTGTAGTAGAATGTCAATTTCAAACCATAAAGTTCAAATCTTGAACCCACCTATGACTTCAAATGTTTATACGATGCAGCTTCAAATAACCAAACTACTGATACAAACTTTTCATACATTATCAAAACTACACCTAAAGAACAAAACTTTATCCTCAAAATCGATACATTTCAGCGACAAATGCACTACAAGCTGAGAATTTCACTTAAAAACAACAGTCACAATCAAAAGGGCAAAGTGAGGTACCTCCTGCATTATTCTTCCCAATTCCCAACTCCTCTTCAGTATATATAGTAAACCCATCAGCAGTTTTCTTCCTAGGCCGACGAGACGGGGCCGATAACACGTCATCATTTTTAACCCTACTACTTAGATTCT
Organism: Petunia x hybrida; assembly: GCA_037355625.1. NCBI lineage: Eukaryota > Viridiplantae > Streptophyta > Magnoliopsida > Solanales > Solanaceae > Petunia > Petunia x hybrida. The sequence goes on from JBBBVM010000048.1 coordinate 2,037,497, forward strand.
TGATTTTTTTCAACTTTTTAGGCTCTTTAACACCTGATTTTTCTTGGTTTTCAGGTTTCTTTCTCTTTTTTCCAGCAAATATATCATCAATTTCATACATTATCAAATTACACCTAAAGAACAAAACTTTATCCACTACATCAACACACTCGACACTAAATAAGTACAAATAATTGATTCCAAATCCAATAAATCGAATAGGTTGTAGTAAAATTTCGATCTCGAACCCATAAAGTTCAAATCTTGAATACAATTCAGCTTCAAATAACCATTCTACTGATACAAACATTTCATACATTATCAAAACTACACCTAAAGAACAAAACTTCACCCTCAAAATCGATATATTTCAACGATAAATTCACTACAAACTGACAAATTCACCTAAAAACAACAGTCACAATCAAAAGGGCAAAGTGGGGTACCTCCACCAGCATTATTCTTCCCAATACCCAACTCCTCTTCAGTATATAGTTAACCCATCAGCAGTTTTCTTCCTAGGCCGACGAGACGGGGCCGATAACACGTCATCATTTTTAATCCTACTACTTAGATTCTTGATTTTTTTCAACTTTTTAGGCTCTGTAACCGCTTCTTTTTCTTGGTTTTCAGGCTTCTTTCTCTTTTTTCCAGCAAATATATCATCAATTTCATTACTTGGCTTTTTGGGTTTTGAAGATGAAGCTTGTTTGGGTTGTTGTACAATTGGTTTTGCAGCTGTTTCTACTGGTTTAGGGTTCTTGGAATTGCTCTTCTTTGGCATTATTCCTCGGACCCTGCGTGAACGCGGAATACTTTATGTACCGAGCTGGAAATTTAAAAAATTGTGAAGATTCAACAATAATTTGATAAGAAAATTGGGAGTGTGTTCTATAGTAAAACCTAACTTATTTGAAGTACATGAATAGTGGGCCGGAGCAGGTTTATATATGTACGTAAAAATTACAGAAAAGTGATACCAGAAGGGGTGTTCTTGAAAATTTGGCCTCACTAGATTGCCGTTTTAGCAAATTTGCGAAGAAACGTGCATTCTTTGGGCTGCCATTTAAGAATTAGCCTCTGTCTTTATTTTAGTAGAATTTGTTCACTAAAGTCTAAGCTAGCGTTTGGACATAGATTTCCAAATAATTTTTGGGAAACAATTTTTGAGTGAAGTTTGATATGAAAATAAAAAAGTGTTTGGACATATTTTTTTGGAACAAATTTTTTTGCTCGAAAGAGCCTTTGAGCTCTTATGAAAATGAAATTTAATGCGTAAATGTTAGTTTTTGGCTCAAAAACAGCTCAATGCCACTTTTTGAGTTTTTGGGACAAGTTTTGCTCAAAAAGCATAAACAAACACTTTTTGGGCCAAAAACTCTCAAAAAATCCCCTCCAAAAACTATGTTCAAACGGGAGCTAAAATTCGAGTTAAACTCTCAAGTTGGTACTCCACTATTTCAATTGGTATCGCGTAGTTTAAATGAGCATACTGTTTAAGAAAGAAAATAAAGTTCTAAGAAAAATGATTCTAGCACTTCCAATCTTAAATAATTTATGTGGCTATAAAAATGTCGTTGTGAAAATAAAATTTGAAGTAATTTTTCCATACATAGAATGATATATTTCATTTTGGAACATACTAACGAAGAAATAATGTCATGTAAAACTATAAAAATTCTCTTTTAAGATCGAGGTCGATCACGGGCATATTGATCACTTTCAATTATCTAGATCTTTTGCTATGTTCTACTTTATTCAACCTTTTAGGCTTCCAGTCATAGCTACAATTTACATGTGTGCAAAGCAATCGTATGCTTTTAGACTGAGCAATCAAATTTTCAGAAGGTCCTGCTCTAGAGAATATATAATCAAGATGCCATATCTACATTACCATTTACTAGGAGCAATTTATCAATTTATATCTTAAGAAGTTCAGCAATCACATGTTGAATATATAATCCTGGTATACTGCAGCCTGATGATGTCCATTTATTCCCATCCTGTTATAAAATCTTGGAAAACTGTTTTTCCTTTTCAAATCCTAAAACAAAGAAAAAGAAAAAACAAGTTTGATAAACTGTTTTCTAGGACAACAAAATTGGTGGTCTGAAGGCAAACTATTATACATATCAGTTCATGCAATTAACAAATGGCAAGGTTCTGCATGTTATACAAGTTCTTAGAACCAGTTGCCACTGAAAGTGATTGTCTTTCCACCAATGTTACTTCACAAGCCGGGCAATGGATATTGGGTTGTCAAAGCTTCAACGCTTTGTCTCAAAGTTAACACCTTATCCATCAAAGGGAACTCTGGTGAAGTAACAAACTTCATGAAATCTTGGAGTTTAGTACTAGTACTAGAGACTAAGTTCTTGGCCTCGAGAGTTATCTGCACGCCCTCATTAATGAAGTCTGCAACGGCTATAAATTCCTTCTCTGAGAAACCTCGAGTGGTCATTGCCGGTGAGCCTATGCGTATGCCACCAGGGACTAGTGCACTTTTATCACCTATAGTTCCATTGACAGTATAAGGACAAGATAATAAATTACAATAAATCGCAATGGTTATGCCACTACACTTACCAGGTACTGAATTCTTATTGAGAGTGATTGATGCCATGTCAAGTATTTTCTCCACTCTAGCACCATCGAGACCCTAATTGGCAAGTACAGACTGGTTAATAAAAGTTTATAAGATAAGGTTGGTTGACTTAGTGCTTAAAGCAGGTAATACACAATATTAACCAATAGAGGCAGAACTGTCGTTTACATAGTTAGCCAACCCATTTACAATATTTATATGGAATCACTAGTCAACCAAATAAAATTTTGTATGCTTGCATTTCAACTCCAATGTAACCATTGAAAGTTTTTCATCAAGATAAGTAATCAACAAAACAGTAGACGATAGTGCTTAGTAGTTTAGTAGTAGTTCATTTAATATTATCGAGGATATCAGCACATTTGCATGTGCTAGTGTTTTTTTTCTGTTGAAAAAGAATTGGACAAGAAACAGTGTAAATGCAGAACTTACCAAGGGCCTGAGATCCACTAGAACCAAATGATTGTCAGTCCCTCCAGAGACCAGCTTGTAACCCAACTCCATTAGCCGGCTTGCAAGAGCTCTACAGTTAGAAACCACCTGCAATAAACAACAAATGACATATACTTCTCCCATTATGGCCACAATCGAGTGAAAAAACAGAAAAATGTTTACCTTGTTCTGATAAGCCTTGAAATCAGGTGATTTGGCATACTTCAAGCAAACAGCTAGTCCTCCAATTGTGTGATTGTGTGGACCACCCTGTGAAGATAAACAGTGTAATTGCTAGTCAAACTCATCAACATATATACAAACACAGCCAAAAAGCCAACATTGTCCGGGCCTTTTAACAATCAAGGGACCAAAGACAAAAAACGTATAGGGAAGATAGTGTTGATAGAAAACAGAACTGACCTGCAAACCAGGAAAAACAGCATTGTTAATGGCAGATTCCAAGTCGACACCTAGAACGGGCTCTTTCTTGAAGAAGATCATTCCTCCTCTAGGACCTCTCAGAGACTGAACAGAGGAATGCAACTTAGGCCCAATTTATATCCGGAAAAAAGTTCTATGAACACCCCCCAAAAAAAAAAAGAAAAAAAGCTCTTTGAATCCACAAAATTTTAGAGTTCACGGACAAAGTTGACAGTCTTTAAATATGTAACTCTTTCCAATTACGACCTACTAGGTTTAGATAATTTGTAACTTTACAATTCAACTTTAAACTGCACGATCTAGCACAGGGAGCATATCCGAGCATTTTCCTAGCCCATTTCCAGCAGTAACCAAATCTGAAGACCTATATTAAAAACTATAAGAACATTTCAAGTTCTAAATGAGATCATATTAGGTTATTGTCCCACAAATTACCGAAAGTCTTCTTAGCTTCCGTGTAAAATTGAAAATGACAGACATCATATGCAGAATTCGGAAAAGAAGATTAGCAAAAGTTCTTGAATTTGGACGAGGGCATTGACAATAATGTTGATCAGGGCAATGAAAATGAAACTTTAAAAATTAATATTGCATTTCATTAAGTTTCCCTTGGTCATAATGAGTGCTTTTTATAATTTTATATTGGATGAATTATAAAGCAAACCTTGTGTGTTGTTGTTGTAACAATGTCACAGTACTCAAATGGATTAGCAACTACAGAGGCAGCAACAAGCCCACTAATGTGAGCCATATCCATCATGAGAAAGGCTCCAACAGCATCTGCTATCTTCCGGATGCATCACAAAACAAATTATTAGATGCAGAACACAAAGATATCAACAAGAAGAATAGTAAGCTTCTAAAAATTTGTACCTTTCTCATACGAGGATAATCAAAATCTCGTGGATATGCACTAGCACCAGCAATAATAAGTTTTGGCCGAAAAAGGGTTGCAGTTTTCTCAAGCATTTCATAATCAACAATGCCTGTTTAAAGTCAAGAGGTAACTTCCAATCGAATGAGAATTCTAGACGAGAGTCTAAATGCATCTATTAAGATAGGCATGAACTACCTGAAGATTCATCAAGTCGATAAGGCATGGATTCAAAGTAAATAGATGTGCCTGATACTCGTCTTTTAGGAGTCATAAATCCGTGGGACAAATGACCACCATGAGGTAAGTCCAATCCCTGAGTGAATTACGATGAAGAATGATACATATTATCCACGTAAATAAAGACGAGCAACAGCAAAAGGCTGCTTACAACTAACCATAATCCGGTCATGTGGATTGAGAATTGCTGTGTAAACTTCAAAATTAGCTGGAGAGCCAGAGAGCGGTTGAACGTTGACACCCCACTGTTTTCCATCTAAGTTAAAGGCTGCCAAAGCCCTCTCTTGACAGAGTGTTTCTAACTCGTCAATGTACTCGTTCCCACCATAATATCTGATATAAATAAGGAATTTATTTATCAAAACAAAGGAAGGATATTTCTATATGCGCTATGTAAGAGAGAGACAAAAAAAAAAAACAAGTTCACTCCCAACGGGAGATTCATGTTACGTATCAAATGAAGAATCGGCACAAAAATAAATACTTAACAAAGAAAAAATCATCTAAAAATGCTTCTTTTTCTTCTTTTTTTTTTTTCCTTTTCTAGGGATCAAATTCACCTTTTGCCTGGTAGTCCTTCGGAGTATTTGTTTGTAAGGCAAGAACCCACTGCCTCCATCACTGCTCGTGATGTGAAATTCTCGGAAGCAATAAGCTCTAAGCTCCGAAATTGACGTTCCTTCTCTTTCTTAATGATACCACGGACTATGGGATCAGCTTCACCCAGTCCATCATCTACAAAGTTGCTCCCAGCACCTACAAAGTGCAATGGACAACTCTAAGGAAAAGGGAACATTTAATTCCAATTCATCAACTTCAACTATGACGTATACTAGAATGATGGGATGACGAGCAACAAGAAGTGGCTTGACTAACACTAAACTTATCTAGCAAAGAGAAGGAAGGGAAAACTATGGAAGTACGAGAACCATGGATTGTTTCCAAATTACAACAATAGCATTCATATTTGCTCACAAGGTTGACGCCTTCACATGTAGCAGCAATGGGCAAGGATCAGAAAGACGGTCAAAGACCATGCAGTAAATCGGCATGCTACAAAGGACTCAATTAAATCCACACTGAATCAGGGAATGTTCAACATTTCTTGAGCTACGTGATGAAAGAAGTCACACCAGAAGGTTGTAGATGCACTAAATTAGATCATAAGCATCAACACTCTACTATGAGCAACGAGTTGGGGAAAGAGGGGGGGGGGGGGTATCTACATTAAATCAACCCTCCCCCTCTCCAAAATTAAAGAAAAAGTGCATTCATAATTTCCTACAAGAAGAAATTATAAGCCAAAACACATGAAACAGAACCCAAAACACTAACTCCTAGATATAAGTGATGTTCGGACCCCTATTGACTACACATGTCAAACTGTCAAAGTGATTCAAGGGCTTTCTAAAGGTTGCATTAACTAAATTGGTTTATGATATAACCATATAGACAAAATAACCCCAAAGGACTATATTTCAAAGTCCACAAAATACAGGAGTATACAATATAGACAACTACACAAAAACATACATCACGAATAACATCAAATTTAAACTACAACAAAAACAATTACGCCTCAATCTCAAACAAGTTGGGGTCGGTTATATGAATCCTCATTGACTATGATTCTCCACTTAAGCTCAATTTATGTCATCAAATTTAAACTAACTATCCAAAATACACATAGCTTAAGATAGGAGCGAACAGAAAAGAAAGATAAAATAACAGTTCTATTTATGAAATTACGATATCTTAACCCCTACAACAACAAACACATCATAGACAAGTGCTAATACATGAACTAGAGCACATCAAAAATCCAAAAAAGAGGCTAAAACGAAAAAGCTCGTCACTTAGAATCGACACCATAGCTATCATGTGTGTGTACAAGTTCGTCAATTACCTCCCATTTCCGGGATAGGGACTGAAACTGAAGAAGGTGGCCTTCCTGTAACCAAGCTCCCTTCAAGTTGAGAAGCTCTCCAAGGCTTCACAGAGCATAATTTAGCCCCGTTTAATTTAATTTCATTCTTTAAAGGAAAAGATGATCCTTTAACCCAAACAGGTTGCTGAATTGAAGAACTCATCACTGCAGCTCCACAGCAAGCTTCCATATTAACTTATACAATACTGTAATCAACTCCTACACATATCAAGATTAAAACTTTATTATACACTGTTCAAGTTAACTAAGGAAAGATCATAGTACGAAATAACAAACTTCAAAAAACTGCACATTGATTTTGTATTTTTCCTTCTTTTTCCAAACCCGTTTTAAAAACCGCTTTTCTTGAGCCGAGGGTCTATCAGAAACAGACTCTCTAACTCATTCGAGGTATGGATAAGATTTGCGTACACCTCAACCTTCCCAGACTACACTTATGGGACCATACTGGATATGTTGTCGCAAATTGATGCTATTTTTTGTTGTCTGATTTTATCAAACAAAATAGGAGATAATGCACAAGCCCGCAGGCCTTAAAGGGCCCGGAATAGTGATAAGAGTTCAGCTTGTGACGAGTGTGTTAAGAGGCAGTCACATGTTCAAACTGTGTTACAGACGATGGTTCATGTGGTACTTAAGTGGAGAATGGTAGAGTCGTATGCTCATTATCCACCGAGTTTCGAACTGTAAGAGTATTTTACAACAGTTTCTCTTATAATTCTATCATAAACAAAAAATGATCATAAAATTGATGCAAAATGACTCTAATTCCTCATATTAGAATTCAAAATTCAATTTTTTATTAAAATAACAAAAAAAAAACAAAAAAATACAGAAACTTACAGTTGGAAATTCAAAATATTGCAGCAAATATAGGATTTTTTTACCAGTTAGAAATAATTGTGCTGCTGTCTTTTTGTTGCTCTGTGTTTTGTATTAAAAAGAATGTGTATAAATTAATACTAGTAAGTTAAAAGAGAAGAAAAAGGGCGAAACCCTAATAATAGCAAATATGGAAAAGCGCGCGCCGAATATTGAAATTCGTTATAAACGGCTCTTGTGGCTAAAGTTGATTGTATCCCAAATTTGACAAATTTCGAACAATATTTGGGGTACAATATTTGAAATAATTGTTTGTTTATGCAATTTGGCTTAAATGTGATAAATTTTGAAATTTTAAACTCTAATTATCAAATTGTGGTCCACAGCTGAATTTGGGCCAAATTATGACCATTGGAGACGTAAAAATTTCGTCCAGCAGCCACTTTTAATACTAGTATTTGGTTTGAGGCCACTATTTTCTTTGGTCTTACACTAGAGGCCACTTTTGGGCCTTTACTAAATAAATATTGACTTAAGTTCTGATAATTGACTGAAGTTCAGTCCATACGGCCCCTGGACTTAAGTTCCATCTTTAAGGACTGAACTTCAGTCCAAATGGCCATGGACTGAACTTCAGTCCATGGTATGGCCATGGACTGAAGTTCGATCCTTAAAGATAGAACTTCAGTCCATGGCCATACCATGGACTAAAGTTCAGTCCATGGCCATATGGACTGAAGTTCCATCTTAAGGACTGGACTGAACTTCAGTCCATATGGCCCTGGATTGAAGTTCAATCTTTAAGGACTGAACTTCAATCCGGCCTCTGGACTGAAGTTCTATCTCTTTAAGCAAAAGTGGCCACAAACTAAATATTTTGGTTTTAGTGGCCTGTGCCCAAAGACCAGTGACAAAAGTGGCCTTTCGTGCACTTTTCTCATTGGAGAGTGTTATAAGTAAAATTGGGACAATTACATTGAGAGACACCCCACTCATGAAAATTACCAAAAAAGACCCCTATTTTGCTACCTTACATGATATAGCACCCCCTCCCTTTTTTTTATTTTTTCTTTCACTCCATAGCACCCCCTTTATAAAGAAAAAAAACCCTAGCCCCCATTTTTCCTCTCCTCCTTCCCTCCTTCCCATTTTTCTCTCCTCTCTTCCCCATTACACATAATCCGCCCCCCCCCCCACTCTTCCACCACTGCCCCACCATCATCCCCTCTCCTCCAAACCACCGATGTCGCCGTCGCCGAGGTCGTCACCACCACCACCGCCGCCGCAGCTTCTTCTTCTTCTTCTTTTCATTTTTTTTTTTTTTTTTTTGCTTTTTGAATAGCAATGTTGATTTTCGTTGTATAATCCGATCCAAACTCCGGTGAGGAGTTTATTTATCGAGTTTCTTTTTTTTCTTCACTTTTATCATAAAAATTCATTGAGATCTACTAGTTTTTTATTAAAACTTTTGTTTAATGTTTAGATCTAGTGTTTTTCTTGTATAAAACTGTATAGATCTGGGATGTTTGTTAAGCTTTTGTATAAAAGCTGCCTGAAGTACTGTTTAAAGTCAGTTTTGCGAGTTTATACACTTTTATACATTTTTATACAAGTTTATACAATTCTGTAAACATGTATAAAAATGTATAAATCTGTATATGTACGCATTAACAGTGTATAAAACACATTTTATGCATTGTAAATTTTGTATAAAGCTGTATATGCGTGTATGAACAATGAATAAAATAGTATAAATTTCAGATTCGTGCACTTTTATGGATGTTTTGTATAAAATTTATATTTTTTGTGTATATTTTTGTATTTTCCCTCTTGCATACACAATTTTATATGTATTTACATGTATAATTTATTATTTTGATAGATTTAGGTGTATAAAATTATCAAAAAATAATTATTTAAACAAATCCACAAATAAAATAAACAAATCTACATAAAATAAAATAGATTTAGGTGAATTTTTGATTTTCCGGCCACCGGCCACCGCTGCCGCGGGCCACCGCCGGCCGGCGGCGGCAGCGGTGGCAGGTCGGTTCCTGGTGGTGGGGCAGTGGTGGGGGAGGGTGAGGGAGTGGTTCCTAGGGTTTTAGTTTAAATGGGTGCTATGTTGTGTAATTTTGAAAATAAGGGGGTGATATGTTGTGTAATGTAAAAATAAAGGGGTGCTATGGATGAAATGTGGCCTCTCATTTGTAATTTTGTGTTGAGAGGTGTCTAGTTTTGAAAATTCCCCAGTAAAATTTGGGTCCAAATTTTATGTACAAATGCATTTTCATATTCAAACCAAATTTCACCCAAATCAAGATCTCCAAATAATATTTGGGAATCTATGTCCAAACGCTAGCTGAATGTGTTTTCAAATGGTGATGGGAAAAGTGACTATTTATGCACTCCCCTTGAAATCTCAAAGGTCGTTGGGTTAAAAATTTCGCCCGCAGGCTACTGTTGCCACTGGTATTTGGTTTGAAGCCATTTTTATTAGTTTTGCATGAAAGACCATTTTTCTGAACTTCAATCTTTGTGGGCTGAAGTTCAAACCTTGTGAGTTGAACTTCATGCCTAAGTTATGAAATTCAATTTCAATTCATAAGGGCTGAACTTTAAGGCATAGATGCGTAAAGTTCAAACCTTGTGGGTTGAACTTCATGCCTAAGTTATGAAGTTCAACTTTAATCCATAAGGGCTGAACTTTTAGGCATAGATGCGTAAAGTTCAACTCTTGTGGACTGAAGTTGAACTACAGTCCCTTGTGGGCTGAACTTGTGTGAAGTTCAACCTACAAGGATTAAATTTCTAAAAAGTGGACTCTCATGCAAAACTAATTAAAAAAGTGGCATCAAATCAAAGACTACTGGCAAAAGTGGCTATTCGTACACTTTACCCGTAGTTAGGTTATGCATGATTTAATAATAATATACAAATTGATAATGCTGAGTTGTTATTTTGATTAGTAGCATGTGAATTGTAATTATTAAAATATAAGTTTTCCTTATTTTTTTTATATATATTTATATATGAAGGTTATTTTGGTCATAGTAATTATGCAAGATAATACACATTCATCATATAACTTATACAAATATTATCCATGCGAAGCTTAATATGGTCAATAAATAATCTGTTTTTTTGGGCACTAAATAATGTGTTAAGGTTATGTGACAATTGTATTTATTCGTAAAACCAACCAAACATGGTATTGTTTATGCATACGTTAAATCAATCTCAACATAAAATATCCTTTAAATAATGCAATATTTAGATAACTGAATTAGAAAATAACAATCTTTACATAAGTAATGCAACATTTGATTGGTGAGATTAAATATGTCATGCAATAAGTTATGCAGGAATACATGTATTATTTTTATAACCAACAAAATGTTAGATAATGACATGTCTATTATTAGCTAGAGATCAGCGACTGTTGGGTATATAGAGTGAGAAAATGGAGGGACAAGGCTCAGCAGCAATGGCTAGTAGTTACACTTTACAACCAAATCAATTAGCAAGTGAAGACATACTATTTTGTATAGATGTGGACACTGAATCACTTGTTGAAATGAAAGTTTCTGTTGCTGGGGGTAGACCATATACAAGATTGGACTCTATTAAACAAGCCATCCTTCTCTTTATCAATGCTAAACTTACCATTAATCCAGATCACCGTTTTGCTTTTGTTGGTCTTAGCAAATCCGCTTTCTGGGTACGTTCATAATTTCCTTATTAGTTCGTTTAAAAAATTGCATTTCTAAATTGAGAACAATTTAGTTCCAAGTTTCCTAATTTACCCTTAATGAGATGACTTTCTGTCATGTAAATATTTATGACTCATTTTACACTGCAGATTTTAAAAGTCCAATTTATTTCTTAAACGGCGTGTCAAGTCAAACTATGAGTATAAATTAAAATGAGAAGTAAAACTTCTTAAACTTGTGGTCTTAAAAATATCGTAGTATTTGTGTAACTGTGAAGGTTTGTTTTAGACATGTCATAACATTTGTGTAGCTATAAATAAATCTCTGTCATTGGGTCCCTTCAACAACAACAACTTACCCTCCCACGAGTGAGGTCTGCGTGGGGTGACATGAACGCAGACATTATCTCTACCTTGAGTAAGGTAGAGAGGCTGTTTCGATAGACCAGAGTCCCTTAACCATCTAAAAATTAAAATTGGGGCACATAAAGTGGAAGGGAGGGAGTAAAAATTTTGTGGTGCTAATAGAAAGCTCTTTCAAGTTTGACTTGGTTAATGTTCATAATGTATAGAAAGTCAGATACTTAGATGTTATTGTTAAATAATTCATTTTGCTATCCTTTCCATACTAGTAGTTCTTTTCTGGAAAAAGAAATGACAGATCTTTTCTTTGTTATGCTTTAATTAAAGCAAATATTATATCTTCGTGTTCGAATTCATGCTAATATATGTGGAAATATTAGAATATAGTTTTCAAATTATTGCTTATAGTTAAAAGAGACAATATTTCCTGTTCGTTATTGTGATGTATTCCATTTTGATGAATGGCTTTCAAATAGTACTGCAGATTATGCTAGCTTTTATTGATGACAGCCCAAAGACTTGTTGTGCAATATGTCACATTTTCATTGTAGTAGTATTTCATCAAAACTTTTTTGGCTTTGCTCAAGTTATTTTTTCATCTTCATACTTCCTCCCTGTTCCATTTTAAGGTTAGGTGGCTGTAGAGGATTGAGATGAACTCATCTTCTCAAATTTCTGTTCTTGAAGGTCCGGAAGGAGTTTTCTGGTGACATTGACTCGGCAATATCTGCATGTCGGGGTATTTCAGCAGTAGATTCACCTTCTGGCCATGCAGACCTTACTCAACTATTTCGGGTCGCAGCTCATGAAGCAAAAAAGTCACGTGCACAAAATCGGATACTCAGGGTGGTAAGGATGTAATTAGAAATCACATATGTGTCTTTTCATTTTGTTTTGCTTTAGGACATCTGGTGCATAACTTATGATATTGAGAAAGTTAACGGTTGGTCTGCCAAGAAAACGATAGAGAATAGAACTGCAGTTCCTGCGATCTGGCTTTGATTTTCCAGTTTTATTTGATAAGGACTAGACTATTCTAAGGAAGGAGTTCACACTATGACTTGGAGGGAGGAGTGAAACTGCTCAATCTGAAGTTAAGCTCCCTGGTAGATGTATAGAGCTGGCTTTATGCTTTGAACAATCAGGTATGGTGGCTGCACACCTTGAAGGGCTGAGGTAATGAGTGACCTTGATAGCAGTAAAACATACACAAAGTGCCTTCGCTGGAGTTCTGCAGCTTGTTGATCCAAAGGCTTCCTCTTTTGCTTTCAAATGAGATATACCGTCCCCTAAGATAGAAGGCCTTGTTATATTTTAGTCAATTCTTCTATTTGAGAGGATAAAGCAGTCATCCACCTTGTTTGTTTGTAGTCATTCTAATAGGAACAGAGGTAATTTCAACTAAAATGTATGAAGAACAAATTGTTAATAAAGAGACACTAGCATCTCATATCCCATAGAATAGTTTGTCTGGATTAAGAATAGATAATACCACCCTCCTACACAATACTAGGGTCTTTATTATATAATAGGCTGGCACGTAACTACTTTTAACTATTAGGATAAGGAATAATAACTTCTAATAACCATAAGAAACTGCCTACATAACTACTAATAACTGAAAGAAACTTCCTAATCCTCCAGATGTGAGAATTCTAGAAACTGGTTCTTATCTTCTTTCATATTACTTTGCTTCTTTCTTCTTGAATAGGTGTGAACAATAGGTGGCTTATCACATTCCTTCTATTCATGATCAGTCCTTGATTCTAGAGTGGTGAAAGTAAGTATTGTCATGTTAGTCGCATGTGTTTGTATGTTTGGTTGTGTATTCAGATATAAAAAGCTTTGCTTTGTTTGTTTTTACTACTCATAGCCACCTCAGAACGAGATTCCTATTTCAGTAACTTGCTGTCTGGAGAGATGCTGTGTTTCAATATGCAAATTCTCATGCTGCATCAGTATAAAGTCCAAGAGATAGGCAAAATACCTGATTTAAAGTGATCTAACATTGGATACTAGTCTCTTGTAGTAAGGTTGACAAGACCTCTGAATACTTATTAGATAAATTTTGGCTGGGTTACAGGGTGCCAAAGTCTTATGGTTGAGAAACAACAACAATAATGAAAAGATTTAAACAATGAAAAGGAACTAGATCTGATAGTGGGGTTTAGATGGTTGCTTATCATGAGGAACATCATGCAGAAAAGCTAGCGAAGAGAAGGGAAGGTAAACTTCTTGAAATCATGTTATTCTGTTAAGAAAGATCACACCAGTTAAGATTGATGTTAGTTGGGTGTGAGGTCCATCTGACAAGGATTGGATATGGGGTTTGTCAAGGCAAATGAAGGATGCAGCTGAGGTGCGTTCAGGTGTCTATGTGCATAAAAGTATCTCTACTTTAAAGTATTAATTTGACTGAGAAGTTATAGTTTTTACAGGGAATTAATCTCTGACAACTGCTATGTCAACTCAGAAGTGGTTTCCTTAGATTATTTGAACCATGACTAGTGCTTGTATGTGAAGTGTAGGTTGAGTGTTGCGTGCAGGTTCTTCTATTCTTTCATTTCTATGGTACCATGCCACATGGGAATAGTAATATGTTGGTTACTATAGCAGAACAAAATACTGCATGTTTCTGAGGCAGAATGCCTGAAATTGGGTCAACAGATTGTGATATAGAAGCTTCACGAATCTTTTGAATACGCGCTTTTGAGAGTGCCTACAAGATCCTTCTTTCTAGTATCATTCAAGGATCTATTTCTTTATGTTTCTTCTGGCATAAAACGTTTTTACCTTTGACATCCGGTTATTCTCATTATTTTCTTCGGTCTATTGCTATTTTTACTAGAACTATTTCCACTAAATGTTTTCTTCTTAATGATTATTCAATGCATTTTCTTAAAGCATCTAATGCTTGCATATTTAATTCTGTGCACTTACAACTGGTTGCTGGAAAGCGTTAACACGTTGTGTATGCAGGTTCTTCTATATTGTAGGTCATCTATACCACCACAACATCAGTGGCCTGCTACACAAAAAAATTTCACTTTGGACGTCGTTTACCTTCATGACAAGCCTGGACCAGACAATTGCCCTCAAAAGGTGTATGATGCCCTTGTGGAGGCCCTGGAACATGTCAGTGAGTATGAGGGTTACATTTTTGAGAGTGGTCAGGGGCTTACTCGTGTTTTATTCCGTCATATGTGTACGCTCTTGTCCCACCCTCAGCAACGATGCATGCAAGATGACCTTGATATTCCCAAGTCTCTCACGAAAAAGGCACCCATAGCTGATGCTGCACCAGCTGATGAAAGTACTGTTGTCTCTAGTCAGTGATACATTTCATAAGCAGTTACAAATCACATCAACTCACCCTAGTTGTGCTGTTTTCATACTTGTTTTGTTGTTCTATGGATAACTAATGTGGATAAGTAATCTGGTCAAGCATGTATCCCATTTCCTTTGCCTCTTCCTGTACAGTAAACCTTTTGTTGCCAAGTCTAAGTCAATCCAAGAATATAAACTTATAAATCCTGCTGAGCTCTACTTTACTTTGGTCATTGCAAAATCATCTGAACTACTGTTTTCACAAGTCTAAAACACATCACATTTCTTCATGTGTCTGTAGGAACGTCTCTGCTAGGTACAGGTGAGTATTTACCTTGTTAGGACTGAATACGAATATCAAATAGATGATCTGATACATTGAATATGGTTAATTTTTTGGGTATATCTTTTCATTGTGATAAAAGAGAAGCAAAGTCCACAAGATATGACTTTGATTTACAAATTGCATTGTAAAGCAGAAGCGAAGGTATACCAATTTAATTGAAAAGCCAAGTGCTAATGCATCATGCACTCTAATTTAAACGATTAAACATGCAAGTTTGAAATAAGTTCTTGTCGTCAAAGGGGAAAGTAGAGAAATGAATTTTGACCAAGGGAAATGTTGAACAGATCGGAACTCAAAATGCTCACAAAACCACAATAAATGTCATGACGGAAAAGACCACCAATTCACCATTTATTCACATTTTGAGAAAAGTGCTCTCAATACATTATAGCTGGGCTTCTCAGCTGAATTTATGGAGAAGCCACTATGCCAACAGAGCACCAATTTACAAACAGGATTTTAATATATTGACACCAATAACAGTAAACTTCACCAGCATCAAGTCACTATTTACAAACAAGACATGAATCTTGATGCTGATAATGGTTATTTAACTAATACCATCAAAGTGTGAGGCTGCACATTCCGTGTGTTTATGCACTAAAACCCCTGTCGAGGGAACTCCAAGTGTTGGAGGGGACGCTTGGACAAGCTTGTGATGATGCCTCTACCATCTGCTCCATTTTAATTCCAGCATTACAGATATTGGCAATTGAGCGCATGTGCTTCATTCCATATTGGGATAATGATCCACAGTGTGTCTCAAATGTTCTTACCTGTACATAGAATAAATTAGTTTGATTTCCGAGGCATAAAAGCCACAAAACATCTAATCATGGTCCATGCTTTTTCACTCTATTTGTTCCAAATCTCAAACAATCAAGCAACTCTGTATTATTGCAGCTTTTTGTGCTTACAAAGGATTTAAGGCAGGCCCAGTCATCAACAAGAGGCTGACCATCAGATCGGACACGCTTCAGCACCTCAGGACCTTTTTGAATTCCAAACAGAAGCTTACCAACAAGAGCCATGCTGTTGTCTAGGAGCATTCTGTGTGACATAGCTTCAGTGAATTGCTTCTGAGCTTCAACTTTCCTAGCAGAGCCTTCAGGAGCCTTGAGGAACTGTTAGCATTGAGGAAACAACAGGAAGTCAGAAATAAAGCATTTCATATCAGAGGCACAAGGGCCACTCAGCTTATTATGGACATCGTATGCAGCCAAATTGGGCACCAATTCTCTGAAAAGCAGCCAATTAATTCATAAACACATAAAATCCAAGAAATACGATCTGTTTCTCTGGATTAAATTCTTACGCTAAACTGAATCTCAATCATGTAATATTACTTGCATCTCCAAACCAATCAGAGGAATCTTCCAAAACTTTAATCTCAGAAATGTGAGCCTCGCAACGGAAATTCTCTCAAAACTTGGAACTGCAGAATAATGTTGCATATCCTCTCATTCGGCTCTTTAAAAATCTATTGAATCTTATGAATTGTTAAGACAAATTATACTCTTTTGGTCCTTTTTTATGTGGCAATATTTGACAAGAGACGAATTTAAGATTGTTAAACATCACAAAATTTAATATTAAAATAATGGATGATAAATTAAACTGACAGAGAACAAATAGCATCAAAGTTTAAAATTTGAAAACCAATTTGGACTTTTAAAATTTGAGAACCACAGGAAAGGATTGATTAAAAATTAAGTATGCTTGTTTAGCATCAAATATCATTTATAGGCTTAAATGTAATGCTAGTCTCTCAGTAACAGCTATACCACCTTATCAGGTTATGTAGCAAGGTACTCATGGTGTCATAATGGTGCAAAGATCTAATATTTTAAGAGAACATACTGTTAACTAGTAATGTTCTTCAAGACTCGAAAGCTTTATTTTCTTGCTGGTTTAGAGCATTTTAATACCGGCTTCTTCTGTGAACTGCAAACTCAGGAATCCCTTAAGTTCAACTTCAACCTAAAAACACATAATGTTGGAGCCTACCTTGTCCCAGAAATGCAAAAGATCTGCGTCACGCTGGTTGACAGCCTTTGAAGATGCCCCCAAAGAATTGTCATCCACAAAAGTGTAGTTATCATTTGCTGGATCTGTACCCATATACATGGATAGAGAATCCATACTCAGTTTTAGATCACCAAATTGCATGACATGGGAACCATAAGCAGAATTTCCATTAGCAGTTCTTCTTCTGACCTGCAAAACCAGCAGTAGAGACGGTAACTACACAAGCAGAGAGAAACAACATCATCTAATAGTTACCCATGAAACCCCCCCCCCCCCTCCCCTTCTTTTCTCACTACTAACATCAGAGAAAAATTGCTTCAGCATTCTAACTTCCTTTTTTTTCAATGGTAAGTAAAACTTAATTGCTACGGTACCAAGATGGTACAAAAGTTACATCTGGGCCAGAGACTATCCATTACATACTCCATCTGAACAATCTAAAAATTCCAAGTACTGTTCCATATTTTCCAGCACGCTTCCCTTACACCACAAGTACAAGTTCTGTATACATCTATATTTTACCAAAGAAACATGACTCTTTTTGCCTTCAAAACAGATCTTGTCTCTTTCTAACCATAAAGTCCATAGTATGCAAAGAGGAATTGTATTCCATATCTTCTTCAATCTCTTGGTTGTGTTCTGCTGCTGCCAACACTGCAATAAGCTCCTGACATTGTATGGCATTACCCATGCTACTTCACTGATGTTCAGGAAAATATCCCAGCATTGTCATAAGAATTTACAGTGAAGTAGCAAGTGGTTTACAGTCTCTTGAGCTTCTTCACAGAAGTAACATCTGCTACTCAATGCAAATCCTCCCTTCTGCAGGTTATCTTGGGTTAAACAAGCTTCCCAAGAAGCCATCCAGCCAAAACATGCAACCTTAGTTGGAGCCATAGACTTCCAAAGTAATCTCCATGGCCATGTGCTCTCCCAATGTCCCTCATTTCTTAGCAAAGTTGTATAGCTACTCTTTACAGAAAAAATCATATCCTTACTTGCTATCCAGCTTAGTGAATCCTCTTTATTCTAAATTCCTATTTGACATTATATTTACTTTCTAAACTAGCAAATCAGCTAGATAACCTAATCCTCAATGTCCACGAGCACTTACCAGGTGATACTGCTGCCTCAAACTTTCAGTCTGCAAATTGTGTTTCTCACTGCTCAGAAATAGAGACACAAAAGGGGTCAGCAGCAAATAATAGGCCTAATATGATCATTTATAAGCACAATCTTAACTCTTTAAACTTTAACTTCAAAGCTTAATGCTTCATCCAAATTTAGAAAGGATAAGTAACAGAAAGAGAGATCCTCATACAAAAAGTCCCTCCTAGCATTGGTAAGTCACAACTCGTGTGCACGTAATATAGTTAGCAGTTGGCACATTCTCCCTCATGGGACTTGAGGAAATAATAAATTAAGAGATCTCAAGATTTCAGGTAGAACTAGGAGAAAAAAGGAGATGCACAAGTCTCAGAGTCATTTGACATAGAAGAATAAAAACTCAACATCATCCAGCTCTTTGAGATTAGTAACTATGCAAAGTGGGAGGTGAAGTTCAGAAAGCTGCATGTACCTGTCCTCCATCCAGGAAACAGCATACAAGTCACCCAGGCAGGTCTCATATTCCGGAGGAGGACTAGGATTTTCTCCAGGACAGTAGGTTCCCCAGCTGCTCTCTACAGCATTTGATGCTGTTGTGGCATAAACATTCAAACCTTCAGGAAGAAGGCCCTCAAAGATACTTCCAGACTCACAAGCTTCAATGTAAAGTACCTGGAAATAGTAAAAAAGGAATACTAAAACAATAACTTGCAAAATAAGATAGGAACTTCACAAGCACCTTTTTATTTTTTGGAATTGCATATAACAACTGACCAAGCTTTTATATGTCCCAGAGGCATGCTTCTTTTTCAACGCACCAATCAGATCACTTGCATAGAGATAAGGATTCGTAGGCATCCCTAGAATACATGAAAGTATAATAGATATGTAAAATGGCAAGGTTTATAATGCAGCCTATAATTTAATAAACCAAGTAATTGATAACTGACTGACAGCAAAAACAAGCAACACTTATTAAAGGAGGATATTCTGCCTAAACATTGGTTTTCCTTCACTACCAAGAAAACACCATTTCTCATTGATCCACACAAGTCATAAAACTACAGAGAAAGGTACCTACTTCAAAGCTTGACGTCTGAGAGTGAAGGTGGTTTGTGAACAGACAGTATGAAGACAATAAAATACAAAATATGGCTTTGTACTGGTGATTTCGTTCACTATAGCTACCTATATTATACAGATCAGACATAAGATTGCCAATTAGGATGGAAGAGGAAAGGTTGTGATTGTGGAACCATGAACACAGTGTTTTTTCTTTCTATTGGGTTCTCTTACTCTGGGAGATATTTTGACTGATTTTTAGTCCAGGAATGTGGGGAGAGGTTGGATTAGGGGACTGTTACCACAATTTCTATAGGTAAACCAATCAGCATACTGAACTCAAATGGCAAACAGAAATTTTCAAAGGCATAAGCAGATAACAGATAAGGACTAGATATAGTATTAAATAAAGATTAATAGTTAGCCTAACCAGAACCAGAACAAATAGACATAAAGGCTTGGAATTGGAGGCTAAGATGCAGGCCTAAATATAAGGTAATCAAACATTTCATTACAGAATCAGTATAGAGATGCAAGATATAGAAAGCAAAGAAACATATCAAGTAGGCATAAAGAAGCTGCTTACCGAGAACCCCAGGACCACCATGATCACTGTAGAATACGAAAATATGATCATTCGGACCACTATCCACCACCTTTCCACTACCTCCAGTAAGAGCAGTTTTGTTACCAAGGAGAACAGCCAAAAAGTTGTCCACATTAACATCATCGCCAGTATAATCCTGCCTCAAGAGATATCACATGAGAGGGGCATATGGTTTAGGAATAAACAACAAATGCAAAAAAGAAAAAAAAAGTAACTACCTTAGGGACTCCTTTGTAAACATCCTCGCCAGCAGGACTATTAATGATAACTCCTTTTCTTGGATTCTCTTCATTATAAGCAATGTCATCATACATGAACACAATAATGTTTTCATCTTTGAGACCACCCTTTCTCAACAACTGATATGCGTGGCATACATCAGCCTGATAGGAAAGTCAAGGTTGACAATGCTTCTTAGTAAATGCACGAAGAAATATTATAAAAACACTCCAGATTATAACAGTTAGGAGCCGGTTTATTCCATTCTCTACAGCCCCAAATCTGCTTTATCAAACAGAAGGAAAATGTTGTCTTAGCAAAACTTATCAAATGGTTTGCTTTAAACTGGCTGGTTATCTTAATAGGATGAGTTTCACAAAGTTTTGCCAAATGAACCACTACCGATGAGGACTTAAAAATAAGAAAAGGATCACTTGTTCCAAACTATCCAATAATCTAGTACACTAAAATCTGACCGATGCCAGCTCTCTTAACTTCTATACTGGGCATGAGGACATGACAAATAGAAAGAAAAAACCCCTATATCAGAAAATCTCTACGGGAGAGTGCCTGCATGTCTCAAATGATATTACTCCAATAACATAGTCAACTGAACAAATTTCACTCTTGTGGTCACCAGTAATGACCTGCCCCAAGCGTGCTGTAGGCTATTTCTCCCACATTAATTAAAAAGAGATAAATTAATCGGTTTATAGGCTAAATGGATTCTCCCACTTGGTAGACAAGTCTTTTGGGTTGCTCTCCTATTTAGTCTATAACAATGCGTAAACTAATTTAGATTCATAATTATCAAAGATTAGCTTTTTTCCAAGTATTATACCTAGTCCAAATAATCCTCCAACTTCATACCTTCAATTCTAACAAGTGAAATATAAACAAAGTACAAATTCAAACAAGTGGAGTATAATGAGATTTGTAATTTTGTAAATAAGGCAGGTAAACTACTACGACTCGTAAAGGTGATAGTGTAAAACTTTTTTACACTGACAGGTGTATATAACTTTAGCTCGGTATATAAGTACACGTTTCTATGTCGCTAGCTCATTCAAAAGCAGATCAATTTTTTTTTTTTTTTGTTAACAGAAATCAACTTAAATTTTTTGAAAATTTTCTCCATATTTTCACCAAAAATAGCAATCATCTATGCATATACTATTTCAAAAACATGAACCTAATTATAAACATTATAAAAATAAAACAAGATAAAAGTCTTTTAGAAACAACCTCTCTACCTCGACTCACTTGAGATAGGTGGTAAAGTCTGTGTACACCTCACCCTTGCCCTCGTCAGACCTCACCCGTAAGATTACACTGGCTATATTGCCGTTGTAAAATAAGATAAATAAATTTATAGCATTTCTAAGGGTAAAAATAGTGAAAATAATTATTTACCTACAACAACAACATATATCTGTGGGTCCGGGAGGGTCCCACCAAGGTGAAAAGATTGTTTCCAATAGACCATCAACAACAACAACATAACAGTAATATCACACGAGTAGGGTCCAGAATGGTGAGATGTACACAAATATTATCTTGATAGAGAGATGGTTTCCGATAGACCCTCGGGTAAAACAAAAATTACCTGATGTCTATAATTCCAATAACCATTTGATCCAGCTAAAAGAACAGCCCATCTTGTTCCAACTGAATCATCATCATCTCCCTTTTCAAAGAATCTAAAAGCTTCTGATGGAAGTTTCAATACATTACGTCCTTCGCCGGCGGCTATTATTGAAAATCCGACGAGGAATAAAATTCCGGCTACGTTAATCATTATTGTTAGAATTTGTAATAAAAGTAAAGTTTCGGCTATGGATATGAAATATTTATTTACGTATTCATAATTTGTGGAATAGTACAGAAAAAATATCTAGCTTAGCTTGATTTTAGAATGTTTCAGTTGACGTGGACGGTTGTGATTGGATGAAGCTTTCGTGCTTTTCATATTTTATTAATCGTGTCTTTTTGGTGGTCCTTTGTTAAAATTGTTTACTTTTAAAGCTGTGGAGTAGTGATGGACAAGTAATGAACAAATTTCTTTATTATTATTGTATGAAGCTTTTCATAAATATTTCTTATAATGTTGTAGTTGGGGTTGATTATCCGTTTATGTTTAACCAAATATTCAAATTGAATGAAGTTGTATTTGGTAGAGAATGTATCCTTTAATTTCTGGTGCGGAGTCGGTTAATCAAGTCCTAGTGTAGATATCAAATATTAAGTCAAATTTAAATTAGTTTGGTCACAGAACAGATATCAATCACTCGTTGGAAAAAATTAATGCAAGTTTGTATCTTAAAAATCTAAGTATTTTTAGCCCGATTACATATTCTGTGAGACTCCTTATTTATTTTATTTATTTTATTTATTTATTTCTTTCACTATATCTATTATTCTAGACTCTGGAGTATCTTTTATTATTTTATACTAGTATGGGAACAATTCTTTAATATCATTTTTGTTATATTCTCCAAGGCGTGAATCACGGAAGTTAATTGGAGTATAAGTAAACTTTTTCTATGATGAAGTCATTTTCAATAATTTGGTTACCAGCAAAAGAAAGTTTTCAGGAAGGATGAGACATAAAAATTGAAGAGCTTTTTACCCCCCAAGTCTTTGTTGTAACGATGTGAGTCCAATTTGTGACGTGGTGAGTTAAGTGCGAGTTATTTATTTGAATACTGCCTGAAATGAAATCATTATGTTTAAGCAAAGAAAGATACATGGACGAACCCATTATTCATCAAATTTTGAACTGTGTATCACTAACTTCTGAAAAAATATCGTCTGAAAATAAAATTAGAACGGTATTTTTTCCTTGTTAAAATTACAACAGAGTAGAACCACAACAAGCAGCAACAAGCTGGCAGAAAGAATGAAAAGTCAAAACAAATTTAAATTTCTATAAAATCAGAAGCCTAAGTATTTTGATGCAAGCAGAAGTAGAGGTTCCAAAGCACTTGGAGCAAATTTCCTAGCAAAAAGATAACACATTGATGTATTTCTGTCATTGTAAGAACATTGATGTCCTTCCAACATTCTCTTCAAAAACTCCTCTGTAACATCTGATTTTCCAAACGTAGCAGGATGAGGTCCGCCCCTTGACCAATCGACCCACGTTATACTTCTATTCGCTAAGATGTTTGGTGCTTGAATTGTCAACATGGTCGTGAAGTAATGCTCGTCAGGATAACATGCTGGCTTGCAGAACTTCGCGAACTTTGGGTAGAATTTCGTGTCTTCAACTATATAAAGAGCAAGTTTTCGACTAACTTCAAACCATTGTGATCCTTTGCGCCATTGTGTTATGTTAACTTCTGGTGCCATATTGACATTGTATCGACCTCTTCCTTGTGGTCCGGGATCATCAAACGAGTTAATAAAACTATACTTTGATCTCATTATATACTTGTAAATGACATTGAAATTGTTAAGAGGTATACATGACTCAGAAAGTAGAACAAACCACTCATTGGAGATATCAAGCAATGCATTTGCCAGAAGTCTCCTTTCAGCATCACTGATACTCACCTCCCCCCATTCTGCCACCTTAAAGAAAGAACAAAATAAGACTATTAGCTATAAACTCAAAGACTAGGCCAATCTTTTCCAACATGTTACAACAATACAGATATGTGTGACCACATAAAATAGACCATTTCTCAGTAAAATGCAGTTAAAGAATGACATAATATGAAAATTTGTAAGCCTGCATAAGGAGACAGGAAAAAAGTCCTTAGTCACTCCGCGTACAAAGAACCGCTTAGCAAACTCCAAAGCACCAACTGACACTCAGATGAGGCTTAGTGAAAAACTAAACAGAACAGATTCAAGTTAAGTTAGCCCAACCCAACAATGGGGGTAATCCAGCTACAAGGTCTAATGATTGTTCGCCCCAACGAGCCGGTCAAATATAATAAGGTTGAAACCTACTTCAGTGAGGAGTACAGGATCATAACAAGATAAAAGTACATATAACAGTCCTAGATAAAAGTACATTAATCCAACAACTAGACTTTGAAACTCAAACAACAAAACAACATAATGAGAAAATGCACAAGGAATATATTAAAACAAGGGACATATATATGCAAATGCAAAATCTTGCATTCAACATACCTGACTTGGAATTTGCCTCTTGTAAAAAACTGAAGAGGGTGGATAATCAGCTCGAAATGATGGCAACGAATGAATATAAATCGAGTAAAATCCCTGATGTCCCTTAAAAAATCTCTCCCAGAGAGGCTCAAATGGCAATTTTCCTTTGGCTAAGAACATGAAGGCAATCTTAGGAACCCTCTTAAATGGATACTTCTTTATTCGCGGCGTTAAAGAAGCTCTCCAGAACAATTCTTCATCAGTCATGGCATGTAACAAGTTTGATGGAGGCTTAATCCAAGTCTCCAAGTTATTTGATTCTATATTACAAGGCTGAAAACTACTAGATTTTACTGAAGAAGCTAAGCTTTGAAATCCAAAGTGTTTTATCATATAAAAACTAGCCATAGGAAAAGTGAAACATAAAAACAAAAACAAGAAAAGTAATTGAAGCAGCCTCTGTGGAAGAAACTTAGTTTTACTCTCCATTGAGACAACTATCAATTGCATCTGGTTGTTATGGTTAATCAGCTATATAAAAATGAGAAAATACTTACCCGCGCTAAGTGTTTATATTAAAACGGTATTAATTTACCATGAATTATCATATATGGTAGGTTACTTGAACATAATAAATTACTAACCATGTAATATGAATATTTCCATCAGATCATGTAATGAGCAATATACCATAATTTTTCCTTTTTCCATAAAAGCACCAGGAGATAAAAAAAATTGATATTTTTCCAATAGAAGACAAAATCTAGATTCTACAAACAGTAATTTTACCTAGAAGTCATTTTCATATTTACTAGTAAATTTTTAGTTTAATGTTATCATAATTTCTCTTCAATGGCGCTCTCTTATATAAATGACGTGACGTAACGTAATAAGAACACAAGATTCAGATAGTTTTCTTGATATATTAAACATATTTTGGCTTTTAAATTTTAAACGTCATCAAACTAGAACACATAAAATTATATCAAGAAATACTTAAGCGTCAATAAAGTATACACCATTAAGCTATATTATTAGACCACTTTTACTTGTCGTAGCAGGTAAGTTGCCTTATTTTCAATATTACATGTCTCACAGTTTACGGAGATTTACATGTAGATATCTTTTGAATGACCTGATAGTGTAAGATTAATTTATGACGGTGATCTAACTTTGAGTGCGAATAGCTCTTTTTGGTTGAGTTTACATGAGTAACGTTTGTGAACTAGTAATTCTTTAAAGTTGCCGATTGAGCTGGACATTGTCTATGAGTTTTTATTAGTTTATGATGGTTTACTGTTGTGATTAATAGCTTTTGGCTTCGAACTAAGTTGTTAATTGTAAGCTGATATTCCTATTTCTTATGGGCAGTTAGAGGTATAGTGTGTTAAATGTTGCATTTTGGATTTAATTTAGACCTTTAGCCAAAGAAGGAGCCGTTGTTAGGAGTCAAATTATTAGCCAATCAAATAGATCTACGGAAATATGTCTGTAGTAGATTTGCCCCCCAAGAAAAGTCTTACAAAAATAGCCTCTACAAGAAAGTTCTTGGCGATCACCACAATCCACATGTTTCTATTAGGAAAGGCCTAGCAATCGCAGGGAGCTTCCTTCTAGAGGTCACCATCAACAAACTCCTGTGGACTGTGGGGGTCATTTTTGTAAGATTTTTTATGGGGGTCAAAATTATAGCAGTGGTACCAGAAGTGTTTATTTCGCGCAAAATTCTCTAGTAGTCACTGCTACTCGGTGATAGGTACTGCTAAAGAATTAAATTATATTTGTATATTAGTGTACGTTATGTTGTAGCTATCATTACTTGAAATGAGGTTTCAACACCTTCACCGCTAACTTTGATTTGACACGAGCCATGTATTAATACTTTTTATTAATGAAATATGATTTTGGGCTCGACATAAATAAATTCGAAGAAAACAAGAAATAAAGTACAAAACAAAGATATAATATCAAAAAAATATCGAAAAACTTATAATAAAATATGAAAGTTGAATATGAAATTGAAGAAAAATTTCGATCACAATTCACATATGGTATAGTTTATGCATGCCTTGGGGTCGTAACGATATTTAGGAGAGTTGGTGTAAAAATCTTTCGTAAAAAAAATGGTTTTGCATTGACTGACACGCTATCTTTGGAAGTTCAAAATAAGCACATTTATTGGTTTAGACGGATTTCACCTTCTTAAACGAAGTTATTTGACTTGACAAGCTGTATTTCCTAAAAATATATTTCAGGTTTCACAATTAAATTTGTATTTAGTTGAGCCTAGGGCGACCGTTTATATTTCAATTTGATCGATTGATAAGCAATTTACGTTGACAAATAATTGATTCTCAGGGCTTTAATTTGAACACGGTGCGAGTATCAATTTCGAAGGAATAAAGCGATAAATCCGATGACGTAATTATGACGAGTTCAATTCGAAGGCAAACGTAATCAAATGAACGAAGACAAACAATGAATTCGCAGTTTACGATGATTAATTCTAGCTTAGTTTCGGTGAGTTTTTACCGAAGATGATTTATACGCTAGTTTTGTTCGATGCTAAATAGATGATTTTGGTCAGATTCGATGACAAATTTAGGTGTAATGGTAAAAAATACGATTGGTGAAAATACACTTAATCAAACTAGCACTACGATCAGAATGCTATAACGACGATTTACTTGATGTGTTCGATATTAATAAGCATATTGGATAGTGAACTAATTATACGACCAAGGCAATGATAACAGATCAATGAAATCGACAACGATGAATGAATGTATCGAACAATGGAAATATCATGCAAACAACAAAGTAATCAATAATAAATAAATGAATAAAGCAGTAAAGCTTATTGTATTGAAGAATCAGAGGTTGGTGCTTTGATGAAAGAGATGAATCTTCCTCTAAGTTTGAACCAAGCCACGATCGATGTTTGACACAATGGTTGCACTTGTAATAATAACAAGATAACAATGATACAATGGGTAACAATATAACTGATGAATATTAGAGTGTTTTTTGTTCTGATGAACGTAAGTCTACAAATGAGGAAATGGAGTTCTATTTATAGGTTGAAGTGGTGAAGTTCCCAACCCTAGAAGAACTCCCACTTTCTCACGTCTCTCTTAAGTCACGCAACAGCAGTTGCCCATTTTCAACCACTTCCGCCGAATCCGCTAGATTTGTTCCGATAAAAGTGGGATATCAGCCAAAATTATCTGCTGGAACTGCTGTCTTCGAAACGCTCCGATCTCAACATAGCATAACTGATCACACCGTCAAACGAAGCTGCTTCATGTCGATCTCACCAGATACGTCTTCGAAATTAGTTATAGCTTTGCCACGTAATCGAACACATTCCCTTTGTGATCGAACAGAAATCGACCAATACACAAGCGAAGCGAGAGTGCTACTTCTAGACCAAGATTAGCATGTGTCCACAATACTGAGTGACTAGCTTGTTCATGATCTACCTTTATATTGAAAGTTTATACATACCTCGACCTACCTACGCTATATGAGCCATGGGCTCACTAGCAAACATCATCATGGCAATTGATGGTTGTATAAGTCACATATCCATGTACCCATGGCCCATGTCATCCAGACATTCAATTCATGATCTGGAAAACTTACCATCCATTTATCGACTAAGAAAAATAAGTATGGTGTCGGTAAACTATGAACGAAGAAGGTATGTACTTCAAATTGAACACGGTATTAATAGATTTTCATTGTTTGCCTCTCTAATATCTGTAAGTTTTTTAGTTATCGTTGTTTTTTTTTAATCTATTTTATAATCTTTGTTGCTACATCATATTTTTCAATCCTTATAAAATTAAATATTTACATTTAACTTTCGTATGGATTATACGTGTAATATTTACGAGTGCCGTATTTTTATTAGATGCATTAATTAAAAAATACTTTTGATAGATAATTGTCTTTAATCGTTGCTAAAAAATATTTCATGATCAAATCATTTCAAAATAGTAACTTTCCTAATATTAAAAGAAATACAAATCACAAACTATAACATGTCAAACTACACTAATTTTTATTTTTTTTTAAAATTAGACTAAATCCACATAATACCCAAAAAAAAAAAAAAAAAAAAAAGGAGTGTTGTGAAGAATGCCCCATTCTAGAATCCACCCATTTCCTTGCTTTCCAAAACAATTAGCCTCGCCTTTTGTTTTTCTTTCACTTTGCTTTTTTGAGATTCCCAACTCCCTTTTTGTTCTATTTTTGTTTCTTCCTAGTACTAGTATTTTCACTAATTAAGATTAATTAAAACCCAAATCACGTGCTGTTCTTTTTATTACACTACACCCTCTCTTAGTTCCATTTTCTTCTTACATAAACTAAAAAAGAACCAAGATTCCATTTTTATTGGTTGACTTAAATCTTAATCTACATATATACACTTATTATTAGTATTGTTATTTAGAAAATAGCCTGATGGGAACTGAAAGTAATTATCAGATGAAAGTGGTGAAAGGAGATTATGGTTATGTTCTTGAAGATGTTCCTCACTTAACTGATTACATTCCTGATCTTCCTGTATGTTACTCTCATTCTTGTTTTTTTATATCTTTATTGTTTTGTATATTAGTTGCATGATGACATGAATTGAGCTTAATTGGAGAATCGTGGTCCGTGAGGATTCATACAGCCGACCTCAACTTGGTTGGGATTAAGGCGTAGTAGTTGTTTTATGATTTTGACTATTAGTTGCATAATGACATGAATTGAGCTTAATTGGAAAAACATGGTCAATGAGGATTCGTATAGCTGACCTCAACTTGATTGGATTAAGGGTTGTAGTTGTTGTTTTATGATTTTGAATATTAGTTGCATAATGACATGAATCGAGCTTAATTGGAAAAACATGGTCAATGAGGATTCGTATAACTGACCTCAACTTGATTGGGATTAAGGCGTAGTAGTAGTTGTTTTATGATTTTGAATTTGCATGTGTTTAAATGCTGTGTTTTTTAATCTTTAATTGTTTGATTTTGAATATTAGTTGCATGATGACATGAATCGAGCTTAGTTGGAAAAACATGGTCGATGAGAATTCATATCGCCGACCCCCGACTTTTTTGAGATTGAGGTGTAGTAGTAGTTGTTGTTGTTTGATTTTGAATATTCATTGCATGATAACATGAATCGAGCTTAATTGAAAAAACATGGTCGATGTCGATGAGGATGGGGATTCATATAGCGGACCCTAACTTGGTTGGGATTGAGGCGTAGTAGTAGTAGTAGTTGTTGTTGTTTAATGATTTTAAATATTAGTTGCATGATGACATGAATCGAGCTTTGTTGGAGAAACATGGTCAATGAGGATTCGTATAGCTGACCCCGACTTGTTAGGATTGAGTTGTAGTAGTTGTTGTTTTATGATTTTGAATGTTAGTTGCATGATGACATGAATCGAGCTTAATTGGAGAATATGGGAAATGAGGATTCATATAGCTGACCCTGACTTGTTTGAGATTAAGGTGTAGTAGTAGTTGTTGTTGTTGTTTAATGATTTTGAATATTAGTTGCATCATGACATAAATCAATCTTAATTGGAGAAACATGGTCAATGAGGATTCATATAGCTGACCACAACTTGGTTGAGATTGAGGCGTAGTAGTAGTTGTGGTTTAATGATTCTGAATATTCAATGCATGATGACATGAATTGAGCTTAATTGCAGAAATATGGTCACTGAGGATTCATATAGCTGACCTCAACTTGTTGGGATTAAGGCGTAGTAGTAGTTTTTGTTTTATGTTTTTGAATTTGCATGTGTTTATAATTTAAATTTTGTATTATTGAAAGATTGTTTTTGTCATTTTCATAATGTTAGTTATTGCATAGTATGTTGTTTCTTATTCACTTGATCTATAATAAGCTCATCTCGAGTTGGCGCATTAGTGGTAAATGTAGTGGAAGGTGAACCATGAGGTCGTAGGTTTCAAATGACAGTGGAGGGAAAATACACTAGTTGATTTATTCCCATATGCATAAGCCTTTGTAGAGTTTAGCTGGTACCTGTGCAGTTAGGATGTAAAATGTACCAGTGCACCATTCGAGGTGCACGCCTATGTTGCTCGGACTGTCCATGGGTGTGTGTCAGATCTCCAAAAGTAATGCATTTTTGGAGGATCCGACATTGATCGGCATTTTGGACAGTCCGAGCAACTTAGGTGCGCGCAAGCTGCCCGAACCATCATAAAAAAGAACGCTTTAAGTCTATAAACAAAAATGATAATGGCTATTGATGAAGTATGTTAGACCTTAGGAGATGAAATCAGAATCCCTTTTATGGAAAATAGGAAAAAATTTCAGGTGAGTTGACATGGGACAAAATTTGATATAAAATGATAAAAGGCAAAATAGGTTATGAAGATTAAGAGATTAATTTTTTGCTTTGAAAGTTTAAAATAGTCTGCATTCATAGCTTTCTCGATGATCGGGCAGCCTGACTTGTTGGAGGAGGAGCAGTTGTTTGAATTTCCATTAATGTAAAAAAGATGTATTTGGGGCGTGTGCTATGGTGTCGACCACAGCTTCTAGATGCTATCTAAATTTTTATATTGTGTCAGCAAACAAGAGACATCAACTGAATATGCATTATCTTTTGTTGTATTATAATCAGTTGTTGGTGGAGACTCATTAGATGTGTGAACTTGCATTCATGTACATAACATTTTTGAGACATCTGGTTTTGAACATGAGTGCTTAAATTATGTTTTGTTGGAATCTCAAGTATCTGGTGGAGAAGTTATTCAGGTAGCTTTAAAAGAAATCATCTTTATTCTGTTTCTTCTTTCTTCGGTCCATAATCTGATCCTAAGACAAAAACCAAATCCTTGCCATTGCTCTCCTTTGTTTATTTCATATTCTCAATTTAATTGCATGGTTGGAGAAACTCATTTAACCTGTATTTTGATTTTGGAAAGAATTGCTCCATTTTGTGATCACTTTGAACAGTCTTACATGCTGGCATGTACCTTAGTAACGTACTAATCTTAGTAACTGTTGGACATAAGTGGTTTGGTTTTGGCTCTTAAAATTATTACCTATTTTATACTGTCAACATTTTTCTTTACTAATATACTGTCAACGTTCTGTTGTGCTGGATGCCGATGTATACTCATTCAACTTCTTTTTCATCTTGTTGTTTGATTGCAGACTTATGACAACCCATTGCGGTCCAATCCTGCATATTCAGTTGTGAAGTGAGTCAATCATAAAAACTCTTTTGTCATGCTTCAACTTAAACTATTTGTGCATTTTATCCACAACAACTTATGAACTTTCATTTTGGTTTCAGGCAGTACTTTGTTGACATGGAGGATACTGTCCCCCAAAAGGTGAGTCCTGCTCCTTGACTTCTTCCATGGGTCTAAAATTCTGCAAAGAAAAAAAATAATTGCATCCATTCATTTCAATTTTCAATTGAAATACCGACGCAAATTACAGTTATGTACATAGGCTCTTGAGAAAACTGCACTTAGGTTTCTAAATTTTTCTATCCTGAAAGTGCAGATGATCCAAAGAAGGTACTTATTAAAATATCTTGAAAGCTAGAGTAAAATACCATTTCATTTAGTTCTTGGTTTTGGAAAACAGAAATTCTAATATTTGCTGAATTTGACCTGTCTAGCGGTTCTGTGTGACATATGAACATTTTGTTATTCCACCCTTGCCACAAATAACATCTAAGTAAAACAGAGTCTGTAGGGATAGTGTAATACTAGTTTTAAGTTTAAAACTAGGAACAAGTGTCTGTAGGGATGAATGGAGTAGAGGTAGCAGTAGTGTCTTCCTTACTTTTTGTAAGCTGTTAAGGTGTTAAAATTGGTTGATGCCAATTACCAAATTTGCAAAGAAGAGGTAAGGTTTCATGTCATGTCCCCCTCTCATATGTTTTTGTTCATTGGATTCAAATATACAAGGTAGGGTCAATGCCAAACCCCCTAGCACCTCAAGCAATAGGTGAATCTGGATTTTATTTAACAAAAAAAAAAAGTCTTAGTTTCAAAATGGGACGCTTAAAGGATAAACGTAATCGAGGTAAATGCTGATCTGACTCTTCAGAGTGGCTACAAACAGAGGTGTATCTAGGATTTTGAGAGGATGGGTTCACCGTTGCTTTGGGCTGTAAGTGAATTATTGTTTGACCAAGTGAACCATACAAACTTTTAGAGTATGGGTTCACAAACTTCATATTAGACATATTTTCAACAAATATATACATGATATACCTAATTTAATGGAATGACCATGGGTTCACGTGAATTGCTGGTTAACATATACATCCGCCCCTTGCTACAAACAGTACCTTTCCCTCCTTTTCATTTCTTTAGTCGTTTCAGTTTAGTAGGTATATTTCATGTTTCTTTCATTGAACGAGCCCCTTCATTACCTATATACTCCTGTACTAGCTTGCGTCTCCATTTAGATACAGGGAGACTTGTATTAGAGAGAGCTCTTCCAACTCCTCTTCTTTGAAGTAATGTTTGAATCTCTTTCCAGGTTGTTGTTCACAAGGACAGTCCCAGAGGGGTGCATTTCCGCCGGGCTGGTCCACGTCAGAAGGTATGTACTTTCCTCTCGAGGAGTCCAAGATGCAATTCTCTCTCTCTCTCTCGAATCACTAGAAGTATGAGCATGATTTTTTCTCTGATAAGCGTGCTTCACTGTTGCTCAGGTTTACTTCAGTTCGGATGATGTTCGTGCTTGTATTGTAACTTGTGGTGGTCTGTGCCCAGGGCTAAACACAGTGATCAGAGAAATTGTTCATAGCCTTGATTATATGTATGGGGTCAGCAAAGTCTATGGAATAGATGTGAGTTGGTTGAACTTTGATAGAGCCTTCTACACAAATCTTTAGATAAAGGACCATACACTGATCGATTACACTGAAAACACTGAAATTACATAAATTAGTCTGACAATAGTCACTGCAACATAGAAAACAACCTAATTACAGCATAGTGACAGTTTATGCTTAACAATAAACTAACGAAATAAGCACTAACGACACAGAAGTCTTAATGGTACAGTAGCACACATGGAGAATACATAGATATGATAATTCTAGACATTTGAGAGGCTAGAACTCTCCCAGAAATTTCCTTTTCTTTTATTTTCCTTCTGCCCAACTATTCTGCCTTATTTCTCCTAATAAAACCACCCAAGTAACTGTCTGGAAACAGTTACTAACTTTTTAATTTTTTTACTTTTGGCCTCCTGGTTTATTGGACATGTTTTTGTGCCTCCTGGAGTAAGTGTATTTAACATGAGGTCCATCATTACTCCCCCCTATATGAGACACCTTGTCCTCAAGGTGAAAGTCAGGAAATTGTAGATCAATGATTGCATAGTCCTCCCAGGTATTCTCAAATTCAGGTAGGTTCTTCCACTTGATTAACACCTCTTGTTTACCATTGATTAGCTTCCTAATCTGCTTCACAGCTTCGGGTTCAACTTGAAGCTCCAGGTCTGGTGTAAGAAATGGAGGTAGGTCTTGAGTAGGAGTTGTTGGTAGCAAGCATTTTCTCAACTGTGAAACATGAAACACCGAGTGAATGCGTGCTCCATCAGGTAATTCCAACCGGTAAGCTACTGAACCAATCTTCTCTAAGATCTTAAGAGGACCATAAAAACGGGGGCTGAGTTTTTCATTAATCTTCTTAGCCAAAGAGCGCAGTTTGTAGGGTCGAAGTTTGAGATACACCATGTCTCCAATCTCAAAATTCACTTCCCTACGTTTTTGATCCGCCTGAAACTTCATTCTTTGTTGCGCTTGGACCAGATGATCTTTGAGTTCAGTCAAGATCAAATTTCTCGCACGCACCTGTTCATTGACTTCTTCCACTGCCGAAACAGTGTCATCCATATGAAAAATTGATGGTGGATCCCTTCCGTATAATGCTTTAAAGGGTGTCATGCCAGCAGATTTGTTAAATGACGTATTAAACCAATACTCTGCCCAAGCTAACCAATTGGACCATTGCTTAGGATTTTCTCCTGCCATACAACGAAGATATGTCTCCAAACTCCTGTTTACCACTTCAGTTTGCCCATCGGTCTCCGGATGGTATGAAGAGCTGTAGCGCAAAGTAGTTCCTGCCATTTTAAACAACTCTCTCCAAAATTGGCTGATGAACACGCGATCACGATCAGACACAATAGACTTAGGAAACCCATGCAGTTTTACCACTTCTTTGATAAAAATGTCAGCCACATCTTTAGCATGAAAAAGGTGAGAAAGTGGAATAAAATGTGCATACTTAGTAAGACGATCCACCACAACCATTATAGTATCATACTTATGGGATTTAGGAAGACCAGTAATAAAATCCATACTTACATCCTCCCATACATGATGAGGTATGGGTAAAGGTTGAAGTAATCCGGCTGGACTCAAAGTTTGATACTTGTTCTTTTGACAAATGTCACACCTGGCAACAAATTCTTGAACATCCTTCTTCATACCTTCCCAGTAAATATTCTCGAACAACCTCTTATATGTGCGAAGATACCCAGAATGGCCTCCAACTGGAGAAGAATGAAATTCCTTCAACAATCCTGGTATTCGAGACGATCCTTTAGGCAAAACCAAGCGCCCCTTGAACAGTAGACAACCATTCTTCAAGCTGTATTTGTTGTCTGCTTGTTGACCTGAAATTAAGTTCTGCAAAATAGAGGACATTTTGCTGTCTCGTTGTACTTCCTTGTCCCACTCCTCCTTGTCTTCATATTTCCAAACTGAAAAGGCATATAACTCTGCTGATTCTCCACGTCTGGACAATGCATCAGCCACTCTATTTTCAGCTCCCGCTTTGTACTTGATGTCAAACTTATAACCCATAAGTTTGGAAACCCATTTCTGCTGATTCTCATTCAAAACTCGTTGCTCCAACAAAAACTTAAGGGCTTTCTGATCAGTTTTAATGATAAATTGATGACCCATCAAGTAGTGATTCCATTTCTTGACGGCTAACACAATAGCCATTAGCTCTCGTTCATATACCGAACAATGCCTTGCTTTAGAAGAAAGAACTCGACTGAAATATGCAATAGGTCTACCATTTTGCATCAAAACCGCACCTACACCAAATCCTGAAGCATCGGCTTCAATTACAAAAGGCTGAGAAAAGTCCGGCATTGCTAAAACGGGTACTTGAGTCATAGCCAATTTTAGTGCCTCAAATGCTTGTTGAGCTTGTTCTCCCCATACAAAAGCATCTTTCTTCAGTAAATCAGTTAAGGGAGCAGCAATCTTACCATAATCCTTGACAAACTTTCTGTAATACCCTGTGAGACCCAAAAATCCCCGTAGAGATTTGATATCTCTATGTACTGGCCAGGATATCATACTCTCAATTTTGGAAGGATCTGCTTGCACTCCCTTAGAAGATATGATATGGCCCAGATATTCAAGCTTAAGTTGCCCAAACACACTTCTTCTTGTTGATTACCAGCTGATTCTGTTTGAGAATTTCCAAAGCAACCTTCAAATGCTCAAGATGAGAAACATAGTCTTTACTGTAAATTAAGATATCATCAAAGAATACCAAAATAAACTTCCGCAAGTGTTCCCTGAAAATTTCATTCATCAATGATTGAAAAGTCGAGGGTGCATTCGTCAAGCCAAAAGGCATTACCATGAATTCACAGTGTCCTTCATGAGTACGAAATGCTGTCTTTGCTTCATCTCCAGCTTGAATGCGAATCTGATGATATCCTGACTTGAGATCCAACTTGGTGAATATGGTGGCTCCCCCTAACTCATCAAGTAACTCATCAATGCATGGTATTGGAAATTTATCGGGTACTGTGATATCATTAAGAGCCCGATAATCCACGCAGAAACGCCAACTTCCATCCTTCTTCTTAACTAGCAATACTGGACTAGAATATGGACTAGTACTAGTCCTAATGATTCCAGCAGCCATCATCTCTTTTACCAGACGCTCGATCTCTGCTTTTTGAGAATGAGGATATCTATATGGACGAATGTTCGGTGGATTTGCTCCAGGTTGAATAACAATAGCATGATCATGAGAACGGTGTGGTGGTGGACCTGAGGTTTGCTCACATACTTCTGGGTAAGCAGATAACAACTCTTCAAACTCTTTTGGTGTTATAGTTGCTTCACTTTCATTTATTTTTATCTGATTCATCTCGATCAAGAAGCACTGGTTCCCCTTCTTTAACAAATTTGACATGGATTTTAGTGACACTACTGTCCGAACCATTGCTGGATCACCTTGAAGCGTCACTAATTTTCCTGCATCATTGAATTTCATGGTAAGAAGTTTCCAGTTCACCCTCATCTCACCCAAAGTGGCTAACCATTCCATTCCCAACACCACATCAGTTCCATTCAATTCAAACAAGAAATATTTTTGGTGAATTTGTACTCCCTGGACGTCCAACCTCACCCCTTTGCATACTTCACTCCCGCTAACCTGTTGACCATTACCAATTGTTACTTTAAATTTATTGGTCTGCTCAACATGTAATTGCAATGGACGAGCAATAGTGGAAGATATAAAATTATGAGTAGCTCCACTGTCCACCAAAACAATCACATTGTGCCCATGAATTTTGCCAACCAATTTCATTGTTCTTCCTCCTGTAAAGCCCACTACTGAATTCATGTTTAACACCATCATAGTACCCTTATTTTCCCCCTCATCTTCACCCGCTATTGTGGCCTCAAAAAATTCGTCTGCTTCCTCTTCATCTGTGTTGGGTGCCTCTGAAACAATTAAGAGGTTAAGCTGCTTATTTTTACAATGATGATTAGGGCCAAATTTTTCATCACATCTGAAGCATAAACCTAGCTCTCTTTTTCGGGCAATTTCTGAATCAGACAACCTTTTAAATCGGCCCTCATGTTTTGGTGCAGAAGATGCATTGAAGCTAATTGACTTAGCTGCAGTATGCAATTGAGAATCCACATTGCGTTCCGCTGCCCCGACTTTTGGATCACGTGTTTCAAGTATATTTGTGACCCGAGAAAAATTTGATCTAAACCCGAGTGATTTGTTGCTTGAAGTGGCTCTATTTGGTTCAGATTTGAACCCTTGAACTTGCTCCAAAATAGAATTTCGATCCTCCATCTTCTGAGCTATCTCTATTATCTCCTGCAATGTTTGAGCCCGTAAAAGCATCACTTCTGCACGAATTTCCTCTTTCAGTCCATTCAAAAATACTCCAGATAACATACCATCGGATGCCTCCCTCATTGATGCTGAAACCTTCTCGAATTCTTCACGAAACGCTGCAACAGAAGTGATCTGCTTCAGCCCCATTAAGACAGCATATTGATTGCTCTTCTGGGAATGATGAAATCGGTTCAACAACTCCTTTTTGAAGTCTTCCCAAGATGATATTGGATGCCTAGACTCCAACCAATAATACCAATTTAATGCTTTTCCCTCCAAACAAACAGCAGCTACCTGTAACCGTTCCGTTTCAGGAATGTCATTCACATCAAAGTATCTTTCCACCCTGAAAATCCATCCCAAAGGATCCTCTCCTTCAAAAACTGGTAGTTGTAGTTTTCGAAATTTCTTCCCGTCTTTTTCACCGGCCAAGTTAACATTGCTTCCCTCTTCTTGGTTTCTGACAGATCTGGTTTGAGAAGGAGATGGTTCTGCCACAGTTCTTCCTTGTGCTTCAATTCTTGCCAAAGATTCCATCATTTCTTGAAACCATCCTTCCAACCTTTTAACATCTTCCCTTACCCCAGTCAAACTAGTCTCCATTTGCTCAACTCGTCCCTCCATTCTACTCTTTACCATACCCGAACGTCACCGCTCTGATACCAATTTGATAGAGCCTTCTACACAAATCTTTAGATAAAGGACTATACACTGATCGATTACACTGAAAACACTGAAATTACATAAATTAGTCTGACAATAGTCACTGCAACATAGAAAACAACCTAATTACAGCATAGTGACAGTTTATGCTTAACAATAAACTAACGAAATAAGCACTAACGACACAGAAGTCTTAATGGTACAGTAGCACACATGAAGCATACATAGATATGATAATTCTAGACATTTGAGAGGCTAGAACTCTCCCAGAAATTTCCTTTTCTTTTATTTTCCTTCTGCCCAACTATTCTGCCTTATTTCTCCTAATAAAACCACCCAAGTAACTGTCTGGAAACAGTTACTAACTTTTTAATTTTTTTACTTTTGGCCTCCTGGTTTATTGGACATGTTTTTGTGCCTCCTGGAGTAAGTGTATTTAACATGAGGTCCATCAAACTTCTACCTTCATGCTTGATTAGATATTTTGCCTCCTAGGGCAAAATGATTGACACGTGTCCACTTAGTTGATTGCAAGAGGATCCAGTTGCTCTCTATTTGTGATTGTTTAATTTTTTATAGCGCCGGCTATTTTTAATATTAAATCTTATGGATTCATGAACTAATGCTGAAAGAAATGTATTGCTATGTCTTTTGACTTTTTTGGCTAGTAAATATTAACATTTGACAATTGGAGATTGATATGGCACAGTATGTGTTTACATCTTTAATGTTGTTTTCCATCCTCCCCATGGCAAAGATTTGTATGGGACTTCATTTGCAGCTGATACTGTGCTTCTTTTTCAAAGGGAGGCTACAGGGGTTTCTATTCAAAGAATATCATCACTTTGACACCAAAGACTGTTAACGATATTCATAAACGTGGTGGCACAATTCTTGGAACATCACGAGGAGGCCATGATACCACGAAGATTGTTGACAGCATTCAAGACCGTGGAATTAATCAGGTATCTGTAGCGCGAAATTGTCCATAAATGGTGTTGTTATTGTTATATCTTGTGTTTTTAGGGATAAGTTGTCCAAAAGCAGGTGTGGTAAATGGTAGAATACATTTTTCCCTTCAGCTGTGATTTTCTCAACCTTCAGCAAAAGCTGTTTCTTAAAGAATGAAATAGTGTACTGGTCATGAAAATCTTCTTTAGGGGCAAAATAAGTTGATCTTATGTGAGGTCGAATGTTTCTGAAAGACCTTAGGTGGGGAGGGAGGGTTTTGTCACAAACTATGATCTTTAGGGATGAAGTGCTCTTGTATCACCAAAAGTCGGCGTCCTCTGAGGCAAACCTTCTATCTCATTGCAAAATGTCTTCCACCAATGGATTTTTTCACTCAATAAATTTCCATTCATTAACTTTCTTCTTTTGGGTGATCTGTAACTTGTATTTTTACTGGTCCAGGTTTATATAATCGGTGGTGATGGAACTCAGAAAGGAGCAGCTGTAATATATGAGGTTAGTTCCTGGAAATAAGAGGGCTAACTACAAGTTTTAAAAGATGCCAGCTCAAATATTTTTAATTTGAGGGTAACAAAGGTGTTCACTGTGCCTGAGCTTTTTCACACTCTCCTGCTAAAAGTTTTGAAAACCAATTCTTTGCTTAGGTTGATGAGGTGATTTGAATCAGTGAACAATCCCTTGAATCAAGTTATCTGTTATAGCCTGTATTAAATTTCGAGATCATCTTGCTCCTTTTTACCATACATTAGTTAAGCTCGTAAATAACTAAATACTATATATACCAATATTATTGATACAACCTTGGGAGAACCACACCCCAAAAGCTAGCTATTAAGGTGGGAGAGCCCAAGGTTATATAAACCCCACAACAGCCCCCCATTTGGCCGATGTGGGACTCAAGTCCCATACCTTGCAATAGATCATAACAAACCACCACGTTCCGCAACCGTCGTCCTCGACGGCGGTGCGCTAGACACTTTCTAGCCCCGGGCGAACACTGCAATGCCGGCGTCACCATCCAAGGCACGGTGTACGAAGGGTAGTTGGTGGCTCTGATACCATTGATAAAAACCTTGGGAGAACCACACCCCAAAAGCTGCTAGCTTTTTGGGTGTGGTTCTCCCAAGGTTGTATCAATTATCCTATAATGTTTGGCTGGTTTTGATGGCTTTTGCATATCATCCTAATAGTTTCCAGGAGTTTTGCTTTTCTCTTGAAATTTTCATGTTTTTTCGTATGATTTTAGAATTTCAGACTTCATGCTTATTTATTCATTTTTGCCAAGTAGAGAAGCGGCCTTTTTTATGTGCTTTAACTTTGTGCATCTTATTGGGGCTTATAATATGGTCCTCGCTTTGGTGTTCTCAATACTTTGGTTGATGAAGAGTATAAATCCTATCAAGCAAGCTCATTAGAGCAATCCTACTGCCATTTTGCAGGAAATTAGGCGGCGTGGTCTCAAAGTAGTTGTTGCTGGGATCCCGAAGACAATTGATAATGATATTCCCGTAATTCTCCTCTCTTCATATACAAATGATTGTTTTCTTTCTCATTCATTAAACAATTTAATTATCTCAGGAAACACAGTTGATGTTTCTTGCAAATGGGAAACATAAATGTATGCCACAGCACATTACTTGATGTGATGTCTTCAAAAGCCTCACTTTGAGAGTTCCATCTCCTACTTGGTTGAGGCAATTTGAAGTAATAGAGCTCTTCATTTGCACTTTTGTTGAAATAAAACTTGTTTCTGTTTTCAGATTATCGACAAGTCATTTGGTTTCGATACTGCTGTAGAGGAGGCTCAACGCGCCATAAACGCAGCTCACGTTGAAGCTGAAAGTGCTGAGAATGGTATTGGTGTGGTGAAGCTAATGGGACGCTATAGTGGTAATGTGCACCTTGAAATTTTATTACACGTTGCCAGTAGCCTAGTTATGACAAGTTTCTTTCCAAGTTTTCGTGAAGAGCATTTTTTTCCGTGTTGATGTCATAACATCTTTTACACGCTGTCTA
The DNA here is from genome assembly GCA_037355625.1 of Petunia x hybrida. NCBI lineage: Eukaryota > Viridiplantae > Streptophyta > Magnoliopsida > Solanales > Solanaceae > Petunia > Petunia x hybrida. The sequence goes on from JBBBVM010000048.1 coordinate 2,078,578, forward strand.
GATAAAAAAAAAACATTTTTTACACGCTGTCGGTTAATCTTGCTCTTAAAAACATTAGCTCTTCTCGATTTATTAGCTGTAAAAAATGATCATTAGACGGGTTGAAGCATTACTTGGTAAAAAAATAATGAAGTTAGCTCATCTAACCTCTAGGACAATCATTTGCATGTGGAGCATAACTTATTTTGCAGTGATCTCAGAGACAATGCCAGTCTCTTTAAAGTTACTTCTAGGCCAAATACTAAAAGAGACCCTTAACTTGGCATGAAATTCCATTTTGGCACCTCATCGATGCCGGGTACCTATTGAGCACTGCATGTGTGTCAAAAGTGTGCCTATTGAACACATTTTTCACTTTCTTTAACATTCCAAAGAGCGTGTCCTTTAATAGCCTATGACGTGGCAACTGAAGGAATAAATGAGAGACATGTGCCCTATTTTATAGCCCCCGTTTGTTTACAGTTTTAGGTGACATTTTTTGGGAGTTTTTGGGAGAAAAACTGTTTGTTTATGCTATTTCATCAAAACTTCTCCCAAAAAGTCCCAAAAACTCAAAAAGTGCTCAAAGGCTGTTTTTGGGAAATTTGAAAAACTACTCACAAAACTTCAACTATTTTTTCAAGTAAATTCTATGTACAAACACAACTTCAAGTTCCAAAAATTATTTTTCAACTCAACTCCAAAAACTCAAATTCCCAAGTTTCAACCAAATCTATGTCCAAACGCTAGCTAAATATCCTTAACTTTCTTTCAACCTTTTTGTCTCTTCGACTATGTTAGATTAGTCTAAGTTGTATGTAAGTAGGGTAGTCATTCCTGTCCCACATTGGGAAAGGATTTGTAGTTATACATGTATAGTAGTTATAAATAGGACTCATTGTAAACAACTCTTACAGATCAATAATATATTTTCTCACAGTATTTCACATGGTATCAGAGTATTGGTAAAATTACACGTCACTGTGCGAATTCCGGTGACTTTTAGGGCTGCCGGCGTCGGATTATTTCTCCGGTGGTGTTGTTCGAAATCCAATACCACCAAACGATTCGTCTCTCTGTTCCGACAAAACCCCACCAAATTTCTCCGGCAACTGACCCCACACGCGCCCACACGCGCCGCCAGAAGCTATGGTTCCGGCAGCGAGTGACATCCACGCGCCGGCGCGTGGGACCTTTTCTGACAGTTTTTTGACGCGGATCTTTTTTCCCTGGTGCTCGTCTGCGAATTCCGACCAGACCCATCTATTTTTTCCTGGATTCCGACACTGTTCCGGCGACCGTACCTTTTTCCGGCGACTGCTGTATTGATCTGACTATTTCTGCTAGTTTTTTGGCTCCTTTGGTGACTGTTCCAGCCGGTCTTTAGCACTATTGCTAATTTTTGTTGGAAGTCTTTTCTATACAATCATGTCTCTTGGATTTGATGCTTTTGGTCCCAAAAGCTCTGGAGTTGGAAATTTGAATCTTTTGATTACTTCTGAACCACTTCTTGGAAGTTCAAACTATTTAGCTTGGGCTTCCTCAGTTGAGTTATGGGGCAAAGGTCAAGGTGTTCAAGATCACTTAACCAAAAAAGCTAGTGACGGTGATGATAAGTCTAAGGCAATATGGGAGAAGGTTGATGCTCAGTTGTGCAGTCTTTTGTGGCGATCTATTGACTCTAAATTAATGCCTCTGTTCCGTCCATTCCAGACATGTTATTCAGTTTGGGAAAAGGCTCGCACCCTGTATACTAATGACATATCTCGTTTCTATGATATGATCTCTCGGATGACTAATTTGAAGAAACAAGAACTGGATATGTCAACATATTTGAGATAGGTACAAGCAGTCATGGAAGAATTTGATACGCTACTGCCCGTCTCTGCTAGTATAGCCACGCAACAGGAGCAGCGACAGAAGATGTTTCTAGTTCTTACACTTGCTGGCCTTCCAACTGACCTTGATTCAGTACGTGACCAGATTTTGGCTAGCCCTACAGTCCCTACAGTAGATGATCTATTCTCTCGTTTACTTAGACTTGCTGCGCCACCTAGTCACACGATGGTTTCATCACCGACTGATTCTTCTGTTCTAGCTTCACAGACTCGGCAGAATCGAACACCTCAGACAATGGGTAATCGGACATCTAATAATATGGGAAATCGAGGTGGAGGTTCTACTGGGAATCGAGGTGGAGGTCGTTCTGGGAGAGTTCGACCTAAGTGTAGTTACTGTGGCAGACTTGGACACGTCCGTGAGTCATGCTATACTTTACGTGATGATACTTTACGTGACCAGAATGCTCATATTGCTCAGACTGATAGTAATCAGGGTGTTAAGTTATATGAGGAGGAATATAATGAATTTCTTCAGTATCAAGCAAGTAAGCAGACATCATCTCAAATAGCTTCTGTTGCTCAAACTGGTAATCAGGTTGCTTGTGTCTCACAGTCTAGTACTCTTGGACCATGGGTCATTGACTTAGGTGCTTCTGACCATATTTCTGGTAATAAATATCTTTTATCTAATATTGTTTATTCACAGTCCCTTTCCACTGTCACCTTAGCAAATGGTTCACAAGCGAAAGCCTTAGGAGTTGGACAAGCTAGTCCCTTATCCTCTTTAACTCTAAATTCTGTTCTTTATGTCCCTGGTTGTCCCTTTAATCTTCTATCTGTCAGTCGTTTGTCTCGTACCCTTAATTGTTCCTTTACATTTTTTAATGATGTTGTTGTTATACAGGACCGCAGTACGGGACAGATGATTGGCGCAGGGCGTGAATCACAAGGCCTCTATTATCTTACCTCTCCTAACTCCTCTACAGCGTGTCCAGTTACAGATCCTCCAGAGTTACTTCACAGTCGTTTGGGACATCCAAGTTTATTCAAGCTTCAGAAGATGGTGCCTAGTCTATCTAGCTTGTCCACATTAGATTGTGAGTCGTGTCAACTAGGGAAGCATACTCGCTCCACTTTTTTGCGTCGTACCGAGAGTCGTGCAGAGTCTATTTTTTCTTTAGTCCATTCTGATATTTGGGGTCCTAGTAGAGTCAGTTCAACATTGGGTTTTCGCTACTTTGTTAGTTTCATAGATGATTATTCAAGATGTACGTGTATTTTTTTAATGAAAGATCGTTCAGAATTGTTTTCTATATTCCAAAACTTTTGTGCTGAAATAAAAAATCAATTTGGTGTCTCTATTCGCACTTTTCGTAGTGATAATGCTTTAGAATACTTATCCTCTCAGTTTAAGCAGTTTATGACTTCTCAGGGCATTGTTCATCAAACCTCTTGTCCATATACTCCTCAGCAAAATGGGGTAGCAGAGAGGAAGAATAGGCATCTCATTGAGACTGCTCGCACTCTTCTCATTCAGTCTCATGTTCCACTACGTTTTTGGGGCGATGCAGTTCTCACATCTTGTTATTTGATTAATCGGATGCCCTCGTCTTCCATCCAGAATCAGGTCCCACACTCTGTATTGTTTCCTGAGTTACCTTTGTACTCTCTTCCTCCCCGTGTGTTTGGGAGCACGTGTTTCGTCCATAACTTTGCCCCCGGGAAAGATAAATTAGCTCCCCGTGCTCTCAAGTGTGTCTTCCTTGGTTATTCTCGAGTTCAAAAGGGATATCGTTGCTATTCACCTGATCTTCGTCGATATCTTATGTCAGCAGATGTTACCTTTTTTGAGAGTCGACCTTACTTTGCACCTTCTTCTGACCATTCTAATATCTCTGATGTCTTGCCTGTGCCGACTTTTGAGGAGTCCACCATAGCTCCTCCTACTTTCGTTCCTCCTAGAGGTGCTCCTCCTGCAGTTGTTCCTACTGAAGTTCCTCCTACCGTAGTTTCTCCTCCTCCAGTTGCTCCTTCTACAGTTACTACTACTGATCCAGAGCCACCACTTCTGACTTATCATCGTCGTCCACGTCCAGCATCAGGCCCAGACGATTCACGTCCTGCCACAGACTCTTCACCTACTGCGGACCTGTCTCCTCTTAGTTTACCAATTGCACTTCGAAAAGGTACGAGATCCACTGCGAATTCTAATCCTCATTATGTAGGCTTGAGCTATCATCGCCTGTCATCACATCATCAGGCATTTGTGTCGTCTTTATCAACTATTTCTTTACCTAAGTCTACAGGTGAAGCAATCTCTCATCCTGAATGGCGACAGGCTATGATTGATGAGATGTCTGCTCTACGGGCTAGTGGTACTTGGGAGCTTGTTCCTCTTCCTCCAGGTAAATCTACTGTTGGTTGTCGATGGGTTTATGCAGTCAAAGTGGGTCCGGACGGCCAAATTGATCGACTTAAGGCCCGTCTGGTTGCAAAAGGTTACACTTAGATATTTGGGCTTGATTACAGTGACACTTTCTCTCCGGTTGCAAAAATAGCATCAGTCCGTCTTTTTCTATCCATGGCGGCTGTCCGTCATTGGCCTCTTTATCAGCTGGATATTAAGAATGCTTTTCTCCATGGTGATCTTAGGGAGGAGGTTTATATGGAGCAACCACCTGGTTTTGTTGCTCAGGGGGAGTCTCGTGGTCTTGTATGTCGATTGCGTCGGTCGCTCTATGGTTTAAAACAGTCTCCTCGCGCCTGGTTTGGTAAGTTTAGTACAGTTGTTCAGAAGTTTGGCATGACTCGTAGTAAAGCTGATTACTCTGTCTTTTATCGGCATTCTGCTCCAAATCTATGCATTTATTTAGTGGTCTATGTAGATGATATTGTTATCACTGGTAATGATCATAATGGTATCACTAGATTGAAACATCATCTCTTTAGGCACTTCCAGACTAAGGATCTAGGCAGGTTGAAGTACTTTCTGGGTATTGAGGTTGCTCAGTCCAAGTCAGGCATTGTTATATCACAAAGGAAGTATGCCTTAGACATTCTTGAAGAGACAGGAATGAAAGGTTGTAGGCCTGTTGATACGCCTATGGACCCTAATGCTAAGCTTATGCCAGGACAGGGGGAGCCTCTTAGTGATCCTGCGAGATACAGGCGGTTGGTTGGTAAGTTAAACTACCTCACGGTGACTCGACCTGACATTTCCTTTCCTGTGAGTGTGGTAAGTCAATTTATGGACTCTCCGTGTAATAGTCACTGGGATGCAGTTATTCGCATTCTTCGGTATATTAAATCATCTCCAGGCAAAGGATTGCTCTTCGAGGATCGAGGTCATGAACGAATTGTTGGATATACAGATGCTGATTGGGCAGGGTGTCCCTATGATAGACGTTCTACGTCTGGTTATTGTGTTCTTGTAGGAGGTAATTTGGTATCCTGGAAAAGCAAGAAACAAAATGTGGTTGCCCGATCTAGTGCAGAAGCAGAGTACCGTGCAATGGCTGTAGCTACTTGCGAACTAATTTGGATCAAGCAGTTGCTCAGAGAGTTGAAGTTTGGAGAATTCAATCATATGGAACTTGTGTGTGATAATCAAGCTGCTCTTCATATTGCGTCAAATCCAGTGTTCCATGAGAGGACTAAGCACATTGAGATTGACTGTCACTTTGTTAGAGAGAAGATACTTTCGGGGGACATTGTTACAAGATTTGTGAAGTCATATGATCAGCTTGCAGATATTTTCACTAAGTCCCTTACTGGTCCACGTATTGGTTATATTTGTAACAAGCTCGGTACATATAACTTATATGCACCAGCTTGAGGGGGAGTGTTAGATTAGTCTAAGTTGTATGTAAGTAGGGTAGTCATTCCTGTCCCACATTGGGAAAGGGTTTGTAGTTATACATGTATAGTAGTTATAAATAGGACTCATTGTAAACAACTCTTACAGATCAATAATATATTTTCTCACAGTATTTCACAGACTATACTGAAATTTGGTTCTCCGGAATGCTGCGGCGGAGCACTAAAAGTTATTGCTTTCGCCGGAACTCGTGGCTCACTCTTCTGTTCTCTTATCTCTTTGTCCTTCAAGACCCATTCCCCATCCAAAAAGAGGATCGAAGAAGGATCAAACAAGAAATCAAAATTTTCCGACAACCCAAATTTGGATAAATATTAACCAGCAATCTTTTTGCAACCAAACAAATTGCTTTAATGCGATGTTCTAACCGTAGAGTTTAGGAGAGGTTTGTGTTAATCCGTTTCAAAGAATAATTGTAGGGTAATAAAGTGCTCAATCTTTACTTTGTTCGCTTCAAGAAATGAAAAAGACAACCGGCGAAGACACAGTCGAGTGAAGAAGAAAATCCGAGAGACTAAGAAGACAAAAAGAGAAATGTGCTTACTACAATACAACCTCTGCAATTTTAAGCAAAAGAAGCACAAAGCAGAAATTATATTAAACCCAAATTTCTCCATTTCCATGGAACTTCAACAATGGTCAGCTTCAAACTCCATACTTCAAACCATCCATGGAAGAGTAATAATAAAAAAGAAATTGAAAAGAGAGCCAAATGTTTTATGTGAAGGAAGAAAAGAAATCTGTGAAGAAGTAGCTTGGAGAAGGGAAAGAACAAGAAGTTGGGGAGGAACTTCAGAAATGACGGCGTTGCCTTCCGAAAAGAGGCGAAGGCGGCGAAGCCAGGTTTTGAACTAGGGGGTTCTAAACTAAAAATTTGTACATATTAAATAAAAAATTTAAGACGAATGCAGAACTTGGACCAAAGCTACGGGGTTCGCCCCAACTCTGCTAGCTCCGCCCCTAATCCAATGTCAGAGTTAAAGCGGGTCCATTTACACACATTAAAGTCGTAAGAATGCAAGACCTTTCACTCGTTCAACTCATGTGAGAAACACGCATGGGTCCATCTCAGCAAAGTGTGTTCGATAGGAACACTTTTGACACACATGAAGTGCTCAACAGGTACCAGACATTGATGAGGTTCCAAAATGTAATTTCATGCCAAGTTTAAGGAGTTCTTTACGTATTTGGCCAAAAAATAAGTAATAAACAAATAAATGATGCTCTGTAAAGTTATTTTCTCAATGCTTATATTTTTTCTTTTCCAGGCTGAGTTCAAATTTCTGGAATTTTTGTTGCAGGATTCATCGCAATGTATGCCACTTTGGCGAGCAGAGATGTTGACTGCTGTTTAATTCCAGAGTCACCCTTTTTTCTTGAAGGAGATGGTGGACTATTTGAATACATTGAGAAACAGCTCAAAGCAAATGGGCACATGGTTATTGTGATAGCCGAAGGAGCAGGACAAGAGCTTCTTGCAGCAGAGAATTCGCTTGCCAAAAACGAACAAGATGCTTCAGGGAACAAGCTTCTCCAAGATGTTGGTTTGTGGATTTCCCAGAAAATCAGGGTAATGTTTGTAAAATTTTCCAACTACGCAGTGCAAAGCACCCTGAGGAGCAATCTGCATAAGTCTTACATTACCCAATGTCACTTCTTAAACATTGCCATTATCCAGAACTGTGGAAAACGATGTTTTAACTTTAGTGTATTTTTAGAGTCCACTGAAAACTGAAAAGTCATGTTTGAGTTGAATTAAAGAGGAACTGTATTTTCTTGTATTCTGCTATACTCACCATTTTGTTTTCTTGTCGTAGGATCATTTTGCTAAAAATCCTAAGATGCCTATTACTCTTAAATATATAGGTATGAAATTCCAACCCTCTTAGAGCCCCTTTGGGTGAGCTTATTATAAGTAGCTTATAAGTCATAAGTTGCTTATAAGCCACTTTTGAGAAGTTAGGATTTTCTAACTTCTCACTTTTGGCTTATTTTACCAAACACCCATTAATGGGTTTTTAAGCATGTATGTGCTTTTAAGCTTACCCAAACGGGCTCTTATTTTGTTCATTTGTTTTGAATTATCGAGCTAATCAAATTTCTTTTCCCAGATCCAACTTACATGATTCGTGCTGTTCCAAGTAATGCCTCTGACAATGTATATTGCACCCTTCTTGCTCAAAGTTGTGTTCATGGAGCAATGGCAGGGTACACAGGTTACACCTCAGGGCTTGTCAATGGTCGCCAGACTTATATTCCATTCAATGTAAGTTGTTTTGCATTCACTTGTTGAGCTGTATTCTGGAATCCTTGTTGTCTTTTCGATGTACATGATCTTGAGAATTCCATACCTGCACCTCTCGAAGTCCAACTAGGAGCCTGGCTGCTAGTGATAACAACTATTTTGCTGATACTCCCAGAGCTTCCTGAGGGAATGCGTAGCACGAGGCAAGAATGTCTTAAGGATGAATGAGATGTAGATCTCTACCATTAATGCTTTTGTCATCTTTTAATTCTTTAAGCTGCTTAATAATGGAAAAAAGTATAAAAATATACCCAAGACCATGAAATTTTAAAGTTTAGGTTAGTCCCATAATATTTTATTTTATTTTTCATTATTTTGGCTAAACAACATAAAATTTACAATTTCCCTAACATGCACGTAAACATCCTACACTAAGTTACCAATTCAAACATCCTCTTTTGCATTGGGAATAACGCAAGCAGAAGGCACATGTTAGTTGGCAAAAGGCGAAATCTAACAGAGTTTTTTATATCACTTGTCTCTCTCAAGAAGTTCTTCTCTAAGGCACATGTGAAGGCATGCCTCACGCGTGCCTTTAAGAACGTTTTGCTGGTATTTTTTGCTCAGTTTCATAGGGCTTTTCTTTATCAGCTTCTGGTTTAATAGCTGAAATTCTCATTCTAGGTCAAGGATATTACTGCTTCAATTGTTTTAGTTTTCTACTTGATCAGTTTTCTGGCCAGTGGCCACATGCAGTTGAAAACATTTATAGTTCTCAAGTTTTGCCAATTCCATGGGAGACTGTTCCACGTTGAACCAGTTGTACATGTATGATGTTTAATAAGAGCATCCCACTTCCTTCTCAGGGTTTTTTTTTTTTTTTTTGCCCTTTCCAATAAATAGAACCGTCCCACAAGTATATTGGTGTTATTGAATGCCTAAGTCTCTACATTACTCTAGTGGGATTTGGTGCATGCCCTTTTCTTAAAAGGTTAGTTTGCGGTGGTTTGTTCTTTTTCGATGTTGAGGGAAATAATGCTTCTTAATTCTTCTAATTTCACTTGGCATAATCAATATGAATAGTAGTTGATATTCTTCAGAAAGCTGTCATTGCCATTGTGTATGAACACCACTATTACAAATTTAAGTGTACTGTGATTAGGGCCATTTGATTTGCCAAAAAGGTTTAAAGCCAGTGAACTCTTATTTTCCTCGATGCACCATCTTATGTGTTCAACCAACAAATTTTTTGTGCAGCGTATTACCGAGAAGCAAAATAAGGTAGTTATAACTGACAGGATGTGGGCACGTCTTCTTTCGTCAACCAATCAGCCAAGCTTCTTGTGCGTGAAAGACATTGAAGAGGTTAAAAATGAGGAGCATCCGCAAACTCAGTTGTTGGATGGGGATAACAATGTACATGATGAGAACTCAGGTCACTGAGACACCAGCGTGGCGCAAAACTCCTTGACATGACACTATAGTAATTATGTTTTCATCATTTGCCTGTGCAGTGGTTTTACCTTTGAAGCATTGATGCTTTCCGTCGTGCCAGATAAAACAATCGTAGGATTTTAAGGTTTTGGGTCCAGCCTCAGCTGTGAGTACTAACAGATGCATTGCTGCCTAATACTTTAGTTGATGTATGTTTATGGAGTACACAATACATATTTCTTAGGTGTCGTTGCCTTTTTTTTTTTTTTTTTTTTTTTTTTTTTTGAGTCTCAAAGTACTGCTTGAGCAATATCACCGTTCACAAGGTGAAATCAATAATTTCCAGTTTGCCTTAGCGTTGGGCAAGTTTGTCTCTTATTCTTCCATACATGTTGAGTTTAAACAAATGATTGAAGTCATGCAATTTTTGGTTACAGGTTTTGGACCCATATCAATGTGTTCCATACATGTTGAGTTTAAACAAAATGATTGAAGTCATGCAATTTTTGGTTACTTTAGACATTCTTTAATATTTTTTATGTAAAAATGTAAAAAGTAATATTGTTATGCACATAAATGATAAACTTTGTGACTAGATGTCTTTTGCGATCTATAAGTGACAATTAGCCAAAGAGAGCTGCAATAATAATCACGAGATGTTAATGTATTAGTTACATGCCAGCTCTTTATGTTTAAAGTACGTATTGATAACATTTTGAAAAGTACTTTTGATATTCATACAATCAGTTGTTAATGGTGCCTTAGTTAACTGCTGCTTATTCAATCAAGTAACGAGTTAAGATAGGGAATTGACAAGGCAATATCCAAATGGCGAGAACAAAACGGATCAGAGAAACAAGTTTGTTAAGTAATTAATTCCTTTCATTTTCAGGCAACACATGCAACAACATTCGTATAAAGTGGTTATTTTACATTACAGTGTTTTATCCTAGTTGATAAAAGGCTTCTTGAAAAATTAAAAAATGTTACCTAGAGATTAAAATTTGCGAGAAGATATATGTATTCAGCCCCTATAAATACCAGAAGGATCTGCATTCTGCACAATCCAAGGATGCTCAAGTAACTTCTTCAGGGGCAGGCGTTGGGAAGAGTCCTTGACTAACATCTGCTATTCCATAAGAATTAGTCAAGCTGAAAATCAAGTATAACATATCTGTAAAGCATCTGAATAATTTTGAAACAAACCTGACTGATAAGGTCTTTCGCGGTTGATGAGACTACTGGTCTAGGAGGAAATTTAAGATCGATTTGCAGAATCCTGTGCATGTCATCAAACAAGGAGATTTAACAACATTGACAAGGTCTATTTTTCTGGTACTAGTTTTACTAGCCAAATCCAAAAACAAATGTGAACCTTTTCTCTTTTTACTTTCCAAATTTTACATTCCTCAAAAAAAAAAAAAACTCTCAATAACTTGCACTTGTTGAAAGATTTACCTTCTATATGTGTCTGAGTGTTCCTTTGCTTCAAACGGAGGCACCCCATATAGAAACTCGTAGCAGAGGATACCAAGGCTCCAAATGTCCACACTCGCATCATGCTCCACACTTTCCACTGCAATGTTCAGCAATCAATTGTAAGTAATGTAAGCAAGCTTACTCTAATGAATAATCACGCAGGCCATGTGAAGGTTAGCACAAAGCAACTCGGAGAAAAGATTTATTTTCAATCGTGCCATGAGAACACAAAGTTATATGATATAACAGGCATACCCATCTCAGGTGGCAAGTAGTCTAGAGTGCCACACATAGTCCGTCTGCGATTGAAGGTGTGTACTGACCAACCAAAGTCTGCAATTTTAAGTTCACCCTAATAGTAGAAACCATGAACAATGTTAATGAAAGATCTGCCACATTTTACTGCAAAGAGAAGCATAAAAGGCAATAAATGTAATGCTTAGTGAATACCTGTGCACCAACCAAAAGGTTCTCTGGCTTAATATCTCTATGTATTACATGCTTCCCATGACAGTATATGAGGGCTCGTGCCAATGATGCAACATACTGTTCCATGCAAACAAATTGAGACTTTCGGTCAGTTCAATAACAGTTGGTACATTGAAGAGTGTTGAAATGATATAACATTAGTAGCGCAGACTCGAGTCTACCAAAATAGTACCAAAATGACAAAGAGGAAAAAAAGAACTCCCAAGTAACTTATACGCATTCTTCTTCATCCCCTCAATTGAAAGGAAAAGAATGACAGGGAATCCCAGGTTTCACAGTAATGTTAAGACAGTCTTAACAGTAAGATTAGGACTCACAGTTGCAGCACGCCTTTCACTAAAATATTTGCATTTTTGCAGCTCCTTATAGAGTTCACCCTTGGCAGCATATTCCAGAATCAAATAAACCCGTTTCTGCAATAATAGTGCGATAATCAGTCTCTTAAAAATTCTTCACATGACACAAATTGAACGAGTAAAGCAATCAAGATTGTATAATCCTACCTGATCGTAAAAATAACCGTAAAGTCTCAGGATATTGGGATGTCGAAGGTGGCTTTGTATTTCCACCTCACGACGAAGCTGATGCTCGACTTGGGACTGTTTCAGTTGGCTCTTGAATAGCACTTTCAATGCAATAATATGATTGCTCTGTTTTCATGAAACAACTAAGGTTATTACACACCATGTCACTTGCATGAGTGAATCATATATTTAGATAAAGAAGAGAGGCAAAAAAGGTAGAGTAGAGGATTAGGAAATGATTTGATCAACGGGCAAACTACTTTTTTAAATCAGAGTCAGTTCCTTTTTTGTTTTATGATAACCGAGAAACCCCTAAGGGTCAGCGGAGCACGATTTTAAAGTTTATGTACTATAAACAACATTATAGTATATGACTAACGTGTTGAATTAACAAACTAGCGATGCATAATTAGTTGAGTAACTGAAAATGATAGTTATCGGTAATATAGATAACATGAAAACTGGAAGTCTGATGCACTAACCCTCTTCTCCCTTGCTAAATATACATGACCAAATTTTCCTCTTCCAAGAGGCTTCCCAATGTCAAAATCATTAAGAGTCCATCTCTTTTTATCCACAGCTGTGGTGCCCTCAGACGAATCCTACAGAAATTAAAAAATCATAATCAACCAAGTTCACAAATCACAAAAAAAAAAAAAAAAAAAAAAAAAAAAAAAAAAAAGGAAAAAGCATACATTTCTATCGAATAAAAACTCTTCTAATTTCATAACCGCGGATCATAATGCAGGAAAATGAATAACAGAGCTAGAAAGTAAACTAGATCCCTTTTTTTTCCTCGACTATTCCACCTGCTACCTGCTACCTCCCACCAGCACAAGCACAAGTACCGAGTAACTCTGCCCACCAAGGCTTAGGCAAAAGTAAATGAGTCCATTTTATTTATGACGATGGTGATCCAGGCCATCTTAAGCTGAACCTCGACTATTCCACCTGGTACCTGCTACTTCCCACCAGCACAAGCACAGGTACCGGGTAAGTCAGCCCACCAAGGCTTAGGCAAAAGTAAACGAGTCCATTTTATTTATGACAATGGTGATCCGGACAAGCTTAAGCTGAATCTCGACTATTCCACCAGGTACCTGCTACATCCTACCAGCACATGTATCATGTAACTCTAAGGACCAAGACTTAAAAGACAAAAGTAAACAAGTGCATTTTTGTTCGTCAAAATCCCTATTCCACAACCCTAATTCATCCAAATATTGCCAATGTATGCTAAAGAAATACCTATCATTTAATATGAAATCGAGAAAATAAAGTAATCATTTACCTCCGAATCGCAAATAATAGAATTCCAGTAATTCGTCAAATAAATAAATAATGTTAAATTTATGTTTTATATTTCTTATAATTTGTTTAGAAATTGTTTACCTTTTGTTGTTGTTGTTGCTGAGTTTCTGTTGCAATTGCCATGTCTAGAGAGAGAGGAAATGGAAGCAAATTGAAAATGTCTTCTAAATTTTGAATAAAAGGTGATTTTATCTTTTCTTGTTTGCAACGGTCACATAACATGTGGACCAATATCGAGGAGCCTCCCGTTATTATTATAAATGTTTTATTACAATAGGATAGTGGATCCCAAATTCAAGTTGAAATTAATAAAGTTGCTTCACTAAATAATTTAGTTAACTTATACTCCATCCGGTCTATATTATTTGATTTTTTGACTGTTTTCAAACAGACCAAGGAATCCACCTTTTAACATTAATTAAAAATGTCATTTACTAAACTAACCTTCATCTTTTTTAAAATTTACTCATTAAAAATTGTGAGAGTTTTATGTGTTTAATTTATTAACAATGATAACTTTGGAAAGTCATAACAAATATCATCTTGATTTTTGACCTAAGAAAAAATACCAAAAAATCATATAAAGTGGACCGGAGGGAGTAATAAGTTGAACATAAGCTTCACTTTGAGAAAATTTGTAATATTTGAAGATTTTAAGTAGGCAATTGTATGATGGTAAAAAATCTTTGTTGATACATGTCTTTACCTACATTGTTATAATTAACTTATAGTTAATTAATACATATTTTCATGTTAATCAATGACTTAACCATAATAAGTTAATATGGTTTGGTTTAAACATCGAGTGCATTTAAAAAATGTACACATTCATCCTCTTGATGTTTAGTGTGTGGCATTTACTACGCCTTTATGTCATAATATAATGGGTCATCGTTCTATATTACTAACCATTAGCCCCAGCAAGATGCATATTTCCAACTTCTGTGTGCACAACTGATGGAACATGTTGAAAGAATAGTTTCAGCGTATTTTCCTTTTGTTTGTACTTTGAGGTTCAGTGTCCTGAGTCAATCATACAGAAAGACCTCTGTTACATCAAGTTTGTCTTGGGGTGCCCTTTAATGTTCTGCCCAATTTGCTATCTGAGATTAAAGTAAGTTCATTACTGGAATCTTTGGTTATCCCAAAGTGTCACTCTTGAGGATGCAAGGTGATGTTGCTCATGCACTCTACATATATGGCAGAGAGTCGGCTAGCAAATATAATTACTCAACGTGAGCCAGTCTCCCCTACAAGTTGCAATGCTAGGGAATTGAGGATCAAGTAATGAGAATATCACTCCCAATCCTACTAAGATGCATTGTTTTTCACCTTACCGTGGATCATTGGCTCTGCCACCACTTGAAACGAGCCCTTTCAATATAATCACAACAAGTGGAACTCTAAGCAATCAAGAAAGTAAAGGCTCCTAACTTTCAGAAATAATAGATGAGAGAGATAGACAAGGGACATATCTACTAAAATCCAATTGACGAAATTTTGTATAAAAGGAAGCTGTGCACACAAAGCCCCAAAACTCAACCTCCACAGTAATTCTTGCAAATGATGGCCAGATTACACGCATAGCATTTTTCAGATCAACTCCCTATGAAATAAGAAGTTTATCCCATTGAATAACCGAAGATTCTGAGTTTCCTTTAATTTTCACCTTCTTGTTTCAACTTGTAACGTAGATGATATGGTCAAAATGTTTCTTCAGAAAATCAGCATATGGACAAAGTAAGAAGCATCAAAGACAACTTTATTAAAAGCTTAACCAAGAGTAATTGGTGGTCTGGATGAACAAGAACTCGGAAAGCATAACAGAACTGCACTGGTTCACTAACATTTCCCCGTCCAGTCATCTGCATACTTCAAGAGAACAATACAAAGCAGTTGGAGCTTACTGGTTCACTAACATTTCCCCGACCAGTCATCTGCATACTCCAAGAGAACAATGCAAAGCAGCATTACTTGTCTACACAAACTTTTTACTTCTTGCACTAGTTCTGCAAGCAGTTATTGACGCATTTCTATATGCCAAAAGAATTTGGGAAAACTATTTCTCCATGTAGCTTCAGATAATAGCAAGTGTAAAAGAAACTTGCAGCAGAAAATTTTAATTAATTTAATCAGAGAAGGGGGTGTACATAACTTAGTCATACAGTGTGAATAAACACAAATGGCAAAAATCAGCAGCATGCCCTCCGTTAAGATCTACAAAAAATGCACTAATGTACAAAGAAAAAATCTAATGTAACATATAGTGACACATGTCCTCATTTCTTTCCACCTCACAAGTTGACAGGTGAAAACCAGGAATCTACATGGAAGTATCATTGTTAATAAATTTCTTTTAAAACGTTGTTATCTCATTAACCTTTGCATCTCGGTTCAAGCAGCATTGGTTATGCTCATCTCCTCAAGAATCCCATTGCTTGGTAGACATTATTTACAGTAACATCCGCTACATCTGCTGCTTTTCTGGCTCCCTCTGCCAATACATTATCCAAGTAAGTAGCATCGGACACAATTTCCTCATAGCGTACCTGCAAAGTACAGAATCAAAAGAATTATGCAGAACTATCGTTAAAAAGAAATAAAACATTAGACAGACAGTTGGCTTGCAATCAAGATGAATTATCTAATTTACTAATTCGACTTTGAATTTTCCGATGCAAATCAGAGACAGAAGATCTCATTGTTTGTGCTTGAACTTAGTCCATTTCAAACAGGAAAGGGTTTTGCTAACTTTCTTTCGACAAAGTAATGGTTAGCAAAGATTTATGACCGAAAAAAGAGAAACAAGAAATGCAACTATAATATTTAATAACAGTGTGGGAGCAAGTGTCACGAATTAAAACCTCAAGGATGGTTTATGTAGCCCCTGTATTAAATGATGTAAATAAATATGGTGGACAAAGAAAGAAAAGGGGGCATTTAAAGAGAAAATAGCACCACGTGCAGTTTATTGGCACTTTCAACCCTATATTTATATCAAGGGTCTAGCTCAACTAAGAAGAAATAACCTAGGATGCCCTTCTGATTCTCCAACATAAGCATGCACAAGAACTTTTAAAAATTTGCAAATACAAAGAATCGACCAAGAAAAAATTTAACATAAATATATCATGGACGCATCAACTACACAAGCACCATCATCCAACTAAGACAAAGCTCTGATGAAGGCATCACATCCGAAAGAAGAACCTGGATAGGGTGTAGATGATCAACTAAAGCATCCGTAAGCACTGGTTTGAACGTTCCCCAATTCATATCTAAGCATTCTACTGCAACCTCCTGCAACATCAAGGCATTGAGAATTAACTTCTCCAGTTTTGCTTGGACAATGTAAAGCCAAAGGAACCTATTCTGCACCCCACAAACCTCCCCCCCCCCCCCCCCCCCCCAAAACCCCGACAGAAAAGAAAAAGAAAAAGAAAAAAAAGGAAACTACTGTAGGTTCATTTTGCCAGACTTTTCAGTCGAGTCTCGAGAAGTTATTTGCCTTGCATATTAAATTGATATTAGTGGAAGAAAAATAGTTAAACTTGCGGTTTGGAGAGAGAAGATTCCAAACTAAGCTTGATTATTCAGAGAAAGGCAAAGACTCTTACTCTGATCCCATATAGAATGAGGAGAGAATACGGAAATACGCACTTAACTTTTCCCTCAAGCTATTGATGGGTAGTTAACAGCACAAGGAACTGTAATACGAGTAAGAACCACACGAAAAAAAATAGGTAAAAGTAAACGTGCTAAAGTCAACCTGCCACCCATACAAGAAGAGGCACATATAGTATTGGTGAAAAGAAAACAAAGCTGAAGGATAAATGTACATAAATCATGAGCACTGAATATGAAGCCATTCACCTGCTTGGTCTTGCCTGTAACTAGCTGATAAATAGAGAGAAGATTGTTACATTCAGGCCTTTCCGGATTATCAAACTCCAAGCTGTGTATTGGCAAATGAAACAACGGATGAAATTATAACACCACCATAAGAAAGAAGTTATTGAGACAAATATGAATGTCAAAGGACATATTTCATGTGGCTTATCAAGGTCCAGCCTTTAGAGCAGCTTTTTCTTTTAAAAAGAAAAAGCAAGATATCATAGTCTCAATAGAGAAAATAAAATAAAACTCTACAAGCCTCCGCACCAGAAATGATTGGATGCTTACCCGGGAAACGCATCAGTCTTGCATCGTTTTATCTTATTTGCTATTACCTATGAAAAGAACAAAAAATCTCACCTTTAGCATGAAACAGGTACTGTAATTACCGCAACCAGGCATCAAGAAAGATTTAGCAGAACTGCATACAATGTCACACCTAAAACCCCTACTCCAACCAGACACTTTTTCTTTGATAAGGTAAACTGTCCTACTCCAGCAAAATACTTCTTTTGACATGACACAAGTATGGAATAAGAATTTAAACTGTAAATAGTTTAATATAAAAGAATGACGTGAGACTGTTGTTTCGTTTCTTTCTAATGGTTCTTAAGGTCAAATAGAAAATATGTGTGTTGAGATGAAAGAAACAGCTGTTTAACTTTTTACCCTGTATAAATATGGCTAATTTCCTTTACAGGAATAGGTACTACTTTGGAATAAAGCAGGGCATTCAACTAAACACAAGTATGTGTGACACATCTGGATGGCAACTCTCAGTCTAATTGCTTAACTATTACAAAAGGCACTACAGCAATACTCGCAACCAACGTGTGCCTCTAACATCCTCCACACACAGAGGGTTGGACATCTGGAGCATAGACAACATTCAAGCCCAACATTGGTTAAACCAAGAATAAGGATGGATTAATTTGATACCATGTTTTAAAAAAAAATGAACCTTGGACCTTACTCAACTCCAACAACTAAATTTATAGGTTGACTTAGGCCAACGATCCATCTTTCTTGATAGTAGACCTTAATAATGCAGTAATGCTCTCGACTTTCTTTTACTGATTGTAACTTTTAGATATTCTAATAAACCAATAAATGGACATGGATATGCGGGATTGCCCAAATATAAACAAAAAGAGTAAAATAATATTTAAGATGAACTTGGGCGTACAATTGCAGATCTCCAAAGTCTAAAAGTTGTGAAACTCTTCCTTTTTACAAAAGCACGTTCAGAATGTAATTAGCTTACACAAGTTTTTATTATCACATTCATATGCAAAAACCACATTTTGAAAGTGATATACATGAGGATGCCTCAGAAAACAAAAATAGATGGCCCAAAAAAAAACTAATCATACTTACATCTTTTGAATCTAGCAAATTGATTCTCGACTGATCAGATGGAGCTGACTTCGACATCTACAAAATGAACTCCATTAGAAAAATATATTGGAAAGAAACATGAATATATTGAAGTACATTCAGATCAATATGACAAAGGCTTCAGGGTGCAACTATTGCAAGATGAAGAGCAAAACTTTTAGAA
The DNA here is from genome assembly GCA_037355625.1 of Petunia x hybrida. Classification (NCBI taxonomy): domain Eukaryota; kingdom Viridiplantae; phylum Streptophyta; class Magnoliopsida; order Solanales; family Solanaceae; genus Petunia; species Petunia x hybrida. The sequence continues at coordinate 2,097,212 of JBBBVM010000048.1, forward strand.
GGGGATGAATTACTTATCCAGTCTCCAAATATTGTTTCACCTCCATTGCTTTCACGGTGGCTATGTGCCTATGCCCATTAATGTAAGCTTTTCGTCTCCCAAAATGATTTAAACATTTCAGTCTTTAAAATGTCACAAAAGTATCACAAGAGTGAACCTAGGAAGTAAAACCTGAGCACGTTGATTCAAGTACCTTCCTCTCCCATTTGTTAGTTGTGGACTAAGAGCCCATTTGGGTTAGCTGAAAAAAAGTAGCTTCTAAGCACAAAAAGTGCTTAAAAGCACTGTACTGGAGCTTGTTTTATAAATAAGTAGTTACGTGTTTGGACAAAAGTGCTGAAACTGGAGAAAAAAAAAATTGCAGAGATGTTTGGTAAAAAAAGTGTTTTTTATGTTAAATGATTTAAATATCCTTAAAATAAACAAAAGAAAAAGGGAGGATAATCTAGAGCATTTGTTAATGATGATATTAGTTTTATAAGGAATAAAATGATAAAATTGTTGGTCAAACCCTAACAGCTTTTAAGCCAAAAGGAATAAGTTAGGATTACGGATTACCCAGCTTCTCGCTTTCGACTTTTTTTAGCTTGTTTTGGCTTAAATTTTTTTGGCTCAAAAGCACTTTTTAAATTTCCAAACACCTAAAGAAGCTAAAAGGGGGCTTAAAAGCTGGTTTGACAAGAGCAAAAATTTCCAGCATAGAGTTGACAAGAGCAAAAATTTCTAACAAAAACATTCTATCATGTTCTCTTGGGAAATCCTACCACTCCTTCTGTAGTACGAGTAGCTCAACACTATTCTTGGCTGTAGGTCAAATGGAGCAAGCGCAAATGTAGCAGGATGGGTGTGGAGGATTCACATGCCAACCCCATTAGTTTCGGACTACAGTATAGTTGTTGCTGTAGGTCAAGTAGAACCAGATCAAATACACTCGCTTGTACTTGAATGGAAATTTAGTGTCTCGGGCTAAAGCATAGTTGTTGCTGTAGGTTAAGTAGAATCAAAACTTGAATGGTAATTTAGTGTCTCTAAATCTTCTTATATTCACCAGTAGCAGGGCACCATACAGCAAAGTGCTCGAAATCACTATTGTATATTCATCATTTGTTATATATGAAAAGAATTTTCTCCTCTTCAGTTTACTGAAATCAAAGCATCCCATGGTTTAGTTACTGAATTTAGATTCCAGTGCCTTGCTATTCTGAAGGTTCAAGTAGAGTACTCAACATCCTTGGATTTCCTTATTATGTTAAGCCAACAAAATTGAATTTCAAGCATTAAGGAGACAAAAGAATCTAAAAGGTATGTCCTTGCTTCACAAAAAATATTCTACAACCCTAGTCTTTTGTGCATGTAGCATCTTTTAAGCTTCTACAGAAGAGGCCGTCCAGGAGAAGAAGACGAAAATGAAGAAAGTAGAAGTGTTTGAATGTAAGAGATTTCAAACCTTGGAAAGACCATCGGTAAGGGACATGATTCGAGCCCCAGTGGGTGGAATAAGGGGTTCAGGAACCTACATTGATAAAAGTATACTGATAAGAGCTCTTTCACCTGTACAAATAGTATGTATAGAAGTGAAGGGTATCAACCAGGCATCAGTTGAGAATCCACCTTGAAGATTGAACCACCTCTCCTGTTACAGAGAAATACCAAAGTGATTTTCTTTAATTTCCTACTCAACTAAGAAAAGAAGCAACACGAGAAAGTCAAACAAAAATGGCAAGATATATTTAGAGCAAAACATGACTGCTTTATGACTTACCCTCCCAGCTTCTTCCACTTCCTTCCTCCATATAAATAGTTAACACGCTCAGCCAGCTCTCGTGTCAACTCCAGATGTTGCTTCTGATCCTCTCCAACAGGGACAAAATCAGACTGCATAAGATTACTAGGACACATCAGATCCGCACATATTCTTTATTGCAGTGGCATTTCAGCAAGCTCCGCCAAAGAAACCCCAAGATACAATGGTAATCACACTACTGTAGTTCATAAAAAGTAAAATCCAAGCCATATCAACTAGGGCTAGTGAAGTATGGAGATGGAAACTACCTGGTACAGAAGAATATCTGCAGCCATTAGCACAGGATAGGTTAGAAGGGCAACACCCACATTTTCATCCCCCTGCATTGAGGAGAAACAAATATTAAAAATAACTGGTAGAGACACTGACAAAACAGTCAGGTACAATAAAGAACTAGAGGTTTCAAGTGTGAGAGCAAGGAATTATGCTTCTGTAACATGGGGATAAAACCAGCAACAAACAGTTTGGCTATCTATGTAGTTGAGCAAAAAGTTTCATTTCATTTATCTCGGTTCCAGTTTCAATCAGTAATTATATGCACCAGCTATTTCAACAATTCCAAGAAGTCTTGATGTCGGATATGAGAAAAGTTAGACTCCCAAAACAGTTCTGTGAGAGATGGGGGTCCTAAGCCATACCAATTAAAGAGCAAGCTTGTCGACAATATCTTTCAAGCATCCGTACTATTGCTGGTATGCATATAGGGTCATGGAACTTACAGAAAGTTTGGTCAATCAATAAAGTTGAGATCTTTACATCAAATTATAAACTGTTTTGTTGCTGCGGCGAACACAGCTTGACTTTAGTCTATTCATAGGAGATGTTGCCATCATAGTGATGTTTGATTAATGCTGTTTCTAGTAACCTGTAAAGAAATATCAAAACTAATCTTGACTACTAACTGCATAAAATAGAGGAATCTCATCTATACAGCAGACAGGATGAGTAACTAAATTAAGTGTGCATATTCTAGGACAAGATCTTATGAGGCACTAAAGGTTGCAAGTTCAAGAGGCAAGCAGCAAACTCATTTGGGCAAAAGTGTAAATCTTTGGATCGAAGTAGGCATCATTTCACATGAATATATTACATGAATGGCACTTGTCAATATAGAAGTTCTCCCCTGGCTGTGTATTCATACTTATTGATATCAAATCTACCTACTATTATTAGAATATATACAAAAACATCTCTTGGTTGAGTTCATACTTCTGGCATAAAACACCTCACGAATGTAGTTCACTATCCACCTTTTACCCATGTAGCAACAAATCACAGTTTACAAGATGATAAGGTTGAAACAGATTTCCTTCAAAAGATCTGGTGAGTTAAATCTGTATGGAACTGGCAAATCCTAAAAGGAAAAAATTAAGATACTAAAAGATGACACGCAATGGAGACAGGGCATACAGCAACTACGCACCGCCTTCCGTGATTTTTCCTTAAATTGAATCATTCTATTGAGCCAGCCAATAGGTGTTGCAGAACTCAAAAGCCACATCAACTCTACATGAGCACGGACATGAGACTGCACAAAGACTGAAGCCTGGAACCAAAGTTGCAGTAATCACAATGCAATCGATGGGCTACATTAATATATATGTTAGAGATGATAAAGAGCAGACCTTAGAAGGATCCACACCACATGCTAAATAAATAGCAGCTGTATCCCTTGTTGATCTTAGCAATTGTTGTGATTCATATGGCAAAGTTATCTGGAAGCATCTGAAACAATATTACCTTCACCAAGGAGGAGAAATACTTAAAGCAAAGAAATAAAAACAGAACTCTTTAACTTTTTAAGAATTTCCGTGTATGAAATAAGCCCCAAATGTAAAGTAAAATAAATACTTGAAAGAAGGACGAAGGGTATCAGGTTCCCCATAAATTACAACTGATGCACGTTCATAAAATCATCCTTAAAATGTAAAACAGCACATAAAAATTGCAAAGAAGCGACATATGACTAATAGTCTGGCAAATTTGAACGATACCGCATGAAGGTCCACAATGAAGAAGAATGTCTCATATGTATCCTGAAAAGATTGAACTCAATTAAGAGGGCAGGGAAAAAAAGAGAGAGAGAGAGAGAGAGAGAGAATTTAATCGCTAGGAGTATGTTTTTTTTTTATGAGAAAAATCGCTAGGAGTATGTTTAACTAAGTTAAAAATTTATTTGCTGCAGACTCTTGTCCGAGGGAAAGTAAAAAGTAAAATAACAAGAAGCCAACCTGCAGGCGTATCCAGTTCTTTATGGCACCAAGATAATTGCCCAGATGTATCGATCCTGTCGGCTGAACACCGGAGACAATTCTCTTCCTGAAAAGTCCAACATTCTGATCATGAAAATCATAGACTATCACATTATTCGAACTTTCAAATATAACCAACCATGCATGTAGTACTTTATGTAAGTGTCTACTTTCAATATTGCTCACGCGAGGTTCAGATAATGCCTCATTGTACCTTAAACCACAGGCATCGCATCATGCCCAATAACTACATAAGTTCTTGATGAAGATGTTCATTCTTAGTAATTTTTCATTTCCACAAGTTTAAATAGGTCAAAATAGATTGAAGAAACAAACGTAACAACGCAATGCTTCTATCTTCCGAAGTACTGATATATGAAGAGGACAATGACACAGCTCAATCAGCTTAAAGTTAAGAAGACATAAATCACACAAATATTGCACCGATACTGTAATTATTATTCCTGTAAGAGACCAACTTTTAGCAACGTGGAGCAACATAATCATTTAAACTTCGAAACCAGTCACTAATTTTTCGCAGATTAATACACTCCCTGGTTAAAAGGTTGTTATAAATTTACTCATTTATCAACAATGACAGGCATAATCAACTTAAAATGACCAACAAGTAATGAAATCAACCTCAAAATTGAAACTTTCTAGTCAATCAAGTTCCTCAAGCTGGATTAACAAGCTAAGCAGCGGTAGATTAAAATGATCAAACCACAACCAATTTGAAAATCCATACATAGACTTTATATGTTTTCCCTTCTCATTTATGCAACACAAATTTTAATTTTATCGGATTTCCAAATACACAATTCAAGACTTGAAATCAACCTCTCCAAATACACAATTTCCTAATAATAATCATGCACTTTAAACAAAGTAGCAAGTAAATCACAATGAAGTATAGTTTGGTTAAAAAAAAGTTTAAGATAAATACACTATCAGTGTAAAAGAAATAGATTACAGTATCGGGTAAGCTTCCATAACAAGTGAGATTTGTAATTAAAATAAGTCAATTTAAGCTGACTTGATAGTGTAAGATTTATTTATATTTCCATTGTATATAACTTAAAAGTCGAGTTTTAAGTTATATAGACCGTCACTGTAAATAATGATTTACACTATCAAGTCTCCTTTACCTATTGCAGCAACTAGCCTGCCTTATTTTAATAAAACAAATCTCATCCTTTAGATGATGTGTAAACATTTTATTACACTGACAATGTATAGAACTTAAACTCGAACAAAAATAAAAACACAGTAACAAAATGCGAGTTGAATTACTTTACAGTGCTTGAAGAAGCCTCATAATTTACAGGTTCAAACACAGCTACATTTATGTTGTATATAACCTAGAGTTTAAGTTATATACACCATCAATGTTTACACTGTGAGATCACTTTTACCTACTGTAGCAGATAATCTACCTTATTTTTAATATAACAAATCTCGACTTAATGCAAATATCATTTAGATGACTTGATAGTATAAACATTATTTTTATATTGACAGTGTATAGAACTTAAACTCGAACAAAAATAAAAACACAGTAACAAAATGCAAGTTGAATTACTTTACAGTGCTTGAGGAAGTTTCAGAATTTACAGGTTCAAATACAGCTACATTGATGTTGTACCGTCAATGTTTACACTGAGATCACCTTTACCTATTGCATCACATAAGCTGCTTTATTTTTAATATAACAAATCTCGACTTACTGTAAATATCATTTAAGATGACCTGATAGTGTAAATATTCTTTTTACACTGACAGTGTATATAAGTTAAACTCGAACAAAGATATAAACTAAAAATACGGTAACAAATGTGAGCTGAATTACTTTATATGACTTGAAGAAGTTTCAGAATTTACAGGTTTACACCGTCAGTGTTTACACTATCAGATCACCTTTAACTACTGTAGCAGCTAATCTACCTTATTTTTAATATAACAAATCTCGACTTAATGCGAATATAATTTAGATGACTTGATAGTGTAAACATTCTTTCTATACTGACAATGTATATAACTTAAACTCGAACAAAAATAAATAATACAGTAACAAAATGTGAGTTGAATTACTTTACAGTGCTCGAAGAAGTTTCAGAATTGACAGGTTCAGATACAGCTACATTGCAAAAGCACCGAAAATCTGGACCGGATTGTAAATACTGTTGACGAATTAGCCTTGGTTTTTTTAAGTATTTAGTTGAACTTAATCCACATGACCTGCTAAATAAGATATATAGAATTAAAATTAGAGATAACATAAAAAAAGGCAGCCCGGTCCACAAGCATAAGTTGATGTTTCCGAGGCTTGAAACCATGACCTATCGGTCACGTAAAAAAAAGAAAATTGATTAATATTACGTGGAAGATGCGAAACGAGGAGCAGAAATAGTGAACATATTGAAATGAGAGAGAAGTGAGCGGCCCATTGATATTGCTGCTGTTGATTTTGAGGTGGGAAAGGCAAGTTTGGATGAGATGTTGGTTATGGGGAATGATAAAAGAGTACTAAAGAGGGAAAAGGGGATTAATTAATTCTTAATGAGGTTTTCCTTTCTTTGTTAGTATTTTTTATCTTCTTTATTAAATTTTCATAAAACTAGATAGTAAGACCTTTTTATTTATAATTTTAATTCATCTTTTATAATTACGATAATATATTTAGTGTTATCCCGCTAGTAGGTAGTATCTGAGAAAAGTGAGATGCCGACCTTACCTTCACCATGATAGCTAGTACAATAGTGTGAGTGATTGAATTAAAATATATAGTGGATATAATCCAAATTAGGTATATTGTGTAATTAATCTTTTTTTGTAATCCACTTTGGACCGCTGAATCGATTATCTATCAAAAAGACTTCGCAAAATACATTCATAAGTCAATCATTGTTACATACAAACACTTGGTTAGGGGTGTTCACGGTTCAGTTTGAGTCAATTCGATTTTCCTATAAAAGAAAGCCAAACGAACTAAATCAAATCAAACCAATTAATTTGGTTTCTCATCAGTTCTATTTTTATCGATATTTTCAGTTATTTCAGTTTGTTCGGTTAATTGTCATATTTTTTTTCTATCTAAGTATGTGACATACACTTATGCAGTTCAACCACATATTTTAGCGACTATATTTTACTAAAATACACCTAATCCAAGTACTTTTTGAAATTAAAGAATAAATTATATATGTAATCAAGTAACATATGTAGTTTCACCAGAATCGTATGTATTATCTAAGCATTTAACCATTTCAAAAGAACTTAATTAAATTTCATACACTGAATTTTACTTTTGCAAAAATTGAAAAGCTACCATTTATCAAGATATTTTGACGATAATTGAAGGATTCAAAGACAAGTTATGTTTAACATGAAAAATATTGTTTGACTTATCAAAATAAATACTATAAATCAAACTAGAATACCAAGGCAAAGATTGTTCGAGTAAAGAAGTAAACTAGAATGGAAGAGCGCAAAACATTAATATTAATGTAAATTTTTAAAAAATTTATATCAAAATGCACATATTTGATATTTATATATGTAATTATAATTTTTTAACTAGATATTTATCAAATAGGTTTGGATCGGTTACTTTTTTATAAACCCAAAATCAAATTATATTTCATCAATTTTTAAAATTAATAACCTAAAAAATATCAGATTTTTCTTTCGATTTGAATTGATTTTCGATTTGATTTGATTTTTTAACCAAGGTAATTCTCAAAATAATTCATCCTTCATATAGTTTGGATAAACATGCTCTAACAACTTTAGCTAAAAAGTAAACAAATTATTTTGTTTCATTTTCTATTTTTTTTTTTCACAATTCAAAGTGACAAAATATATATAATTAGAAAATGATTATATTTTCAGTGACCGAGATCCCTTTCACCAAAATCTCATTGTGCCTTGGCGGGTTCTCGTAGTTTCATAAGTATTTATAGTGAGTATAAATCTACTCGTATAAAATACACACAAATATACTGAATCGAAATACGCAAATACAAGTATGGAGGAGGATAGAATACCAGAAAATGAAAGGTATCAAATGGAGCAAATACGGGAGCTGGAATTGGAAGAATTACAAGTTGAAGAAGTTGATTATGACGATGAATCATCTGACGATGAATTAACGTAATTATTTATTTATTTTTTACATTTTAATGTGTTACTTATTAATTTTTGCTCATTTAATTTAGGGTTTTTTAGTTTGATTAGAGTATTACTCCCTCCGTCCCAATTTAAGTGTCTAACTTTCCTTTTTAGTTTGGTTAGAGTATTACTCCTTCCGTCCCAATTTAACTGACTGACACACGAGATTTAAAGGCACCGACCCACATACATTTTACACACATTTAATTTTAAACTACATGATATAATAGTATTACTTATTTTTTTAAACTATGTGCTCAGTCAAACTCAGACACTTAAAATGAGACGGAGGGAGTATTTATTTTGAGTATATGCATGTTTGTTGTCTTGTGATTGTTTGTTTTTTCTGAAGAATAGTTGTTATTTTTCTTGATAATCGTGGTGTCTCAGCCATCTTACGCGCACCTCGACTAATTCCACATTACCTGGTTCGTCCCATGCTGAGTAACTCTATCCACCATGACTGATGGGAAGAAATCACCGAGTTATTTAGAGTAATCATAAGCTTGTAGCGCTTGGATAGTCCAAGAAACAATTGGAAATGGATAGTGAAAGGAATAATATATGAAGCTCCTAAGTTGCTCGGACTTTCCAAAAATGTTGTCGGGTGTGTGTCGGATCCTCTGAAATTAATGCATTTTTGGAGGATTTGACACGGGTGCGGCAACTTTTTTGGTGGATCCGAGCAACTTAGCGAAACTCTTCATTTCTCAGAGAAATCCCTGGCCCAGTGTCGCAAGGTTCGAAACTCAGTGAAAAATGGGTCGGATGCTCTACCCTTCACCACTTAAATAGTTTCATTAAGTTACATCGACCAATTAATAATTTAATTTGTTTGGGTAACCAAATAAAAGGAGAGAAATGAAAATATTGACAATTTGATGTTGGGGAATTAGAAGTATGCATGGTCTCTTATTTTGGAGTTACTTTGAAAATACCTTTTAGAAATTTACTTGGACGGTAGGTTTCATTTTAGTAAGTGAAGAATGTGAAATGATCTTTGCGTCTTATTCATCGAACTTCTGTTTTTAGTGCTACCTAGTTTCTTCATGTTTTTATTGGAGGGATACATTTTCACTCTTCTCGGACCTACAAAATTCAATTTCATAGTAGTTGTGTAGGTTCGAACTAGTTTTTGGAATAGATAAAAAAAACTGGAAATTTATTGAGGACCTCGAGAAACTATAAGAAACTTAAGCCTAGTAGTCAAAACTTATAGAGATACACTTGTTGGTTAAGAGTGTAGCTTAGCGGTCAAATGAAGTAGGATGAAAACTGTAATATATCATGTTTAATCCCAAGAGCAATCTGCCTCAACCTTGATGAACAGTGTTACTCGGTACCTATTCTGGTGGGAGGAAGCGGGTGCCTCATGGAATAGTCTAGTTGCCTGCAGGCTAGCCCGGACACTATTGTTATATATATATATATATATATATATAATTTTGGTTGTTATGAGATGACTACTGTTTTTGTACGTGTGCCTAGACGCTAATATGTTTAAATTTTAGTTAGGTCTCGTGGTTCTAATCAGTATCTTTCTAATAGCATTTTTCTTCAATATGATCCAATGGATTTTCACTTTTACATTACAAGTATCGACTGAGAAAGTTTTTGTACTTGTTGGATGATCATAGTTATCGTAGTTCGGGGGGAGCATCTGCATCCGGTGAATTTACTTATGACACCTCTTTGGCAGCCTTACATACTTACCTCGGTGGTATGCATATTCTTCTATTTCATTTACTCCTACTTATTATTATTATTATCATTTTTTTTTTTTGGGAATTATGTAACTATCTCCTGTTGTTTGACTTATTTTTCTTAACATTTTATGTGTCAGATGTTGAGGATACTCACACAGGCTGGCCTTCTTGGACGGCGGAGCTGTCCTAAATGTTCCTCTGTTCTATCTTGAAGGTAAGTGCGTTACTTGGTTGCCTTGAGTTATGTCTTTTTTTTTGGGGTTTGGGGGGGGGGGGGGGGGGGGGGGGGGGGGGGGGGGGGGGGGGGGGGGGGGGGGGGGGGGGGGGGGGGGGGGGGGGGGGGGGGGGAGGGGGAATAAATTGTTGAATATCCTTGACATAATTTGGTGTAGTGGTAAAAGTGGTTTAGAGATTGTTTTAGGTTATAAGTCTGAATTCTGTGTGTTTGCTTCCTGTTTTTCCACAGGATGTAGGTAGGCTACTACATGTTTTTGGATAAAGGTAATGATTTTATTAATAAAAAAAGGGGAAAACCCCGTATACAAGAGGTATACAAAAAGTAAAAAAGCCTACACCAAATATAGTTCTCAACAAAAGAAGCCCACTCATCTATACACATTGGAACCTCATGGGTGTGCACCAAAAAGAAATTAAAAACAAAAGGCTACTATGCAATCTACTAAAATCGCTCTCTATTCCGTCGAAAGCCCTCATATTTCTCTCTTTCCACAGAATCCACATAATAGCTAATGGAGTAACATCCCACGCTCTGGATCTTTTCTTCCTTCTTCTGAATGCCCAACTATACATCGCCTCTTTCACCGTGCTCGGCATCACCCATTGAACTCCAAACAAGTTTAACGCCACTGCCCACAAACGCGACGCTATGTTGCAATGAAGCAAAAGGTGGTTGACATCCTCTCCGGAGCATCTACACATGAAGCACCAACTAACATAATTGATCCTCCGCTTCTGCAGATTCTCAGCTGTCAAAATAACTCCCCTAGCTGCCAACCATGCAAAAAAACATATCTTCGTCGGCACTCTCGGGATCCAAATGGTTTGATATGGGAAAGACGCTTCCTCTCTTACCAACAACCTCTGATAGTAAGATCTAATAGTGAATAATCCGTCTGAGCTCCCCTTCCACCTCCACTTGTCAGAAACGTCTTGCAATGAATTTTGGTTGTATAGTAACTCAACAAGATTTTGAAACTCACCCATCTCCCAATCTTGAAGGCATCTCCTAAACCTCAAATCCCATAGTGTTTCTCCCGCATCTGTGAAGTTCAACTAGATCCTAAATGTTCAGTTTCTTCTTGAGAAGTAACTGCAGTGCATGAGTCTTTTACCACAACTGAATTTCCATGAACCTTTTATTTTTTAATAAATTTGGATTCTATGAAGTGTTTATGTGTAACCATAATTTTCTAGTGATTGTTAAGGTTAAAAGTTTCATTAATTTTAATGGCCTCCTAAGAATTATAAAAAAAATTTCAGATTCAAGACAGTGGTTTCTGTATCCTTTTTATCTGGACACAAGAATCATTTCATTTCCTAGTCTCCGGTTCTTCTTTTGTGCGGCCAGGTGTAAGTTAATTCTAGACGGTATAGTATGGAATAATATCTTAACCTTTCATTCAGTTAGTAATAGTGGAACTATAAAACTGTACAATGTTTTTCAGCTGCCAATTTTATGGTATGTTTTTTTTACTTGATCACATATTAGCGTGTAAACTTTTCTTTCAGCTCAACAAGTCTGCGGAGTTCAGATACCCCAGCATCCAATGTTAACTCAAGTGGAATGGCCTTGCATTGTTTTAACATCGGTCACAAAATATCTTATTGTGCTTTATTTTACTCTTTATCTTTCTAGGAGTTGTTCTATTTCCCGAGGCCACACTTCCTCTACGACTTGTGCAGTCTAATTTCATAGCTGCTGTTGAAAGAGCACTGAAGCAAGTTGATGCTCCTTACACGATTGGTGTGGTATGTGGTTGCCTAGGGGCACTCATGTTTGGTCTTTTTCCCTAGAATTTGTTTCTCTTTTTCACTTTTGAGTTGGATTGATGGTAAAAATTTCTTCCAGATTCGAGTTTACAGGGATAATGGAAGGGTAAAAGTTGCAACCACTGGTACAACTGCCGAGGTATGGAACTTGAATCATGTGCCTTTCTTGATTGTTATTTTCATGAGTACCTAGTCTAATTGATTATTTTTCTCTGATATTCTGTTCGAAATATTTCTTGGCTGTAGTAAGTAATCAAGTATCTTGATTGTGTCTGAAGAAGACAAAATTCATGTGGTTTTTTGACTTTGCATCTTGTTACTAGGTTTAATATTGCAGATCCATTTATGTCGCTGACTGTTATATCATTGACAGGTTTCTGTTACTAGGAAGCATTTCTGTTTCTGCATAATCCAGAGTAGAACATATGAAATCCTTTATTTTCAGTGTTGTCAGAGGCGAAAAGCTTAGAAGAACACCCAAGTTCTGCTGGAGCTCAAGTGCAAAGCGCAATTAGAACATGAGCTTTAGTGAAGAAGAGCAACGAACAAAAAAATGAATAATATATATGTAATAATGAAAAGTACAACTACAAGACACAAACAAAATGATATGACAGAAGTAGTTGAAAAATCTACAATTAATTAAATGTATCCGAGTAAAAAGAAGGTAAAGTAAGTTAGAAATTTCCATATGAAATTCAGATTTAGATGCAGAAACTCAGTTTTAAATTTTCCATTAAGCTTAAGGACTAGTTTTCTTACATTAGAATCTGTACACTCAGTTTAGTCGGTTTCCCAATAAGTAAGAGAATTCATTCATAACATCAGGTCATATTTATTGTTAATGCACCCACTATATACATTAATGACTTGACGAGTGCCCAGTCTTAGCTTAACCTAGCTTGAGGCTTGAGCAGGCCTCAAATTAGCACATTTAAAAACAACTGTTTTAGTTTATTTTAGGAAAAGACGTTCTCGGAGCAGATTGATCTGTATAAACCCAATGTTTTCAGAAGAATTGTATCACTTTTCCTACTACCATTATATGTTAGTGTATTTGATTCACCACGTCCTTTCAGATTGACACGCAAAATAAGTATATGCATTGTATGGACAGTTGTTAATGTATTATTTCGATAATATATTGGAAGGGGCTTATTGTGTGACTTACTGATCATGGATAGTTATGTTTATACTTTATTAGATTAGGCAATACCGGCGTTTGGAGGATGGTTCAGTGAATGTTCTTACTCGTGGGCAACAGCGTTTTCGTTTGAAGCGCCGCTGGATGGATGTGGAGGGATCAGTAAGTGTGCAACAAAAATCTGCAGTAGTTCATAGATATATAGGTAGCCTCGTTTTAAATCTTCAGAAGTTCATGTTCCATTGCACTTTTTTGTCTAGCCTTGTGGGGAGATTCAAATCATCAAAGAAGATTTGCCATTGAGAACACCCAAGGAGGCTGTTGGAAGATTGACTCCATTCAGTATCTTACGATCTGGTGTATGCACTCAAATACCGCCAATAAATGCCACTCAAGCTGATCAATATGGCTTTGGAAATGAAAATGATTCGGATGCAATGTCGGAGGAAAGTTTTGAGGGTGAACTTTCACCCACGGAAAGGAGGTTGCATCAGTCTGCCCTTGTTTCTTGTGATACACTTGATGACTCAACGAGCAGCGACGATGAGAATATTGAGCAGATGTCACGTATGCAACAGGGGAGATCTCCTAGTGGTAATTTTAGAAGGCCATTCGGCGCAGTGATAAACAGAGGGGCTCTTGGTGTGAGGCTGGATTTAGGGAAAAGGTCCATGCCAACTCACAAAAATGACACATGGAAGAAATATTCTTTAAACCAGTTTCGTGAAGCTCCAAGGGCCTTCTGGCCTAGTTGGGTTTACCATATGTATGACTCATACTCTCTTGCTCAAAGGGCAGCAGGTTATGGTCTTCACTTTCTCTTTTTAGATAACTATGGATGATGAGCGTTCCAAAGTTTATTACACTAGTTTGGACTCTTTTATAGCCGTACTCTTGACATCGAAATATTGGGTGAAAAGATCCATGCTTCCTTTTCACCTCATCTGTTAAAATCGATCTAGAAAAAAGACCATATGCTAAAAGTTGGATATTTTGAATCAAAGTTAACATCATGTGACATGATTTATGTTATTCATGCATTGTTCCTTCATCTTGCCATATGAGGGACTCACCTTTGCTTGATCACTTGAGCTATCAACTTGTCTTAGATGGTAATAGACGCCTAATATGTTTTAACAACAATCATGGCTAAACTAGTCCATAAATCTGAACTATTTTTACTTCTGTCAATCTCTGTACTTTTGTGGTCTTGTTCGCACTTTGATCAATTTACTCTTCTCATACTTTCTTGTTTTTTATTCGGGTGGATAGTTTGAATAAGAAATTAGATTCTCCATGGACCTTGAGACGGTTTTGAGTAACATCGAGTAGAAATTTTGCAGGTCGATGGAAACAGATAGTTAGGGCGCCAAGCATGGACTGTTACATAACTAAGCCAGATCTTCTTTCATTCCATATTGCAAGTAAGATGCCTGTGTCTGAATCGGCAAGGCAAGAGCTTTTGGAGATTGATGGAACATCTTATAGACTGAGACGTGAAATTGAATTGCTGGAGAGTTTTGATTGTATACGATGTAAAACTTGTGAGGTAATGTAGAAAATGGCACTAACGCTATTCTGCTGTTTTAAAGAACCAAATAAGTGTCACTGATTCTTATATTTTCCCTTCTCATAGACTCTAATTGCCAAACGGAGAGATATGTTGGTGATGTCTAGTGAGGGCCCTCTAGGTGCTTACGTAAATCCACATGGTTTTGTACATGAGATAATGACACTGTTCAAAGCAATCGGTGTGGCTGTTACCGGAAATCCTGTTAAAGAATTCAGCTGGTTTCCTGGGTAAGTCTTTCTCAATTGGCTCATTTTTACAGTTAGCTATGCCTTGTATCAATTATTTCCATAATTGGACCTTATTTGACCGGAATCTGATTAGATGTATGTTTCTAATCCACAATAAGGTCTGAAATGGTGGCGCCATGAAAATATCATTGCACATCTTTTGTGAGGGAAAGTGAAATTTAATCTATAGTTATCATCTTAACAACTTCATGGTTTGTTTATAGCTTCTTCTTCAATCATCTAGGATATGAGAAAGTAGTCATCTTCCCGCATTTAGTGTAAATCGGTTCCCGTGGACATCGATAATAGAGTATTCGGAATTTGATCTTTCGTAAATTGCAATCGCGTCTTCATACTCTGGTTACTTATCCGAGAAGAAAAGCTGTAGCATACTCTGGTTTTTGCTTAAAGCCTTGCAATCAGATATGATCTGTCGATTGCTACATCACACAGTCTTGGTGTTGAAGATATTTAATAAGAAGTGACTTGCTTGTAGGTATGCCTGGTCAATTGCTGAATGTGCCACTTGTGAAACTCAATTGGGATGGCTTTTTACTGCTACAAAGAAGAAACTTAAACCCAGGTCATTTTGGGGCATTCGGAGTTCTCAAGTTGCTGATGACTCGAAGTGAAGTTCTTATGTTTCCTTGCTTTTAGCTAATCTGTCAGCTGGCCTTGTAAAATTTGAATGGTAACTTCCGTTGTAGAGCTTTTAAAGATTATAGTTCTTTCGTAGCTAATTTAAAGATGTAACATATGTTTTCTTGAGAATATGTAAGAGTTATGTGGGTGAAAGTTCTTTGACTCGAGGCTTGTATATTGGAGATCAGGTTAAATGTTATGAGACAAACTTAACAAGACCATCTCAAGAATATTTGCAGAGATAGATCTATTCATTGTACAACATGAATTTTACTACCTTGATTACTAAACGTACATTATTTAGCCGAAAAGGTGTTACAGACGTCTACATTTATTATAGGGAGGTTTACGAAAATGCCCATCAAAATCAAAATATTTACCAACTCATACCAATAAGTTTCATATTTATGAGCCCTAACCATAAATTATTTACATATTCTACCTATAAGTTTTTAATAGTTAGGGTGGTAAATACTTTGAATTTCAAGGGATACGTAGTATAAAAAGTAGTAGGTGTTATGGATTTTATGGTGACTGATGGGCAATGGGGTTGTGGCTGTTATGGAGTACAGCATCGAGGTATGGATGCTTGCAGAAGCTACACAGGATATACGAACAGTCGTAAAGCTTCTGATGGGCGAAGTGCACAAATAACCTGTTTTCAGAGTGGTCTTTAAAGACGCAACCAAGCACCGCTCAGGGTTTAATAAGCTGGGCCGGAGTGATTTTGATGGGGAAAGTGCACAAATAGCCTATAATTACATTTCCTTTACAATCTTAACCACTTCTGGGTGCACTTTTTCGGAGGCTGGTCACTCTGCCTATGATTTAAGTTCAAACGAGATTAAGCTAACTTCAGCGCCTTTTTGTCTGAAGATGAAATTTGTCTTTCTTTTTACTTCAAACCAAAGGTTTAAATTTGAGCGCGACTTCACACTTTTGGTCTAAATTTGACTCATTTTCAGACCAAAGAAGTTAAGTTGTGTGACTTTCAACCACATATTGAAGTTGGATACATAACCTCCATCCTGATAATCTGAAAGTGAGTGGCTACAGTTGCAAATAATTTTTAAAAAGTGATAAAAAACTAAATGGGCGGTAAACTGGCTACCACAAAGTTTCTACGGTTTTGAGGATTGATTGATTTGGGAAGTGCACGAATAGCTAATTTTTGGCTCGCTTTTACAGTTGGATCCACTTTTAAAAATCATTTAAATTTTTACCACTTTTGGAACCTTCAAATAAGGGTTGAAGTTGAACTTCATACCAACCCACAGGTCACAAGGATTGAAGTTCCAAAAGGTGGCTAAAACTAAATAATTTTTAAAAAGGAGCTAAAAACTAAATGAAGGGGGGAAACTGGTACCCTAACGAAATTTTTACATTGATTTCACTATGCCTAACTGATAAAAAAAATGCTCAGCTGACAATATCAAACCTATCCTTGGTTCTACAGTTATCTATATTTGAACTTCTGCTATCCAAATAAATACTCAAATTTTCACTTCCTCTAGAAGTGAGAGATGATCAAAATTTATCCAATCATGTGGGTCACAAAATGACAAACTTAAGAATTGAAAATAAAGTTGCAGTAGATGGAATCACGAATGTACGACTTGAAAAATACGCATTACGATATTCTTTATATTCCGCTTTTTGAACTTAATATCCAAAGTGATTTATACTACACTGGTTTTTGTTGTCTTATTTGTTACTAATTGTTAGCTAGATTTAGCCCGTCACTTATTGTTGTTTTTCCTTGAGGTAGTCTTGCCAATGTAAAAAAGAACACTTTCATATACAAGGTGAGTGGGATTGCATTTGCCAGTAGGGCCACTTTCATACAAAAACAGTCCCCAAGTAACACTTATGTGTACACACTTTTTTCAACCGTGAAAACATCTTCAAATATGTATAAACATATAAAAAATATGTTTACACATCTGAAAAGATGTATAAAATGATTAGAATTAAAAAAATGAAAAGGGATAAAACGGGGATGAAGAAGAAACAAAATGGATACGGAAAAAAAGAAAAAAAATTAATATAGATGATGATAAAATGAAATTTGAAAGGGAATTTAGAAGAAAGAATGAAAAGGAAGAAGAGAAAAGAGGAAGAAAGAGAGAAGAGAGAGAGAAATAAAATTTGAAATAATAGAATAAGGAAAGAGAGTGTAAAAGTGGGTGGGAGGGGGGAAATTCAAAATCTGAATTTTTTTGAAAAGTGGGTTGTTTTCGTAAATATAAAAACTTTTAATTATACCCACAAGTTTTTAAACAATTCACTTCAACCCTCACTTAAGCTAATGACCCTTTGACTTGGTCTTGTCCCCTATCCTTCTATTAAGACTTGGGAGGTCTTTTGCCCTCTTTTCTCTCAAGTTACTTGGGTAAGAGACCTCATTGTATTGACAGCCATCATTCTCACATCAAGCCACAGGCAGACAAACACCTACCACCCAAATAAAATTGGTAAAAATTCAGATAGTGGAGTATAGAAAGAACATAACATTGCACTGTAACCACAATTTCCCGTAATCCCTTGGTTTTACATCAACACTTGAATATAACTACTAAAGATAAAAGAATAATCATGCAGAGAGCATATACATACAAAAGTATTGAGGTTATTGCCACCAGAACTACCTGAAACAGAGAATGTAAATGACTGCCATTTGCATTACCTAAAACCCCATCTTCTGTGAAAAAAATGAGTTCTGTTTTGCCAAACGGAAGGGTGAGTATTTTAGCTCTCGTAGGGGCTTTGCTGATTCCAGAATCCTTAATATCAACCCCAGGAATCAAACGAGAGTACCAAATCCAAATGGAGTGGACAATATAAGTTTGAAACGAAGCTCCCACAATGAATCATAATCCTATGAAACTAGTAACAAAGGAGTCCAACAAGCAGCAGCTTCTATGAAGGTCAAGCATAAACATCAATATAATTAGAGGACGCAAGTTCTGCGTGATAATAGAGCATCGTCTACAATTCGAGGTATCAACCACATTGCAAATAAGCACATTTTTAGAAGATAAACTATTGAATATGCAATTCAGTATGGTACCTCAAATACTTGCAGAAGCTTCTGACCTGCAAAGATTTCATTTGCAGGCTATGTACGAAAATACCTATAACATCACCCTAATGCAGGCTAATGCATTCTCACCCTCAAACTATAACGCAGAGAATGCCAAATAGAACAATAACTGATAAGAGGATGGAAATTTTGTTACTTCCTGGAAACAAATAAATATCTGGGGAAAACCACCCCTCTCCTAGGCTAATAGTTTCTAAGACAGCCTTGGATGCTTTAATATCCAACAATTCGTAACTGATTAGATGTACTCTGAGACAAACACCAATTCTGTATTGTTAGTATTCATATTCTGAAACAGAAAGGGGAATATGCAGGGTTTGTAATACTACAAAGTATCCTTTGATTGCCTCCGGAAAGTAATTATTGTCCAAACTATACAATCTCTACTAAATAAATTACTCCCATCTAAGCTCATGAACTGCCTATGCTAATAATCACATATATTGGAGGCAATAGATTTTGCAAATAGCATCTCCAAACGAGACGAAAACCAGCTTGACAAGGAGGAAACACTGTCGTTCCTTTACTCCATTAATTGGAAAAATAAGCAGGAAAGTGTTCAAGGCACATAGATGGTGGCTTATAGCACCCAGAATAATTACCAGCCAATGGTGCCTCAAGAAACAGTTCTCCCGAAGCATACAGATGCAAGGTAAAGATTTTTTGCCCATTTCTCCTGAAGCGAGAAAATTCAATAGTTAATTCCGGAAGCAGAAAGCCTAAAAATGAGAAAACTCCTGTGAAGAGAGAAAATAATGGACTGAATACCTTGACATGAGTGCTAGGAAAAGCAGAAGTACGAAGTGTCTCTTGTGTTTCATCTGCAGGTTTCCTCCTTGGAACACTTAGTACAAAAGCAGCTTGGTCACATGTGGCTGCAGTTGACGTTATCCGATAACCAGCATCCCACCTCCTATGGATCCCTTCACTGGGATAGAGAAAATCTAGTTCCACCACCTGCAAATTATTTAAAAGTAAACATGTATATATCAATTCCCAAATCCGAAAACAATAGCAAATGACCCCTCAAAAGCTAAAAGAGAAAATGGATTTATCACACTATGTACCCTTGAAATCCAAAGTATTTACCCGCCCTACCCACTAAAATTACACTACCCATGAAATTAAAAGTATTTACCCTACCTACCCATTTATTATTGTGTACCTTTGTTATAACTTATGGGCGTATACCTTTATGCTATACAACATAAATTATGGTATACAAGTTTGGATGAATAGGGCAGGTAAAAATTTATGGGTAGCGCGGGTAAATATGAAACTTATGGGTACGGACGGGTAAATATTTTGATTTTGATGGGTATATTCGTAAAGCTCCCAAAGTAAATCTCTGAGAAAAACCTGATCAGAGAACCCTGCCCCACGAGACATGACAATTGCCCATCTACTCCCTGCAGTTGCCATGGCAGTGACATAAAATCCCTCTCTCCATTTTTTGTTTATCCACTTGAACGGAAAAGATTCGCTGACTTTGTATGACTGCTGCATCAACTGCGTACCTGAAATATTACCAATGAAACTAAGTTTAGCCTGCTCTGATTCACAGATTATGGTGGCAACACATAAATATCATGTTATAACAGTTCCACTAACCCTTTGACATGACAACTAAGGAGCTCCCGTTATTAGCTCCTGCTATGGCACTAATATAGTAATTTTTCTCCCATTGCTCCATAATCCATTCCTATGTTCAAAAATAAACAGAGGTAATTAGCTAAAGTAGTAAAGTGGAACATGCATAAGTTTACTAGGGGTATAGCACAATAGACATGCAAAATATCCAAAGT
This sequence comes from Petunia x hybrida, assembly GCA_037355625.1. Taxonomy (NCBI): domain Eukaryota; kingdom Viridiplantae; phylum Streptophyta; class Magnoliopsida; order Solanales; family Solanaceae; genus Petunia; species Petunia x hybrida. The sequence continues at coordinate 2,117,648 of JBBBVM010000048.1, forward strand.
AATTTAATCTGAACATGCTTCAAGATTAACTCTCTTTGGAACGTAAGAGACCTTGTGAAGAAAATAAGGAGACAACTCATAAACTTGGTCACTGAACCCAGTCCCAGCATCCATGATTAGGGCCCACAAGTTCGAACAAGATGCCACACTGCTGATAAATAGTCCGTCCTCATTTCCTTTCTCAATGTGCTGAGATAGCCTCGTGTCAGCAACGTTATAGTGATACCTGCCAGCCCAAACAATGTCACTTCATTGCTCACAAGCTCAAACTGAAGAGATTTTGCAAAGACTGTACATACCTTTGCTTCATTGGGCGACGAGCATTGTAAACACTGATCCATTGTGCTGCAGGCATTCCCATGCGCACCTTCTTCTTTGGCTGTTCATCATCTTCTTCTTCCACTGTCAATCTTCCTCTTTTCTGCCCGACTTGGTATATAAGCTTCAAAAAAAGAAAGACATGTCAGCAATTGTACTATTCTTCAGGGTCAGAAGAAGCGTGCAATAAGGATGTGCGTAAATGATACCTTTTGTGCACCATCAGTGTTGATTGGTCTGATCTCTGGATTTGGACCTACTACTCCGTCAAATAAGGAGATATATTTTGCATAGTTAGGCTCCTCGTCAAACTTCAAGTTCACAACATATTCCACGAACTGCCTAAACGGAGCAGGGCAGAAGCAGCAAAGACTTTCTGGAGAAGTAGCCATCTTTTTCTTACAAACAAGGAAACCTTTGTTCTCACCCTATATAAAAAAATTAGTGTCACCAGAAGGAGACATTTACAAGTAATTGTCCCTGTTAAATTGAGAAAAATGGAAACCTGGTATCCCTGCCAAGGCAGCCGGCCTCGGAGAAGAAAGATGAGTGTGTAAGCCAGCGACTCTAAATCATCCCTCCGACTTCCCGTTCTTCCAAGGTGAGCGTGCACACTAGCATACCTTACAGTTCCTCTGAGGCAGTAATTCTCTTAATAGTTGGTGGAAGCAGACTCAAACACAGAGATGAGACAAGTGAATAGTTGAAAATCGTACCTAAAGACATCAGGCCGCTGATCATATTCGACATGTGAGCCAGTAGAAGAATCACGCCACTTTGTTGCTGGAGCATTCAAACAGGTAAATCAGCAAGACCATATCATGCTAAATAGAGCATGATGAAGATTTCAAAGCGTGAAGATAAGAAAGATCAACCATATATTGCTCTTTTCATCTTCTTTTGTAAGTTACAATCACTCACCTAATCCAAGGTCAACAAGAAACAATTTTTTCTCATCAGGAGTTCCAGGTGTCCCGAGTAAAAAGTTTTCAGGCTTTACATCCCCGTGCACATACCTTCAGAACAACATCAGCCAAACAAAACCAATCAGATCAATTACACATTGATCCCATTTTGTGACTCGTGTTTTTTCTTTTACATTCTTTTTTCAGCGAGGTAAAAAACAGACAACGCAATATTGCCCAGAATTTATAATCTATCTAAAGATAGAAAGCAGCTTCTACATAAGTAGGCTAAAAACTGTGAATCTAAGCATAATATACTTACCCCCTAGAGTGCAATTTCTCTAGTATGGAAATTGCTTCAATGGCAATGCATGCTACCATTTCAATGGACATCCTATATTGACAACATAAAACCAAAAAGCTGACAATGAGATCCAGGAAACAACAATAGTATACGTCTAAAGATAAAGCATGTTTTGATAATTTTTTTGAGAATCAAAGATAAGCATTTTTTGATAGTACTACGAAAGGAAAATGGATCTTACGAATGGGAATTATTGTTCCAGACATCCCATAAACTAGGACCAAGCATATCCATAACCTGCAATTTAGTTACAAATTTTCAGCAGTTCTAATGGAGATTGGAATCAACTGCGACTTGAAACAAATGATTAAAACCCCCCATTACATAGCACAGGACATACCATAATATAGTAATCACCTTGGCGTCCCTTGTAATGTACGCGTGGTATACCATGACTACCACCAAGGACACTAAAAGCAAAAACAAAGAGCATAACTATTGGAAAATTATCCTTTACCAGAAATCAATAATATAAGTAAGACAAACAGAACGAACAACGAGAAAAAATTACACATACTTGTAGACCTGCCATTCATAAGGTGGTCCATAGTTACAACCTTTGCTGCTTCTATGCTCGAATTTCAAGGCAACCTAGATCCAGAATGTGACTTCCATCAAATGCATAGTAAAGAGAATCATCTTCAACACATTCAACAAATAAAACAGTAACTAAACGGAAAAGTAGTGCTGCACCTCTACAGCTCCAGAGCCAGTTCTTTCAAGTGGATTTGGTGGGTTTATATGACGACCTACATACACTTGGCCAAAACCTCCTTTACCAAGCTTCTTCTCAATTCTATAAGCTGGTGATCCACCAACCTGGACCTGTTGCACACAAAAGGAAACAATGTAATGCAACATAAAATCAAATGTTCGGATGTAAAACTAGGGAAATAGTGAACTGTGGACAGTGCAATGTCCTCAATGCTGACAAGACTAGAGACCTTACGACACAGCAACCAGAAGCAGTTTATCAAAACAACAAATGTTAGTGAGAAAAAACTAACAGCACACAAATAACTGATAAATACTAAAATCCTAGAAATCTATCATAAGTTAAGAGAGAGTTCTATTCCCCCAAAAAAGACCTCAAAATGACTTTCTCGCTGAGCAAAACTGATTGACAAACTCAAAAAATCAAAGGAGTTAGAAATTAGAAAGAGCAAAAGGTAGAAACTATTGTCTAGATAAGTGCAGTACCACATAAACACTAAAAGACTAAATTTCCACCACCAAACACTACATTACTGTAACATAGTTTCTTCACATAATCCAGATAGACATTTAAAATAAAAATTACACCCTAGAATTCAGATCCATATATCTGCACCTTCGTGACTTACAGAGTACAAACTGAAAATTACATGTCAGCAAACACAAGACAATTACCTAACCTTTTTGTATAATCGAGAAGTCCCCAAGGGCCAGTATAAACGATTCGAATCTCGGTGGATAATGGGTCCCCCCTCTACCCTTCTCCACTCAAATACCAAGCTTGTCTAGTTCAAACTGGGACTTGCCGATCAGAAAATGGACGGGCCTAACTCAATCCCAAAGCTAGCTAATGAGGTAAGAATTTCCCAAGACCGTATAAGAGACCAAGTCCCTCATCCCACCACCAATGCAGGACTCAACACATGCGTCTAACGGCCCTAACCCAGCTATCACAAGTAGTATTCTTAAAAATACACCAAAGCCCTGGGGTATGTGACAGGTTGAACGCGTGACGTGTGCCTATCCACACATCACAACTTGTACTCTTACCACCAAAGACCCGTGATTACAAGACAGTTATATAACCTCTTTTATAAACTGGAAATTGCCGAAGGCTAGGAGAGAACGGTTTGAATCTCGGTAGATGATAGCTCACCCTCTACCCTCTTCCACTTAAATGTCAGGTTCTCGCCTAACCTACACTATCACAAGCTGAGCTCCTACAACTAAACCAAAACCATGGGGCAACACAAGGCAATTACTATCTAACTTAATAGACACATTATCAAACATTTAAACTAAACAAAAACATATTTCGAGTTAAAATATCATACCATTTCAGGCAATGGAGCAGCGCTACCTTCATCCTCAGCAGCTAAACCTTTATCGCCACCGCTATCATACTCATTCATCTCTTTCTCTCCTACTCCTTCCTCCTTATCCTTCCCCTCACCCGATCCCGTATCCTTCACAACATTCTCATTCTCTACTGCCACAACAACTTCTTTCTCCTCCTCCTCCTCCCGGTTATCCTCGTTTACAGTGTTTTTCCTGCTCCTTCCTCCTCCGCCTCTATTATTTCTTCCTCTGCCCGCTCGCCTCGTATCCCTAGTATTCCGAGCAGCCGCAGCTACAGCGGTTCGCCTAGTAACTCTCTTATTGTTATCAGTATTGTTATTATTATCATTGATTTGTGTACGGCCTCTGCGTACTCCGCTACGCAATTGAGTCATTATCAATCAAACCCTAAATTAATGACCTTCATGAAATCAAAACTTACCTTCTAGAACTTTCTACTACTCACCTTTTCAGCACCAAATGAATCTTCAAGGGTAAAATTGGAATTATTGAAAAATTGAAGGGCGATGATGGGTGAATTATGTGAAAATTAAGGGTTTTGTTACTGTAAAGATGTATGGAAAAGAGACGAAGAGTCGCGAAAGTTGATGAACAAATTGGAGAAAAGCTAATTTTTTTTCTTTTGATTTTTTGTATATTTATACACCTATGGTTTTATTTTGTTTCCTTTTTATTTTTGGTTAGTTTAAACTTTTTATGTGCTCAAAGGAGATTTTGTTACTATGATTATGATTATTATCATAAAAATTTTGTATTTTATTTTATTCGTTAATCTCTCGAGTAAAGTATAGTTGCAAACCTTGCGGCTATTAGTGATTTTATTTGGACATTTAATTTTTTCGTATGTGGAATATCACTAGATAAATAAGGCGATAAGTGAAGTTGGGACATAAATGGCTCCAAATGTTGCCAAAATGGCATAAATACAGTGTCCACTATATTTTAAATAAGCAACTCGATCCTAATAGAGTTGAGTTACAAAAATTAATTAATGGAGCTTGTCAACCTTATGATAAAAAAGTTAAATATATTTAAATATTATATTTGGCAAGTTATTATTTTATGATGGATAATCAATGCTCTGAGATTTTGTGGAAGAATTCTTCCATTTTCTGTGTATCTTTATTTTGTACAAAGCATCTATATATACAAAAATTCCTAACATGAATTATAATCCTAATATACTTTTTTACCATGTATCATAACCCTAACATACTCTTAATATGTAACATAACTACAACAAACTCTAAGAAAGAATTTAAAATACATGAAAATACTTAAATGGGCAAAAATACTACAATTTCCCTTCTAGAAAAGAATAAAGAAGAAAAAGGAAAAAAAATCAATTAATGGGACAAAACAAATACTCATTGTTTGAAACCAACACATAAACTCTCAAATTACTGCTCATCTTCTTTGTGCAGTCTTGTCATCATCATTGGCAATATTTTGTCTGGCAACACCCCCCTCAAGTGGGAGGCTGGCTAGGGGTGGCAATGGGGCAGAGCGAGGATGGGGCAGGGCAGGGTGAAGCTTAAACGGGGCAGGGCAGGGGAGTATTTAAATGGGGCGGGGCGGGGCAGGGCAAATTTTGTGAAAATAATTAGCGGAGCGGGGCAGGGTAGAGCGGGTCTGGAATATTTAGAAACGGACTTTTTTTTTCACTAGAAGTTTTGGTATACATCTTGGGCTTGAACTGACCCGGCCCATACCAGGAGCACAAATCTTATAACTAACAATGTCTGAAGATGAATTGTACTCTTTGAAATGAAAATATGAATTTTGGATCTTAAGAAAAAAAAACTAAAATTAGCTATGTGCCAGAATATTAGAAAATTAAAAATCTGCTAAAATTAAAACTGGTTCTTAGCAAACAAATTAAAGAAACAAATTATCAAGGATGAAATAGGTTAAAAAGAAAAGAAGAAAAGAATAAGCCAAATAAATTGCTTCCTAGATAACAAATTCAAAAAAAATGAACAAAAATCGAATGGATTAAGTGAACATTAATAAATTTGAAAATTACAAAACTGAAAATAAAGTTGGTGATGATGTTAAGTGGAAAAATATTCAAATTTTAACAATAAAAATATAAAGCATGTAAAGAGGGCTAAACGGGGCGGGGCTAAACGGGGCGGGACAGGTTGGGGCCTTAATAAGACAAGGAGCTAAACGGGACAGGGCGGGGCGGGGCAAAAATTTGGCTTGGCAGGGGCAGGTTGAACCCGCCCCGCCCCATTGCCATCCCTAAGGCTGGCGATCGGACACCAACCTTGCCTAGAAGAAGGCGATGAAGGGGACCGGCAAGAGCCTTTGTAAAAAGGTCTGCAATTTGAGTAGAAGATGGCACGAATGATAAGGAAATCAACCCATCTACCAGCTTTTCACGAACGAAATGACAATGAAGCTCTATATGTTTGGTTCGTTCGTGAAAGACTGGGTTTTTGACTATATTAATAGCCGTCTGATTGTCGCAGTTTAGTGGAACCGGTAGCAGAGGAGTGGCAGATAGATTGTGGAGAAGACAAACCAGCCATGTAATTTCCCCAACAAGTCGCTTCATAGACCGGTACTCGGCTTCTGCCGATGAAAGAGCAATAACCGATTGCTTTTTTTGATTTCCAAGAGACTGGAGATCCACCCAAGCTAAAAAAAAAAAAAAATAACCTCTCATAGATCGTCGGGTATTTGTACACGATGCCCGATTAGAATCGCAATAGGCCAAAAGCTGGAAAGATGGCGCAGAGCTCATAAAAAGACCTAATCCCGGATCTCTGCAAAGATATCGCAAGGTATGTATGACTGCTTGAAAATGTCCATTGCAAGGATTCTGCATGTGTTGACTAAGTGTTTGAACAGTAAAAGATAGGCCTGGCCTTGTAGTAGTTAGAAAATTTAACTTACCAATTAAGCCCCTGTAAATGGTTGGACCAGGTTGTAACTCACCACAATCAGATGTATTTATCAAACTCAGAAAAAAGCTCTAGGGTGAATTTTCATTGATTGGTAAACAATCCATCCGCTTCACGAAGGAGTTCTAGTCCCAAAAAATAGTATGCCAAACCTAAATCCTTAATTTTGAATTCTGAATTCAAAAATTGCTTCAATTCTTTAATTTCTTCTTGATTGTTTTCTATAACCAGAATATCGTCTACATAAACTGCAAGTTTGGTGATCAAATCCCCCGAGTTTTTGATGAAAAAGGGAGTAGTCGTTGAGGGAAGATGTAAACTCTTTAGTATCCAATGCAGAAGAAAGACCGTCCATACCATTGGCGTAAAGCCTGCTTCATGCCATACAAAGATTTGCGAAGTCTGCAAACTTGATTAGGAGATTAAGGTGATAACCCTAGAGGAAATTTCATATACCTCCTCGTTCAAGTCACCATGAAGGAAGACATTATTGACATCAAGCTGGTACAAAGGCCAATCCTTTTTTACTGCAGTAGTCAACAAATATCTAATCGTAGTTACCTTGACGACAGGAGAAAAAGTCTCGTTATAGTCAATCCCTTCCCTTTGTGTATCTCCCCGTATTAGTAAACGAAATTTCAATCTTTCCAAAGTCCCTTTTGATCTTAATTTGACTTTATATACCTATTTGCATGGCAATGCCTTTTTTTCATGTGGCAATTCGACAACATTCCATGTTCGATTTGATACAAGAGCTTTAAATTTTTTGACATGGCATTTTGCCATCCAGAGTGCATCGCTGCCTGTTTATATGAACTTGACTCCACTATTTGACAAATAGAGGTAAGAATGTCTTTATTTTGTTATGATAAGGCAGAAAAAGAATAAGAGCGAGTAGGCAAAAAAGTAAAGTTAGGAGAATCTAAGTAAGCAATATTGCGAACATAATCTGATAAATACATTGGTGGATTGTATTGCAAACGAACCTTTCTTCTGTTTGTTAATCATATAATGTGCTGAGTATCCTATCAGATTGTAGCAATCTTCTTTAAGGTGTCCGACTTTTTCGCAATATTGTAAAATAAGTTATTCTTTGCCTCAGTATTAGTCAATTGTCCCGGTCCCTTAAACTATCTGAAATTTATAGTGTTTCCCTGTGCATGTATTTCCTTGTTGCTCCCATGAAAGCTGTGGAGTCAGTAGAGAAGTGCACTCCAGGATGCACTTCTCTTTGAGATTCAACATGCAGGACAATAAAATATGCCTCAACAGCTGTAGGCAATGGTTTAGTCATTAAAATATTTTTCCTAGTTCCAGCATAAGTATCATATAGACCCATCAAGAATTGAATCAACTTTTGACCCTCTTAACATTTTTATGATTGTGAGTTTTTGCCCCGCATTTGCAATCACATTTACAAGTCATAAAGTATTTAATTCTTTCAATTGACCCCAATTTAGTTTAGTGAAATATCCAACCACATTACTGGTGCCTTGAGTGATATTGCTTAAATCCCTTTGTAGGTAAAACAACTTTGCCCCATCTACCTGTCCATAACGATGTTCAAGTTCTTTCCATAATTCCTGAGCAGTCTGCGAGTATATCGCACTCTCAGCTATCTTTTTGTTTAGCGAGTTAAGTAACCGTTCAATGCCCATATCATTGCACCTGGTCCACTGCACATACGCAGGTGAATCATTGTTAGGCATGTGACAAGTATCATTGATAAATCCTAACTTATTTTTGGCTGACAAGGAGATCAACACCCCCTCTCTTCCAGTTTCCATAATTGGATCCATCAAAAGTCATATTTATTAAGTTCATCCTAGGAGAATCTGACGAGCTTAAAAAATAAGTATGTGAAACATCGATTTTCTCACTGCCAACATCAATAAAAAAAATTTCATTCATCTCTGTAATGAATTTGTATTCGAAAAATTGTTATAAAGAAAAGTGTATTGAGAGAAGAACTTTATTCTTAACAAAGCTCTGATACCATATGAGATTATGTGGAAGAATTACTCTATTTTCTGTCGGCAACTTATCTAGAAGAAAAATAGACAAACATGGTAAAAGAGTTGTAGGTAGTATAACAGACCCGCCAAAGTACTTATACCTACGTTTTGTCAAAGTGGCCTCTGTCAATAGTTTTTGGCCTCAGAAACTTGGCCTATTATACAGAGCACACTTTTGAGACCATTGTAACACTATTTAGATACTTCATCCGGTCCAAAATAAGTGATCATTTTGACCTTTGCATACTTAAGAAAGTTGAAAATGTGTAATAATTTATGATGGTTTTACTAGATTGTCCTTTACTTTTTCCTACCCTATTTAAAAAATGTGATTGGAACAACAAACGAAGCAAGGGTATATTGAGAAAAAAGATATTAATTTCTTCTTATTTTCCTAAATGGACACTTATTTTGGACCAATCCTAGCAGACTCTTTTACCATGTATCATAACCCTAACAAACTTTTAATAGGTATCATAACCCAAACAAACTCTAAGAAAGAATTTAAAATACAGAAAAATACTTATAGAAAAGAATAAAAAAAAAATTAATGGGACAAAACAAATACGCATTTCACAACCAAAAGAGGGCGATTTGGGAAGAAATGATATGATCTCTTCAAACCAAACCCCGAATTTTGCAAACTTCAACAAAATACAACTCCAATATTAATATATTAGGTGTAGAACAAGGATATAACTACAAATTTATTTTTTCTATTTTCTGAGCCATGTTTGTATATTTCTGACTTATTTCATTATCTGCATGTATTTTAAAATTTGTTGAATTTTTCCTGTAACAATTCTTCATTTTTCTCATGTAAGAACATTAATTATTCGTCTCTGGAGAAGCATCTTTTTCCTGTAAGTTAATACTATATTAGAAGGTGTAAAATAATGGGACTTTGAACAAGTGTTGTTTGAATTTGCTTTTCTGTCTTCATGAAAGTTTGTATTGAAATAGAATAGTTGCTGACATTTCACAATGTTTTATGCACTAAGATCCAATACTGGTCAAATGAGAATCAAATAATATCCCAGTTCAACAATTTTAACCAAACAAGAATTACCTACACGTCAATTCACTTGCATGCATCTGACAATGGAACTTGATAAAAAACTGAGAAAAATATATTGTTTCCCTGGGGTCACAAAGTCACATTCTGAACTACAATGTTACAATTGCAAATCCAGGAACCTAATAACTGCAGCAAAATTAGGCTCCCATCTCTTCCTTTTAACTATGTGAACATAAAGAAATCACCTTAATTTCATGTTCCAACCCAAGGGGATGGACAAATCCATCTCTCTGATCCAGCACCGTAACGTGTTTGCCTATAGCTTGGTCCATGAATTTTGAGGGAAGAACAGAAGCGTTAAGGTTGGAAGGACAAATGCCCAGACGACACAAAAGGGAGATCCGAATAGCTTTCGTGTTTGACCTGCAGGAAAGTTTAAAATATGAATAAAGTTAAAATTTGGAAAAGTCATTCTCATCAGTGAAGCAGAAATTCTCTCGGGCTAAAGGTAATAACTAAGTATACATTGCCTTTATGCTGACAAGGGTAGTTACACAACCCTGTGAATTAGAAAAACAATGTTTGACAACCTAAATAGTTTGATCCTAGTATGATAATGAACTCATGGAACAAGGTATCAAGCAATTCATTCTATCATTGGGGGTAACATGTGATACCACGGGGAAAGTTCATATGCTTAATGACATCATGGGTCTACTACATTTCATTGAATGAACCAGTCTACCAAAACAAGGACCTACATTTGATGATTAAATGGGAACACGGGGAAGAGAGGGAGATCAAGAGCGCATCTTTGCAGGTAACATTTTTTCTTCATTGAACAAAGATGCTTGCAAGAAAATAAGACAGCAAACAAGATATTAGGTTATTCCAAGAATTCAAGAAAGATTTAAGAGGACTGGAAATAACGGCTACACAAGGGATTTCATAATATATGCTGCTGGATGCGGTCAAAACAATTTATGTCCAAGTAGCCAAGGATGTCATTCAAGCTAAGGTACAATTCTCGTTTGCTTAAACACGCAAGAGCAGCAACTACTTTGACGTTTTTCTTAAGGTCTATTTGTTTGTTCTCTTAATCATGATAATAGCTACCTAGCACTTTAATGAGCTGATTTCATTCTGACTTGTGATACAGACAAATAGTCATTGATATATTTTGGTATGTTCCTTGTACTTCAACTGCAATGTTTCTGCAAATCAATAGGCTGAAATCTTGTGTAGGTCTATAAGATGAATAACTTAAAATACGCTTAATAAGGAACAGAAGCATGAAGCTTTAGAAGTATGAGAAATACACCCTCTCAGAACCACATGGACAGCAATATCAGGAGAATTGTACCACAAAGAATCCAAGATAACATGATTGTGCAACAGTGAGTTTAGAAGGTTCTGAGAATGATCACAGCGACAAAGAAGAATACATATACACACACCGCGATGGTGAGCAAGCAAGTTGAGGTATTGAAAGTAATTGTTACTTTATCTAAACGCTCTCTAGCAATTGGAGGGAAATACTTACCTATTTCCCATTTACATAATCTAGAAGTCGTTTGTCAAGCTCAAATCGCCCACAAATAAGTTTCTGCAATGAAGAACTTGCAAATGTCATCAGCACAGAATTCGATCATTCACAGAATGCATATAACTGAAATCTCGAGGAAGACAGTTACAACTGAACTTCAAAGATGCCAAATTCAAGTACATAAATCTGAAATCTGAACCATAATCTGAAAATCCTAACCTAAAATCTGAAAGTTACGGATTTCGGGGTTGCCCGAATTATGTGCAACCCTACATGTAGTAGCAGAGAATACCTTCGTAATGGTAGGACCAAAAACATATGGCTCAGAATCAAACTCTGGAAAGCGTGTAATCTCTGTAGTATTCTCAAATAGAATGTAAACTGGAAGTTGGTTCAAGCTTCCTAGATGAATTTCCAAATGAACCAGTCAATAGAAAAGTCAAATGGAACAGGATTAACACTTCAACACCACAAAATCAATAAATCCAGTATCCTATAACACATGTAACAATAGAGTAAAAGGTTACACACCAAGAGGAATCCCAAACTTTTCTGCAGCATTAGGGAAGAGTCCAAGATCAACTGTCCCAAAAGATAAATTTGCATTTGCATATCTGTCCAAGAAAATACATAAGAAAAGTCATTTCCAACAAAAATGAAAGCTCTCGAAGAATTCAAATTTGGGTGAACAAATTACTAACTTCACTTCATAAAATGCCTCTCTTAAGTTTGTAAATATAAATTTGATCATAGAGCAAAGCACTCACGTTATTGAGAGTTCTGGAAAAAAGGAACTTGTGCCAACGCAAACCGAGGTGGACAAAGCACGAAATTCGACCTGTCAAAGGTGACTATGGGTAAAGTATGCGAGGGAACAAGGACGTAGAGATTGTATACAAAACTAGACAGGTGCTTTTCATGTCATCTCATCTGCCTTTCACCACATGACATGCACAGAAGTAGGATTAGTCCTCTTTGTTTCTTCAGTTCATCTTTCAGATGAAACTTTTTAAGACATGATAATTTTTTCTTAAAAGAACAACAATCTATACTGTTCAATCAAAATTATGAATTGGCCAATAAAAAGTCAAATGGTCTAGAGTCAAACACTCTAATCAGGCAGCATATTCGCTCTATTTAGCACCATCTACTCACTCATTCACCGTAATTTATAAGGATTTTAATTAAAATTGCTAGTTTTGCTTCAGTACTAGATAAATGGATGAAAAAGGAGAATATAAATGGACGGGGAACATTTGAATAATGTTAACAGCAACACAGTGCTGAGTGCTGACCACATTATGGAACCAAGCAAATTAAAACGTTATATTTTGCTCAACTACTCAAGGATTACATGATAACACAAAAAGGCTAATATACCAGACAAGATCAGCTGGAAGAACCTATATGTGCTGGATTTTCAAGTACTAGGTCTTCTTAATGTTTGCAGAACTACCATTCAAGAGTTTCCCAAAATCTCCTAAGCATTCCCAATCGCCACAAGTAAAAGCATTTTTGCTTTTTTTATCCCCAAAGGGCTACAACACTAGGTAGTAGAGAAAACCGATAAAAAACTGCAGAGAACCAACCAGCCAAAATCGTGATGTATTCCCTTCCGTAAGCAAAGCCTCCAACTGCAATGGCGTCAATTGATTTGAAGAACCTGGGCATTTGCATTTACACTCAGTGTACCTCTTTTATTTTTATCAGTACAACAGTGTATCTTATTATGCTAAAATAACTACAAAAAACAACAAGTGTACCTTATTATCCTAAGGAAGCTATAAAAGAACATGTATAGGTTCACAAGAAGCTTATCTAAGCACAAATAATAGGAGCAGCAAGAGTACCTAGTCCTTTGTAGGTACACACAGTGCTAAGCTAACTCTAAAAAACAAGGAGTGTACCTTATAATCCTAAGGTAACTGGAAAATATAACTATATAGCTTCACAAGAAGCTCATCTAAGTACACGAAACCAAATAATAGGAGCAGCAAGAGTACCTAGTCCTTCATATGGAGGCTGCTGTGCTATAATATGTAAAACTGCAAGGAAGAAACAGACGCAATGAAAGCATTAGAAATTACCAATTATAAACCGCATTATCAACCAAGGGTAGCATTAAAATACGAAAGGTTACAGTAAGTCATCCATCTAATAAATAGATTTCTCATAGTGCTTATACATGAATTGCAATATGATAGCAATCATAGGGCTTTTTAAACCCTGCTCAAGTTTCAGAGGTAGCATTATTGGAAACTGCAAAATAGAGTAGGACGTACCTAAAAATGCCAATGTGTACCAGAGCGCCAAGTGATAATCCAAAACTAAAGCAATGGCAGTAACGAAAATCTGAAAAGAAGCAATTTTGTGTTATACATTACAACGTAAATAATGAGAATTTAATGGAAGCTATTAAGGAACGCTTGGCTGTAGATGCTAACAAAATTTGAGGTTTCATTTTTTTTTTCCCAGAAAGAGCATAAACATATATTCCCAATAAATCTTTTTAAGATATACAAATGTGAGGAAAATGTAAAAGGTTCCATTTTTTTACTATATAAAATATTACCATATTAATCCTAACAAGCTCAGAGCTCATTAGTTGCCCTTAGAAGCCATAAATAAGCTGAAAGTTCAATAGAATGTTTATAGCCAGTAGTGTAAGAATCAATGTATTTTACCGAACACATTCAACTAGTTCTTCCTTCAACTGCAGAAGCACTGATGAGCTGGCTTCAGCTAGTACAGCCTTTGTCCTACTTTATATGACCTAATTTGGTTTATGACGGTTGACTGACTAATCTTGGTTCTAATATTGGACACTGATTAGTTACTGAAAATGAACATTACTTCTATCAAGGCTGTTAACTAACATTATGTTTAGAAACTACAAGAAAGAAGTGGAACCAATTCCCAATTTCTAAGCTAAAACTAAATGAGTAACCAAAGAAAAGGTCGCAATCAAATATTTTCTCCATATTGACTTGGACAAACAAAACGAGATGGAGGAAATATTACCAGCAGCTTTCGTAAGTTAAAGAAAATTAGCTGTTTTCAACAAAATTGAACATGTACTCATATCCAGTTATCCACAAACATATTATTCATCACGATGAAAAAGCAGGATTATGTGAGGACAAAGGGCGTAAAAACAGATATAACCTTCGCAAAAAATAAAGCATCTTGAATGAAGGATTCCCAGCTCTCTGTCCTTACAAGCTGTCATACCAAGCAAACAACAATGTCAAATCAACAAGTACGGATCTCTCCTTTTCAAATAAAAAATTTTACCTTCACAACAGCCAAGACACTGTATGCAACAAACGCTTGAACTTCCTGCCAGTTAAACAGAAAATCGTGAATTAGACACAAATGAAACGAAGAATGAGTAATAAGCTGAACTGTTGAAGACTAATTGAGTAATTTGCTCTCTCTACCAACTAAACGTTTTGATGAGATGATCACACTGTTAAACATGATATCACAACATTCAGAGGTTCTCTATTCGAGTCTCACCCGCACATATCAAAAAGAAGTTTTACCGCCACGCAAATTAGGCCCACACGTGAGAGGGCGTGTTGAAGGCATATTGTTTATTATCAGTTTCAATACTTATATTGAAACACTGTTTTCAAAAGTGCTTTTCTTGAGCTGAGGATCTATGGAAAACAACCTCTCTACCTTACTCAACCTTACTCAAGGTAGGGGTTAAGGTCTGCGTACACCTCGCCCTCCCCTGACCGCACTTGTGGGATAACACTCGATCTGTTGTTGTAAAAGTGATTTTCAATCTAAATGCTTATCAGCTATTTTAAGTCACGTACTCTAAATAGACTCATACTTAAGTAAATAAATTGTGCTCTTAATAACAACTTAAGCTTATAGATGAAATGGTTAAACACTTCATCCGAGTATAACATAGGAAGTAAATCATTTTTATGTATCAATATGGCTTCACATACATAAACACTTACGGGTCATTTGGTAGGAATGTGGGTTATCCAGGGATTAACAATCTCAGGAATAACTCTCCTATGGGATAAAAATAGTACTAAAATTAAGGGATAAATAATCCCAAAATGAAACTTTCTATCTAACATGGGATAATATAATTGATCTTGTAATTATAATCCCTTATTCCTCCTACCAGACGACCTCTTAATACATAAAGTGAGATTCAAGTTGAGAATGTCTAACACTCGTGACATAATTATAATTAAGTAAATAAAAGTACAATCTCTATAACAACTTAAACTTTTAAAAATGAGACGGCCACACAGTTCAACAAAACCAGACATTTCAAACATAGATAATCAATTAAGTAAAATAAAGTGAGATTCAATTAGAGAAAGTCTAATACTCGTGACATAATTAAGTAAATAAAAGTACGGCTTAAACTTTTAAATGAGACGGTCACACATTTCAACAAAACCAGACATTTCAAACAAACTTAAACAAGTACTAAGCAACAACTTAAACTTTTAAATGAGACGGTCACACATTTCAACAAAACCAAACCAGACATTTCAAACAAACATAAACAATTAAGTAAAATAAAGTGTGAGAATGTCTAATACTCGTAACATAATTAAGTAAATAAAAGTACAGAGTTTCTCCGTAACAGCTTAAACTTTTAAATGAAACGGTCACACAGTTCAACAAAATCAGGCATTTCAAACATACATAATCAATTAAGTAACATAAAGTGAGAGAATGTCTAATACTCGTGACATAATTAAGTAAATAAAAGTACAGAGTCTTTCTTTAAGAGCTTAAACTTTTAAATGAGACGGTCACACATACTCGTTTAAGAAGGAAAGTGTTGCGAGAAGGAGAGAGGATTTGGAAAGCGGAGAAGCGAATAGGAATGTAAGAGAAGAAAACGAGCAAATGAAATAAATAATAAGGCTCCGAAACCATCCGATTTAACGATCTCATTAGATCGAATGAGTATTCCTGAGTTTGTTGAACACATGGTTCTCCATTGCTTTTTTTTGACATTGCTTTTTGTTTATGTTAATTGATCTAAACTAATTTTTGCATTTGAAGTAAGAAGAACTTGATCTTAACCGGATTATTAAAGTGAGTGTTATTTGCATTTTGCACCTTCAAGTTGTATATCATTTTCTGAGTTGACCATATACTTCAAGCTTTTATGATGTACTCCCTAACATATTTGTTATTTTGCAAAACGCTCCCCGTGAACGTGAACTAAGGGTAGCTATTGGTCCAGTGTGAACCGGACCAGACCGGTTTCTGGACTTGAACCGGCTCGGACAGATGGCGATCGGACCAAAACCCCTAACCGACCCCCGGCTTCGGTTCCGATACGGTGCTACGAAAAAAATCGGATGGATCGGTTGAAAATGGACCGGACCCGGTCCAGACCGGTCCAAAAAAAATAATAATAAAATAAAAACCCTGAATTTTGCCGTTAACTAGCCGTTTGCAACGACTCTTTTGACCCCCTAACCGTTGTCCAACGGCCAAAAACAGTCATTTTCACCCCTCTACCACCCCTAACTATCTTTTTCCTATAAATACCCTCATTATTTCATCATATTTTTCATACAAATCATCCAATTCTCTCTAATTCTCTATAATATTGCTATTTTGCTACTTTAACTATTTGTTAAAAATTTATAATTTGGCCACTTTATCAAGTTTTAATTGGAGTTGCTATCAAAGTTATATTTGGCTATTTGGTGAAGTTTTCAATTATTAAGTATTGGGTCAATTGGATGCACTACTTGGTTGAAATATCAATTTGGCTATTTTTTCAATTTTCGGTTATCAAGTATTCAACTAATTAATTGAGGTGAAGGCTCAAGTTTCAACTTCACCTCAATTATAAGGTTATATTTGGTTGGTCGTTCCTACTTTCTACTCTTTTATAATTTTTTTGTCATATATTTATTTTATTTGCTATAATTATGTCTCAAAGAGATTCAATTGGAACTAGTAGTGGTGGTCGGTCACGTTATCGTGGGGGAAATAGGGGTAAAAGAATTGTTGGTAGTTCTAGTCAGTTCACCCACATAGATGATTCTCAATATTATCATGATGTTGGTGCTAATAATCCACTTGATAATGATATATTAGAAGCACAATATGACCATCAAAGCGGAGTTAATTTAGAAGAAATACGTGAACTTCAAGCTAGTCCACCTGAAGCTCAGTCTGACTTGCCTCGTGTACCTCCTGCTAGAGTACCAGTTAAACGTAAGGAAAGATCTGAGGTGTGGGAATTTGTAGAAAAGAAAGTTGAACAACAGACACACTTAGGAACTTAAAACCTATTTTGAATCCTCCTTTTGATGAATTTTTTCATATTAGGCGTGCATATCATATTTAACACTTAGTAGTAAAAGATGGCCTTGACTTGTTTAACGACATTATCAAAAAGATGAAAATAGTTATTACTTATATTTTTAGAAATAAAAACCAAGAAAGAAGAAGAGAATGTGAAAGAAAAATGTATAGAATTATGAATGCCAATTAGGAGAGTCTCAAAGGAAGTTTGTACTAGATGGAACATTTTATATGAAACATTGAGTGTCGCTTACAATTATAGAGTGCCTATTTTTCAAATGTATAATAAGTATTTTTATGGAAATCTATTACCTTAAAGAGGACGATTGAAAACTTGTTCAACATCTCCTTCAGTTTTTACAAAATTTTTATAAAGCTACTTTAGAATTTTCAGAACAATATTATCCAACTACTCCTACAATGTTATATTATATAGCTGGAATATCGGAATTATTCAAAGTATATGAGCAATATGAAATATATAAAGTGGTTGTAGAGGCTATGATTGAAAATTTTAGAAATATTTTTTTCTCAATTCCTCCTCTTTTTTACATTGTTTATGAGTTGCATCATGCTTTTAAACTTACGTTAACTGAACGACTTGTTAGAGAAATATATGCAATTTTAGAAATTACAGAAACTGAAATTGAGGCTAATGGATTTCCAAATGTCGAACATACGGTTCTTAAAGTTTATGCAGATTCCGTGGTTGTGTTTACAAAGTATAGAGTTTGGGCAGACACTGCTACACCAACTACACCAATACAATCCATCGGTGAAAGTTCTTCTCAAATTGGCAAAAGGCATGCGGGATGAGCACTTTTGGGGGACTTGGTGAAAAGTTGCTTTCAGAACAGGACGAGTACGGGGAGGAATACATCGAGTTCTATGTGTATTTAATTCAATATCCAAAGAAATTTACAAACTTTGGAACTCATCATTTGTTGGGTTATTGGAAGAATCAAGAATCGCAATTTTCAATTCTTTCAAAAATGGCCCGGGATATATTAACAATTCAAGCTTCATCAGTTGCATCGGAAAGCGCTTTTAGCCAAGGAAGATTTCGAATTGGAGATCACAGATATTCGTTGAAGGAGGGGGCAATGGAGACATGAGTTTTATCAGAGATTAGATCAGAGCAGAGTAGAGAAACTTTGGACTACCAGAACTTTCTGAGAAAAAAGGCAAAGCAGATCTCGATCAAATTTTGGGCGACAGAACAAGTGAAAAAGGGAGTCAAACCGGCAATGAAGAAGAAGAAGAACCAGACGGAGATGATGAACAAGGACAACAACGGCCAGTTCCTAAAGAAAAGCTTACAATTATCATCAAAAAATTAGCCAGTATGTTTAAAAGAATGTAATTTTTTAAATTAGAATTTTGAAATTACAAGTTTGAAAGTTTAGTTATGTAGTATGTATTGCACTACTTATGTTTTGAACAATTTAATAAAATTGCTCCAGGTCTTGGAATTCCACCACAAATTTACAATTCTTGTCTTCCTTTTAATTTTTAAATTTATTCTTTGTGAAAAATACTACAATTAATTACTACTAATTTCTAAATTAGTTCAAATTGAAATTATAAAATTAATTCAAAGTTTGAACTTATTAAATTAATTCAAAAGTTTGTACTTGTCAAATTAATTCAAGGTTAGAATCTAATTTCAAACTTTGAAATTAATTCAAAGTTTGAAAAAATATTACAAATTTTTTAATTCTAAGTTTGAACTTTGAAATAAACTAAATATTCCAAATATATATACAAAATTAGTAATTTTTTCTTGTTATGTTTTCTAAAATTTAAAATTTTCCATCACTTTAAATAAAAGACCAAAAAAATAAAAATATGACGGACTGCCGGACCATGACCCCGTTGACGAAATCTCTAAACTGGGGCTGAGGGAGAATTACTTCAACTCTCGGTAAAGATGCCACTTCCTGCATTACAGCAACCTTCTCAGGCAAGCGCCACAACGACGATAGGTGAGGCTAGACCGTAATATAGGCTTGCGGGCTGGCAGTTTGAATTGGGCTAGCAGTCCACTTTCAAATATAGTCGTTGGCCAACGGCCAAAAACGACTATATTTGTCTACCACCCTCGTAACCGCCCACATACCCCCAACCTATTTTTATCAATATATACCCTATTTTTCATCATTATATCACACAATTCACCACTTTCTATCAATTTCTTTTCCAAATTACTTTCAAAGGCTATTTTCTAAATTTTTTTCAAACAATTATAATGGTTGCAAATCAACCTAATGGTCCTCCTAATGAAGCTCAGCCTACTGGTCCTAGTGAAACTAAACGTGGGGAACGAAGAAGTCGATCTGAAGATTGAAAATTTTTGGAGCATAATTGAGAAGCTCAAAAAGCTAAATGTTTACTTTATCAAAGAGAGTGTAGCTTATTGGGTTGGATGAAGAAACTTAAGTGGCACTTAGAAAAACAACATAATTTCGAATGGAGTCGTCGACTATGGGGCAAATATCTGCATAATAATTGAAGAAATGGTTAAGAAATTTTTTATGTAACTTTTAATTTTCTAGTTTGTCTTGTCATTTCAATTATGTATTTTCAAATTTCTAGTTTGTTTAGTATCTATGTAATTTTCAATTTCTAGTTTGTGTTTGTCATTTCAATTATGTATTTCCCGAATTTTCAATAATTGTGTGTATTTCTTTTCCAATCTCAAAGTTTGTTTAGTTGTTATTTTACTTTAATAATTTTTTATATTTTAATAAATTGTGTTTACTACATCAATAAATGAAGTCTACTTTTCATTAATAAATTGTTTAGTCTTTCAATTTTAATTTACATTGTATTTGTCTAAAAAAAAAATAAAAAAATATAAACCGGCCGGACATCGGACTGGTCCGGGCCGTGTTCGGTGTCCAGCCCGGACAAACCGGCATAACGGTCTCCGGTGCCGGTGCCGGTGCCGGTCCCGGTCCCGACCCGGCTTAACATTTCTCAACCTGAGTGGACCGGACCGATTTCGCTGGTTTGATCCGGTTTCTGCTCCATCTAGTGGCCGCACCGAATTGGACCGAAACCGGTAAAAAAAAAAGGTCTCGGACCACTAACCACCCTTACCGTGAACCATCAACTTTTGTAACTAAATTCCTCGTTGTAGTGCCGAGCGACTTGTTTCTTTATGTAAAGAACATAATCAATATAGGGATATAAAGTACATAACCCATACAGGGAACTTAAAACGAGATTGAGGGGTGGATTGAGTCCAAGTTTAATTATGTTCTTTATACCTCATTATATTTTACTAATATTCAATGTTTTCACTTGTGTTTATCAAGTAAATTTCATTCTATTTTGTAATTAGGTTTGCTATTATTTATTTATTTATAATTTAGGAATATAGGTTTTCAACTAATATAAAATTTTCTTATTTTGAAGAAGAATAAAAGGAAAAAATTGATAAATTTAGAAAAAGAAAAGCACCAAATAAGAAATAAGAATAACTACTCTTTAAAAGTAAATATACAAGTCACTCTCCATGCCACTTGTACGGTTTTAGATACGAAAAGTGATAATTTGAGGTAATGTAACCACCTCATAGTTTAAGTAGGAATCTTAAAAATTGGTGATAGTTTGGGGGGATTTTTTTTTATCTTATCTCATACTAAGCTAGCGTTTGGACATAGATTCCCAAATAATTTTTGGGAAATATTTTTTCGGTGAAGTTTGATATGAAATGAAAAAGTGTTTGGACATACTTTTTGAGAACAAAATTTTTGGCTCAAAAAGAGCCTTTGAGCTCTTATGAAAATAAAATTTGTATGTAAATGTTAGTTTTTGGCTCAAAAAGAGCCTTTGAGCACTTTTTGAGTTTTTGGGATTTTTTGGGAGAAGTTTTGCTCAAATAACATAAACAAACAGTTTTTCTCCCAAAAACTCCCAAAAAATGTTCCCAAAAACTATAAACAAACGGGGAATAAGTTTTTAGTTTTGTCATTCTTGAGATGAGTAGATTCTTTTGTTTGCTTAATATAATTGCACAAATACTAGTGTATGATGCAGTTTTCTTTCCCTTACTTGGTATGGTGTTGTAAACTTGATTGGTATATTACCATATAACGAGAGAAACATTGTACAACTATTCCTCTGCTATAGCATTTGAGTAGGAGGTTGTCATGAATTTTCAAGTTCTTCGTGATTGTTTGTCTATTCTATGAATTGAATATGTACACCGCATGGATTTTCTTATAGCTGTTAATCCTGCAGGAAAAAAAAGGTTTAACATTTAAAATTTTTATGTATTGTAGGTCATTAAGAATGGATTTTACAAGGAAAAACCAACCAACCCCTTTCCACACATCAAGAGGCGAAATTATGAGTTCAACCTTATGAGTTCTAGATTTAAGAATGGACTTTATACTACTAACTTGATATAAATTAAATATAGATTATATTTATGAATCTCTAACAAATACAATGTTTCGGCAAAAGCTATAGGCTCGAACAAACCCCGATCTAGGCTTCTATCTACGTCCCTACTCACACCCATCAACAGACAAATTGGAAAAAAAGAACAACGTGACAAGAAGATTTAACCACAATAATTTCCTCTCTTTTTAGGTACAATCTGAGAGGACTTCCAAAGGTATATGTACCAAGCAAAGCTTCATATAAAGACTTCCAAGTATATATATAACTTAGAAGGTCCTATTCTCCAAAGCTAACACTATCTTCTCTGCACAAAGTTACCCCTCTGCTTATAGCATTTAGCTCTTGTATAATGTTTGACATGATATACTAGTATATGGATTGGCAACTGTATCACCTTTCAAGCCAAGACATATAAGAAGTTCTTATATCCATTCAGTGCTTCTCTTCTTCCATCACCTCTCCGTCCTCGCCTTTACAAGGACCATAAGCTCTACTACAACCAAGATAACACAGTAGGTTAACCACACTTAATCCTGCAAGAACCAAATAATAGTAGTCGTAATGACCCTTGTTTATATTGCTTGATACCCAACTATCCTGCCCTCCTCTTTTGGTGAATTCATCGATAGTACTCATTATGAAGCTACATAGTAAGCTTGCCATTGCCATACCAACTCCTAATAGAGCAGAAGCTACACTAGACATGCTTCTAGGAAATTCTGAAATATAAAATTCATTTTGACCGATGGCATTCAGGGCCTCTGCAAAGCCAGCAAGGCAGTTCTGGGGAAGCAGCCACATAGCGGACATAGGGATCACGCCTTGTGGATCATCTGAGTACCCCTCCTTGATTGCAACACTTCTCCGGATACATTCCACTACTGCTGTCACTAAGACTGTCAGGAAGGAAAGAAACATCCCAAACCCCATCCTCTCTTTCGTGCTGAAATAAGCCGGTTTTCCAGTCAACTTTGATGCTATGGGAAGAATTAAACTATCATAGAGGACAATCCAAAGAATAGCAGAGATGACCGCAAAGATGCCAAAGGATGCAGCTGGTATTTCAAAGGTGGAACCAATATGTCGATCCATAGTAGTAGCTTGTAGTACTGGAAAAGAGTTCTGGCTTATATTTATGGACATTACAGCTCCCGTCAACCATATTGGGACAACATTGAACAATGCTTTCAGCTCCTCTACTTGATCTACTGTGCAAAGACGCCACGGATCTGTTGCTTCTCCATCTGGACCCAAATCTAGCTGAGGATCTTGTACAATGCAAGCTTTATTCAGAAACCTAAAGGCAATAGATTGAAAATAAAACACAATATGAACGAATATATCAGCACATCATGAATATTGAACAGCATGAATGAGGTTCCTTAAACAATAAAAGCTGGAGTAGGTGGCACATTAAGTTATATTTATCATAAGCTGACACATGTTGGACCAATTTCCTATAGAGGTGAGAGAAGTGAAACATCTATAAAAATCGATAGATCAATAATAGTTAAGTTCAGGACAAGAAAACATACAGGCTAAATAAGCAAACAATAATTTACTATTACTTAGGTTCTTTTGTCAAGCATATGCAGAAAGTAAGATGACCAACAGAAAACTAACAATTGGTGAGAGTGAAGTTACCTCAGTTTTTCACTTGGCTGAACTGTCACAGATCCTTTCTTCTGATGGTATAGTATGTCTGCACTCTGCGACGACAATCTGAGACGTCTATTTCTGTAAGAAGCTACAACCACTTGAATAAAACCAGTGATTAAGCTCGATTTAGGCTTCAGCTTTACATAGAATGGACTACCCAAAAAAATTAAAAGAGCTGAAAACAACATTAGCAAAACAGGAATTCCAAAACCCAAAGCCCACCCCATGTTGACTTGGATATAAACAAGACACGTGAGAGCAACCAGGATAGACAATGCAAACACGGCATAGTACCAGCTGAAGTAGCTCTCTCTTGCACGCTCATTTTCTTGATATCCTTCCCGTTTCAATTGATCAGAACCAAATGCCAAAGATGAAGATTTGATTGCACCTGCTCCAATGGCAATGAGGCCCAAAGAGAAACACAGGAATGAGAGTTGGAACGGCTCCGCTGATCTGCAAATGTTGTTCGGTTCGATACAGGGAGGGGGCCTTGCTTGCGGAATCACTGATGTCATCCAAAAAAGAAACATCCCCTTCAAAACACATCGAATATCTAGAATTATTAATTGGTAAATTTACATAGCTTAAACAGATAACTAAGATTATTCTTTTTACAATCGTAAAAGATGCATTATGAAGATCCCTTCGATTCTTAAATTGTGAAGAAAGGTCTGGAGTTAATGGAATACAGGTTGCTAGCTACCTCATCCTCCTTTCCTCAACTTAAATACTGATGGATTGTTCGCATTAAATGGGATATGGTGCTATTTTGTCTGATCGTAGTGGTAAGCTCGTGGCTGCTGTCTTTTACAAAACTTTTGGCAAACATACAATCACATTTACTGAGGCTACTGCCATTCATGTTGCTCTGCAGCTTTGAGATTTACTTGTACCTCAGAGGGATATTATTTTGTCCATATTCAACATGACTATTCAGTTGTTAATAACAGTCATACAAGTTGCTGCAAACATACAACAGCAAACACAATCTTTTTTGCTGAAGACTATATATTACTGAGCTTGGTAACCAACAAAGTGAATCATTGTTATCGTGAGGTCAATCAAGCATGTGATCACTTAGCTAAACAGAGCTCCTTGAATCTGGAGTACGAGTTTCTTCAGCAAGTGTACTGCCAGCTGCTTTGCTAAGTCTACTTCCTTCGAACGCTACTCAAGTTTCAGTATTTAGGTTCTATAAGCTTAGACATTAGTCTCTTTGTACAGTGTAGTCTAACCTTTGTACAGAGTAAGTTTTTCTTCTTGCACTTACATGTCTATGCATAGGAGATGGGGCTTGTACGTTTCATTGGTGTTAACTAGCTCGCTCAAAATACTAACTTAGAACATCTCTGCTATCTAGCTCGTCCTCTCCCTCGTCTAAATGAACTTAAGTACCACAAAACTAACTAGGAACTTTTGTGTTACCTAACTTTTATCATATTGGTTTCCTCGTCGCAATGAATGTTAGGTAACTAAAAACCAACAGAAGAGAGGACATAAGGTACTCAATGCCAAATGAAATGTCCATATAGAAGTGGCAAATATTAGTAGACAAATACAACAGGGCCAGAAATGTCCATTAAGGTTCCTCGTAATCAATCAAAGTCCTCCAGATCAGTACACAAGTAAGGGAAGCAATTAAAAAAACATGATGAAATTAACAATTTATGCAGTCACATTTGTTGCTTAAAAATGGTGAGGAGACTAATGAAAGTAATGAAACTTTACCACAACGGTAACAACACATCCCAATCGTATCATCTGGAACCGACCCACAAAAGAATCTGCCATAAAGGCCCCAAGAACTGGAGCAATGTTGGAAGCTGCAGACCAGATGTAGAGAAGATTGGAACCAGCAGCCATATCCATGTGATATTCATTCATCAAATACAGAATCATATTAGGAGATAGAGCAGTTGTCGCAGCACTCATCAAAGCCGCATTTCCTAACCAAAAATCAAAATGAACCTATTAAACAAAATCAGAGTACTCTCCAACTGTTTCATTGGAAATTTCAATGACCAAAATCATATCCAACAAGTTATCCCATGACTGATGAATCAACAACTACTACCCGAGTGATGTGGTGTGATAGATAGATCCCTCCACCCTTAACCATAAACAAGATGTCTCCGGTTCAAGCCTTGATAATGGAAAATTCCTAGTA
Source organism: Petunia x hybrida (assembly GCA_037355625.1). Taxonomy (NCBI): domain Eukaryota; kingdom Viridiplantae; phylum Streptophyta; class Magnoliopsida; order Solanales; family Solanaceae; genus Petunia; species Petunia x hybrida. The sequence continues at coordinate 2,143,356 of JBBBVM010000048.1, forward strand.
GGGAGCATGGCCCTACGTGGCCCAAAATCGGATTATGTTCCGTGGGTACCATATAACGGATGGTTATAAACAAAATGAATCAACAACTACGACCCAAATGATGTAGTTGGATAGATGGATCATTTCACCCTTAACTAGATATTTCGGGTTCGTAGCACGGAGTATGTGCTCTAAGCGGCAAAAAACTGGATTAGTCGGGCTAGTAGTACGTACTAGATGACAGATGGTTATAAAAATGAATCAACAACTCGCATATATTATCAAGTTACAGGTGCTTATCAAGAAATTAACACATAAATACACTTGTTGAGCTTCTCAACATGAATAAATAGTAGGAGGGTACCATACCAAGAATGAAAGGCAAAGTTCTAAAACCACCCTTTTGATCATCATCACCTTCATAAGTATGTAACAAAGGTTGTTCAATCATTTCATCTTTATCAACTGATGAATTCTCCATATTCTATAATATTACTATTACTATAGAAAAAAAGTCTTGTATTATAACTTTGTATTATCATAAAGAAATTAAACATGCACAGTGCTCCACTCATATAGTATAACGACACTTGCTTAGTGACAGCAACAAAAACATTATGAAAAATATCTAATACCACCAAAGAAATTAAACAAAACTGCCGACAAGGTTGTGAGAAAACGATTTGGTTGGGTCCTACTTCTCAAAATTTCCCATATTCCCATGATACCACGTGTATAAGTTTGCATGGTTACTTGAGACTTTTGACTTGTTTCTTTTTGTTTAGATAGATATTTCTTGTGACATTTAAGCTTTGGAAAACGAAATTTTGGAATTGAAAAACACTTGGTTATGGGACACAAAGTCAAACATTTAATAGTGGTTCGAGGTTTCAAGAAATAGAGAAATATACTTCCTCCGTCCCATTTTAGTTTGGGTTTTAAGTTTTTTCACGCCCATTAAGAAAGTCATTAAATAGAGTGTTTATTTTACTATTTTATCCCTATTTAATGTTTCACCATTAACTTTTTTTGAATTTTTTTTTAATTATTAGAGGTATAGTTGGAAAGAACTAATAAATTTAGGCTTGAAATCCTAAAGTGACAACTAATTTGGGACAAACACATTTTGCTAAAGTGACAACTAATTTAGGACGGAGGGAGTAGCTTCTAAAATATACTATCAAGATCGATCCACGTACAACTTTTTGTTTGTCTCTTTAATTTGCGTACAGCTAGAAATACTAGAAGAAAAAGACCGGGAGGAAATTAAATTGAACATTATGGATGACATGGAGTAGATATAATGGATTTATAATTTTGCCCCCACTCTCTACCAAGGTTTGAACACGTTCCACATTGAAAGTTGGCTAGAAAAATAAGTTATATAAAGTATAGACATCTCTTAATGGTGTGAAGCCGTTCAGGACTGATAAATCAGCAACTAAGTAAAGGTTATAAAGTTCAACCTCAGTGAGAGCAATTACATGTGTAAATACGCTTGTTGAGTTTCTTGGATAAAAAAAACATAGGAAATTCAGAAAACTACTTATAAAGTAAAAAAAGAATAGCATACCAAGAATGAAAGGCAAAGTTCTGAAACCACCCTTTTGATCATCATCATCTTCATAAGTAGTATGTAACAAAGGTTGTTCAATCATTTCACCTTTTTCACTTGATGAATTCTCCATGTTCTATAGTATTAGTATCACTATATAGAGAAAAGGTCTTCTCATTTAACTATGTATTATTATAGAGAAGACATTTAATACTCCACTCATAGAGTAAGGACACTTGCTCTGTGACAACAACAAAGCATTAATATTGAAAAATATATAATACCACGAATGCAACAAACTCCTAACGAGGTGGTGAGAAACAATTTGGTTTGGTCCTACTTCTCCTAAGTTTCCCATTTTTTATGATACCACGTATGTAAGTTTAACTGTTTGGTTACTTCTAAGTTCAGAATTGCTTTGGATTTTTTGTAATTTCGAATTTTATTACGTTTAACTATGAAAAATTATATGGGACCATAGTTTTTATGGACATAATGGATATAATTGGGATACTTAAAGTTATTTTACTAGGGAACTGGTAGGGGTGGGCGTTCGATATTTCGGTTCGGTTTTTTGAAACTTTGGTTCGGTATTTCGGTTCGATTTTTGAAACTTCGATTCGGTATTTCGGTTCGGTTTTTGAAACTTCGGTTCGGTATTTCGGTTTTCGGTTCGGTTTGAAGTGTAGAAAAACCCGTAATTTTTATAATTCGGTTCGGTTCGGTTTTTTTAGTTCGGTACTTCGGTTCGGTACTTCGGTGTTTCGGTTTAAACCAAAGTTTATGGCAAAAAAAAAAGCCCAAACAAGAAAATTTATAGCCTATGACTAACTAGGATAATTTGGTCCCCTCGACCACACCATAATTTGGTCTTCTCACTCTCATTTCTTTCAATTTCTTTTAGCTTAAAAGAAACTAGTACTAAAAGTATGACTAATTACAGAAAATGAAACAATTTACCCCCTTCGTACAGTATGGTATTATCATGGTGGAGCTACAATCAGTGAAAGTTGATATTGAAAAACTATAATTGTATATATAAGTCAAATAGGAGTATTACTTGATATTTATTAAATTTTGAAAATTCTTAAACACTCTTAGCAAAATTATTGGTTTCGTCACTTGGCACTGATGTAATTTTGTAACGTCTCAATTTAGATAATCGTGCTATGAATGATTTTTACAAAGAGTAACAAACATTTAGATACTTTCTCTCTATTCTGCAAAATAAAAAATAGCAGAACCTTTAGTTAAATCAGTCAATATGTAGAATCATGTTACTTACTGACAATGGCTAACTTAGAGATTTAGAAAATATATGGCATATGTGTTTAAAAAAAAAATCTGTTTTTTCGGTTTTTTCGGGACCTGAAATTTCGGATTGCCCGAAACCGAAAAACCGAAATTTCAAAATTTCAGAACCGAACCGAAATACCGAACCGAAAAACCGAATTAGTTCGGTTCGGTATTTCGGTTTTTTCGGTTTAGTGCCCACCCCTAACTGGTATTATGGACACTTCCTATGTTTTTTGTATCCATTATACCCTTCATGAAAAAGAAAAACCAAATTTTGAACTTCACTATTTGTTTCTTGGGACACTTACAAAAATACCCACACAACATAAACTAATTACAAGTCTCTACCCACCACTTTTGATATTACCTGACCTACCCACTAAAATATTTACCCAAATACCTACTTCAACTCCCGCCATCTCCTAGCCTCCAAAATCTCAGCAAATTTCCCCAAAACTCACCCTAATATCTCCAAACCTAAGGTAATCTCGCCCAAATTCAAAGACTACTTCTTTAACCCACCCCCACCCCTTAACCCCCCATACCAGCTGACACCCTTTATTCACTTCTCTTCATATCTATATTGTATCTATATGTTACATAACCTTTACATACATATAGATTTTGTCCCTCTTTTATAACTTAAAGTTTATATTTTTTGTCCACTATTTCACAAACCCTTGGTGGTTTTCAGTTTGTTGAGGTAAAGTTTCATGCTTTATTAATTCTTGGTATTTTCGTGGAAGTTTTGTGAATTTAAAATTAAGCCCATGTTGAGTGTTTATAAGAAAAAAAAGATTGATTAAGGTTGCTTGAGCTGATCAGATTTATTAGCTTTTTAAGCTGTTATTAATTATTTTTTAAGTTATATGCATTTAATGGTTTAGTGTTGTTAATCTTGGAAAAAAAAAGTTGCAAGTAAGGTTTATTTTTGTTCATTTAATTTTTTCCCTGGTTCTTTTTGAAGTTCTTGTAGTTTTTGGGATCTTGTTGAATATATCATTAATACTTTCTGAATTTTTTATAAGGTGGTGATCTTATTTGTGAGCTATAGGAAAAAAAATAGCAAAATTATTTGGAAATAAAAAGCTCTCAATTTCAATTAGCTACTGATGTTATTTTTTTTTATTTTTTTTTGTGTGTGTGGGGGTGTGGGTGGTTAAATTCTTGGGATTTTTACATTGTCTGAACAGTGGCTAGCATTAGCATGAACAGCGGACAAGTCGAAGAAGAAGGCAACAAGGGTTTTTTATGTTACAAAATTTAAGGTAATTTATCTATATAGTGTATACTTTTTTAGTATACGATATACGTCATTGGTATATTAGTTATTTGCGTTGATAAGTAATGAGATATATTTTAACTTAATAGAAGCCATGTTTTAACTTTAACTGTATACCTTTTGAGTATACTGTATATGGAATTAGTATACCAGTTATCTGTGTCTATAAGTTACTAGCAACCATGTTTTAGTTTTTACTGTATACCTTTTTAGTATACATGTTATTAGAGTTTTAATTTTATATAGTTTGTAGTATACAGTTTACGACATTGTTTATCGATTATTTGTTTCTATAAGTCAATAGGAGCCATGTTTTGATTATATACCCCTTGGTTACCGGTAGCTTGTTCTAGTACTCAGGAGAGACAAGCCCTGAGTCATGATGAATTTACATGACTTTCTTTTTTGTCAACATATTTGTGTCTACCAAGTAAAAGAATACCGTTTTCTGTTATATACTTTTGTATTATATGGTTTACCACAATGGTATACAAGTTTGATTTGTCACAGTATACTTTTGTATTAAGAGAAAATCATGCTTTTATTGTATACCTTTCTAGTATATGGTATACATGAATGGTATACAAATATAATTTGTGACAATACAAAATCTCACACTTTGATTCAAACATAAAAATGTATATACCAAAAGAATATACGGTATATCAAAAGGTATATTGTATTTAAACAACAAATTCGAAACATTCATTTGTTTCACAACATATCACACTTCGATCCAAACACAAAGAGTTGTATACTAAAATAGTAGGTAGTATACCAAAAAGGTATATTGTATTCAAAATAATAAAATTTGAAATATCTATTTATTCTATAGTACCTCACACTTTGATCTAAACACAAAAATGTATATACCAAAAGTATACGGTATATTAAAAGGGTATATAGTTTTCAAAATAATAAAAAATATTTATTTATTTTATAGCAGTCCGGGCTTCGATCCAAAAATAAAAGGGTGTATACCTAAAGAGTATACAATATTCAGTTAAAGTATACAGTTGTAATAAACTATATACAATAGTAGTATACTATTTCAGTAAACTATAACATTACTCTATTATAGTATACATTTTAAGTAAACATGTAGTAAACTGTATACTATACTAGTATATTGTTGTAATTAACAATAATAGTATGCTAAGTATATGAAAATGGTAGCGTCTGTGTCATCATGTGTTGCATCAAATATTCCACTAAGTACTTACTACTCTCACTAACAAAAATACCAAGTAACTCTGCTTAGGTAGATGGAAGATGTAACAATAATGAATTCTATATAACATGAAGGAAACAAAACACCACCATCTAGAGAAACTAAATATGAACAAGGTTTATGCACAGTCACAAATGACCATATCAATTGACTCGTACATTTAAAGTTGTTCAGTACTATATCAGGCTATTATTTGCTGCCACCATTTACACATTTAGTAAAAACACTGTCAACAAACTCGGATGGCATCATGTTACTTGCAAAGTTGGAAAATGCAGTCTAAACCACCCAAACGAGCCACCTTTTCTCCATTGATAATCACCAGGATTAGGGAGCACTACAACCTTTGCACTCCCTGAAGCCAAGGCTCGTGACAGGAATGCTAGTTCATGTAGCTTAAGTGAATCTTTCGCAAGTGCATCAAAAGTTGCACCCTCCACTCTGCTGGGAGTTCCATTGAAACACCGCTCCATCGCTTCTGGTGAAAGGCTAACTGCTTCAAAAATCTGAGCACCCTAGTACAAGGACAATGTTGATATGCTCATTTTTGCAAGTATCTTCATCATGCCATGGTGACTTGCTATAAAGTATTTCGTAACAAGCTCAATCTTGGAATGGAACTTATCAGTTGACTTGGGTGGGATTTTCCCATCAACCTGTAGTCTCCATATAGCTTCTACGGCTAGATAACGGAAGATGACATCAAGACCAAATCCTACCAATGTACAGAAATAATGTACTTATCATGGCTCGGCAGATTCAACAATCAATTCAACACGAGTTCTCTTAAGCTTTTTAACTATATATGTTCACCAACAAAATCATAACATATATTTATTTGATAGCAAATGCCTCACTTTGACCAAGACACAAGAATGTATACCAAGGTATACAATATTTTTTAAACATATACATTATTCTATAACAGTTCACACACTTCAATATAAGCACATAAGGCATACCAAAAGAGTATACGACACACAAAAAAGGTATATTATGTTTATAACAGCAATAAATCAAAACATACATATGTTTGATAGCAGACCTCACACGTCAATCTAGACACAAAAGTGTATACCAAAATAGTATACTGTTACAGTAAAGTGCAATATATTATTGCAGTATACAATATACGCAATACTTCTCCTTTGATTTTCAACTCAGAAGTTCGATCTCAAGCACCTCTAATCAACTTCAAATGCAACAAAATTTTGGAACGAACTTTTCTAAGATATTAGTGACAATATTTTACAACACCCACTTTGACTCAAACAACAAATAAAAATATAAAATTTTATATTCAAGAGTTTCAAGCTCAATAATGGTGGATAGTAAAAAATTATCTTCTCTAAAATCTTTTTTTACACTTCAAAGTTCAAAACATAAGCTCTAAACTGCTCTAGGATCAATCGCAACCCTCAATTCAAGTTAAAAATCAAGAAACTATGAAACTATTTCAAAACATATATAGTTTAAAGGAAGAATAACACTATATACTATAAAAGTATACAATATACTCTGAAAGTATACAGTTATAATAAATTATATAATACAACAGTATACTACATTAGTAAATTAATGCAGTATACTATAGCAGTAGTAAACTATATATTATAATAGTATACTGTTACAATTTACACAGTTTTTTCTTTAATTTTAAGCTCATAAAATCGAACTCAAACCCATCTAATCAGCTCCAAATACGATCAAATTTTAGCATGAGCTTTTCAAAGATACTAGAGACAATATTTTACAATACCCAATGTGAAACGAACAACAAATAAAAAAATGATAATATCTTGCACTTTTCATTCAAACATAAAAGATATACCAAAAAAAGTATATTGTAAACCTTTTAAAAAAGGAGATCGGAAAATAGACATATAGTTGCCAAATTATCGTAACAATATTTTATACCACATAAAATCATGGTAATGATAGATAAAGATAAAAATTATTCTTTTATGAGTTTCTAGTTGAATTCTTCTTACAGATTTGTAGCGAAAATGTCTGCTGCAACAACCGCCATTGTAAGAGCAGTGGTTGTTAAGGCTCATCCACTGTAATTGTTACGAAAAATACTATCATCAAAATTAATTGAAGTTTAAAAGGATTAGGTGAATTGAAGTAGATAGATATGGGATTCATTGAAAGAGATCACAGAGTTTCAACGTGCTTAGAGAATGATTAGGTAGGAAAACTGAAATATAAAGAATGGAGGTGAGAATGATTATGAGAGAAATAAGAATGGGGCAGATTATAAGGATTGAGGGAAATGGGTAGTTCAGGTAATATTTTTAGATTAATTGGGTATTAGGTTTAGTAGTAGGTAGTGCTGGTAATTACTTTTAATTATGTGGGTATAGGATGTAAAAATCCCTTTGTAGTTAATTATGTTATACATTTACAATGCATACAATGTATAAAAAATACTACGTTTTTTGTGCCAGTTTTCTTTGATTGTATCTTCTCAAAAATTTGAACACCAACTTATGATTTTCTAATTTTCTCATAATATAAAAAGAAATCTTATACTTAGGACATATTTCATACCCTTCTTAACAAATAATATATACGAAAGTTTAATTTCATGATAATTATTTTGTACTTTCTTCTTTCTGATACGTCACTTTTTGGTACCAAATATTAAAAAATAGTTTTTTAAAGGGTTTGACAAAAATAATCAACTTGATGTCTAAAAATAAGTATTTTCTAAAAAAAGAAAAAAAGAAGGCTAAAAGCTATTTTAATTAAAAAAAATCAGTTTGTTTATTTTTTACATTTAGTTGAAACCCATCTTTTAGAAAAATAAAGTTTTTTTTTATTAGAAAAATCTTTAAACTTTTTTAATTGAATCCCAACATAACCTATGGAGAAAAATCTTATATTTGATTCATATATGCATAAATACTTGTAATACGCATAGGGTAGTTCGTGCAAAGCATAAAGTATAATTTTTTAATAATTTTTATATTTATCTAAATTAAATTTAAATACTTATAAAAAATAACTCAAAGTTAAAATTTTGCATAAATGGTCGCTAACTTAAAAAAAAAAAAGCGAAAAAGTATCTTATTTCAAGCTCGAAATAATATTCCTAGTCGTGACACATCACCTGGAACCAAGATAATGTCCTTCTTTATCTTATTAATTTAATTGAATAAAAGTTTGTGTTGCTTGACTAAAAAAAACTACGTCCTTATATAGGAAAATGGACTACGTAACTTTATTGAAAATATTATATGTAGATGTTATTGTATATAGTTGTATGTCACCCAAAGTGCCTTTGGTTGTTCATTACTATCATTGGGTGGAGGATTAGATAAGGCAAATCAAAACTTATTACTATCGATGGTATAAAAAAGATATAAGAATTTTGGCTACATAACAAGAGTAATTGAAAGATCAAAACAGGCAAGATCAAAATTCATTATTATCAGAGATAACATATATTAGATGTAAGAAACTTCACTACAGTAATTGAAAAAATAGGTTAGATGGCACACTTTTGCGAGGTTCGAACCAGCATCCTTCCCTTACAATGTCGCAGACAATTATGCTGGAATAACTTCATTTGTCAACAGGTTTACTCCAACTATATTTAATTACGTCAATTCTTGTCTTCAATTCTTAAAACGTTAGTTGACCGATCGGGCAATAATATTCGTTCTTTTTTTTTTTTTTAATTTATTCTTTGTTGACCCATCAAACGAGGCAAAAAACCATAAACATGTGACTAAAATGTCTTTGATTGACATTGCAAGCAAGATTATCCAAAGGTTCAACAAAAAAAGTGGAGAAACTCACTAACAACTACTTCTACTTCCGCTTTTGATGATTTAATTTACACAATGCATGATCAGTTAATGGTTTGATTGATGATGTCATATATGTATTTATTCTTGATAATATATTATCTTATATATAATCGTAGTTCCACAAAAAAAAATTATTTCCTCTTTTTTTCTCACATAATTCATGTTATATATGTAGGGGCGTGTATGCAATCCGTGAATTATAACTTTTACTAGTAAATTGATAAATGGTGTGTATGTAAAACTGCAGCACAATAAGTTTGAAATATATAGGGTGTATATTATATATATTCATTATGTAGTCAATAAAATTACCATAATTTGAATTAGTTCAATTTCAATACATTATCAAAATTACTGCAATGAAAATTGGTCACTTTCAATTCCAACTAAAATTTAAATATTTAACGAGAAACTCCTACAAGCAAAAAAAATAAAGTAAATTCGGTACTCGTTCAAATCAAACTCATATATTCAATATTAAGAATAATGTACTTATACATCTGTTTTAATTGTTCAATGTATTGGGACCATAAAAAGTTGGACATTTTAATATCAAATTATTATATTTTTGGAGGAAAACTTATTAGAGGAAAAAGAATAGTAATTGTAGCCAAAAATGAACAAGAGCTTTATGAATTTTTAATCTTTTATGTTCACACAGAGTATGATCAAATAGCAGCATCTTTTAAATATTTTTTGTGACTACGTTTAAGGAAAATTTCCAATTTGGAAGCTTTGGAAAACGAAATGTTGGAATTGAAAAACACTTGGTTACGGGCCACTATTTCAAACATTCAATAGTGTTTCTAAATTCAAGATCCACGTACAATCTTTGGGTGCAAGCGCTGCAAATACTAGAAGAAAATGACCGGGAGGAAAATGACGCATGACAGGGAGTAAGATATATACTCCCTTTTGGAATGTCATAAGTATTTTCTTTTTTAAAAAATAGTTATTTTATAAATGAAGGTATTTCGCCAATTATTATGTGAAGAAATAAAGTGTTTTCTTAGTAAAAGAAATTCTTTTATTTTCTATGTAGAAGCTGAAAAATAGTTTCTCCAAAAAATAATTATTTTTTTTATTCTTGTGACATAAATAACCATGAGATTATTTGGATTGCCTTAAAAACTGGTCAAACCATTCTTTTAAGCCAATTATAGCTGATTGGAGTATTTGGATAGTGAAAACCCACTTATAAGTTAAAATGTCACAAGACAAGCAACAACAACTTACCTTTTTTTTTTAAAGCTTGATAACAAATTAGTATGTAATTTTTTTTTGGTGTGAAAATAGTCTATTTCTGGTCTTTGCACCTACATCGTTTACTTTATCTAATTAGGAACATATTTTGAGGTTTGAAAAACTAGTATTGACGAACTGTTTGAAATTGTTATACCTAGCTTCAAATCTTCAGGTTTCAATTTGGAAGTTGGAAGTTGTCTATGCCTATGTTTGAAGTTGAATTCATACCTTCAGGTTTGAAGTTCATAGTTGGAAGTTTGAAGTTAAGACGCAGAGGTTTGAAGTTCAAGTTAGTGGTTAAAAATTAATTGGTATTTTAAAACAGGCTAAAACATAAATGACGCTCCTAAAATAGACTATATGCAGACTTCTCCTAGTTTCGATAAGGATTTTTTACATAAAAGTACAAGTTTTAGAACTTAATTACCAAACATAGCAACATTTTAGCAAAATAACCCAATATGGAGGAAAACACAAGTTAATTACAAATATAGTAAAAACATGGCAATATTTTTCCATAACATATCAAACCCTTACATTCTTCCTCCTATTTCCCCCACTATCACTTTTGCTCCTCCCATTTTTCCCTATTTCAATTTTCCTCCCACCATTTCCCCCAATTTCACTTTTATTCCTATCATTTCCCCCAATTTCACTTTTCCTCATCCTATCCTCGATGTATCTCGTTGTATCTCAACTGTTTCTGCAGCACCATATCTAACTATTTCTGCACCGTTTCAACTGTTTCTGCAGCATCGTATCTAACTGTTTCTGTTTCTGCAGCACCTTATCTAACTGTTTCTGCACCGTTTCAACTGTATCTAACTGTTTCTGCACCGTTTCAACTGTTTCTGCAGCACCGTATCTAACTGTTTCTGCACCGTTTCAACTGTTTCTGCAGCACCGTATCTAACTGTTTCTGCACCGTTTCAACTTTGTATTAGACTGTTTTAAACTGTATCAAGTCTCGTTTCAGACTGTATCATACTGTTTTACACTGTATCAACTCCTGTTTTAGACAGTATCAGACTGTTTCAACAATTATTTCAGATTGTTTCAATGTCGTTTCAGACAGTATCATACTGTTTCAACATCGTTTCAGATGTATCAAACTGTTGCACCAATTGTTTCAATGTTTCAATGATGTTTCAAACTGTATCATATTGTTTCAACGCCATCAGCCATGAGCAATAGAAAATAAGAGTTCCAATTTATTAATCCAACAAATCTGTACAAACAGAAACAGAAACAGAAACGAAATCTGAACAATTCCGAAGAAACAGAAACGAAACAAGAATAAAACAAATCTAAAGAAACAGAAACGGAACAAAAATAAAATAAATGCTAATTCTCTGGTTCTCTTATGTGGCGTTTCTCCAACACTGTGTTCCCTTACTTCATCCTCTTTACGGATTAAATCATACGGATAAAACCCTTTGGATGCAAATCAAATAGTGGTATGTAAGATAATAGAAGACGGAAGAAAGACAAATTTGCAATCACTCGATCATATGCAAGGAACGAAAGTCTGCACATCATTCTTCAATAAAACACAAGTGGAATTAATGAAGATGCATCAGCTACTATGGAAATTTCATGAAGAATACAGATCAAAGGTAGCACGTTTCTGTCAACAGAAAGGCCACCTAGACCAAGGAAACATATATGCTTGACAAGTTTACAGGAAGATGCAGTCGATCACGGAAGTATTGCTATGCCGATCGGGAACTAGGGTTTTGGGGTGGTGGGGTGATGGCGGCGTTGGTACAGATCGGTATCTGGGGTTTTGGGGTGGTGGGGTGATGGCGGCGTGGGTGCAGATCGGGAACTGAGGTTTTGGGGTGGTGGGGTGGTGACGGCGTGGGTGGGGTGCTGTATCTCTAATTAGGTTTCAATGAAATTAGAACTGTAATGGCGGGTGGTGGATTTATGTATTTGAATTTAAGAGAAACAATGGGGGGTGACGGCTGCGTTGGTTGGGAAAGTGAAGAAAGTGTTTTAGGGTTTGTAGGAAAGTGGGTAAAAGTGTAATTGTAAAAAATAAAAATATGCTAAAATAATATTGCTATGCTTTGTAATTAGAAAAATATTGCTACTTTGTTGTAATTAAGGGTGAAATTTTGTATATTTGTGTAAAAAGTCCTTTCGACAATAGCATCAGTAAAAATTTCGCCCAGAGGCCACTTTTGCCACTAGTATTTAGTTTAAAGCTACTTTTTTTATTGGTTTTACATAAGATGCACTTTTTGGAACTTCAATCTTTGTGGGCTGAAGTTCAAACCCTGTGGGTTGAACTCCATGCTTAAGTTATGAAGTTGTGACGACCCGAATACTTATAGTCTAGTTATTTAGTAAGGTACCAAGGGTAGAAATATAAATTGTACAACAAAATAAATTTTTTTAGTAAAATAGACTATTAGACCAAATAATCATTTTAATTGGGCCAAGTGGTGAAACTACTCTAAGCCCATGATCTATGTGTTAACTCTCATTATAAGGGCTCATAAAAGGTTGTCTTTGCCTTTAAGGTTAAAAGAAAATAGGCATCATAATTAAAGATGGCACTTTAATGGCGGCAGTAGCATAAGGCGTAGAGTTTCTTGAAACTGCTCACCATCAGGTTAGTTCCTCCACTGTTCGGTTTAATTCCTTCTTAGTCTTTATGATTCATTGTTTTGGTAGTATGGTCAATTTAAGATAAAATATTAGTGCCCTAGAAATGATTAAAAAAAATGGAGGGTGATGATAATGATTAAAGTGATGATAGCTTTGGGAAATAGTTGGTCATGAAGTGAGGTTTTCGTATTGGCTCTCTGGTGTGTTTCAAACACATTCAAGAGCTGCTCTTCGTTTCCATTTCTCTTACTGTGCATAAATAATACAGAGATTATAATATTATCACATTAGTTATATACGATAAATATACAAACTGAATGTTAGAGATAAAATTAGGATTTTAGACCTATAGCTAGATATTGGTACTTTATGAAATTTAATGGGTATATGGTGACAAATATGAAATCAATTATATAGTTAGAATCTCTTGTTTATGGGTAGCTCGAAAATATCATTGGTTTTGTGATTTGATCAAGTAGGCTCGGGGTTAACTTTTAAGTTGATTTCTTAACCCATTTAGCTTAAGGTTTGTAACGTTTAACCATTAGACTTGGTAGTGATTGTATTACATTCTTTAATAGAGTGAGAACGTTAGGAAGAGATTCGAAAGGGGAAAAATCATCGTTGACTAACTAGTGAGCTTCGGACCGAGGTAAGTGTATTTCTCTTTTTTGGTGGACTTGCTCCACACCCTATATATAATATATCCTTATATACAAGTAATTGTGGCACGATGTGGTTCCGTGCATATTATTTTGGTATGATGTAGTTCCGTACATATTATTGAGGTACGATGTAGTTCCGTACATATTATCATAGCACGATGTAGTTCCGTGCATATTATCGTGGTATGGTGTGGTTATGTATTTACCCCCCGAGTATAGTGAAAGTGTTCGTGGTACTTGATGATAGAGTATGAATATTACTTGATTGTTAATGGTTATCTTTACTTCCCATATCTTTGAGTTGTCTTGCTTTCCATATATGAGTAACTTGCTACTTTACTTGGAGCACCGTCCCCGCTTATTGAGTCACTCGACTCACCTCTTTCCTTTTCTTTGTTGGTTTATTTGTGTATTACAGATTCGACACCATCTACTAGTGAGCATCCTGGTTGACCCGAGGCGGAGTATCCTTCTATTAGCGGTGAGCCAACCCTTCGTCCGTGGTGGCCACCTATATAGTTTATATTTTCCTATGATGTATTCCCAAAATTTTGGAGTTGTATAACTTATTCGACACTCTTAGATGTTCATGATTCGGGAAGTACTTAAACCTTTTATTGTTGGGAGTATTTCTATTTTATCTATGGTATTGAGATATTTATATTTCTCATTGAGAAGCTTATATTATTCATTCATAATTAAGTGGGTTCGCCCGACAGGGTTAGTTGGATGCCCTCACGACCTATCCGAATTTTGGGTCGTGACAAATTGGTATTAGAGCCATAGGTTTAGAGTGCTCACGAATCATGAACAGTGTCTAATGGAGTCTTGCTGATCCGGCGGAGACGTCCGTACCTATCTACGAGAGGCTATGGTGACATTTAGGCAACTTCCCTTCTTTCCCTCCTTATCGTGCATAGTATTTCAATAACAAGACTAATCTTTTACCACTATGTAACGCGCAGATGGTGATGACTCGTTCTTCAACTCAGGAGGTGGAGGTGGAGCCGGAGGCACCACCTGATGCACCAGTTGCCGTTGGAGGTGGAGTTAGAGGTGTCGGCCGAGCGAGAGGTCGAGGCAGAGGACGTGGCCGAGGCAGACGTGGAGTTCAGATTCGTACTGCCGCCCAGCCTAGGGCTAGAGCTGCTAGGGCCAAAAGAGTTGTAGATCATGATGATACAGAGATTGAGGATCAGCCAGAGGTTCAGGTTGATCAGGGATTTATTGCTACACAGGTACTTCAGGATACTATGTTGAAGGTTTTGAGTATCCTTCAGACTCTTGCACCACAGGGATCTCCCGCGACCCAGGTAGCTTCTTATGTTTGCCCATCAGCGGGTACTCAGATGCGGGGTATGCAGACCCCAGTTCTGTTTGTTACTCCTGCTATGCAGACTCCAGAGGTAGTAGCTGTGGGTAGTGTACAGGTTGCTCAGGCAGGTCAGCCAGGGCAGATTGTGGTTCCGGAGGTGAACCAAGTCAGACTTATTCACTTCACTAGGTTACTGCCCTGGTGCAAGGCAAATCCCAAAGGGGTTGCTAAGCACAAACGCGGAAAAACAAACAAGAAGATAAAAGATAGAAGCAAGACAAAACTTGCTTCTTTTGAAAGAACAGTGAGGAACCTGTCTCAAAGCTCAATCAAAAGGGACACAAGAATCACCCTAACTATGCAACAATCCTCAAGAGAACATTGCCTCTTGCAAACTGAATGATCAAAGAGGAATGTTCAATCGGATTCACCGAAAGCCACAAGTCCATAAAAGCCCTCACCGGGGTTGCTCACGACGGAGACAAGAAATGTGCTCGGCACTTTCATTCAATATTCAATATTCAAAGACTAGGTGCTTACAATGAAAGGAAACAAGGTTTATATAGGAAATACTAAGGGTAAACTAGTAAAGGGTCACAGGCGACCAATAGAAATAAGCCACGTAGGGCTGAGTTAAAAATGTGTTCGGCAGTCTTTGACTTCGGTGAGCCTTGGCTTCGGTTCTCGATTATCTGCTCGAACACACTTGTCCTCGGGCGCTTGACTTAGCTTCGAATACATGTTGTTGTGTTCGGCTCCGTGCTGCCCGGTGCCAAGAGCTGCTGTTCGGTAACCTTGTCCTCGGGCTCAAATTTGAAGATGAAGCCCTCGGTTCCAACACTTTGCAATTCTCCTCCCGAACACATGCTTCCTCTCGACATAGCCAGCTGGATGTGCATGTCATGGAGCAGCTTGGCTTGGCTTCGAGTGATTGGCCTCCTCGGTTGATCAGTCACTGCCTTCGGTTGAAGTGACCTCGGTTGATCAGCACTTTGGGCTGCATCATCCACCCCTTCTTGAGAGGATTTCGTCCTCGAAATCGATTCATCCTCTACCTCTGATATTTGGCCTACAACACAAGGAGTCAAATCAGCAACATTGAAGGTGTTGGACACATTATACTCACCTGGGAGGTCGATGACATAAGCATTGTTGTTTATTTTGCTCAGCACTTGAAATGGACCATCCCCTCGAGGAGCCAATTTTCCTTTCCTTTGGTTCGGGAAGCGTTCCTTTTGGAAGTGAACCCAAACCCAATCTCCCTTCTTTAATTCCAGCTTTTTTCGCCCCTTGTTTTTCTTCAAGGCAACCTTTGCATAGGCTTCCTCGAGGTTCTTCTTTGCCTTGGCATGCAACTCGAGCAGAGCTTTGGCTCGGTGAGTACCTTCAAAATCAATAACAACATCTCGAGGCAATGGGGTTAGGTCAAGTGGAATTAAAGGGTTAAATCCATACACACTCGAACGGGGTCATGTTAATCATTCGTTGCACCGTTCGATTGTATGCAAACTCCATCATGGGCAAACGATCAGCCCAGTTTCCAACCTTCCCTTTGGTCATTGCTCGAAGCAAAGATCCCAAGGTTCGGTTAACTACCTCGGTCTGTCCATCAGTCCGAGAATGGTGAGACGTCGAGAATAGTAGCTTGGTGCCGAGGGCACTCCACAAACACTTCCAAAAATGACTCAAGAACTTTGAATCTCGATCACTCACAATAGTACAAGGTACACCATGCAATTTTAACACATTAGAAACAAACAATGTAGCTACATGTTGTGCATCATCACACTTTTTGCAAGGAATAAAGTGAGCCATTTTAAAAAAATGGTCAACCACAACGAAGATGCTATCATGTCCTCCCCCCGACCTCGGTAACCCCAAGACAAAGTCCATGGATATATCAACCCAAGGTCGATCGGGCATAGGCAACGGGGTGTACAAACCATGAGGGTTGGACTTCGATTTAGCTTTCTTGCAAATGAGACAAGCGTTGCAAAGCTTTTCCACATCTCGTCGCATTTTGGGCCAATGGAACTGCTCGGTCAAGATACCAAGAGTTTTGTCGACACCGAAGTGTCCCATCAGTCCACCGGAGTGAGCTTCTCGAACCAAGAGCTCTCTCCACGATGACATGGGCACACAAACCCTCCCATTCTTGAAGAGGTAGCCATCATGCCATTGATATTTCTCAACCCTTCAGCCACTCAAGATTGCGTCACGAACGCATTTCAGCTTGGGATCGTCCTCGTACATCGACTTGATACTTTCGAATCCCATGAGCCTAGAGGCGAGAGTGGTAGCTAAGGCAAATTTCCTTGATAGCGCATCGGCCACAACATTGTCTTTACCCTTTTTGTAATGAATTACATAGGGAAAGCTTTCAATAAATTCAACCCACTTGGCATGTCTTCGGTTCAACTTCTCCTGTCCTCGGAGATGCTTCAAGGACTCATGATCACTTTTGATCACAAATTCTCGAGGCCACAAATAATGCTGCCAATGGGCGAGTGCTCGAACGAGGGCATATAATTCCTTGTCATACGTTGAGTAATTCAAGGCTGCACCCTTAAGCTTTTCGCTAAAGTAAGCGATCGGCTTCGATTCTTGCATTAGCACTCCTCCGATCCCAACTCCAGATGCATCACACTCGACTTCGAATGCTTTGCCGAAGTCAGGGAGTTGCAACAACGGGGCAGAACAAAGCCTCCGTTTCAACTCTTGGAAAACCCTTTCTTGGGACTCTCCCCACACAAATGGATTGTCTTTCTTAACCAGCTCGGTTAATGGAGCTGCCACGGTGCTAAAGTCACGAACAAACCTTCGGTAAAAGCTAGCTAAACCATGGAAGCTACGAACTTGTGATACCGAGGTCGGAGTTGGCCAATCTTTGATGGCTTCGACTTTTGATTCGTCGACTTCGACACCATGAGCACTGACAACGAATCCAAGAAAGACTACTCGATCGACACCGAAGGCGCATTTCTTGAAGTTGGCATACAACTTCTCTTCTCGAAGCTTTTCGAGCACGTGCCTTAGGTGTTCGACATGTTCATCCACGGTTCTGCTATAAACAAGTATGTCATCGAAATAAACGACAACGAACTTGTTTATGAACTGTTTGAGCACATGGTTCATCAATCGCATGAATGTGCTCGGTGCATTGGATAAGCCAAATGGCATTACCAACCATTCATATAGACCGAATTTGGTCTTGAATGCGGTTTTCCACTCGTCTCCGGGTTTCATTCGGATCTGGTGGTAACCGGACCTGAGGTCAATCTTTGTAAAGCATGAAGAACCACTCAATTCATCAAGCATTGCATCTAATCGAGGGATAGGATGACGATACTTTACCATGATTTTGTTGACTGCTCGACAGTCAACACACATTCGCCATGTTCCATCCTTCTTCGGGACAAGGATAACAGGAACGGCGCAAGGACTCAAGCTCTCACGAACGAGGCCCTTGTTTAGCAATTCATCAACCTGCCGTTGGGGCTCTTTGGTGTCTTCGGGATTACACCGGTATGCAGGTTTGTTAGGGATTTGAGACCCTGGCACGAAGTCAATTTGGTGCTCGATTCCTCTCAACGGAGGTAATCCACCTGGCATTTCCTCAGGGAACATGTCCTCGAAGTCCTGCAAAACTTTACGAACAAACAAAGGCAAAGGGTTATCATTAGAAAAATCATCATTAGAGTTTAGAAAGATACCCTTGTGCACGAGGCAAATCATCATCTGGCCGTGGTCGTTGCCTCGTAAGATCTCACCGGGTTGCATGATTGCACAAATTCCTTTCAATTTGGGTGGTGAGTTTGTCTCTTCGGGCCCCAATTTTGCTCCCATCGGAAGCTTAGCTTTGGCCGCTTCTTTCAATTCTTTTATTCGTTTATAGTCCTCTGTGACTTGTTTTGGAGACAAGGGTTTGAGTACGAAACTCTTCCCATCGAGCTTCACAGTGTAAGTGTTGGATCTGCCATTGTGAACAGCTGTTCGGTCATATTGCCACGGTCGACCCAATAGCAAATGACAAGCTTGCATCGGAACCACATCGAATATCATTTCATCTTGATACTCTCCGATTTTGAACTTGATCCACACTTGTTTGACAACTCGCAATTCTCCACACTCATTCAGCCATTGTAATTTAAAAGGGTGGGGATGCTTCATCGTTGGTAATCCCATTTGTGAAACCAAAGTTTGGCTCACTACATTGGCACAACTACCGGAATCAATGATCATCGAACACACCTTTCCCCTTACTCGACATCGGGCATGAAAGAGGTTTTCTCTTTGGTTGTCCTTTTCTTTAAGAGTCATGCAGCTCAAATTTCTTCGAACCACAAGAAAAATTTCCGGATGATCAGCTTCGGCAGCCTCATGATCATCATCACCTTCAGCTTGGTCAGTCTCTTCGATAAATTCCTCCTCGGTGTCACTTGCTTGCTCATGGACGGTTCCATCTTCGAGCAGAAGCATAACTCTGCGAGTTGGACACTCCTTTACCATGTGACCATAACCTTTGCACTTGTGACACTGAATACTTGAAGCACTAGGAGAGTTTAATTGCACTTTACCTCCCACTTCTCTTGATTGGTTAACGGTCACACCTCTTTCGAAGGGTTTCTTCGAATCTCGAACAGTGTTGGCACTTGCTTGGACAGGATTTTTCCATTCTTTTCATCGGTTCAAGGGAGTAGAAGTAGTGACTCCTCGATACCGATTTTCTCTTTCTTCCTTCACCAATTTTTCAGCTTCGGTAGCAGAATCAAACAAATCTTCCAACGTGTGGTACACGTGGAGTCTCAACTGAGAGGACACATCCCTAGCCAAGCCATTTTTGAACCGGATAATGGCTTGTTCCTCGTCTTCGGTCAGATCAAGATTCAGTCGAACCTTTTCAAACTCATCATGGTACTCTTGAACTGACTTGACCCTTGCTTTAGCTCATAGAGTTTTTGCATTTGAGTCTGCCTGTACTTGGCACTCAAATACTTAACATCCATAACTCTCATTAACTGTGGCCACGTACTGACTACTGGATAGTCATTTCTTCTTCTATGCCTCTTGTCAGATTCCCACCATGTTGATACATAAGCTTCGAACGAAGCAATGACATGGGCAGCTTTCCTCTCATCGGTCATCTCATTGGTTTCAAAGATGCGCTCCATTTTAAGCTTCTATTCAAGATACTCATCGGGATCACTAGTTCCTTTAAAGGGAGGAATAGTGATCTTGACACTGTTTAAGTTTGAGTCTCGAACACCTCTAGCCTGTTCGAAATACTCATCTTCTCGATCATCAGCCTCACGCTCAATATTTCTTCCAACATTTGCGCCTCGGCCTCGACCTCGGTGAGCTTGCCTTCGTTGAGCGAATGGCGGCTCACGCTCATATTCGTCCTCGGGAAATTCCTCTTCATCAACCCCTTCGGCAACGGCTCCAAGATCTCTTCGGGCCTTTGGAGGTGGTATTCTTTCTCCTCGGGGAATGCCCAAGTTTTGATAAGCTGCTTGGGGATTGCCCAAGTTTTGAAAAGCAGTTTGGGGATTGCCCAAGTTAAGTTCTCTTCGAACTGCTTCACTTGTCAACTGATGTTGTCGTACAAGCTCAGCATACAGCTCAGGTTTCATCGGAGTGGATTGGCTCGTCCCAGCGCCGGACCCATGCATGGCCACGGACGCACTTCCTTGTTCGAGTTGAGTTACTCGAGCACTCACTCCTCTCATCTCGGTACTGAGACCTTGTATCGCAGCCATGACATCGGCTATCGACACTTCGGGCCTTTCAATGCATTTTCCTTCGCCTCCATTACCAGCCATGGTACCTGCACAAGTCAGAGACCAAACAAATGTTAGGGTTAGAAATCACCTCACACTCTCCCTCACCTTTGATGGGTGGCACTCGGGTCCACTCAATTTATGGGTTGGGTTTTGTTCACTCAAGGACTTGTTAACAGTGGCTCGTCTGATTGATCGGTCCTCTAAGATCCTTCAAGTTCGACAATAGTCACTGTCTCTTCGGGAAGAATGAAGTGATGTTCGACTCGATGGAACGGACGCTTTTTAACTGAGCTCGGGGAGTCAAAAGAAATTTCTACGAAAGATTGGACTTCAGTCACCCCTTCGCACGAATTTCTATCAGCTCAAATGAGTTAGTGCGACCTCGAGTAGGACAATTACTCAAAAGATCCACCAACTAGAATTTGACACGAAAGAAAGTGAGAACCTAGAAAAATCTACCCTTTGATTCCCTTTTGGAATCTTCCTCGATCACACCAACTCTTGTCCGTACAAGAGTGGTCTCTCCTTGGTACGGATAGGGTTTTACCTTATCCACTTTCCCTTTTTAGCCGACAAATTTCACCTGGGGTTTTGGATGTTTTAAATTTTACCCCTTTCTTCTTCAATGGAACAGTGACCTTTGCTCCGGTGTACGGACAAATCAACTTCGGTTCACTGATCACAATTTTCAACAGATCTGGGTTGCTCTTTCTACTCCGGTTTCAAACATCATCGGAGGAAATCAAAGTCCTTCGAGCTAAGAACCAGCTCGCCGTGTCGTACACTGTTGCAATTTGTAACAATTTTCCGGCGTACGGACAACGTTTTTCAACTTAGAACTTCGATTTTCAAGCAACAATCAAACCCAAATCACTTCAAGAACCACCAATCTTCACTGGTTTCTTCCAAACACGATGGGGTTCGAGTTTTCAGTCACCATTAAAGCTCAAATCAGTCCAAAATTTCACCAAGAAACCCTAGTCACAAAATCAGTATGTCGGGTGCTTGTTGGAATCAGGAATCAATGGTGAACAAGAATCAATGGTTGTTTATCCCAAACAACCAACCAATCAAACAATTTTTTTGAATTTTCTTTTAACACTTTTTTTTTTGTCAAAATAACAACACCAACAATAACAAATCCAAATCAAGAACACGAAACGGAAAACAAAGACACAAACGCACGAAGATAAGATGAACATGATTTGGGGTTGTAGAAACAAGCCCAAACTGTGATCTGATACCAAGATGGTGCAAGGCAAATCCCGAAGGGGTTGCTAGCACAAACGCGGAAGAACAAACAAGAAATAAATGATAGAAGCAAGACAAAACTTGCTTCTTTTGAAAGAACAGTGAGGAACCTGTCTCAAAGCTCGATCAAAGGGACACAAGAATCACCCTAACTATGCAACAATCCTCAAGAGAACATTGCCTCTTGCAAACTGAATGATCAAAGAGGAATGTTCAATCGGATTCACCGAAAGGCACAAGTCCATAAAAGCCCTCACCGGGGTTGCTCACGACGGAGACAAGAAATGTGCTCGGCACTTTCATTCAATATTCAATATTCAAAGACTAGGTGCTTACAATGAAAGGAAACAAGGTTTATATAGGAAATACTAAGGGTAAACTAGTAAAGGGTCACAGGCGACCAATAGAAATAAGCCACGTAGGGCTGAGTTAAAAATATGTTCGGCAGTCTTTGACTTCGGTGAGCCTTGGCTTCGGTTCTCGATTGTCTGCTCGAACACACTTGTCCTCGGGCGCTTGACTTAGCTTCGAACACATGTTGTTGTGTTCGGCTCCGTGCTGCCCGGTGCCAAGAGCTGCTGTTCGGTAACCTTGTCCTCGGGCTCAAATTTGAAGATGAAGCCCTCGGTTCCAACACTTTGCAATTCTCCTCCCGAACACATGCTTCCTCTCGACATAGCCAGCTAGATGTGCATGTCATGGAGCAGCTTGGCTTGGCTTCGAGTGATTGGCCTCCTCGGTTGATCAGTCACTGCCTTCGGTTGAAGTGTCCTCGGTTGATCAGCACTTTGGGCTGCATCACCCGACATTTGGAGGACTTCCATCCGAGGATCCACGGGCCTTTCTGGATCATTGCCAGTGGATATTAGCTGCTTTGGGATATCTTGAGGAGCATGGAGTTGATTATACAGCTTTCCAGCTTGAGAGTCCCGCTATGATTTGGTGGAATACACTTACTCTAGCTAGGCAGAGCTTGCCGAAGCTATCTTGGAGTGACTTTTCGCAGAGGTTTATGGATAAGTTCCTTCCGCGTAGTCAGCAGGATGAGAGGCGCAGGCAGTTCGAGAGATTGAGACAGGACCATATGACTGTATCTGAGTATGAGGTTCGATTCTTAGACATGTCTCGTGATGCTCTTGATTTGGTTCGTCCGGAGTCAGAGAAGGTTAGGAGGTTCATTGATGGTCTTTCTGCTACCTTGAGATCTAGTATGGCTCGGGAGATAGAGGCTAGTACTTCATTTGATGTAGCGGTGGATATTGCTCGCCGATATGAGTCTTATAGAGCTCTAGAGCAAGAAGAGTTTGAGAGAGATAGTAAGAGATATCGTGGATATGGTTGACTTCCTATTGCCTCATCTGGAGGTAAGGGGGTTCAGGGGAGGTCTTCTGATAGGCCAGCTCAGTCTATGGCTCACAGCTCGAGGAGCACATTTGTACCCCGTCATGAGCAGACTCGATTCTCTCAGCCTTCTCAGCTAGGCCAGTCTGTTTCATGACCTCAGCAGCACGTACCTCACAGACCCAATTCTGGGTTCTATCATTGTCGAGAGCTTGGTCATCATATAAAGGATTATCCTAGACTACTTCAGGGAGGTAGTCAGTCTTTTCCTCGACCCCAGGCATCTGTGCAGACTTATGGTACTACATCAGGTTCTCAGCCAGCTAGGAGTGCACCACCGCCAGGCAGAGGTCGTGGGCGTGGTGGTAGTGGCCCTGCGAGGGGTGGTCATAAGAGTACTAGTTCAACTCAGCCTCAGAGGCAATTTTATGCTTTGCCAGTCAGACAGGATGCTGTGGCATCCAATGCAGTGGTTACAGGTACACTTTCTATTTGTGGACGTGATGCTTATTCCTTGATTGATCCAGGTTTCAGGTACTCTTATGTGTCGCCTTATTTTGCTTCGGGTTTTAATGTTGATTATATGTGTATTCGTGATCCATTTTGTGTTTCTACTTGGAGAGTCTATTGTGGTGGAGCGGGTGTATTCTGGTTGTACTGTATCTTTTAGGGGGCGTGAGACCATAGTTGATTTATTAGTTCTGGACATGGTGGATTTTGATGTGATTATCGGTATGGATTGGTTGGCATTATGTTATGCTACTCTCGATTGTCATGCCAAGATTATTTGGCTTTCTTTTCCTGGCTCAGTACCGGTAGTGTGGCACGGTTCTTGTTTGCCACCTACCGAACGTGTTATCGCTTTTATGAAAGCAGGGAGGATGGTGAATAAGGGGTGTTATGCTTATCTTGCCATGATTCGAGGTACTAGTATAGAGGTTCTGTCTCTTGATTCTGTTCCCGTTGTGAGAGAGTTTACTGATGTGTTTCCCGATGATTTGCCTGGACTTCCTCTAGATAGGGATATTGAGTTCGGTATTGATTTGGTTCCCGGAACTCAGCCTATATCTATTCCTCCGCATCGTATGGCTCCAGCCGAGCTGAAGGAGTTAAAGGATCAATTGCAAGCCTTATTGGATAAGGGGTTCATTCGACCTAGTGTGTCGCCTTGGGGAGCTCCAGTGTTGTTTGTTAAGAAGAAAGATGGCTCTATGCGTATGTGCATTGATTATAGGCAGTTGAACAAGGTCACTATCAAGAATAAGTATCCCTTGCCTCGTATAGATAACTTGTTCGATCAGTTGCAAGGAGCCAAGTACTTTTCCAATATTGATTTGAGGTCTGGGTATCATCAATTGAAGATTCGGGAGTCCGATATCCCGAAGACAGCATTCAGGACTCGTTATGATCACTATGAATTCTTGGTTATGTCTTTTGGGCTTACGAATGCTCCAGCAGCTTTTATGGATATGATGAACCGTGTGTTCAAGCCTTATCTAGACTCGTTTGTCATTGTCTTTGTTGATGACATCTTTGTCTATTCGCATAACCGTAAGGAGCATGAGCATCATTTGAGATTGGTTCTTCAGACACTTCGGGAACGTAAGCTTTATGCCAAGTTCTCAAAGTGTGAGTTCTGGTTGGACTCTGTGGCTTTCTTGGGTCATGTCGTGTCTAGTGAGGGTATTAAAGTCGATCCTATGAAGATTGAGGCCGTTCAGAATTGGCCACGACCTACTTCCCCAAAAGAGATTCGTAGTTTTCTTGGTTTGGCTGGATATTATCGGCAATTTGTGGAGAAGTTTTCATCTATTGCTGCTCCATTGACCCGCCTGACTCAGAAAGCGGTTCAATTTCGTTGGTCAGAAGAGTGTGAGGCGAGCTTTCAGAAGCTCAAGTCATTGCTGACTAGCGCTCCAGTGTTATCTCTTCCTTCTGGAGCTGGAGGGTTTGTAGTTTATTGTGATGCTTCTCGTGTTGGGTTGGGATGTGTCTTGATGCAATATGGTAAAGTCATTGCCTATGCTTCTAGGCAGTTGAAGGTGAATGAGGAGAACTATCCGACTCATGATTTGGAGTTAGCAGCTGTGGTATTTGCTTTAAAGATTTGGAGACATTACCTGTATGGCGAGCCTTGTGAGATCTTCACCGATCACAAGAGCTTGCAGTACTTGCTTACTCAAAAGGACTTGAATGGTAGGCAACGTAGATGGCTTGAGTTGATCAAAGATTATGATCTTACTATTCATTATCATCTGGGGAAAGCAAATGTGGTCGTCGATGCATTGAGTAGGAAGTCTATGGGTAGTCTTGCATTTCTTGATATTGAGATGAGACCTTTACCTCGAGAGTTGCTGACTCTATATAATTCAAAGGTGAGATTTGATAGTTCGGACTCGAATCGGGTATTTGCTTGTATGGTGGCTCAGTCTTCCTTAGTTAGCCAGATTAAGGAAAGACAGTTCGAGGATCCTTACTTTCTTGAGTTGCGAGGGTGCATTCAAAGTGGAGGAGCCCCTCCTTTTGAGTTGGATAGTGATGGTATTCTTCGGGTTGGGGGTCGTCTTTGTGTTCCGAATGTTGGTGATTTGAGGCGGTTGATTCTTGATAAGGCTCATAGTTCGCGGTATTCCATTCATTCCGGTATCACCAAGATGTACCAGGACCTTCGGGAGTTGTATTGGTGGAAGGGGATGAAGAAAGATGTCTTTGATCATGTATCTCGGTGTTTGAACTGTCAGCAAGTCAAGTGCAAGCATAGGAGACCCGCAGGTTTAGCCCAGGCACTACCTATTCCTGTTGGCTTGCCGAAGATATTGAGGCATCATGATTCAGTTTGGGTCATTGTTGATAGACTTACCAAGTCGGCCCATTTTATTCCGGTGAAGACAACTGATACATCAAAAAAGTTGGCTCGGATCTTTATTGAGCAGATTGTTCGGCTGCATGGTACTCCATTATCTGTTATCTCTGATCGAGGCTCTCAGTTCACTTCTCAGTTTTGGCAGGCTTTTCAGCGAGAGTTGGGTACTCAGGTCCAGCTTAGTACCGCATTTCATCCGCAGACTGATGGACAGTCTGAGCGGACTATTCAGATCTTGGAGGATATGTTGAGAGCATGTGCCTTGGATTTTGGCGGTCATTGGGATGATCATTTGGCTCTTGCAGAGTTTGCTTATAATAACAGTTATCAGTCTTCCATTCAGATGGCGCCATTCGAGACATTATATGGTCGCCCATGTCGATCTCCAGTTAGTTGGTTCGAGTCTCGAGATGTTGAGGTGTTGGGTCCTGATATTGTTCGTCAGACTTTGGATACGGTTCGTATCATTCAGGATCGTCTTCGAACTGCTCAGAGTAGGCAGATATCATACTCGAACAAGAGAAGCCGAGAGTTGGTATCTGAAGAAGGTGATATGGTTTTCTTGAAGGTGTCACCAATGCGGGGTGTGAAGAGATTTGGGAAAAAGGGCAAGTTGAGCCCTAGGTTCATTGGTCCTTTTAAGATTGTGAAGCGTATTGGTGAGGTTGCTTATCGACTTGCATTGCCAGAGTCTATGCATGTTCATCCCGTTTTTCATGTTTCTATGCTCCGGAAGTGTGTTCGAGACCCCACTCATGTCATAGAGGTGGACCCAGTTCAATTGGATGTGCACTTAGTTTATGAAGAAGCTCCAGTTGCTATTGTAGGAAGAGACGCGAAAGTTGAGGTCTAAAGAGATTCCGTTAGTAAAAGTGCGATGGCATAACCGTCCGCATGATGAGGATACTTGGGAGATTGAGTCGAGCATGCGGGATAGATATCCTCACTTGTTTGAAGCATCAGGTAAGTAAATTTTAAAGTCCTTGCATTTAAATTTCTCTTATTAATTGTGAGTAGGGGTGGGCACAAAACCGAAAAAACCGAAAAACCGAACCGAACCGAACTAATTCGGTACTTCGGGTTCGGTTTTTCGGTTTTTCGGTTCGGGTTCGGTCCTAGAAATTTTTGAACTTCGGTCTTCGGTTCGGTCTTCGGTTTCGGGTATCCCGGAACTTCGGGCCCCGAAATTCCGAAAAAACCGAAGTTTTTTTTTTTTTTTTTTTTTTTTTAAACAAATTTTTCTTCAACTTACTGAACTATTAGCCGTTTCCTTGCTCCACTTGATAAATTTTCATAGCTAGGTTGATGAAAGTCCCCCTGTTTTATCTCTTCCAACGTGAATGGTGAATACGGCACTAAATGTACTCCGTGCATGCCTTCGAAGGCCTTACTAGGCGTGAATGCACTTTTGGCACTCATCTGGTATTAGAAATCAGTCAACTGACTGTGACTGATTCCCAGCATAAACAAACACGGATACAAACAGTGACCTGTTTCAACACAATGCACAAACCACTTTCTTTAATATACTGTAACAAGGCAACAGAAGATTTGTTTCACAGTATCTTTTTATGAATGAATCATAGTAAAAGGTCATAGATAAAGGACATATTGGCCATGCAATTGATGCAAAAACCAGTGGATTAATCTTATTTTTTGACTTTGAACGGGTATGTACTTTGTCTTTCCTTTCCCTTTCTTGTTCGGCCTTTCTTTCTTTGGCTATAAACTTTGGTTTAAACCGAAACACCGAAGTACCGAACCGAAGTACCGAACTAAAAAACCGAACCGAACCGAAGTATAAAAATTACGGGTTTTTTTACACTTCAAACCGAACCGAAGACCGAAGTAACGGACTCCTACTTCTAAAAACCGAACCGAACAACCGAACGCCCACCCCTAATTGTGAGTTATATCATGTTTACCTCCTTGTCGGAGTTGTCTTATTCGTTAAATTAATTTATCTCCTTGCCGGAGTATTTGATTCATTAGAGCGATTTAGCTCCTTGTCGGAGTGTGTTCGATTTATTATTGAGATTTACCTCCTTGTCGGAGCGGTTGAGATTATCTTAAGCTTTGTTTGGAGCCTATGCACAGCTTATTATATTGTATATGGTGGTTGTTGGTATTTGAGGCAGGAATTATTTTTGGATAGTCCAATTTACAAAGGAAACTCTGGCGAAATTTTTGTAACTTTTGGGACTTAGCCAAATTTTGAGTATATATGAAGTTGATTGTGAGCGGTAAATGGTTTGGTGTTGGATACATGTATATGGATTGGTTATTGGTTTTGGGTGGAACAAGTTCGAGGACGAACTTGTGTTTAAGTGGAGGAGAATGTGACGACCCGATAATCTATACTTATAGTCTAGTTATTTAGTAAGGTACCAAGGGTAGAAATATAAATTGTACAACAAAATAAATTTTTTAGTAAAATAAACTATTAGACCAAATAATCATTTTAATTGGGCCAAGTGGTGAAACTACTCTAAGCCCATGATCTATGTGTTAACTCTCATTATAAGGGCTCATAAAAGGTTGTCTTTGCTTTTAAGGTTAAAAGAAAATAGGCATCATAATTAAAGATGGCACTTTAATGGCGGCAGTAGCATAAGGCGTAGAGTTTCTTGAAACTGCTCACCATCAGGTTATTTCCTCCACTGTTCAGTTTAATTCCTTCTTAGTCTTTATGATTCATTATTTTGGTAGTATGGTCAATTTAAGATAAAATATTAGTGCCCTAGAAATGATTAAAAAAAATGGAGGATGATGATAATGATTAAAGTGATGATAGCTTTGGGAAATAGTTGGTCATGAAGTGAGGTTTTCGTATTGGTTCTCTGGTGTGTTTCAAACACATTCAAGAGCTGCTCTTCGTTTCCATTTCTCTTACTGTGCATAAATAATACAGAGACTATAATATTATCACATTAGTTATATACGATAAATTATTTTGTGTGCTTGAATATACAAACTGAATGTTAGAGATAAAATTGGGATTTTAGACTTATAGCTAGATATAGGTACTTTATGAAATTTAATAGGTATATGGTGACAAATATGAAATCAATTATATAGTTAGAATCTCTTGTTTATGGGTAGCTCGAAAATATCATTGGTTTTGTGATTTGATCAAGTAGGCTCGGGGTTAACTTATAAGTTGATTTCTTAACCCATTTAGCTTAAGGTTTGTAACGTTTAACTATTAGACTTGGAATTGATTGTATTACGTTCTTAATAGAGTGAAAATGTTGGGAAGAGATTCGAAAGGGGAAAAATCATCGTTGACTAACTAGTGAGCTTCGGACCGAGGTAAGTGTATTTCTCTTTCTTGGTGGACTTGCTCCACACCATATATATAATATATCCTTATATATAAGTAATTGCGGCACGATGTAGTTCCGTGCATATTATTGTGGTACGATGTAGTTTCGTACATTATATCATAGCACGATGCAGTTCCGTGCATATTATCGTGGTATGGTGTGGTTATGTATTTACCCCCCGAGTATAATGAAAGTGTTCGTGGTACTTGATGATGGAATATGAATATTACTTGATTGTTAATGGTTATCTTTACTTCCCATATCTTTGAGTTGTCTTGCTTTCATATATGAGTAACTTGCTACTTTACTTGGAGCCCCGTCCCCTCTTATTGAGTCACTCGACTCACCCCTTTCCTTTTCTTTGTCGGTTTATTTGTGTATTACAGATTCGACACCATCTACTAGTGAGCATCGTGGTTGACCGAGGCGGAGTATCCTTCTATTAGCGGTGAGCCAACCCTTCGTACGTGGTGGCCACCTATATAGTTTATATTTTCCTATGATGTATTCCCAAAATTTTGGAGTTGTATAACTTATTCGACACTCTTAAATGTTCATGATTCGAGGAGTACTTAAACCTTTTATTGTTGGGAGTATTTCTATTTTATCTATGGTATTGAGATATTTATATTTCTCATTGAGAAGCTTATATTATTCATTCATAATTAAGTGGGTTCGCCCGACAGGGTTAGTTGGGTGCCCTCACGACCTATCCGAATTTTGGGTCGTAACAAAAGTTCAACTTTATTCCGTAAGAATTGAACTTTTAGGTATAGATGCCGTAAACTTCAACCCTTGTGGGTCGAAGTTTAAACTTCAATCCTTGTGGTGAGCTGAAGTTAAACTTCAACCCTTGTGGACTGAACCTGTGTGAAGTTCAACCCAAAAGAATTGAAGTTCCAAAAAGTGGTCTCTCATGCAAAATCAATAAAAAAAAGTGACCTCAAACCAAAGACCACTATACTCTTTCCCCATAGCATCACTAACGAAAGCGAAAAGTGCATGAAATGCCACTTTTGCCAGTGGTCTTTTGTTTGAGGCCATTTTTTTAACTGATTTTGCACGAGAGGTCACTTTTTGGAACTTCAATCCTCGTGGGTTGAACTTCACACAAATTCATCCCACAAGGGTTGAAGTTTAACTTCAGCTCACCACAAGGATTAAAGTTTAAACTTCGGCCCACAAGAGTTGAAGTTTACGGCATCTATGCCTAAAAGTTCAACTTACGGATTGAAGTTGAACTTCATAACTTAAGCATGAAGTTCAACACACAGGGTTTGAACTTCAGTCCACAAAGATTGAAGTTCCAAAAAATGGTCTCTCATATAAAATTAATAAAAAAGTGGCTTCAAAACAAATATTAGTGGCAAAAGTGGTATGTGGGCGAAATTTTTACCCAACAGAAGCCCCATAATCTAGATTATCGTTCCCTCTGCTTGTAAAGATTTTTTAGTCATTAACACACGGAAACATTGTTTTATCGAATCAATAACATTTTCATATTTAGCATTTCTAGCAAAAACAAGTAATTGTTTATTATAAAATCAGCTCGAGCACTTAAAAATAATTTTAATCACTTCTTAAAAATTACTTTTCTTCACCTAATCCAAACGGACTCCATATCAAATTTTCATATTTAATTCAAATAAGCAGTGATATATTATTTTAAATATCGATCAAACTCAATTCATATTATTTTAAATATTGATCAAACTCAATTCATAAAATTAAAAAAAATGTACTTCATAATCTGGCCAAACACAAACGGCTACTCTCACCACATCCCTTTTAAGTGCTTCTCAAAATTATCCGATTTTTACAAAATTGACCTAACAAGCATCCAAACATTCAAAAAGTGCTGATACGTGTTTGGATTAGCTGATTAAATGTAGTTGGTTACATGCTAGAAAAATACTTTGAGGTGTTGAAATTGTTTTTTCATATATGTGTGTGTGTGTGTGTGTGTGTGTGTGTGTGTGTGTGTTTGGGTATAAGTGGCGAAATTGATAATAAGTAATTAGTGTGTTTGCTAAATTGGCCTTGATAAGCATTTTAATGTTAAAATGATTAAAATATTCTTAAGGTTATCTACCAAAACAATATAGGTTTAGAAGTATTTTACATGAACAAAAAGATGAATGATGAATATAAAATGAAAATAAAGTTAGAAATTTTGTTTTGAGAATTATAGATTATGGATTAAAAAGTATATTAGAAAAAAATAACGAATATTTGGTCAAACTAAAAGTTTTTATAAGCTGGAGAGTTACTGCAACTAACAAATGCAAATTACAATAATGAAAAGAGATCTTACACTACGTCAAAGATATTATAAAGATTGTTGAAACCACACGACTAATCGGCACACATAATTTTTAAAATAAATTTTGTTAAACACTATTCAGAAAAAATAATTCTTCAAACTAAGTGTGGTTATGGACCTCGAATTTATGTAGTAGCTAATGTAAAAGAACAGAAATGGTCGAACATAAGTATTAATGAGATGAAAGAAGGAAATTAGACATGGGATAGATATATGAATCGAACTACTTTAGTAATAGAAAAATGAAAATATTATTATAGTAAAAAACTTACTCATACTAGATATAAAAAGATACCTAACATTTCTTTTAAAAACAAATTAAAAAGGAATGCTGAGCCCTCGTTTGTTTATAGTTTTTGGGGATATTTTTTGGCAGTTTTTGGAAGAAAAACTGTTTGTTTATGCTATTTGACCAAAACTTCTCTCAAAAAGTTCCAAAAATCCAAGGCTCTTTTTGAGCCAAAAAGTTAGAGTTTACATATCAAACTTCATTTTCATAAGAGCTCAAAGACTCTTTTTGAACC
Organism: Petunia x hybrida; assembly: GCA_037355625.1. NCBI lineage: Eukaryota > Viridiplantae > Streptophyta > Magnoliopsida > Solanales > Solanaceae > Petunia > Petunia x hybrida. The sequence goes on from JBBBVM010000048.1 coordinate 2,175,769, forward strand.
AAAAAATTTGTTCCCAAAAAGTATGTTCAAACACTTTTTCATTTCCATACTTCACCAAAAAGTGTTTCCCAAAAACTATTTAGGAATTTATGTCCAAACGCTAGCTAAGACACAAACACAATACACATGTAGATCAAGTAGAACTTGTTATGTTCCTGACAACACCACTCAGGTACCAAATCTAGACAATTGCCAAATGTCAAAATTCTACTTGGCGAAGATAAAAATTCACTCGGTAAACCAACACGGAAAGCCTTTAGTGGTCGTTTGGTAGCAAAAAGAATTTATCCAGTGATTAACAATCTCGGTATTATTTCATGTGCGATTGCTAGTTCCATTTTTTTAGTATAAAATTTGTACTAGTACCAACTAATACTCTATCCGTTCCATTTTAGTTGACACATTCAGCTTTATGTTTGACTATTGGAGTAACTTTTTTTGTGTATAATTGAAAATAATTGACAAAAAATGTCTGGAAATTATAAAGTGTCAACTAATTTGGCATATGATGTTTGGCATTTTATGCCTACTTTTCCTTAATATTTCCGCACATTTGAGCTTGTTTTGCACTTGTTTGGTGGTTTGTGAATGTGGTTTTGCGCTTATGTTGTGTTGTTCGTGTGTAGGTCGTTACGCGCTGCATTTGGAGCGTTTTGGAGCTTGATTGAGCATGCATTGGTTGAAGGATGCTTGAAGATTGGATTGAGCACACATAGGCGAGACACAAGCCGAGATTTGGAGCGAAGAAAGAGCAAGATAGCCTGGCGCGCTGGAGCCCGCGCCGCGCAGGCCATCGCGCGCAGTGATTGGCGCGTTTGGCTTGCGACGCAGGCTCAAGGCACGAGGGCTGGTGGCGTCTTCTGGTCGTGTGCACGCTTTGGAGGGCGCGGGGCGCCCGCTATAGCGCCCCTTATGCGCGATTTTACCCCCTATTCCTCCTAGTATCGGGCCTAACTTATTACTAAGGGTTTGGAAACACTATAAATACTATATAACTTAGTTTTTGTAAGGGGGTTCTTGACTTTGGGCAATATTGAGAGCTACATACTCCATTGAACAAGGGTGATTCTTAATCTTTCATCTATTTCATCAATTAATTCATTATTACATCAAATCTTTGTCTTGTGATTATGAGTATGTGTGGCTAATTCCATTACGTTCTAGGGTTAGAGTTTTACATGAAAGTTGATTGTTGAAGATTGATTCCCATTAATTGAATCCCATAACGGGTTACTTATTCTTTCTTGATTTCACTTGTATAATTGTTAGAGCTCGATAATTATGCATTATCTATGGTTTTTGGGTTGAACTCGAAAGAGAGAATCTAATTACGTAATAAGAAAGAATAGAACTAGTTTGTGAACCCGGGCATCGGGGAACCAATTCGCGAGTAGGATAGACATATACTTGCTTGCCTAGTTTAACTCATTACAGAGATCGTTAATGCGTGCATGTGATTTAACCCATAGACGTATAGGGATTGAAGTAGCTTGCATAGATTGTGAATAACTGAAAGGTTTCCATAATTACAATTACTCTGTCAGTTAGTAACCCGGGCTTTAAGAAGTGGAATCAATTGAATACATCAACTGGATTGTTCGTAACTCTGACCCTGGACCGTCCTCTTAATATTGATAACACCCAAAGTTTGCACCATTGTTTGTTTACACACCTGGCATTTTAATTACTGCTTTTTGGTTACGAAACTTCTCACCAATTAAGAACAAGACCCCTGGATAGTTTGATAGAAATTGTTTACAAAGTATTAGTCTGCACAGTCCTCGTGGGATCGACACTCGACTTAGTCACTTTATTACTTGGCGACCGCGTATACTTGCGTGTGCGTTTGGGAGCAACAAGTTTTTGGCGCCGTTGCCGGGGACTATTACGGACTAATTTCGTTTGAACAACTACTTAATTTCTATTCAGGTTTAATTTTTTGTTGAGTGTCTTGTGCTATTTCAGGCTACAGGTTTTTGCATGCAAAGGAATAAGAAGGACGAACCACTCGCACCTTTTGATCCCGAGCCTGAAAGAACCTTGAGAAGATTAAGAAAGGAAGCAAGAGATCGAGAAGCACTAGCAATCGTACCTGCTTCTTTACCTATTGAAATGGCAGAAGAACAAGCAATAGCCGTGCGAGATGTGGCTCTCCCTAGTCTGAAAGGGGTGGAGTCGAGTATTGTGAAGCCTGCTATTACTGGAAATTTTGAGATCAAGCCCGGCATGATTCAGTTGCTGCATGTGACGGGGCAATATGCTGGATTACTTCATGAGGATCCACAGCAACACATTCAGAACTTTCTGGAGATCAGTGATACTTATACACCAGCGGGTGTGCCTACTGATTATGTTCGTTTGACCTTGTTCCCATTTTCATTGATAGGGACAGCAAGGAAGTGGTTAAAGGCTGAGAAGCCTGGGTCTATCACTACTTGGGAGGATTTAGCTAAGAAATTCTTGGCTAAGTTTTATCCGTCTGCTAAGACAGCCCGGCTGAGGAGTGAAATCATGTCATTCAGGCAGTTAGAGGGTGAATCTTTGTACTCAGCCTGGGAGAGATTTAAGGCTCTATTGAGAGATTGTCCACACCACAACCAATCCAATGAGGTTATTGCACACACTTTTGTTGAGGGGTTGAATGCACACACGAAGATTGTGGTAGATGCTGCTGCTGGAGGTCAAGTACTGGCTTTAAACTTTGATCAAATTTATGAGTTACTTGATAAGTTTTCGCAGAGCAATCCTGATTGGCAGGGTGTTGGTAGAGCTATTCCACAGAAGTCTGCTGGGGTACTTCAACTAGATGCAGTTTCAGAGCTAAGGGCTAAAATGGATGCTATTTCCAATCAAATCAGCAAGCTAACTTTATCGCAGACTCAGCAATCAGCAGCCCCAGTGCAACAAATTCAGACTTTTTGTGAGGTTTGTGGAGAGGATCATGCTACTGACGTCTGTCCATCTAATCCAGAGTCAGTATACTATGTGGGTAATCAGAACAGATCACAGGGCCAGAATCGCAATCAATATGGTAACAGCTACAACACGGGTTGGCGCAGTCACCCAAATTTTTCTTGGAGGGATAGTCGTGAGCAGCCTCAAGGCAATGAGAGGTCCCAAAATGTGCCACAGCAGGGATCACAGTCGCAGAGTCAGCCACAGCAGTCTAGTTCAGTTGAGGATATGCTTAAGAAAATTCTTGCAGGGCAGCAAAAGCTCATGGATGATTCAGCATCTCAGGCACAGACAATTAAAGACTTGAGCAATGCGCAGAAAGATCTTGAGAGGCAATTGGGGCAGCTAGCTGAAGCACAAAACAATAGACCTCGGGGTGCTTTACCGAGTGACACAGAGAAGAATCCCAGAGAATTTGTGCAAGCTGTGACCTTGAGGAATGGAAGAGCTTTGGAAGAAGTTCCCCCAAAGCCAAGGAAGCCTGTTGGTGAGTTAGAGCCAAATGCTGAGAGGGAGGTGGAGAAAGAAGCAGAAAAAGTAACTGAAAAGCAGCCCGAGTCTGCTATTGTGAGACCACCACCACCTTTCCCGCAGAGACTTCAGAAGCAGAAAGTTGATGCCGCATGCAAGAAATTTTTGGAGATATTGAGCCAAATTCAGGTAAACATTCCTTTGGTGGAGCTTTTGCGGGATGTTCCCAAATATGCTAAATACATCAAAGATATTGTTGCTAACAAGAGAAGATTGACTGAGTTTGAGACAGTTGCACTTACTGAGGAGTGCAGTTCCAGAGTTAGAAGCAAGCTTCCGCAGAAATTGAAGGACCCTGGCAGTTTTACCATCCCTTTGAAAATTGGGGAACATGAGGTTGGTCGTGCTTTATGTGATTTGGGTGCTAGTGTGAATTTGATGCCTTCTTCAGTTTTTAGGAAGCTAGGCCTGGGTGAGCCACGACCCACTACTGTGACTCTGCAGCTTGCTGATAGATCGTTGACATGCCCCGAGGGGATTATTGAGGATGTGCTTGTACAAGTGGGTCAGTTCATATTACCCGTTGATTTTATTATTCTTGATTATGAAGCTGATCCTGAGGTTCCTCTCATCTTGGGAAGAGGATTTTTGGCCACTGCTGATGCTGTTATTAGAGTCAGAGCTGGAAAGATGATTATGAAGGTGAATGGGGAAGAAGCTGTGTTTAATGTGTTCAGAGCTACCCAGCTTCCTTCTCATTATGAAGAGTTGTCCATGGTAAAAGTGATAGATGATGAGTTGACTGCTGATGAGAGGTCATTCTTGGCTTCTAATGTTGATTCTTTAGAGAGGGCACTCTTATGTGATGATGATGATATCCTGAAGGATGAAGATACTGAAGAATATGTGGAAGTTCTTAATATGCAGAGTAGATTCATCCCAGGGTGGAAGAAATTTGAGGAGCTTGATAGACCGTTGACCTTAGCTCCTGCTAAACCGTCTATTGAGAAAGCTCCTAATCTTGAGCTCAAGCCTTTACCTGCACATTTACGTTATGCTTATTTGGGTGAAGGTAATACTTTGCCCGTGATCCTTTCTTCTTTGTTGTCTGATGTGCAGGTTGAGAAGGTGTTGCGGGTGTTGCGAGAGCGCAAGAGAGCTATTGGCTGGACTATTGCTGATATTAGAGGGATTAGTCCTTCTTTCTGCATGCATAAAATTCTCTTGGAGGAAGATCATAAGCCATCCATAGAGCAGCAGAGGAGGCTAAATCCAATCATGAAGGAGGTGGTGAAGAAAGAAGTTATCAAGTGGCTGGATGCTGGCATTATTTTTCCCATCTCTGACAGCAAGTGGGTGAGTCCAGTGCAATGTGTTCCTAAGAAGGGGGGCATGACAGTGGTGAAGAATGAGAACAATGAGTTGATTCCTACTAGAACAGTCACTGGGTGGCGAATTTGCATTGATTATAGGAAACTCAACAAAGCTACCAGGAAAGATCACTTCCCACTGCCCTTTATTGATCAGATGTTGGACAGACTTGCAGGCCATGAGTATTATTGTTTCTTGGATGGTTACTCGGGCTACAATCAAATTGTGATAGCTCCTGAAGACCAAGAGAAGACCACTTTCACTTGTCCATATGGCACCTATGCATTTAGGAGGATGCCATTTGGGTTATGTAATGCCCCGGGGACTTTTCAGCGGTGCATGATGGCTATTTTCACTGATATGGTGGAAAAATTTGTGGAGGTGTTTATGGATGATTTCTCAGTGGTTGGTGACTCTTTTGATGAATGCTTGAAGAATCTTGATGCTGTGCTGAGCCGTTGTGAAGAAACAAATCTTGTGCTGAATTGGGAAAAATGTCACTTTATGGTTCAAGAAGGCATAGTACTTGGGCACAAGGTGTCAAAGCAAGGGATTGAGGTTGACAAGGCGAAGATAGAGGCTATTGAGAAATTACCACCACCTATCTCTGTTAAGGGGGTGCGTAGTTTCTTGGGACATGCAGGGTTCTATAGGCGCTTCATAAAGGACTTCTCCAAAATTTCCACTCCCTTGTGCAAATTGTTGGAGAAGGATGTGAAATTTGTGTTTGATGATGCTTGTCTCAAGGCATTTGAAGAGTTGAAGAAAAGGTTGGTGACCGCACCAATCATCATTGCTCCTGACTGGTCTTTGCCATTTGAATTGATGTGTGATGCGAGTGATAATGCTATTGGGGCTGTTCTAGGCCAAAGAATTGGAAGAATTTTTCACTCCATCTATTATGCAAGCAAGACGCTTGATGCAGCCCAGTCCAATTATACTACCACCGAGAAGGAGTTGCTAGCCGTCGTTTATGCTTTTGATAAATTCAGATCCTATTTGGTTGGCACTCGTGTTGTTGTCTACACTGATCATGCCGCAATCCGGTATTTGTTTGAGAAGAAGGACTCCAAGCCTAGACTCATTAGATGGGTTCTCCTATTGCAAGAGTTTGATGTTGAAATTCGAGATCGCAAGGGGACTGAGAATCAAGTTGCTGATCATTTGTCAAGGCTGGAGAATAGAGATCATGTAGATGAAGGGCCCGAGATTAAAGAGGTGTTCCCTGATGAGCAACTTTTTGCTCTTGATAAAGTTGAAGAACCATGGTATGCTGACATGGTAAATTTTCTTGTGAGTGATGTGTATCCTCCTGGGGCAACTGCTGAGCAGAAGCGTAAACTTCGTCATGAGAGCAGGTTTTATGTGTGGGATGAGCCCTATTTGTACAAGATAGGTGTGGATCAACTAGCTAGGAGATGTGTTCCAAGGGAAGAAGTAGAGCCGATTCTACAAAGTTGCCATTCCTCTCCTTATGGTGGTCACCTTGGTGGAGATCGAACAGCTGCAAAGGTACTTCAATCTGGTTTCTTTTGGCCTACTTTATTTAAAGATGCTCATGCCTTAGTGAAGCAATGTGATCGTTGCCAAAGAACGGGTACCATTACTAGGCGTCACGAGATGCCTTTGAACAATATCTTGGAGATTGAGCTGTTTGATTGTTGGGGTATTGATTTCATGGGTCCATTCCCACCTTCTATGGGCAATAAATATATCCTGGTAGCAGTGGATTATGTATCTAAATGGGTGGAGGCCATTGCACTTCCGACAAATGATGCGAGTGTGGTGGTGAAGTTCGTGAAGAAGAATATTTTCACTCGTTTTGGGACCCCGCGGGCTATCATTAGTGATGAAGGTACGCATTTTTGCAACCGGTTGTTCAATAAGCTATTGGCTAAGTATGGGGTTCGCCACAAGGTGGCTACTGCTTATCATCCCCAAACTAGTGGCCAAGTGGAAGTGTCTAATAGAGAGATCAAGCAAATCCTTGAGAAGACTGTGAATGCCTCGAGGAAGGATTGGGCTATGAAGTTAGATGATGCTCTCTGGGCCTACCGAACTGCTTTCAAAACACCTATTGGAACCTCTCCATATAGGCTTGTTTACGGTAAGGCTTGTCACTTGCCGGTTGAATTAGAGCATAAGGCGTATTGGGCAATTCAAAAGCTCAATCTTGATATGGCTTTAGCGGGTGAGAAGAGGATGCTCCAATTGCATGAACTTGAAGAGTTCCGTTTCCATGCGTATGAAAATGCAAAATTGTATAAGGAACGGACAAAGAAGTGGCATGATAAGCACATTGAGCGTCGTTCTTTCGAGCCCGGGCAGCTTGTATTATTGTTCAACTCGAGGTTGAAATTATTCCCGGGCAAGTTGAAGTCGAGATGGTCTGGCCCTTTTGAAGTGGTTCGTGTTACCGCACATGGAGCGGTTGAATTGAGAGCCCCAGAGTCTGAGAACACATTTTTGGTTAATGGTCAACGGGTGAAGCATTATTGGGGAGGTGCGGTGAATCACCGCACTTCAATTACGTTGAGAGACCCTTGATTTATACCCGTCGTGCCACGACGTTAAATAAGGCGCTTCTCGGGAGGCAACCCGAGTTTGTACTTGTAATAGTTAGGATTTTTTATTTTATAGTGTCACGTTTTAGTTGTTTTTGTGTGTCGTTTTTGCAGGATTCGGCTGAGCGAAACAAGGTGTTATGAATGCATTGAGGGGTAGGGGACGTCTCGAGACATGTCCCACGCTTGGGTTTGTACTTAAAGTTAAAAATCGGTGCGAAAAAAACGTGCTTGGGCGCGTTTGGGAGTGCCCCGCGCCTCCCAAGGCGCGAGAAAAAGCTAAGGCAAAGTGGGCCAGCGCGTTTGGGAGCGCCCCGCGCCTCCCAACGCGCGAGGCCTGGCAGTAGGTCCAAAATCGCGCACGCTGTAGGCTCGCGGCGCGGGCTGGAACGCGCAAGGCCAAGTTTTTGTGGGTTAAACGGGTCAACGGGTTTGACCCGGAATTCCTTAAACCCCCAACCCCTATAACCCCCGATTTCTTACCCTTTTTCTTCATTACTTTCACTCCAAACTCTCTCTAATCACACACTAATTCATCTCTAACAATTGGAATCATCCCAACTCTTGTGCAATCACTTCTAACATCATCAAGTAAGTACATTACTACTCTTCCTTCTCAATTACATGTAAGTTGTCTTCATTATTGCTCATGGGTGATCCTCTTAACTAGTTGCAAGCTTTTCCATAAAAATTCAATCTTGATGTGCTTAATTGTCTAGAATGCTTAGCATAGAACTTGTGACTTGCAAAAAGAGATCTCCCAACAAATTGAGGAGGGTTGATACATTGCAAAATCCATTGAAATTGCTAGTTCAAAGTGGTGCACACTAGGTGTTTGTGAAAAAGCCTCAAAGATGAAATTTCAATGACATTGTGAATTCTTGAGTAGCAATGCATTCCTTAGGCTTCCTATGAACACTAGATGTTGCATACACACTAGAATGAATAATGAGGCACCCACACTAGCTTGATTTTAAAAAAATTCAAAACGTAGCATATTTTGCTCAAAGCTAGTTTTGTTCAAGTGTGGGGTCGCCCGTGCTATTGGATTGAGTGATTGACACATTGAGTGTGTGATAAGTGTGGGGTGGTCCCTTGAGCTTGCATTGTATTGTTGGTACTTAGCTTGATATCTTACATTGATTTTTGTGTTGTATAGGTACCATGGTTGCTACAAAGCATAAGGCTAGCTCCTCATCCACCGAGGGTCCGAGGAGAGCATCCACTCAAGCCGGGCCTTCGTCCACATCTCAAAAGGGCAAGGCACCGGCCAAGCCCAAAGCCAAGGCAAAAATTCCAAAGGACGCGGTGCCGATACCACGTCCCGGTGGCAAAACACGATATGGCCTCTCTAGTGTGAAGAAGGGGGAGTGCCAAACTTGGTACAAAAATGTGAGGCTTGCGGGGTACATACCCGAGCAAGCCATTGACAAAAAGCCGGTGATGCAAAAGTTTAAAGAGGTGGCCGAGCAAATTATGGCCCTCAAGTGGGACTCAGTGTTTGAGAGTCCGGGGCCCGCCAACTTGGACATGGTCCAAGAACTCTATGCTAATTGGGAGCCCGATGAGGCGTGGAGAGATGATGATATGGTGACTGTGAGGGGCGTGAAGGTGAAATTAGATGCATCGGCATTGAATGCCTTCTTGGGGGTAGATGACCCCGATTATGATGAGTTGAGGAATTACATCAAGAAGCCGGATTACACGGCATTGAGGGAGACTTTGTGTGGTGAGGGCTCCACGCATAAGTGGGGGCGCGGAGCGTCTGGGCGACATAAGTTTATGCACTTCTCCCAGTTTCTCAAGCCGGCGCGTGTATGGATACGGTTCATCAATGCACGGATTCTACCATGCTCCCACTACTCCGAGGTCACTAAGACTCGGGCGTGCATGGTGTACTTCTTCATGACCGGGAGGCCGGTGAACATTGGGTACTACATGTTGAGGGTGATGAAAGCGGAAAGGCTAGAAAAACATTGTAGTCGGTTATATTTTGGGAACCTCTTGACCCGGTACTTAGAGAAGGCGGGGGTCCCCGCGGATGAGGTTGGGGATCGTATTGTCCTTGACTTCGGGAGGCCCTTTGATATTTCTTCGGTCAAGGGGGTTATCACCACCGCACCGGTGAAGCTGACGGCGGAGGATTGGCGAGAGACAAATGCCAACTTAGCCGCGCGTCAGTACTTGATGATGGAGGCCATGGCCCGTCAGTCGGGCGTTGATATAGCTGCTATTGACCGAAAGGTCCCACTGACGGAGACCTCGAAGATCTTTCTGGGCGAGGTTGAGGCTGGTACGCTGGATCCGAGGGAAGATGAGAACACTGATTCGGATGTTGTGGCCAACGATCCGGACAGTGAGTATGAGACGGATCATGAGATGGAGGCCTAGTTGTGGCAGTTTCAGGGCAGTTTTCTTGTACTCTTACTTTTGCACTTACTTCTTTGTCGCACTGGGACATTGCTTAGTTTAAGTGTGGGGTGGGGTACTGCCCTGTATCTAGTTTATTTTTGAGGTTTAGGATGCATGTACCATAGGATTTTTCTTTTGTCACTTGACTTTATTTTGATTTATTTCTTGCTTTAATGTATGGAAAAATTGAAAAAAATTAGAAAACCAATGAAAAAATTCCAAAAAGATTTTCTTTTTAGTTTTAGTTAGTGGTACATGTCATCCGCCCCGTGGTTTTTCTTATGGCCGCGGTTCTTTTCCACGGGGTGACCTTTGAACCGGGTAGTTTTTATTTTTAGGATTAGGATAGTTAGTTTTAGAAGACCCTAGGTTAGGAAAAAGGTAGAATGCTAGGTGTCTTTGATTTGGTTGATACCGGGGGACTTGGACTTGATTGCATGTGCTATTTGTGGTGTCCTTGGTTTTAATTTGATGCATGCCTAGAAAAAGAAGTAAAGGAAAAAATGGAACAACCCCCTTGAGATGCTTGAGTCCACTTGCTTGACTTGATTGCTAACTTTTGTGCATAAGTGCTTAAATTTCCATAAGTTGCATTCTAGAAGCTTAGTTGAGAGTTGTTGATGGAGCCTCTTTGTGTGAGCCATGTGCAATGTGTGTTGTGAGGCATTATTCTTGTTGCTCCATGTTGCATATTAATGTCTAGAACTTGCCCCGTGTGTGTGCAAAGCGAAATCCTAGGTTTGCTCTAGTCGGGAAATGATACAAGGCCTTCTTTTACTTGCCTACCCTTACATATATACCTTGAAAAAAAATTGTTGTTGTGATTTGAATTGACCCTTTTTGTTGGCACCCACACCCCGAGCCTACCCATTTGTTTTAAATTGACTCTTTTGGCCCCTACTCCTTAAGCACTTTATCGATATTTTGTTGTTGATTGGAGTTGTGGTTGGATTTTGGGAGGTTTTTGAGTGGAGTTAATGAAGGGAAAAAATTGTGAAAATTGTGAAGTAGTAGAAGAACAACATTGGCAAGGTTGGAAGTTGATGAAAATTGAAAAAAAAGAAAAGAGAAAAAAATAGCAAAGTTGAGAAAAAAAAAGTTGTGGAAAAAAAGAAAGATATCCTTCCTTGCTAGTGTGTGATTGAAAAGAAAATATGCTACTTATTGAGAAGGTGTATGTGTGGTACTTGTGAATGGGTGGTTTGTTGAGACTTGTGCTTGAAATTAAAAGTGATGTATTAAAAGTGCTTAGGGAGGTAGTCACTATTACCCATATATGTCCTACCCGCACCTTAGCCTACATTGCGACCTTTCTAAAGTCCTAGTTAATCCCGATTGGAGTGAACCTACATTAGTGGAGTCCTACACTACGGGCAAGCCTATGGTACGTTGTGTGTGACATGTGAGCTTTTCATGAGAGTGAGAGAATTCAATTGTTATCGCCCCCGTTCTATTCATGATATTTGCTCTTGTGTGTGATCTTTGGGGGGGCACTCTTTTTCATATTGGTGAGGGCACGTGGTTTGCATGAAGTAGGTAAAGTTGATGGCTTTTGATTGAGTAGATAGGTGTGATTTTGTGGGAGCATGGTTGCATTGAGTTGAGTTGGTGCATTTGAGCTATTTTGGGGTGGTTGTTCGCATGTTTTTGGTTTTGGTAAATTATTGGCATGTTGTGGATCCATAGTAGTCATGTGCGCATTGGTCCAATGGTCGGTATCAACCATAGTCATAGGCAGACCTGTTTTACCTAGGTGGGGGAGTTAGATGTGACCTGCTCGAGGGCGAGCAAAGGTTCAAGTGTGGGGTGGTGATGTTTGGCATTTTATGCCTACTTTTCCTTAATATTTCCGCACATTTGAGCTTGTTTTGCACTTGTTTGGTGGTTTGTGAATGTGGTTTTGCGCTTATGTTGTGTTGTTCGTGTGTAGGTCGTTACGCGCTGCATTTGGAGCGTTTTGGAGCTTGATTGAGCATGCATTGGTTGAAGGATGCTTGAAGATTGGATTGAGCACACATAGGCGAGACACAAGCCGAGATTTGGAGCGAAGAAAGAGCAAGATAGCCTGGCGCGCTGGAGCCCGCGCCGCGCAGGCCATCGCGCGCAGTGATTGGCGCGTTTGGCTTGCGACGCAGGCTCAAGGCACGAGGGCTGGTGGCGTCTTCTGGTCGTGTGCACGCTTTGGAGGGCGCGGGGCGCCCGCTATAGCGCCCCTTATGCGCGATTTTACCCCCTATTCCTCCTAGTATCGGGCCTAACTTATTACTAAGGGTTTGGAAACACTATAAATACTATATAACTTAGTTTTTGTAAGGGGGTTCTTGACTTTGGGCAATATTGAGAGCTACATACTCCATTGAACAAGGGTGATTCTTAATCTTTCATCTATTTCATCAATTAATTCATTATTACATCAAATCTTTGTCTTGTGATTATGAGTATGTGTGGCTAATTCCATTACGTTCTAGGGTTAGAGTTTTACATGAAAGTTGATTGTTGAAGATTGATTCCCATTAATTGAATCCCATAACGGGTTACTTATTCTTTCTTGATTTCACTTGTATAATTGTTAGAGCTCGATAATTATGCATTATCTATGGTTTTTGGGTTGAACTCGAAAGAGAGAATCTAATTACGTAATAAGAAAGAATAGAACTAGTTTGTGAACCCGGGCATCGGGGAACCAATTCGCGAGTAGGATAGACATATACTTGCTTGCCTAGTTTAACTCATTACAGAGATCGTTAATGCGTGCATGTGATTTAACCCATAGACGTATAGGGATTGAAGTAGCTTGCATAGATTGTGAATAACTGAAAGGTTTCCATAATTACAATTACTCTGTCAGTTAGTAACCCGGGCTTTAAGAAGTGGAATCAATTGAATACATCAACTGGATTGTTCGTAACTCTGACCCTGGACCGTCCTCTTAATATTGATAACACCCAAAGTTTGCACCATTGTTTGTTTACACACCTGGCATTTTAATTACTGCTTTTTGGTTACGAAACTTCTCACCAATTAAGAACAAGACCCCTGGATAGTTTGATAGAAATTGTTTACAAAGTATTAGTCTGCACAGTCCTCGTGGGATCGACACTCGACTTAGTCACTTTATTACTTGGCGACCGCGTATACTTGCGTGTGCGTTTGGGAGCAACAGCATACATTTTTACTGCTAAAGTATCAACTAATTTGGGATGGAGAGAATATTTCTAATCAAACATGGGATAAAGACAATCTCAAATTCTATCCCGGAATTATAACCCTTATCCCGGTAAGGCGGTAACCAAAGGTCGAATTTACAAAAATCAAAATTTCACCTGGACCCATCTCCAGCCTAGGCACCTAGCAAAAGATAGAGCTCTAGTCAACGCCACGTAAGCCAAAGGGTCCAACAAAAACAAATTAATCAATTTCCCCATCTTGCAATTTCATTTACACAGAAAAAAGATTCAATTTTTGTCTTTTAATTTTATTCTATGTGATTAATATTTAGTATGTTTTTCGATCCTCTTTTTTATAATTTTTAATAGAAGTTAATTAATTAATTACCTGGGGGATTCAATTTTAAATCTTGTAAATTAATTTTGGTTGAATTGTTTGGTGAATTTGGAAAAGAAAAAGAAAAATCAAAGGATCGATGGTGAAGGAAACGGAATATTATGATATTTTGGGAGTTAGCCCTACGGCTACTGAATCTGAGATTAAAAAAGCTTACTACATTAAGGTATTTTTACTTTTATTTTAGCTTTTGTACATTTAATTACATTTTTGTAGAATTAATTATGTGTTTATGTTAGTGTTAATTATTGTTATTATTATTTTTTTTTTTTTGCTTTTTAATTTGTTAATATACTTTAGGAATAGAGTTTTAAGTGTGGATTTTAGCAATGAAATGATCATAGTTTATCGAGCTTTGGTCTAGTGGTAAGAGCGCAAGTTCGCGATTTGTGATGTCAGGTTAGGTGCATGTCACAAGTTCGAACTTGCAGCAGACGAAAGCTTGGTATTTAAGTGAAGTATAGAGTTTGGGGGGGGCGGGGGGGGGGGGGGGGCGGGGAGGGGAGGGCATATATACTGCCTTTCGAACTGTGCGCCATTGAAAGGTACCTATAGTGGAGGTTGGTTAAAGATGATGTTAGGCGGCAAAACATATATACAGTTGCGGAAAAAAAGGTAGTATCTTTGCTCCTAAAGGCTCACACAGACAAGTAACATAGAGATGTGAATGGTATTAAGATCTTATTGGTTGGTCGGGTGAGCTGATCAGGCTGGGCGTAGGCTATTCCTTTCAGGATTGACTTTGAGGACCCCTAGCCTCTATTAAGGCATCTTTTATATATGATGTATGGACTTTATGTTCAAGATTAAGTATATTGAAAATATGAATAGCATTTCTTTGTTGAACTTCATGGCATTGTACTTTTACCGTTTCTCACCATATATGAAGTCATTACATTTGAGGGAATAAACTTGATGAATTGAAAACTTATGCCGACGTCTCTTCTATAACAAGTTTACAGGTTAAAGTGACGTTCGAATATCAATTCTAAGATTAATCAAATGGTCATCAATTTTAGTTCTTTTCTTGATTTAGTTTGGTAAAGAGGAGTAAATTGTCAGCTTTATGTTGTACTGTATCTACTCATAAACAAAGTAGACTGTTGGACTTGATTTCCATAATATTTTGGGTTAAGCTTGGCAATGGAGAAATTGTAGTGATGCTTTCATGACTTGGAAACTTGGAGCCTTTACGCAGCTATGTATTTATGCTCTTTATTTGCTGCTTCCCGTATCTCAGTTAGTACCTTGAATAAGTTCATTATGATTTATCACAAGCAATTGTAGCTTAGATTTTTGTTATTTCTCAAGGTTTTGTTCAACTTTTTGAACTTATAGCCTCAGGAATGATCATATCACCACAGAAGCACCAATATAACAAGTGATGAAGCTTAAAATTTGTTGTGCTTAGACTTGAAAGTAAACGGAGACAAGTTTGGAGAATAGTAAACTACTAATTTTAGTCTTCATTGCTTATGCTAGAATCGACCTTTTACTGTATAATTTCATTATTGACTCTGTTTTCCTTCGAGCTTTCCATGTAACATCTTCTTCTTTACTTCTAATTTCCTATGTGGTACAGGCACGACAGGTTCATCCTGATAAAAACCCAAATGACCCTCTAGCTGCACAGAATTTTCAGGTGAGTCTTTAATCCACTTTTTGTTGAGATTTCCTTTAGCAGCTCACATTTTTATTTCAAATAAAGGATGTTCTTTCTGCTCGTGTACGCTTCAATTTACAGAAGATTAATGCATATGCATATTCAACAGTGTTTTTGTCTTGTCATTGTAAAATAGGTTTCAACTGTTACCCGTGACTCTCCGAGGGATATGGAGTACTTGTTAGAACTTATTCCTACGTTGTTATCGTCACACTGATGAAACCTTTGTTCGTTGTTTGTTAATGAAATCTTTTTGACTTATCAGAAGAAAAGAGTAGCAAGAAACTCCAGTTGTTAGTTCATATCCACAAATCTTTTGGACATCCAAGCCAGATATAACTCGGTGATAAGAGAAATAAACTAGTGGTTTCTGATCTGTGCAATGACTCTCCTGTGGTTTCATGTGCTATTGCGTTCACTAATTCTTGTTTTATTCTTGGTTGCAGGTGTTGGGAGAGGCTTATCAAGTACTGAGCGATCCATCTCAACGACAGGCTTATGATGCACACGGAAAATCAGGAATTTCAACGTAATTTCTCGCTCTTGTATTAATGATACCTAGCACATTTGTATTTCTCTTAGTAAAATTAATATCTTGGACCAGTATGTACATGCAATTTATGTGAACTTTCTTATTTTGACGGTTTCATTTGGTATGCATATATTAATTTAAACTTATGTACTTTGAATTATTCGCAGAGACGCAATCATTGATCCTGCAGCAATTTTTGCTATGCTTTTTGGAAGTGAACTTTTTGAGGAGTACATAGGTCAGCTTGCTATGGCATCTATGGCTTCATTGGATATTTTCGCAGAAGGTGAAGATTTTGATGCTAAAAAGTTGCAAGAGAAAATGAGGGTATGGTTCTTCATTTCCTTTTAGCTTTTATGAATTCTCAGATTGTTATCTATGAAAACTGGCACCCAAGGGTGTGTCCTAGTGGTCAATGAAGTGGGATAAGAACCATGAGGTCTCAGGTTCAAATCCTAGTGGAGACAAAAAAACACTAGGCCTTTCTTCCCATCTATCCAAGCCTTGGTGGGTAGAGTTATCTGGTACCTGTTGTTGGTGGGAGGTGGCAGGTATCCTGTGGAATTAATTGAGGTGCGCGTAAGCTGGCCCGAACACCACCGTTATAAAAAAGAAAATCTATGAAAACTGAATTCTAATATTTTAATGGGACCAAAAAATAAAGATCTGAGAAGGAACTTGAGAAATGGTTATAGTGGCACCTATATGTATATGCTTGTATAAAAAAAAGAACATTTATTCCATGATCTTATATGCTATGACTTGTTAAACCTAGAGACCGACATTGTGTCTCACACTGTTATTTTAAGGCAAAACTTTTCCCCTAAAGAAGACAGACGGGCCCTACGATATAATGAGACAGACAGATATGTAGCTAGTTGTATGAATTAAGAGAATGGATTCAGATGATTTGGACATATCTGCATACGGCCTTAGATAATGTTAATTGAACTGATGATGCATTAACTAGTTAGGAGAGCATAGGGGAATCAGAAGAAATAATAAGTTTTTTATTTTCTAAATATTTGGGTTGACAAGTAGAGAAGGACTGACATGCGAAGTAGTGGAACTTTCAGTGTGATATGTGTTTACTATGGCTATTACCAATTAACTTCCTTCCTTCTAAATCTATTGCAGGTTGTTCAGAGGGAGAGGGAAGAAAAGCTTGCCGAAACTTTGAAAGACCGGCTTAATCTGTATGTACAAGGAAATAAAGAGGACTTTGTTCGTCATGCAGAAGCTGAGGTATCGAGGCTTTCAAATGCAGGTTATTCTCATATCTACCGGAGTACATTATTCCTTCAACTCTTTCTCATACTGAAGTGCTTTCTGACCTTGCCAAATGTTGATACAAAAGGGGCTAGGTACATGCAATATGCATATACAGCTGCTTTTTGGGCTGTGAAGTTTTTGGTTTTACGAGTATGATTTCGTGAATTATGCAGGCTAAAGATTTATGATTTGCAAGAACATCAGTCTTGATAATTCATGATTAAAAAAGCAGCCATTTAATAGTAAGGGTTGTTTGGTGTGGGAATAGATAAGATTTACAGTCTCTCCTTAGAGAGTGAAATGTTCTTGCAAATCATGTGATTTGCAAGAACACCAAGCTAAAGATCTTATGACTCTTCCTGACCTGGTGTTGGGCTCTGGAAACAATAATATGTCAATAGTGGGCAGAAGGAGATGTAAGAAAGGTACCGGGTTGGTTCAGGTAAGGACTCAGAGATACCAAGATGGTCAAAGGTAGCGGATTTGAAGCAAGTTGAGTTTAACAGAAAGTGATATTGACTATCATAGTGTATCCGTGAAGGTCAGGTATATAGAAACAATGTCTGATTTGAATCCGAGAATAACCTAGAAACAGACTTTAAGGTCGGGAGAGGTTATCTGGGCAAGTTATGAGAATGTGCTTCAAGTGACATGAGCCAGAGGGAACGTAATATGGCAGGCCGACAGCGTGCATAACCTGATTCTTATCATTGAAAAGGAAGTTATTAATCAGATAAAAAATCTGAGGATAACATCTCCTAGAAGGCGTGAGTGATCTCAAAGATATATCTATTCTTCTTGCAACAACTCCATTTTGTTAGAGTATATGGTTGTTTCTAAGAAATAGTCCATTGAGAGTTGATATACTAAAAAGGCATTTTGGTGCATTACACTATGGAACATCCAAATAGAAACCCCGAATTGTTTCTTAGTTTTGCAGAGAAAGTCTAGAAAATGAAAAACAGCTCAGAATGATTTTTTACCCAAGTTTGACAATGATTAGAAAATGATGGAAACAATAGTAGTTTTACTGAAACCATCTTGTGGGGTATTAACTAGTAAGTTTAGTAGTTTGTTGGTACACTTACATTAACTCTGGTGTCTTGTTATTATTTAGAAAATTATATATCAGTAAAAAGACGTTGAAAACCTTTAGGGGTTGTTTGGTTCATATGATAGTTATGCAAGGATTATAATGCAGGAACTGCTCATGCTGTGAGCATATGGATATTTTTATTCAGTAAATGATAATGTAGAGGTTTTTATACGCTGAATAATAAAACAGGGATGTTATTAGGGGATTACCTACTTTAAAAGGATTTTGGTCTTTAAATATTTATATTTACTTATTCTTGTTCAACGGTTTATCGTTAAAGATATGATATATTCATGCATTCGTTATGTTTCTATTAAGCTTGCTACTGCAAACCTAACGTTGCAATAGTTATGTATTATTTTCTTTTATGCGGCAAATGAGATGTTGCAGTAGTTATGGGACGATTACTTTTTCTTATGCAGTCCTACCAAAACAGTGTATGATTTTATGTGAAATTTTATACTAAACACAGCCAACCAGAAGACCCCTTAGAGTCGGAGAACCTTATACTGTCTGAAAGTCAAATTATTGAGCATCGGAATGAAGCGGATCCAAGTGGAGGAGATGGATATTAATGATTCATAATTTCATATAGCTGACTCCAGTGCTTTTGGAATTGACGCGTAATTGATTTCATTGAAGCTGACTTGTCTTATTCTGCTGGCTCATGTTCCCTCTTGTTTTGCGACCTCCTTTCACCCTCTTGCCCTCTCAACTATTTAGCTTTGACTTTCTTGATATATTTGTTTTCTCATCAACTCAATGTTTGGTAACAGCTTATGGTGTTGATATGTTAAATACAATTGGATACATATATGCGAGGCAGTCGGCTAAAGAGCTTGGCAAGAAGGCGTTATACTTGGGCGTGCCTTTTATTGCTGAGTGGTTCAGAAACAAAGGCCATTTTATCAAATCCCAAGTAACTGCTGCAACAGGTTTGTAGTCCTGTGCTTTTGCGATGCTGTATGGTTAAACCTTATTTTCTTTTCCCAAAATTTGGTCAAAGCATTTGCACCTTGTCTGCATCATCTGTATATCGATGTGCGTATAGAGCTTACGAAGGAACACTTCCTTACGGTGTTTGCCCTCTTCTTTCAGTTTTGTGATTTAATTAGTCCCAAATTAGTTTCAACCAATTTTACTTCGGTTGGTTGATATGTCACAAAACCTAGATGAATTAGGTTAGACAGTAGGATAGTGTAGACAAATTATATGAGAGGAGTATTAAGTTGAGGAAGTAAATCAAATAAAAATGAGAGTTCAAATAGGTTGTTAACTTTTTCTCAGTTTTCAGCATGTACAACTATCTCTAACCAGAAAGAAGGCCTGTACATGGAGGTAGAAAAGACCAATTGAAATTGGAAATTTGTTCTGAATTGTGAGGTCGATTTCTGGTAAAAAAGTGCTATCAAGGTGTTAATCTCTAACTGGTTTTGACTTCATTTTTTTTCTTTTCTTATAAAAATCTTATTCCTGTCTTTTTCATTTCATCGACCTTTTGGGTGATATAGAATCTAAAGTACACGAAAAATGGCGGTTATTGTTGTACCTCGTTAATGCTTTCCTAAATCCTAACCATCTTTTTTTATCCATATACTTATCAAAAACGAATTTCCAGGTTTGAAGTTAAGCTTTTGGGTCTTTTTGAGAACGGTAACATTTGTGTGTGTGTGTGTGTGTGTGTGTGTGTGTGTGTGTGTGTGTATATATATATATATATATATATATATATATATATATTGAGAACGGTAACATTTGTGTGTGTGTGTGTGTGTGTGTGTGTGTGTGTGTGTGTGTATATATATATATATATATATATATATATATATATATATATATATATATCCTCAGCACAATGTCTGTGCTGGTAAGCAAGTACAAGATCAAAAGTAAAAGCAAAAAGGAAAAAAAAACTAAACCTTACCTTGCTCTACTTAAAGGATTCTATAATGTCTAGTATGGAATCATCATCATTTATATAACTTTCTTTACACCAAAAATGAAAAAGCAGTAAATAGTTCATCTTGATCTTTTGTAGTGAGCTGCTTTTTCCAACAAACACCCTGGCATTCTTCTCCTTCCAAATGGTCCACCAAATACAAGCAGGTATCAAACTCCACCATTTCTTTTTCCTGACAGAATTCCCAACCGGATTCCAACTTCTTATAAGATCAACCGAGGACTTAGGCATAGTCCACCTGAGCCCCACCATGTTTAAGAACAAATCCACAGTTGCGAGGTTGTTTCGCAGTGAATGAATAAGTGGCTGTTGTCCTCTGATTCTTTATTGCAAAGATAACATCTGGAACACAATTGGAACCCCCTTGCCATAATAAGCTTTTCATGCGTTAAGCAAGCCTGTCTAGCCACTAACCATGAGAAACAGAGAACTTTGGTAGGTGCTTGTACTATCCAGATCTGTTTCCAGGGCCAGTTAGAAATTCCTTGGTTGCTATTTGATAAAATTTGATACGCTGACCTCACTGAAAAGATATTGTTGCTATTACCTTTCCATATCAATCGATCCTCACAGTTTGAAGTTCCTTGAAAATTTTCCAACTGTTTCAGAAGTTCAGCAACTCTATCAATCTCCCAATCATTCAAAATCTCCTAAAGTTGAAGTTCCACCCCTGCTGAGTCCATAATTCTCCTATCTTAGCATCGGGATTAAGTACCAGGCTACATAGGTCATTAAATAAGTCTTTTAAAGGGCCATGCCCAAGCCAATCATCTTTCCAGAATGATGTCTTCAATCCATTGCCAATTCTGAACCCTGCTTTTGGGTCTTTATTGCATCACTTCTATCATAATGTGTCCTCAATAATAGCTAATGTAATTGGGATACTCTGATCATTCGTCCAACCAGCCTACGTGTGTCGGATGATACTTGATCACCGTGGTACTGTTCTTCTGAAAGAACATGACTTCTTTGCTTCCTAGGTGCAATTGCTTTGATCCAGCTCCAAGAGGACATGAAAAGGCAGCTCAGTGCTGAAGGAAATTACACTGAGGAAGAACTAGAAGAGTACATGCAAACCCACAAGAAGCTAATGATTGATTCTCTCTGGAAGCTCAATGTAGCTGATATTGAAGCCACCCTTTCACGTGTTTGTCAAATGGTTGTTCACAATTTGTCATTGTTCTCTTTGTGGCTTATTCTTGTATTGTTTTTATTTCTTTATTTTAGAATTCTTTGCTTTATTTAGGTTCTACAAGACAACAATGTAAAGAAAGAAGAGCTTCGTTCTCGTGCAAAGGGGTTGAAGACTCTTGGCAAAATATTTCAGGTACAACGGTTCACCAATAATTTTAGTATGTTGATTTTCTCAATTAGTTAACCTAATAGTTCTGATGAATGAAATACATATGCTCAGAAGGTTAAGTCAGTTGACGAGACCGAAACTACAGCAAACGGTCAAGTCCACAAGTTGGATGGAACTGAACCGAGTTATGACTCTCGCTCTTCTACTGCATCAGTACAGTCCCCAAATACAGAGGAGGTGCCATCAACAGTATTTGCATCACAGGTACTGCTCTTGATTGTGTTCCACTTTCTTTTACAAACAGCTATTTGTTCCTTTTCTTTTGATCAGTTGCCTTTTGGTCCTCAAATTGTAAGTTTGAATCCCATTCTTTTGCATCATAGTGCGCTGAAAACACTTAACCTTCAGTCTATTTGAAAATGAGGTACTGCTCCTTTTAGAAATGAAGTAAACCAACGGAACATATACGAACCCCATTTGCATCATCACTGCCACTGCCTTTCCTAGCTCCCCCCCATCCCCACCCCCGGTGAAAAAAAAAACACTACCTTATGTAAACCTCATTCTCAAACCCCACAAACTCCCATGGTATACATCGGACTCTTCTGCTATCACCACCAATCCCTGCTGACTTTTGTTCCCAAACGATGCTGACTTGGGGTTGGCAAGGTTTGGTTGCAAGGGATAGAGAAGAGCTTTGTAGATGTTGGTTGCGAGGTGAATGCTTGGTTGGGAGGGTTGAGAGACTAATGGGCCAGAAGAAAGAAGTGGAGCTATAACATTTCATTTGATTTGGTTGATCATTAGTGAGGGTAAATTAGCTTGTTCAGGAAATTGGAAGTCTACTAATTTTTATAACATAGGCAGTCAAACATCACCGGGCCAAGACATACATACATATATTTGTCTCTTTGTTCAATTGGGAGTTGCCTGTGTTGATAAAGGCGATAAGATATGAAAACATCTGAGAAAGGAAGACCTGTACAAGGAAAAATCAAAGGGAAAGGTTAAGATTGCATATTTGGATACAAGGCTATGCTGGCTACAAGAACGAGAGATACCATTACTGGGAAGAGTCGGAGAGGAAATAAATTAATATCCATGAATTGTCTAAGATTCATCTCAATTGAAGTGAGCTCATGTCATTCTCTTTGCATTATCTGAACTATTGGCGTAATTTATTTATTCACACTCAATTTTGGACATATCTTCCAGAGCCCATATGTGGAGGCTCCACAATTTGCCGGTGGTCAATTCAGCAGCTATAACTTCCCCATGCCGACTGCACCACCAGGTGCACAGAGACACAGGTAGACATGGAGGACGCATGAATTGTTGTAGCTTGTGAATTGTAGTGCTTGTTGTATGGCTTATGCTCAGGGAAGAGGGGGAGTTTTGAGTTTCTTTATGTATCCAGTGTGTTCACATATTGAAAGCATGATTCCAAACTTGTGGAACAGATTGGTGAGCAGAGAAAAGCTTATGATATATTGTTTTCATGAAGGACTGCTATGTAATTAGTAGTTCGAGTGTAAGTTGTGTGTGGCCCTTAATTCAAAATATGATATTGTATTGGTCTGTTCATGTTCTTTAACCAATGAAAAGTTGGTTATTGAGCTATTCTGCCAATCATGAAACATGCTTTTTGCTATACTGTCTACACTACGAGTCCATGTTTAATGGTTTTCTCCCATTGAGCTTCATATGAGTTCTTGGTTGACAACTTGTGACATATTTTAGCAGTAGAGAATTGAAATAGTGATGATTTCAAAGATAGGACTTGTCAAACACTAGCATAAGATAGTGACGAGGTATTTCTTGGTAAGAGTTGAAATCCTATTGTCTTTTATCTCTTTGGTATTTCCTCCTTTTGTCTTTGCCTCATTGTTGTGGTGTGTCACGTATCTAAGATGAGTTCAATTTGGTTAAAGGTTGATAGAATTGAACCTAGGAGTTAACATCGATTTTATTTATGTTTGCTTCAAGAACACTTAAAGATCTTTTAAAATGTCAACTACTACTTCCTATGTTTCATTTGACGTGGTACTTTTATCACTTTTAGTTTACTTCAAAAGTGTTGCAAACTTTTTAAATCTATACTTTTTGAGTTTATTTTTAATAATATTCATTTGTAGCCACGTAAATATTATAAGTCACTTAAAATTACGAGTTTATAAAAGTACTTTTGGCATAAGTCAGAAACTTTCTTTTCTTTAAGTTTGTATTCAATCAAATACCGGCATATCGGAAATAGCACACATACATATACATTTGATCTAATAATCCTCTAGAAGAAATCCCCTAAAAAACAAAAAGGAAACAGGCAGGCGCAATTTTAATATTGGGAAGGAGACAGAAACAAATGGAAAGACAGAAAAGAATTGAAAAGAAAAGACAAAAAAATAAAAAATAAAAAAAAGGAAAGAAAGAGGTATGGAAAAGGGGACAAATGAAGTGATGAAAGCATCGAAAATGACGGTGAGGAAGAATAGAATGGTAGATCAGTACTTAAAGCCTGTTTGGCTGAGTTTCTAGAAAACTAAAAGTATTTATTTTTTTCAAAAAATACTTGAGGTGTTTGGCCAAGCTTCTAAGATAAAAGTACTTTTAAGTGGTAGCTGAAGTTATTTTTCTGCTGTGAGGAAGAAGATAGAGAAAATCTCTGCTTTCATTCATTACAAATATATTCTTACCAAGAATACTATATACCAAATTACCTCTATTTATTTATACTGATTATCAGCTATAAATAGTCATATTATCCTTTTTTTCCTAGTCCATACTTTTAATTTAACACTCAAAAGCACTTCTAATAAAGTTTGGCCAAACACACGATTATACTTAACTATTGACAAAATTGCTTATTGAATGAGTTAGCTAAACACAACTGCTACTCTCCGAAAGTACATACATGTAAACCGCTTTTCAAAATAAGTACTCCCTCCGTTTCAGTTTATATGAATTTTTTCACTTTTCGAGAGTCAAACTAGAATGTTATAGTACTTTTCGTATAGTTTTTAAATATGTATAAAAAGGGAAATAGAAGAGTGGAAGGAAAGCAGCGAGTATTAAGTCGTAAAAAACTCTCTCACACACAAATATTCAGATCTTCATATCATTCATTCAATTCAATTCCACGCAAAGAAACACACACACACACACACTTCACATGCTCCTCTTTCTCTACAACACAAAGCAAACTATACAACTTTTACTAACAAAAATACATTATAATTATTAGTACTACTAATTTAGATCCATATTTTCATTCCCTTATTTATTTGAAACTGATCCTAATTCCTACCCCTCTCTATACGAGTTGGGTGGGTGGATCTATACACACATATAGCCATTTTTTCTGAAGCTGATTTAAATTATAACCAAATTATGGAAAGTGAAAAGAAAGCTTCACCGGTATCAGATGTAGGAGCATGGGGAATGAATGTGGTTAGTTCTGTGGGAATTATTATGGCTAATAAACAACTTATGTCTTCCAATGGCTATTCTTTCACTTTTGGTAATTCCCCTCAGATCTCTATTTATTTTTTAGCCAAATTAATGTATTAGTTATGCAAATATATGTTGGCTTGAAATTAAATCCAATTGGTTTTCTATATGTAGAGGCGGATCCAGAATTTAAACCTTATAGGTTTGAGTTCGTGATTCTATTATAATGATTTGAATTAAGCTCATGTTAAGCTTACGTGATACTTATATGTTTGAATTAAGCTCATGTTAAAGAAAATGGATCTTGGACCTAACTCGACCCCAAAAGCTAGCTCAAAGTACGAATGATTGCCATGTAGTATGTATCACTATGAATGATTGGTAACCGAAGGCGTTTTAGTAAAATGTGGGTTATTCGATTGGATGTAGGAAAGTGGATCTGGATTTGTACTAGCTTATGGCATCTCTATCCTGTCGAATCAAAGCTTTAGCTTTAGCATTATTAGGCCATCAGAAACATATGTCCAATTCCAACTTCTTGTGTCACTAGTTAAACATTTAGGGGTTCTTTGTTGTTTGGTACAAGGATAAGTTATACCGGGATTAGTTATACATGGATAAGTTAATACCGGGATAAGTTAATACCATGGGGTCCTTGGTATTGATTTATCCATCAAATTGTGGATAAGTTTATACTGGGATTAGATAATACTGATTTGAATTTGCAAACCAAACACAGAATAAAACCATCCAGCTTTTTGTACCAGGATTAATTAATCCTATACCACATACCAAACGACCCCTTAAACCTTCACTAAATAATTCTTGTGGGATCACACCAGGTATGTTGTTGTTGTTGTTGTAGTAGAAGTCAAAAAGAAAAAGTATTTTTGAGCTACTCTAGCTGAGTATGTCTCACTGGTATTCTTCTGTTTTTGGTTTTCTCTTTCTTGTGCTGAATTCGATTTCTTTCCATTTGATCATATAATGTATACTTTCTAATCCAAATGTTTGAATGTTATATTAATATCATGGTTTGCTTCCTCCAGCTACAACATTGACTGGATTCCATTTTGCTGTGACGGCACTTGTTGGGATGGTGTCAAATGCCACGGGGTTATCCAATGCAAAGCATGTACCTTTGTGGGAACTTATCTGGTTTTCAATTGTTGCCAACATGTCTATCACAGGGATGAACTTAAGTCTCATGCTTAATTCAGTTGGATTTTACCAGGTATGCTATTTTTATATCACTGACGTATGCTTAAGTAATATTTCTTTCTTATATTGTATTATACTCTAGGAACACTTGTGTTTTGTCCAGAATTTATCTTGATAAGTCTTGTATTTTGTCCTAACATTTTCATTGTTTCTTGGGTAGATCTCTAAGTTGAGCATGATTCCAGTTGTTTGCGTGATGGAATGGATCCTTCATAATAAGCGTTACTCGAAGGAAGTTAAAATGTCTGTTGTGGTTGTCGTCATAGGTGTGGGTGTTTGCACGGTAACTGATGTCAAGGTTAATGCCAAAGGTTTCATTTGTGCTTGTGTTGCAGTTCTATCTACATCGTTGCAGCAGATTGTGAGTATACTCTGGCTACTTCATAGCTTTACTGCAAAAGACTGAATAACTAGAAAGATTTTGTAAAAGAAAAATATTTGGTTTGGTTCTGATTTAAGATCACTAGCATCAAAAGTTGAACAAAAAATTATGTTCAGAATTTTTTGGTGATTTGATTCTATCTAATTTTGGGGTTTATTTGTCACTCCGTATTTATATTTACTTGAAGTACTAAAAGCAAGAGGTGAACTGATCCTATATCAATAAGTTTTCACTTATCCAAAAAAATATCCATTAAGTTTCATGATGGTGAGCAATATTCTGGCAAGATTACTGATTAATGGATCTCATTTACTAGAAGGAATCTCTTTGAATACTTGTGTTAAGAAGGACCAAACTTATTTTTCCCTTTATGAGAGCTTATAACATGCGTTGGAATGACTGGTCCACCAGGTTGGATTTCTGTTCATTAAAGACCAGATATCAGTTTCCAATCAAATTTATCTCACAGAGCAGATTGAAGTATGGTGTAAAAAGGCTGCTATAAAGCTTTTTATTTTAGCTGGGATTGCCTCTTGCTTTATGAGACCAAAAAAAAAAGAAAAAGCCAAGGTCTAAAGTTTGGTTTGTCCTTTTTCATTTCCACCCGTCACTCTTGAAATAAGTAACAGCAGTTTGACTTTTGTCTTTGCTCAGGGTTCGTTCCCTTCTATGTACGTAGCAAATATAATATTTACTAGCATAGTTACCATGCTCTTATATAGGCTGCTGCCACATCTTTTCATCCTTAAGAGGACCCACTCTTGCATTAGAAAACTAAAAGAAAGAAGTTTGAAAATTTGTCAGTTCTCCTTCCTCCCGTCTTCCCCCTTAGTGAAAGTTTATATCTATTATTGCTCATAGCTTTGTCTCCTGATCAGTGGCGTATCCCACATATTCTTTTTACCACAGTTTGAGACAAGAATCCATTTCAACATAGTTTTCCTATTTTTCATCAAGCTCACGTTTCACCTTTTTTTTTTCCAGTCACTTCAACCAGCTTAGCTCCTTGGTTAATTCGTTAACCCTCAGGGTCATCCTCTTTTTGCTCTCTTAAACTTGTGGTTGCATTTGTGTGATGATGGTTTTTGTTCTTTTTTTTGCAGTCAATAGGCTCTTTGCAGAAAAAGTATTCAATTGGATCCTTTGAACTATTGAGTAAAACAGCTCCAATACAAGCTTGCTCCCTACTTGTGCTTGGTCCTTTTTGTGACTACTATCTTAGTGGAAATCTATTGCTAGACTACAAGTATACTGCTGGTGCCATTGTAAGTATCCATTTGTATTCCAATCTTCTCATTCCCAAACTATGATGCATATTTGGTTGGTCATTTTGTGGCCTGCTTAGCTTCATAAGTTTTTCATAACATATTATTAATACATGTGCCACTTTGTGCAGTTCTTTATACTCTTGTCATGTTCGTTAGCTGTCTTCTGCAATATCAGTCAGTATCTCTGCATTGGACGATTCTCTGCAGTTTCCTTCCAGGTTCTAGGACACATGAAGACAGTGTGTGTCCTGACTTTGGGCTGGCTGCTCTTTGATTCTGCCTTGACTTTTAAGAACATCACGGGAATGCTTGTGGCAGTTGCAGGCATGGTGATCTATAGTTGGGCTGTGGAGGTTGAAAAACAGTCCAACACAAAGAGCAATCCTCATGCTGCCAAACACAGCTTGACAGAAGAGGAGCTAAGATTATTGAAGGAGGGAATGGAAAAAGGGGACGTTGAAGTCGGCGAGTCCAAGGCCTAAATTGAGGCCTCTATTGTTAGCCATCACATAGCTTTTGGATCACTTCGAGTGTAGTTTCTACTATAGTATTTGTTGCATTATTCATTGCACATACTTTTGGTCCAATTTGGTGACCTTGGTTTGTTTTGAATAGTTACTGAATATTTTGTTCTTTATTCAAGTTGCCAAAGTTGCAGTCAATTGGTAATGAGCATCTCTGAAACAGGGTCTCTTTTCTGTTTCACCTTTAATTTAATTTTTGTTTTAAACCTTTTATTTAATATACTTATTTGGCTCTTCTTGTTTAAGAACTTTTGATTTGAATGATTTAACAACACTCAAGGCGGGAGCATTTAAGGTCTTTAAAGCTGATTATGATGATTATTAAGCCAATTACGAGTGTATCTCAAGAGTTGAGTCTCAAACACTAGCCAATTAAAAAACTCTTACCAACACTACTACATCGTAATAGTTAATACTAGTATTTATAAACAGATTAATAGTCTAAATTTTAACCCTAAATAATTTCTAGGTCTTGAATAGTTGGATTTTTCTTACGCCATATGTAAAGTTGAGTTGATGACAATGATCAGCTTATTGCGACCTGCCCAGAACGCACATACAAACTAAGCTAGCGTTTGGACATAGATTTGGTTGAAACTTGAGAATTTGAGTTGAAAAAAAATTTTTGAAACTTGAAATTGTGTTTGGACATACATTTCACTTGAAAAAATATTTGAAGTTTTGTGAGTGAAATATACAAAATTTCTCAAAAAAACCCAAAAAGTGGTCTTGGTTTTTGGGACTTTTTGCTCCAAATTTTGGTCAAATACTATAAACAAATAGTTTTTCTCCCAAAAACTCCCAAAAAATCTCCTCAAAAAGTATAAACAAACGGGAGCTAAGACCTTACTCACCGAAAAAAAGGCTGAGTGGAAAGGGGTATTCAGCTGGCTTCTGAATAAAGAGATAAATGAGAGTGAAAGGCAAGAGCAAGAGATAGAAGGGATAGTCCACCGGGCAATATATAAAGTTGAGCTAATGACAATGAGTCTGATCATCGATGAAAATACATGTCCCGCTTTCATTAGTTTGGTACAGACATCCGGACTCCGGTATGAGTTAGTTTTAACCTCGGAGACACATGATATAATGTTAATATATAATCCATTTTCTCTTAAGGAACAAAAGAATAAATATTATGGATGACAGATATTCTTCAAGCTCCTTAGCATCATACCAATCTAATTTGGATTCAAAATTAAGGTCCTCAGTCCTAAAATATTCACTACATGTACCTCTTATCCTTGGTTATGGTTTTTTATCCCCACTTAAGAATAGTTTAGCAAAATGGCATCGGGGGCAACATTTCAAGTAATAAATTGACAAGTGCTACCTCGGGGGCAGCACTTCAAGTATAAATTGACAAGTGCTGCCTGCAAGGTAGCACTTCAAATTATCTGGGGAGAATGTTGAAAGAGATAAAAGGTCAAGTGCTACCACGGGAACAACACTTGTCAATTTATACTTTAAGTGCTGCCCCCGAGGTAGCATTTATCAATTTTATAATTTGAAGTGTTGCCCCAGTGGTAGCACTTACTTAAAGTTAGTGGATGTCATTCTTGCAAACCATTTTAAACGAGGTCAGTTAGGCGAACCATTGCCTAAGGTGTCATAGTTGTGTAATTCTCGGGCAAAGTGCACCAAAGGCCACTTTTGCCAGTGGTCTTTGGTTTGAGACCACTTTTTTTTATTGGTTTTACATGAGAGACCACTTTTTAGAACTTCAATCCTTTTGGGTTGAACTTCACACAAGTTCTGTCCACCACAAGGGTTGAAGTTCAACTTCAATCCACAAGGGTTGAAGTTTACTCATCTATGCCTAAAAGTTCAGCCCTTACGGATTGAAGTTGAAACTTCATAATATAGGCATGAAGTTCAACCCACAAGGTTTGAACTTCAGCTAAAAAAGATTGAAGTTCCAAAAAATGACCTCTCATATATGACTAATAAAAAAAGTGGCTTCAAACTAAATATCAGTGGCAAAAGTGGCCTGTAGGCAAAATATTTACGTAATTCTCCCGTAGTGTTGGAGCCTAAAAAATGACAAAATGGAGGCTGTTTGCACAAATAGCCTTTTCTAAGATTTTGAAGTGAAATTTAGCCAACTAGACCAAACGAGGTGGGTTCTAAAAAGTGACTTACAGAAAAAGGCATACAGTATAAAATCCCTCATCTCAGAATGACAACCCACTAACAAGTTTCAATAGTACCTTTTACGGATGTTCAATTATCGGGAGATTTTGAGGAAGAGCCACCTTGCGCACGCTACTGGGAATATAATCAGGTTTTCAAAGTGTTGGAAAAACAATAATCACATACAATTATAGTTGAAAAATAAATTAAAAAATATTTAAGCAGAAGTAGATGACTCGCTTTCTTTAATGAGATTCAAGCTTACTGCAACAATGTATTTATTAGTTCAACATTAATATTCATTGGTTCTATTACAAAGAGCACAAACTATCTTTTTGTGTACCAAATGAATCAGAAACTTTTATATTTTATTTTTTCTTGTTCACGACTCTCTTTTATTTCACAAATACAACTCATTTCTAATGCACAATACAATATTGTTCATACACTACACAGGGTAGAAAGACTACAATCATAGGTGTTGGATTTTTTTTGACAAGTAGTAGGATTATATAGTTGATGAACATGAGAAAATGTATGTAAATGACAATTTAGTAAAGTAATACAATGGTAGAACATGAGGGACAGATTACAAAATTATGGCCACTTTCTATGTTGCGGAAGAGTGATCATAAAGGTATTATGGTTGTTAAGATGACAAGTAATATTGTTTTATATTGAAAGGCACAAATACTAAAGTTCAGTTCAAAATTCCTACTGGCTATCTATCAAAATCTCGCCTTGTGAGTTGTGACTATTCTTTTAAAACATCCAAGCGTTGACTATTTGCTGACTAGCACTCTGAAGTGTGGCTATCCAACCTAAATTTACTCAATTATTTGACTATTTAATGCTAATCGTTTATGATAAGAGAGATATTTATTCGATTACTTTACCAAAATTCATTAATTTTATAGATACTTGTTAGTGAAGGATTAATAATGCACCACCAAATATTGTGATGAGATGAATATGATCGTTCTAAATTTAACTAGAGGTCTCAAGTTCGAGCTGTGTAAATGGAAAAAATCATGATAGAGAGCGCTTCTCCAAAAATGAGCTTTACGATTTAGATTAGTCGGATTAGAATGAAGGTACCACACACCATGTGGAAATAGACTTTGCACGGCGCGAATTGATAAAAAAAGAGAGACGCTAATGAATATATAGACTAAATTAACTCTCCCACCTGCTATACTAGTCTTTTGGGTTGGGCTCTCCTATTTGGTTTATACTAACAGATTACAATGAAGGTACCAGAAAATTAATAATGGTACCCAAATTATAACTCAAAAAGTTTAATCAAATATAAAAAATGTAAATATAAATAGAAATAAAAAAAAAAAAACTTTTCTTTTTCCTCCTGATTCTTTTGTCTACAGATTTTCCTTTAACTTTTTTCCTTTCCCATAAAGCATTTCACTTTTCTTTCTCTCTCATCCCATCACCACCATTTTCACTTTCACTTTCACACTCACAAATTTGGCTTTATTTGTTCTTTCCTTGTCTTTAATTAACAAAAAAAATAAGTCTCTTTCTCTTTCTCTCATTATCATATAACTAATTACTTAGTACATACAATATTTGATTGCAACATTTGTGCAAAGTTATATTTACTAAATCTATTAATTGTCAGCTTCTAACAAATTTATAACATAACATTTTTAAGTTATTAGTAGTACATATTACTACTAAGTGTGTGTAGTGTGTGTGTGTGTACATAACAATATTTTGTAAGTAAAAAAAATGGGGTCAGAGCAGAATAGATTTTTGCAACAACAAGGACCTCCAGTTCCTTCACGGGTACATTTCATTTCTCAGATCTACTTGTATTTATAATGTTGTTGAATACTTTAATTGTGTGCTGAAAATTAGTTATATGAAGTAGATCTAACTTGTTTAGAATGGTAGATCTTGTTAATGTTATGCCTCGGGGAGCGTTAGTGTAGTGGTAAGAGCGCAACTTGTGAGTTCAGAGGCGGAGTTTGGATTTGTACATCTTTAGTAGAGCGGAAAGTTACTGGGTTCAGCTGAACCTGTAGCTTATATGCTAGCTCCTCCACCCTTGCTTGTGATGTGTCGGTTAGGCCGAGGATTCAGAAAATATAATAATGTGAGTGTTATCCCTCGGGGCTTTGGTCTAGTGGTAAGGGCGCAACTTGTGAGTTCAGAGGCGGAGCCAGGATTTGTACATCTTTAGTAGAGCGAAAAGTTACTGGGTTCAGCTGAACCTGTAGCTTATATGCTAGCTCCACCCCTGCTTGTGATGTGTCGGTTAGGCTGAGGATTCAGAAAATATAATAATGTAAGTGTTATGCCTCGGGGCTTTGGTTTAGTGGTAAGGGCGCAACTTGTGAGTTTAGAGGCGGAGCCAAGATTTTTATTTGGTTTGGAGTTTAATATTTGTACATCTTTAGTACTTAGATTTTTCAAGTTACTGGTTCAGCTGAACCTGTAGCTTATATGCTAGCTCCGCCTTTGCTTGTGATGTGTCGGTTAGGCCTAGGGCGGACTTGGAACCCAGTTTCTAGCTTATATGCTAGCTCCACCCCTACTTGTGATGTGTCGGTTAAGCCAGGGGCGGACCCAGAAATTTATGTAAGGGGATTCAAAATTTATGATAATGCTGCACTTGAGAGTTGAACTTGGAACCTAGAACACTATTTTATACCCCCTTTACTACTACACTAGAAGATTTTCTTGTGTCAAGGGGATTCGACAGTGTATATATAAAAAACAAACTCCTTTTTTCCCTATTTACGTTGTGTAATTTTTTTTTCCAGACATACCTAGGTCTGTCCCTGGGTTAGGCCACATCACAGGTATGAACCTGTCACAGACAAAAGCTTGGCATTTAAATGGACAAGGGTAGAGGAATGGGCTTATATTCCATTGAGGTTTAATTTTACCATTGAGGTTTAATTTGATTAATCGTAGTGTAAATGTGATTTTTTTTCCGATGAAACCTAGTCGTATTTTACTAGCTTTGTGCTCAATGTTCGGTTTGGCTCCCTGCTAGTAATGTGACATTTGTTTCCGCAGCTGATAATGGAAATTTAACTGTATGTGGACTGTGATAACTTTTAGATGTGTGGAGAGGCAATTTATACATGAGTCTAATGGATTGGTGATAGAGACTATAAATCATTAAAACATTAGATGCCATGAGAGAGTTAGATCGCTTTTCAGGGTTTATGATTTCTGCTCTTGGGTCTGAATTCTGTATTTATGATCTTTCTTTTATATGTTCTCTGATTTTTCATCCAGATTTTGCATGACACTAACTAAGCAGCTTTTATCTGGCATGTCCCCCTCTTGTTTCTGTTTACCTGTTAGACTGCCTACGAATAGCTAATGCTCTAATATTTGACAGCGTAAGCGATGGGGAGGATGTTTGGGAGGATTGTCTTGTTTCGGGAGACAAAAAGGTGGAAAGCGTATAGTACCTTCTCGTATTCCTGATGCCAATTCACTACCGAATCAGCAGAATGTACAGCAGGCTGGTGGGTTGAATAATCAGAGTACATCAGTGCATCCCTCTCTTTTAGCTCCACCATCTTCACCAGCTTCCTTTTCGAATTCAGCGCTCCCTTCAACAGCACAATCACCAAGTTGTTTTTTATCTGCCAATTCACCAGGAGGTCCTTCATCTGCTATGTTTGCCACCGGTCCATATGCTCATGAGACACAATTGGTATCTCCTCCTGTATTCTCAAACTTCACCACTGAACCATCTACTGCTCCTTTCACTCCTCCACCTGAGTTGGCACACCTAACTACTCCCTCTTCCCCAGATGTGCCTTTTGCTCGGTTCCTCTCCTCTTCAGCAGATCTGAAAGCTACTGGAAAGACCAACTACATTGGTGCTAATGATCTTCAAGCAACATACTCTCTCTATCCAGGAAGTCCTGCTAGTACTCTAAGATCCCCTGTCTCGAGGGCTACTGAAAAGGAACTTTCTCAGTTGGATCCTTCTATTCCTTCATCAGAGGTCAAGTATCCAGGCCCTGATTCAAACACCTCCAAGTTGTCTCAAGAGGCGAATTTCTTCTGTCCTGCTACATTTGCTCAATTTTACATTGACCACTCTTTATTTCCTCATTCTGGTGGAAGGCTGAGTGTTTCCAAAGAATCTGATGCTTATTCAAACAATGGGAATGGCCATCAAAGTAAGCAGAACAAACCCTGTAAACAAGATGCAGAGGAAGTAGAAGCTTATAGAGCGTCCTTTGGGTTCAGTGCTGATGAGATTGTTACTACAGCACACTATGTGGAAATTTCTGATGGATTAGATGATTCCTTTAGCATGACCCCTTTTACTAAGCCCCGAGAAGAGGAAATTATGATAACTATGTCAAGAACTGAGGGAACAAAAGGAGGGAATATCTCTAATATGGCATCTCCTCAACAGTGCAAATCAAAGATAAACCATTTTGAAGGAGCAGACTATTTGAAAGGTACATGCAGTTGTCTACTAGGTTGAAAATGAATGCTTTGATTTACTCCGTTGCTAGTATGAAATAGATACTGTTGGTATGGGTATTCAGCCTTCTTTCTGACCTTTGCCTTGAGGTTTCAATATTCATGTTTCTTATGGTGTCTCAGCCATTAATGGTTGTTACAGGTTTCTTTTATTTAATGCTGGTATATGTAATGTTTATATTTAAAGAGTTACGAGATTCAGTTTGATTGATCATGGAACACTACCTAGTAATTGTTTGTTTATTACTATTGCAATCAAAAGCTTGCCCATTCTATATTGATCATTATATATTCTTGGGATTTTTCAACAATTATATATAATCTGGATATATTGTTCAAGACTTGGACTTACTGCTTTTATCTTCTACATCCACAGATCATATGTCTCCGAAGCATTCTGTAGATGCTTTTAGGCAAATTGAACCTGCCAACCATGCTATGAGTGACGATGAAGGCATCTTCTCCAAAATGGGAAATTTAAGACTCAGTCGGAAATATGACCATGGTTTGTCAAGCTCAGATGCAGAGATAGATTACAGGAGAGGAAGAAGTTTGAGAGAAACGAAAGGCAATATTGCATGGTAGCACTAAACTTTTAGAATATGCATTGGTTTTCTTCTTTTGCTTTTATTGAGGGTCTTCTTTCACAGGTGATTAACCTCACTTGCACTAATCCCCTACATCCCTGTGTGTTCTGCTGTTTTGTTGAAGAATGTATTGTCTATATATTTAACGTCCTCTTGAGTTATGTATGTCAAAAGTCGCAGCTATATACTTCCAGCTATTAACGTCGTTAGGAGTGGAATGGATCCAGGAACTTTTTGTACAGTGGGATGTGTATTGCTTGCTTCAAAATGCTTAAGCTTGAAGTCCTTGGAGATGTATCTTATTGAGTATGCATATCAACTCGGTATATTGCTTTGAATGGTTGATGTTTATGTATGATTTGGGACATAGACACCATCTTTTGGATGAGAATCCACTATTATTAGCTCTACCCATTTTTTGGTTCTGAAAAATGACCTACCCATCTATATGTCCAGTCAACTGGTACGCCTCAACGCTTTTCGTACTTTTTCTTTTTTGCTACTATAAACAATAGAACTTAGAAGTCTACCATGCATATTAGCACCTTAAAGCTCGTTAATCACTAAAAGAAAACAAAAAGAAACTGTACCACATAATAGGTTGTGTTTACACGAAATTGCCAAGTGGTTTTCATGGCACCATATCATTTCAGACTAAAATGGAGTAGAAGGCATCACACCTAGAGAAAACTATTACACATGACCAATTTTCAGTAAAAATAGGTGGTGATGGCTCATCGTACTTCTCTAACATTTGAACTTTAGCAACTCACACAACCATATGTCCTGAGATGCACAAACAGATGAGAAAATAATTACATTCAAACCTCTTTAGACTTTAAGATAACGTCATTTGCATAAATATTTTGGTTACGATAAATGTAGTTATAAAGAATAATAAAATGTAACATGAAAAACCGGATACAAAGAAAATTTTGATCTCGAGAGTTTGTCGTACCACTTGCTACCGCTAGTGGGTGTTACAATTTTTCTGTTTTTTCATATTCTAACATGAAAGTGAATGCACCCAATTTCTAGCCATGCTCAAATTAAATGAGACCTGTAAAGAGTTTACCTGCTGGGTTACCATGTGCAGCTTTCCATTTTCCCAATTTTACGCATGTTACGTAGTAGGTTAGCAAAACACTATATAAGCCAACACAAAATGGGGACATTGCTAACTACTGCAGTATATAGTAGGTTAGCATATAAGGAGATATTCAGACGTGAGGCTGCAGCCAATCATAGATGACTTAATTTGAGCAGGTATGACATTTGGCCTTGTCCAAATTACAACATACTAACACTAAAATACACAACCAATAAAACATAAACAAATTGGTAATTTTGATAAACAGTAAAATTGACTCCAGACGGACATGAATCCGCAATTTTAAATTTATGAATTCTAGACCACCATTTTTCTTAGTAGATTTTGGATAGATTATTTATAAATATTAATTGTATTTCTTAATATAAACACTGTTATTGTAGAAGATTTGGGGGAAGGTACCCTTCAAGTCTTCATTTAAAAAAATGTGCATTTGACTGGGTCAAAACATAACTAGTACTAATTAAGTAATTTTGGGGTTCTATTAGAATTATCAAAACTTTAGGGTAATGTGAAAAATCAAAAAATTTAAAAATTTAAAGATCCCTCCCTTCCAAAATCTCATATTTTCAAAATTCAAATTTCAAATGTTATCTTCCATCTTCTTCTTCTTCATTTCTCTTGTTCCTTGTTCCATTTTCCTTTCTCTTCCGCATTTTCTTCTTTTTTCTTACTTTTTCTCCTCCTCCTCCTCGTCTTCTTCTTTATCATCATCTTCTTCTCCTATCTCTTTCTTCTTTTGAATTTACAATCATCGTCGTCTTCTTCTTCTCCTCCTTCTTAATGTAAAATATGTTTTTAGTTTGATCATGAAGATATGTGGAGAAGATTTGAGAAATAAGAAATTTTTAACCATTGGAGGAAATTCTGACATCGATCCAACAAATTCTAAAATTATTGCACAAATTCTAATTTGTTGCAGCAAATTTCCAAAGTTGTTGCAACAAATTCAAAATTGTTGCACAAGTTCTTATTTGTGCAACAACTTTGAAAAGTTGTTGCAACAATTTACTGTATTTGTTGCAACAATTTATCGAATTTGTTGCAACAACTTCTGTAATTGTTGCAACAATTATCAAAGTTGTTGAACAACTATCGCAGTTGTTGCAACAACTGAATCTGTTGTTGTTTCTTGTTTGATTTTAGGAGGAATTTTTGTAGTTGAGAAGGAGGAGAAGGTGAAAAAGGCGAAGAAAGAGGTGGAGATGGGTGAGGAGGAGGTGGGGAAGGTGGAGGATAGAGAAAGGTAGATGAGGAGGCGGAGATGAGGCAAAGAAGTGGAGATGGAGGAGGTGGATGGTGCAAGCCAATCCGAAGACTAGTTTAGCAACCTAAAAACAACAGCGGAAACAAGACACAAGATAGAAGCGAGACAAGACTTGCTTCTTTTCGAAAGAACAGTGAGGAACCTGTCTCAAAGCTCCATCAAAAGGGGAACAAGAATCACCTAAACTATGCAACAATCCTCAAGAGAACATTGCCTCTTGCAAACTGAATGATCAGAGAGGAATGTTCAATCGGATTCACCGAAAGCCACACGCCCATAAAAGCCCTCACCGGGGTTTGCTCACAACGGAGACAATGGAAATGCTCTCGGCAATTTCATTCAATTCATTAATGTTCAAAAACTGACTCCTACAGTGAAAGGAAACAAGGTTTATATAGGAAATACTAAGGGTAAACTAGTAAAATGGTCACAGGTGACCAATAAAAATAAGTCACGCAGGGCTGAGCTAAATGTGTTTGGCAGCCTTGACTTCGGTCCTCGATTGCCTGCTCGAACACACTCGTCCTCGGGCGCTATCTTAGTTTCGAACACATGTTGTTGTGTTCGGATCTGTGCTGCCCGGCGCCAAGAGTTGGTGTTCGGTCACCTTGTCCTCGGGCTCAAATTTGAAGATATAGCCCTCGGTTTCAACACTTGGCAATTCTCTTCCCGAACACATGCTTCCTCCCGACCAAGCCAGCTGGATGTGCATTTCATGGAGCAGCTTGGCTAGGCTTCGTGTAAGTGGCCTCCTCGGTTGATCAGTCATTGCCTTCGGCTGATTGTCGAGTACTTGATCAGCACTTTGGGCTGCATCATCCTCCCCTTCTTAAGAAGATTTCGCCCAAGAAATCGCTTCATCCTCTGTCTCCGATACTTGGCCTACAACACAAGGAGTTAAATCAGCAACATTGAAAGTGTTGGACACATTATACTCACCTGGGAGGTCGATAACATAAGCATTGTTGTTTATCTTGCTCAGCACTTGAAACGGACCATCCCCTCGAGGAGCCAACTTTCCTTTCCTTTGGTTCGGGAAGCGTTCCTTTCGAAAGTGAACCCAAACCCAATCTCCCTTCTTTAATTCCAGCTTTTTTCGCCCCTTGTTTTTCTTTAAGGCAACCTTTGCATAGGCTTCCTCGAGGTTCTTCTTTGCCCTGGCATGCAACTCGAGCAGAGCTTTGGCTCGGTGAGTACCTTAAAAATCAATAACAACATCTCGAGGCAATGGGGTTAGATCAAGTGGAATTAAAGGATTAAACCCATACACACACTCGAACGGGGTCATGCTAATCAATCGATGCACCGTTCGATTGTATGCAAACTCCATCATGGGCAAACGATCAGCCCAATTCCCAACCTTACCTTTGGTCATTGCTCGAAGCAAAGATCCCAAGGTTCGGTTAACTACCTCGGTCTGTCCATCAGTCTGAGGATGGTGAGACGTCGAGAATAGTAGCTTGGTGCCGAGGGCACCCCATAAACATTTCCAAAAATGACTCAAGAATTTTGAATCTCGATCACTCACAATAGTACGAGGTACACCATGCAATTTTAACACATTAGAAACAAACAATGTAGCTACATGTTGTGCATCATCACACTTTTTGCAAGGAATAAAGTGAGCCATTTTTGAAAAACGGTCAACCACAACGAAGATGCTATCGTGTCCTCCCCCCGACCTCGGTAACCCCAAGACAAAGTCCATGGATATATCAACCCAAGGTCGATCAGGCACAGGCAACGGGGTGTACAAACCATGAGGGTTAGACTTCGATTTAGCTTTCTTGCAAACGAGACAAGCGTTGCAAAGTTTTTACACATCTCGTCGCATTTTGGGCCAATGGAACTGCTCGGTCAAGATACCAAGAGTTTTGTCGACACCGAAGTGTCCCATCAGTCCATCGGAGTGAGCTTCTCGAATCAAGAGCTCTCTCCACGATGACACTGGCACACAAACCCTCCCATTCTTGAAGAGGTAGCCATCGTGCCATTGATATTTCTCAACCCTTCGGCCACTCAAGATTGCGTCTCGAACGCATTTCAGCTTGGGATTGTAATCACCTAATTTTTGGCACGAATACAGAAAAATTGCTCAAAATAGCCGTGTTAAATTTTTAGGAGTTTTGCCGAAATTTTCCTAAATTTTAGTCTTTATTTTAATTAAAATTGTCATTAATTAGGATAGAAAATATGAAAATTGCCAAAAAATACTTGTTATGTGTTTAACTATGACTCCATATTTAATTTTGATAATATTGTAGATTTATGGATTTTTGATTGTAGTTAATTGTGTTGGTTTTTAATAAGCATAGACGTTTTAGTGGCCATTTGTGAAAAAAATAGTAGCCCGACTAGTTCGAGTCCAAGCCCAATTTCTGAAGCCCACCCATTAGTCTCCCTCAATCCCAGCCTTTAGATCATAATTGATCTGATGGCTCTCATTCATTGCCATACCCCCCCCCTATAAACATCATTATACCCCATTTTCACTCTCATTCCTTCATAAGTCTTTAGGACTTGGGGCCACCCTGCCCAAAATCCCACAGAACACCCGAAATCTCCCACCACCGTTGACCCACCGCTGCTCCACCATACTCCCGCCGCTCTGCCGTCGCCGGCCACCACCTCCGTTGGCCGGAAAAATATGAAAATATATCACTTGACTCGTTTCGGCCTCCTCATTCCATTTCTCAACTTGGTTTCTTTAAAATCACAACGGATTTTCGTAGATCGGGTTTCAAAGTTCGGCAAAAACTTCAAATCTGGTAAGTTTTGCTTGTTTGTTAGAATCTTTTGTCTATTTCTTCCTCTCCTCTTTCCCCCACACCCCATTTCCCAAAATCCACCTGTTTTTCCTTTCCCGTTTGCTTTCTTCTTCTTATTTTTTTTTCTTTTTCTGTTTTGGTGCGTGGCTGCTCTGTATCTTGCGTTTGTAATTGATGTTGAGGCGGAATGTGATGATGATTGTTGGGGTGGAATGGGCTGTTTTCAGACGATGGAGGCAGTGGTGCGAGTTTGTTTAGGCCGAGGGGTGGGTTTTTGTTCGAATCTGGGGCTGCGATGGTGGTGGTGGCGTAGCGGCTGATTCAGGGCTGTTTTGATTTGTTTCTGTGGAGGTGATGAACGGAGACAGGGGTGTCTCTGATTTTGCTTTTGTGAGAACTGTGATGATGACTATTCATGTGGAGGGGCTGGGATTGTTTGTTTGGAGGTTTGGAGTTTGAGGCAGTGTGGGGATACTGTGATGATGTGTTAATGTGATCCGAGGGAGCGAGGTGTTTGGCCGCGGTGCTTTGGTTATGCCGAACTGATACGCAGCTGGTCCGATGCAAACAAGGCGGAGGGGCTGTGATGTTTTCTATTTTTTGACAGTGAAGTGAGGACTGTGGCTAGACAGTGAGGCTCGGCTGTTGATTCTTCTGTTTGTAAGCGGTTGGGTCGAACAATGGCAATGGGTTAGCAAGGCAGCGAAGCGAGGCGGGGAATTAAGCTCTAAACGGGTTAGCTAGAAAAACTTGGTTCCTCTCGTTATTTCTTTGTTAGTTGGATGATTAGTTAGCATTTGATCATATACTAGTCCTAAAAATTTAGCTTTAAGTATAGTATTTAGTGGATGATAACTTGTATGAAGTTTTGGCGTTTTCTTTTGGTTTAGGCATCATGTTCAATATGTTATTGGCATAAAAAACCATGCTTGATTCGTGTTTGATACATAGTTCTTTTAAAGTATATATGTGAATCCCTTTATTTCCTTATTTAGTATGGTTAAATCAGTTTGTTTATTGTCAAGTGGGTGTATTTGTGAATTTATTAGTTTATTTAAAGGCTAAAAGCTTGAGTTTAACTTTAGATTTTGTTCATTTATTTGGTTTAATTCTTGAAGCTAAAGCCTGGACCTTAAGTTTAAGTCCAAGCTCAATTTATCTTGTCAAGATTGATTTAATAGACTGAGTTGAAATCTGGGAATTTGTTTTGGTTTTTGTTAGTTCAATTCTAAGTTAGTTTGGTTCCATTTAGTTAGTATGGGGATGTTTTAGTTGGATTTTGGTTGTTCTAGTTTGGTCCTAGACCTTCTAGTTACTATAATGAGTAATGGGTGTCCTTTAGAGGGCCCTACTTGTACATTTTTCAGCTTTTAGGGGGCAATAATTGGCTGAAAATAGTGCTAAAAAGGGCTGTACCATGCTGAAAAATAGTCAAAAAACACTCAAGTAGTAGGGGTGTGGGCTTGTACTTTTGTGCAAGTCTATACCCCACCTTTTGCTCTTATTTTTCAGCATTAAATAGAGCTTTTTGCTCCTTATTTATCAAGGATAGCTTGCTGAAAATTAGAGAGGAAGAGAGAAAAAGTGAGCAAGTGAAAAAAGAAAATATTTAGTGAGTTTAAGTGTAAAGATTTAGAACCAAAAGACTTCTATACCAAGAGTCTTTTGGGTCATAAATCTTTGGTTTCAAGTCAAGTTTAGGGGTGAAAGAGTTGTCTATCACTGGTTTTAGCTTGTTTGCTGTGGTCATCTCATTTGGGACTCAACTTGTGATCATTTGTTGGTTCTTGTGTTATTAAAGAAGTGGTACACACAAGGTATTCCTTAAACTTCCTTGTATTTTACCATTTTTATTAACTAAAATAGCATGTTCAAAGTATGAAATTTATGTTTTTTTATGCGATTTATTATGATAGTATATTGATAAATTTGGAGTTGTGTTAAAACAAGAAGTATGACTAGTTATTACATAGGCATATTTCGCAAGTTTGTTAACTATTCTTAAGCCATATATGTGTGAAAAGAAAGGATGGACGATTATGCAAAACTTAGGATTTAATCAATGAGAGCGCAAGTTAAATGTCAATTTAAAGGAAAATGTGGAATTAAAAAAAAAATGCTAAACAAGACAGAAAGTGGATGAAAATGCCAGAACCAATAAATTGCAGAAATAGCCTCGTTTTGCTCTTTTTTTTTTTACAAAATAGTCACTATGTAGGCGGCAAACAGATTATGATTAATTCTTTTCCCAAATGACCTGTAATGCAACTCATTAATGCAAATGGCCAACCCACTATCAAAATTGAGTTGTTTAAATTAAACGGGTGCTATTTTTGCAAGCAAAATAACTAGTCAGCTTATTATTGCAAACGGGCCAGCCCACTAACAAAATAAATGGATCAAAATAGAGTAAGAGGTCTTTTTTTTTTTTAAGAAAGAAGCATACAAGCCTTTCAATGCAAAAAAATTCCAGCCCATCTTTTATACTTTAACCAATAGCCACTCTTTTGATAAAACAATATTTAAATTGGTAAACTACTCACTTGTGTAATAAATGGTTCCATTATTTGGCAAAATTTAATTATTTGAAATTGATTAAATTCTTTTAAAAATAGACCAGTCCTTTGTGAGGTTGGAAATGCGTAATTCATTTTATTTATTTTGAATCAAAGTGCAAATTCGTCCATTCCTCTGTGAGGTTGGATAAGAATAACATTTTTTTTTAAAATTTTTCCGAATCAAAGTACAAATTCAAATTAACGGCATTAATATAACAACCATATTTAATAAATTAAAATTGCGACAATAAAGCAATACTTGGCACAAGACTCGATGGTGCCTAATACCTTCCCGAGAGTCAACTGAGAACCTTACCCGAATCTCTGACGCAGACTATTAGACGAGTCAAGGGTGTTCCAAGTACACCACTTTGGTGACTTGGCACACCTTTAACTTGTCAAGTGGCGACTCCGATTTTCTCTTAAATAATTTTGTACCTTGTAACACTCGTCATAGCCTTTTAAATACGCAAATTCTATTCCTTTTAGTTTTTGTGCGTTAAAAAAGGGTCGTGACAGGGATCATCTTCGTACATCGACTTGATGCTTTCAAATCCCATGAGCGTAGAGGCGAGAGTGGTCGCTAAGGCAAATTTCCTTGACAGGGCATCAACCACAACATTGTCTTTACCCTTTTTGTAATGAATTACATAGGGAAAGCTTTCAATGAATTCAACCCACTTGGCATGTCTTCAGTTTAATTTCTCCTGACCTCGGAGATGTTTCAAGGACTCATGATCACTTTTGATCACAAACTCTCGAGGCCACAAATAATGCTGCCAATGGGCGAGTGCTCGAACGAGGGCATACAATTCCTTGTCATACGTTGAGTAATTCAAGGTTGCACCCTTAAGCTTTTCGCTAAAGTAAGCTATCGGCCTCGATTCTTGCATCAGCACTCCTCCGATCCCAACTCCAGATGCATCACACTCGACTTCGAATGCTTTGCCGAAGTCAGGGAGTTGCAACAACGGGGCAGAACAAAGCCTCCGTTTCAACTCTTGGAAAGCCCTTTCTTGGGACTCTCCTCACACAAATAGATTGTCTTTCTTAAACAGCTCGGGCAAAGGAGCTGCCACGGTGCTAAAGTCACGAACAAACCTTCGGTAAAAGCTAGCTAAGCCATGGAAGCTTCGAACTTGTGATACCGAGGTCGGAGTTGGCCAATCTTTGATGGCTTTGACTTTTGATTCGTCGACTTCGACACCATTAGCACTGACAACGAATCCAAGAAAGACTAGCTCGACACAAAAGGCACACTTCTTGAAGTTAGCATATAACTTCTCTTCTCGAAGTTTATCTAGCACAAGCCTTAAATGTTCGACGTGTTCATCCACGGTTTTGCTATAAACAAGTATGTCATCGAAATAAACGACAATGAACTTGTTTATGAATGGTTTGAGCACATGGTTCATCAGTCGCATGAATGTGCTCGGTGCGTTCGATAAGCCAAAAGGCATTACCAACCATTCATAGAGACCGAATTTGGTCTTGAATGCGGTTTTCCACTCGTCTCCGGGTTTCATTCGGATTTGGTGGTAACCGGACCTGAGGTCAATCTTTGTAAAGCATGAAGAACCACTGAAATTAATCTAGCATGTCATCTAATCGAGGGATAGGATGACGATACTTTACCGTTATTTTGTTGACTGCTCGACAGTCAACGCACATTCGCCATGTTCCATCCTTCTTCGGGACAAGGACAACAGGAACGGCGCAAGGACTCAAGCTCTCTCGAACGAGGCCTTTGTTCAGCAATTCATCAACCTGCCGTTGGAGCTCTTTGGTGTCTTCGGGATTACACCGGTATGCAGGTTTGTTGGGGATTTGAGATCCCGGCACGAAGTCAATTTGGTGCTCGATTCCCCTCAGCGGAGGTAATCCACCTGGCATTTCCTCGGGAAACATGTCTCCGAAGTCCTGCAAAACATTCTGTACAACACTAGGCAAAGGGTTATCGTTAGAAAAATCATCATTAGA
This sequence comes from Petunia x hybrida, assembly GCA_037355625.1. Taxonomy (NCBI): domain Eukaryota; kingdom Viridiplantae; phylum Streptophyta; class Magnoliopsida; order Solanales; family Solanaceae; genus Petunia; species Petunia x hybrida. The sequence goes on from JBBBVM010000048.1 coordinate 2,220,660, forward strand.
GTTTAGAAAGATACCCTTGTGCACGAGGCAAATCATCATCTGATCGTTGGCGTTACCTCGTAGAAATTCACCCGATTGCATGATTGCGCAGATTCCTTTCACTTCGGGCGGTGAGTTTGTCTCTTCGGGCCCCAATTTTGCTTCCATCGGAAGCTTAGCTTTGGCCGCTTCTTTCAATTCTTTCATCCGTTTATAGTCCTCGGTGACTTGCTTTAGAGACAAAGGTTTGAGTACGAAACTTTTCCCATCGAGCTTTACAGTGTAAGTGTTGGATCATCCATTGCGAACAGCTGTTCGGTCATATTGCCACGGTCGACCCAATAGCAAATGATAAGCTTGCATCGGCACCACATCGAATATCATTTCATCTTGATACTCTCCGATTCTGAACTTGATCCACACTTGTTTGACAACTCTCAATTCTCCATACTCATTCAGCCATTGTAATTTGTAAAGGTGGGGATGCTTCATCGTAGATAGTCCCATTTGTGAAACCAAAGTTTGGCTCACCACATTTGCACAACTGCCAGAATCAATGATCATCGAACACACCTTTCCCCTCACTCGACATCGGGCATGAAAGAGGTTTTCTCTTTGGTTGTCCTCTTCTTCAAGAGTCATGCAGCTCAAATTCCTTCGAACCACAAGAAACATTTCCGGATGATCAGCTTCGGCAGCCTCATGATCGTCATCGCCTTCAGCTCGGTCAGTCTCCTCGATAAATTCCTCCTCGGTGTCACTAGCTTGCTCATGGACGGTTCCATCTTCGAGCAGAAGCATAACTTTGCGAGTTGGACACTCTTTTGCCATGTGACCATAACCCTTGCATTTGTGGCACTGAATATTTGAAGCACTAGGAGAGTTTAGTTGCACTTTACCTCTCACTTCTCTGGATTGGTTAACGGTCACACCCCTTTCGAAGGGTTTCTTCGAATTTTGAACAGTGTTGGCACTTGCTTGGTTAGGATTCTTCCATTCTTTTCCTCGGTTCAAGGGAGTAGAAGTAGTGACTCCTCGATACCGGTTTGCCTTATCTTCCTTCACCAATTTTTCAGCTTCGGTAGCAGCATCGAACAAATCTTCCAACGTGTGGTACACGTGTAGCCTCAATTGAGATGACACATCCCTAGTCAAGCCATTTTTGAACCGGATGATGGCTTGTTCCTCATCTTCGGTCAGATCAAGATTCAGTCGAACCTTTTCAAATTCATCATGGTACTCTTGAACTGACTTGGACCCTTGCTTTAGCTCATAGAGCTTTTGCTTGCCTGTACTTGGCACTCAAATACTTAGCATCCATTGCTCTCTTCAATTGTGGCCAAGTAGTGACTTCGGGATAAGCATTCCTTCGTCTATGCCTCTTGTCAGATTCCCACCACGTAGATGCATAAGCTTCGAACGAAGCAATGGCATAGGCAGCTTTTCTCTCATTGGTCATCTCATTGGTTTCAAAGATGCGCTCCATTTTGAGCTTCCATTCAAGGTACTCATCGGGATCACTAGTTCCTTTAAATGGTGGAATAGTGATCTTGACACTGTTCAAATTTGAGTCTCGAACACCACGAACCTGTTCGGGATACTCATCTTCACGATCATCAGCCTCACGCTCAATATTTCTTCCAACATTCGCGCCTCGGCCTCATCCTCGGTAATTTCCACGACCTCGGTGAGCTTGCCTTCGTTGAGCGAATGGCGGTTCACGCTCATATTCGTCCTCGGGAAATTCCTCTTCCTCAACCTCTTCGACAACGGCTCCAAGATCTCTTCGGGCCTTTGGAAGGGGTATCTTTTCTCCTCGTAGAATGCCCAAGTTTTGATAACCAGCTTGGGGATTGCCCAAGTTTTGTTGCGCTTGGGGATTGCCCAAGTTAAGCTCTCTTCGAATTGCTTCACTTGTCAACTGATGTTGCCGAACAAGCTCAGCATACAGCTCGGGTTTCATCGGAGTGGTTTGGCTAGTTCCAGCGCCGGACCCATTCATGGCCACGGACGCACTTTCTTGTTCGAGTTGAGTTACTCGAGCACTCACTCCTCTTACTTCGGCACTGATGCCTTGTATCGCAGCCATGAGATCGGCTAACGACACTTCGGGCCTCTCAATGCCTTTGTCATCGCCTCCATTCCCAGCCATGGTACCTGCACAAATCAAAGATCAAACAAATGTTAATGTTAGAAATCACCTCACACACTCCCTCACCTTTGATGGGTGGCACTCGGGTCCACTCAATTTATGGGTTCAGTTTTAGTCACTCAAGGACTTGCTAGCAGTGGCTCGTCTGATTGATCAGTCCTCTAAGATCCTTCAAGTTCGACAATAGTCACTGTCTCTTCGGGAAGAGTGAAGTGATGTTCGACTCGATGGAACGGACGCTTTTTAACTGAGCTCGGGGAGTCAAAAGAAATTTCTACGAAAGTTTAGACTTCGGTCACTCATTCGCACGAGTTCCTAAAGCTCAAATGCGATAGTACGACCTCGAGTAGAAGTGATTACTCAAGAGATCCACTATCGTAAAATTTTGACACAAAAGAAAGTGAGAACCTAGGAGAATCTACCCTTTGATTCCCTTTTGGAATCTTTTTCGAACACACCAACTCTTGTCCGTACAAGAGTGGTCCCTTCTTGGTACGGATAGGGTTTTACCTTATCCACTTTCCTTTACTCAGCCGACAATTTTTCACCTGGGGGTTTTGATGTTCAAACTTTTACCCTTTCTTCTTCAATGGAACAGTGACCCTTGCTCCGACGTACGGACAAACTAACTTCGGTTGACTGACCACGAATTTTAACAAGATCTGGGTTGCCTTTTCAACTCCGGTTTCAACAGCATCGGAGGAATTCGGTTCAAGTTCTTCGAGCTAAGAACCAGCTCGTTCGTGTCGTAAACTGTTACGATTTGTAACAATTTTTCCGGCGTACGGACAACGATTTCAAACTCAGAACTTCGATTTTCAAGCAACAAACAATCCCAAATCACTCAAGAACCACCAATCTTCATCGGTTTCATCCAAACACGAGGGGGTTCGCGTTCCAGCCACCATTAAAGCTCAAAACAGTCCAAAATTTCACCAAGAAACCCTAGTCACAAAATTAGTACGTCGGGTACTTGTTGGAATCAGGAAACAATGGTGATCAAGAATCAATGGTTGTTTATCCCAAACAATCAACAATCAAACACAATTTTTGAATTTTTCTTTAACACTTTTTTTTTTGTAAGGTAATAACACCAACAGTAACACAACCAAATCAAGAACACGAAACGGAAAACAAAGACACAAAAGCACGAAAAAGTAAAGATAATTCGAACAGGATTTGGGGTTGTAGAAACAAGCCCAAACCGTGCTCTGATACCAAGATGGTGCAAGCCAATCCGAAGACTAGTTTAGCAACCTAAAAACAACAGCGGAAACAAGACACAAGATAGAAGCAAGACAAGACTTGCTTTTTTTCGAAAGAACAGTGAGGAACCTATCTCAAAGCTCGATCAAAAGGGGAACAAGAATCACCTAAACTATGCAACAATCCTCAAGAGAACATTGCCTCTTGCAAACTGAATGATCAGAGAGGAATGTTCAATCGGATTCACCGAAAGCCACACGCCCATAAAAGCCCTCACCGGGGTTTGCTCACAACGGAGACAATGGAAATGCTCTCGGCAATTTCATTCAATTCATTAATGTTCAAAAACTGACTCCTACAGTGAAAGGAAACAAGGTTTATATAGGAAATACTAAGGGTAAACTAGTAAAATGGTCATAGGTGACCAATAGAAATAAGCCACGCAGGGCTGAGCTAAATGTGTTTGGCAGCCTTGACTTCGGTCCTCGATTGTCTACTCGAACACACTCGTCCTCGGGCGCTATCTTAGTTTCGAACACATGTTTTTGTGTTCAGATCTGTGCTGCCCGGCGCCAAGAGTTGGTGTTCGGTCACCTTGTCCTCGGGCTCAAATTTGAAGATATAGCACTCGGTTTCAACACTTTGCAATTCTCTTCCCGAACACATGCTTCCTCCCGACCAAGCCAGCTGGATGTGCATGTCATGGAGCAGCTGTGAGTGGCCTCCTCGGTTGATCAGTCATTGCCTTCGGCTGATTGTCGAGTACTTGATCAGCACTTTGGGCTGCATCAGTGGAGATGAAAAAGGAGGAGGAGGGTGGTAGAGGAAGAGGAGGGGGATGAGGGGGAAGGGGAGGTGAGGAGGCAGGGGGCTATGTGTAAATATGAAAACATTGGGGTTTTAATATATTTGTTATTAGCACTAATCTTAAAAAAGACACCTATAGCTAATACTTAAAACTTGAGTCACCTTTCCTACAATAGAAAACTCAAAAGGTACTAATAATAAAAAATCCTCTGTTATTGGGTTTTGTCCTCATCTAACTTCACATGTATATCACTATTCCTTAATCATGTTATAGTCATTATTTTTAGGTATAGTAGAAGAAACACAATCTAATATCCCGGGGTGATTCAATAAGATCAGAGCCCTAAAGCTAAAACCTAATAAGTAATAAGATGTCATATACACAAATATACAACCCTAACACCATATTTACAAAAAATAACAATACTTTTCCACTTTACAAAATATAGCAATAGTTTTTTCACCTTTCATATACAAAAACTCCATTAAACCATACAAATACAAAACTATACCAAAAAATACCATACACGTGAAATACAAAAAATACACAAACATACAACGAATATACAAATAACAACATATAGATATTCAAAAAAACTTAAATGTATTTATATACCAAAACATACACATACACACAAATACAGTCTTATACATTTTATATACAAAAAACAAAACAAAAAATCAAAAAGAAAAAAAGGCAGATCTGAATATGTATATACAAACTACAGATATATATATAAACATACACATATATACACATACAAAAAGGAAAAAAAAGAAAAAAAGAAAGAGACCTGAAATTATGCATACAAAATACAAATATATACATAAACATACGCATATATACACATACAAAAAGGAAAAAAGAAAAAAAAATGACCAAATCGTGAAAACCCACCGTAAAACCACCAGAAAAACATAGATCCGGACGTTTCCACCGCTGCAGTGCAGCCGCTGCACTGCGGCAGTAGCAGCACCGCGGTAGCGTGAGGGAGGGGGACGTGTGGTGGGAAGAGGGAGGGGGATGGTGGTTGGAAGAGGGAGGGGGCGGTGGTAGCATTATTGGTGGCGGAGAGGGAGGGGGGCGCTGGTGGATGGGTGGTGGGTAGGTGGAGGAGGGGAGAGAAGAAGAGAGAGGGAGAAATTAGGGTTTCATGTTTGGGAAGGGGTAATGAAAATAAGAAAATATTGTTATGTATTGTAAATATGGTAAAAGTATTGTTATTTTTTTGTAATATAGCTATTAGGATAGTCATGTGGCGTAAATTTTCCATTTTTTAATAACATTCATGTATATTATAATTTATATTTCATTTTTAGATGCATAGCCATAATTTTTTTAGGAATCGCCCTTTAGGTATTTTAATGGTTCAACAGACGGTTGATTCAGACAACCAAATTAAAATTGTTTGGTATTATATCAATAATATGGTAAATATTCTTTTCACTAATTTTTTTTCAAATTTTTTGTAAAATAATTTTTTTTTAATATTTTAGAACTTCGAATTCTACTCATATTTATTAATAAAATTTTTGACAATTAGAATGAATGTAGTGTATTGAAGCAGATGACTTATATTTTGTTCATCTAAAAGAATCTATATCAATATAAATATATATAACTAATAGCAAAGGTTGTGACATTTCACTCTTGAAGGCCTAAAGCGAAAGCTTTAGTGGCCTTACCCTAGAGCCACCACTACTAGAATTTCATCCAAGTATGATTTTGTTTGCTAATGTTATTATCACTAGTAATTGTTTTTTTAAATAAATAATTCTCCGAAATTGCTCATTTTGCCGAAAATAACTTTATGTCATACCAAACACACCTGTGGGAAAAGTTAACTTTGAGTTCTTATGGTTTAATAATTGCTGGATTGAAACATGGCAGCATGAAACGACTAGGTGAGGGTGAAAAAGCTGATGCTGAAAGGGAAATTAAACATCTAATTGAACTGAAGGAAATTCGTGAGAGTGAAGTAATGTGTTGCTTTGAGAAGACTTTGTTCAAATCATACATTGACCAAGATCAAATGGTAATTTTTTTTATATAATTTGAAAGGTTCTGCAAAAATTTTGCATTACTCAAAATATGTCCAAAAATATTTAGCTTCAATTGATGTTCGAACTCAACAAGTAGCAGAGTCTACTAAGAATGTTGAAGACCTCGTAAACATTGTGTTCAAGCAATCAGAGACAATTTTGGAGCAAAACGAATAGCAGCTTCTTTGTTAAATTTAACCGAAGATGGAGACTTTGCAGGAAAACTTGGCTCCATCTTCGCAGGAAAACTTGGCAATGATTCGAGAATCTTACACTAATTTTAGACCATCGGATTGATAGCTTAAGGACTAAAACTGATTGAATTAAAAATGTTCACAATCTTTTTAACTTCTTTTTTCTACCAAAAGATACTCTCATATTCTTGATCCAGTGTTTTCTTTTATACTAGTAACTAGTATATATGACGCAAAACTAAAATACAGTTAAATTTTAGTGTTATTATTTTTGTTAATAAATTAATTTTTGCTTATCGAAACAAGCGAACTTGAATTAGAAAGATCATGGAAGATAAAAGCTAAAACATGCTATTCTAAAATCTAAGGAAATTTGGAATGTCAGCCATGATTTTCTTCTTCCTCTAAAGCTATTTGTTAGTATTTTGATTCCTAGTACGAATTTTTGAGCTTATGTTAAGTAAGGTTGACGTTCTTTCATTTCTCTTAAGTAAAATCTAACAAAAATAGAAGAATTGGAGACAAAGGAAAAAAATCTTCTAAATGTTGTTTATCTCCTCTCATTTGTATCTCTCTCAACTCCCATAAACTCAAAACCTCGAACTTTCAAAATTCGTGTTGTAGTCTTTTTTCTTAATATAGTAGTTTTGTTTGATTGTTCAGTCCAACTTTGTCATGAAAATATATCAAATCCCAATAATTTAAAATAACTTACTTGTAATAATATTCAAGAGTAAAACCACAACGTTAAACATGCTGGTTGATTTTATTCTGTCTTTATTGTTATTGGTGTTTTGTGTTTTCTTTAGTTATCTTTAAGTTTTATGTCGATAATCTCTTTGCAATGGCATTCTTATCGTGCTTTTCCTGCATTTTTCATAATTGTATTTTCTTTTAGCCAAGAGTCTATCCAAAACAACCTCAGGTGGAGGGTCTGCATATATCCCTCCCCAGATTTTACGTGTGAAATATCACTAAATATGTTGTTGTATCATCTACATAACCAACCTAAGTGAGAATGGACTATAGTTATTGTGGTAGTATGGAAGCTTCATTAGGAACCTTACTTTTTCTTATGTGAAAGACTAAATGGTAAAGAAGGTGGGTTATATAAATGGTTTTATTGGTTGCTTCCATTTCAGATTATGATCTTGGATGCTAATTAAGCCCTTACAATAGATTATTTGTTTACATGCTGCTTTCTTATAAAGGTGGTTTCGTCCCTCGCTCATTAACATCAGTAAGCTAAACTTGAACACTTTTACTTATACTTTTCTCCTCTTGAATTATTACGAATTTTTCATAATGAAAATTCGACATAATAGTAAGTTTTTTTTACCAGAAATCGTCAAGAGGTTTTCGTCACTTCACATCATTATAGACTGAAATGGACTAAGAGGAACATCACAACTAGAGAACTATTACACATGACCATTTCAGTAAGACAGCAAGGTATTCGTAGCTCGTCATACTTATCCAACAGTTGACCTTAGCGGCTCAGATGCCATTAAGGGTGATCACAATTCTGCGTGGTGTAGCCGCATCACGGTGCTCACACAACCATATGCCCTGAGATTCAGAAAACAATAGTTGTTCATCATACATGAAAAACAAGTGGTGAAATAAAAAACAACTGATACTGAATCAAACTCCAACATAGAGCCTGTTTGGGTGGGCTTATAAGCAGCTTATTTTAAGTGGCTTATAAGTCAAAAAGTGACTTAAAAGCCACTTTTTAAGAAGTTAGGATTTCCTAACTTCTTAAAAAGTGGCTTTTAAGCCACTTATAGCTTATAAGTCTAAAATTTTTTAAGTTAGCAAACATATATTAATGGGCTTATAAGCTTATAAGCCACTTTTAAGCTCACCCAAACGGGCTCATAGTAGTATTGTGTGCTAGCCTTTAAATCACTATTCACCTAGATAACCAATACGATACACAATAGAATGGAAACACAGCAAAAACCACTCTGGAATTCTACTCATCCTCTAGGGGGTTCGGAGCAGAAGTCAATCAAAAGGCCTTGATTCAACCTCCTCTTAAACACTCGCCTCCTACACATTTCCCCATAACCCAGACCATAAGGATAGAAGTGTGGCCTATATACTCGTAAGGTTTTAGCCTCCTAAAAGATCTTGCACTTTCTTCAGTGTCCTCTTTATGGACTTGTTCATATTTAAGTCTACTACTTACAGTTGCCACTTGCCAGACAGATGTTGAATCAAAATCATGTACCAAAGATAAAGCTGTGCTTCCACATAAATCTGATTGAAAAGATTAGGGGATTATAGCCTTCTCTTGCTGTAACTAACTATAAAATCGTGGTATATACTGCAAGTTATCTATGTATAGTATGAGTATCTACTAAGTGGTGTTGACAAGTCCTTAATATCTTTAAGTTTTCTAGCTAAGAACTAAAAACCGTTAGTGAGGTAAAAGAATAAGGAGTGTTGGGGATGACATGGAGTATCTGAAGGAAACCTATTTTAAATTTGCATACTCTTAAAAGAAAATCCCCTAGCCAGAATGAATTAACAGAACTAATTTTGCAGTAATCCCAAATAATGCCAGTTCTTTATTTTGTGATTTACCAACTGAAACAAGATATCCTCAGATCCTCTCTTGTCATGTCTTCCAAGAAGTAACTTTAATCCTTTTCTATCTTATGCGTCCAACCTAACTGGGTTCACTAAAATCAACGCCATAGCTAAGCAAATATGTGCTAAAACCACAAAGCAAACAAGACAGCCAGAGATAAAAAAATAATAATCAAAACTAGAATGATGGCCAAAAACTTCCGTTACACATAACTTATGTCACATAAGCTAAGCAAGAAGAAAGCAATAAAATAGAAGCTCCATATATCTCTAAGAAAATGTTGGGTGAAAGTTAAGCCAACATCCAAAAGTCGAATCACGGACAACCCTAAAAGATTGATATTCTTGATATGGTCATCAATTTTTATGCAAAGAGTTGAAGGACTATTTAAAAGTTTTATCTTTCCCATCTATAAATGTTTAAGAGCCTAGGATGGATACAAGTAAAGAACTGACTCCAGTCATGTCATGCATCTCCAGAGCCAAAAGCATAAGCACCAATAGTCATGATGGTGTTTCCTCTCCAATAGAAATTACTATCTAAGTTTATTGTGATTAATATCTAAGGTATATTTCTTTTTCTTTGTCTTTCTTTCTTTATACGTAGTTGGAGGAATTGGCAGTCAGTATATGTGAAAGAGTAGGAGTTGACAGATAGATTTGGCAAACTTGGTAATGATAATAGATGTAGCAACTTTTTTTTTGGGAGAATGTTAACATAGATGTAACAACTTTTAACTCTCTACTTTTCAACTAACGCATAATCCAACATGAAGGTGAATGCATTAGATTCCACGTTCTACGTTCTACCCGTGCTCAAACCAAATGACCTGGAAATAGTTTGCACTAGTACCTGCCAGGTTCCCATGTTTAGCTTTCCGTCTGTGATAGGTATCCTGAATCCAAGACATGGTAAGTATCAGTGTATGAAGGACGAGTAAAAAAATATAAGGATTAAAACAAGGAGAGATTCAGACGTGAGGGTGCAGCCAAACATCGATGACTTAATATGAGCAGGCATGTCATCTGGCCCTGTCAAAATTGCAACAATAATGTCAAAAGAACAACCAATAAAATAGAGAAAGACTAGTTAACCGAGGAGAGGAAAAAAAAAGACACAAAGGCTATCCAGTCAGAAAGATGGAGGGCGATGAAATAGAATATAAATATGTAAATAAATGGTAGTATTATTGGTAGGTATGACGCAATCTGCAGAATGGAACCCAGAATCATCAACAACGAAAACTGATAAGCTTAAACATTAAAACCAACTCCAATGGATTCCAGAAACAACTCAAATGATGCAGTATAAGAGCAAAATTCCTCAATCATGTTACAGTATAGTCATTTTTTTAAGTCCTCCTTATTTCACTGTGATTAATTATGAAAAGTTAATGAACAAGGAGGATCGAGGGTCTAGCTATGCATCCGCCGATCACACGGAGAAGCGGAGCTGGATGCTGAAGTAAGCACTAAGCAATGGTTGAGCTAGTATATAAGACTAAAGTAGTTGAAACTTGAATAAATATAGTTAGTCGCATAGCAGATCGTCAGATTAGTTAGTTGGCGCCAAAATTTCATTTAATCATTTATCATTGTATAATACTGTTGTTGTACATTGATTGGATATTAAGAATACAGTTACATCTTAAGCTCGGTGAAATTTCTTTTAACTGCCATTCTGATCGACTATATTTCTAGACAGTTGTTTATGTTCTTGAATCTCGAACAAAACCTTAGTTGTTAAAAACAGATTCCCATTTTTACTAATTTTCCCCTCCCTCCCTCCCACGAACATATCTCCTATTTTCTTCTCTTTGATAATATCTCTTCTCGTATTTTGGTACAGATATCTCCCTCTCCTTTTTTTTATAACCGAGGAATCCCCGAGCCCGAAACTAGCTTAAAAGGAAGATTCATTGCGTCATCAGCCCAAACCCCAAAGACTGCTACGGATCTTACGTGTTTTGATCCCATACCTTCTCTTTTTAGGATGTAAGGTTTCTTCTCCATCTTGAAGATGCATTGGATGACAAACGTTGAGTTAATTGCTGTTTTAAAAGAGGGAAGTTTAGGTTCAGACTAACTAAGGTTTTGTTATTTCAAAGATGAGTTGATTTTCGAGTAATGTGGAGCTTAATTCTACCTGGCAATTTGAAAATGTGGGGTTTCTTAAGTTGGAATTTTGCCATGTTGGCTTTATTCAAGCATACCAGGCCCAAGCACAAGCTCTTAAATCATAATACTTAGTTGAACTCAGCCAAAAGATTGATTCCCCCAAACCCCCCCACCCTCCACCAAGATCAGGCCAAAATTGCTATGTGTTTCCATTCGGCTCGTTTTCACCTCAAACCAAACAACCCGCTGAATTTCCACCCCTAGAAGAAATTCAGTCAAATATCTGACAAACAAAATTGAATAGAAGGGATATAGCCCAACAGGAATTTAGCTAAACAAAATTGAAAAGACGGGATCCCGCATGAATTAAGCTAAGGACTTACCCTCAAGAGTATGTTTCCACGGTGCAGATGTCCCCTGAAATTTACATTTTAAAACAAATGAGACTCTCCACAACAATGAATGACAACTATTCAATTTGGCAGAAAAAATCATACCTCTGGGACAACCCTACTAAGAAATGTCTCTGTATCATCTCGAACATCTGAGTCGTAATTTTCATTTAAAGTTAAAGAAGCGCTTGTATGCTGCACTGGTTAAACATCCAGCTAACCATATTTAGTCATTAAAGATGCAAATACATGTCCAATCAAGAGATATAAAGCAGAATTGCAAGTGAAATGTCAGAATAGGAACTTACGAAAAAGATGAGCAAGGCCACATTTGAAGCCTGCTATATCTTGACCAATTTCCTTCATGATCTGATGAAGACATTGACATGTTATAAGAAGCAGAATGAGTTTTTCTGTTGGAGTTGGGAAGCAAATGGAGCACAGAAAAAAAAAAGGGACAATAGAAAGAGAAACTGGCTCTTCTGTGAGTACTTTGTTTGACATCAGAAACATGTTTCTGGTTAGCGAGGTACAGTATGCTTAAGTTTAGAAACATGTTTCTGACATTTTCATTATTAGGATTAACATATATTAGCAGCACTAGTCTACCAACTGAAAATAAATGATATGAGGCAGCTAGACATACTAAAGCTAATAATTGCCCATATGACAGTAATTAAGTTAAGATATCACCTTTCAAACCTAATCAAAAGCTGTTAAAACTTAAAAGTCATAATCATAAGAATGGAGTCTGAGTGCATTCAATTTGGTTTGTGAGCAAACTAATGGGCATGATCTGATGTAACATTTCCACAGTTTTTATTGTCACATTCTTCTAAGAGCCAAACAAAATGTAATTCGAAGTTAATCCTGATATCTGTCTATTTTGATTATGTCTATATAATTCTCACCCGTCCCACCCACTCCATGGTCTCCTCCTCTATAAAGCTTTGTAAACTTGAATTCATATTACAAAATTGCCGACAAAATTCCAAAACAATCTAGTGAAGTAACTCTTTATCTTATCGTTTTTCGAAATTCCAACTAATACTATTGAAAACGGAAAGGTGGAAACTTAAATCAATTTTCCACTTGTGATAAAGATGAAAATATAATGGTTCTACAAACCAAATGAATAAATCACTCTCCCATTTGTTGTTTTAAGATTAAGACCTGGTGTCAACAACAAAACTAGAATTCTCAAATCAAGGTTTCCAAGAAAAAACTTGCATCATGAAAATAAAACATAACATCTACCCAGGAAGCAAAATATCCTACGATGTTTTGTGCATAGAGAGAAGAAGAAATGAACTGAGTGTATCAGTTAGACCATATTACCATGCTTTCAGCAGCAAGAAAAATAAGAGAAATGTATTACACATTTTTACCGGGTGATCAGGGGGTAGGAGAAAATATTGGCATCATTATAACATGTAAAGAGCTTATGGGGTCATTATACACACTTCAAGCTCACTGGAAATAATTATGGTAAGGCACCAGCCACTCTTTTCAAGCAGTGTCTGTACAACACGATTATGTATTTAAAGTTTAATGTTACTCTAAAATCCTTTAGTAGCTGCAACTATTTAAAATGAACCATAACAAGGGATCGATTAAAACTCGACTGGAAACCTAGTTTCATACTGTTAATCACGCAAACAAAGACGCGATTATGTTCTGCCTATTTATTTTTAGATAATAGGATTTATATAAAGATGTCAAAGCAGATTTACCACTATCATACAATTCTCTGGAGAAGCAAGAATTAATACTTAAATAAGGTGTGTCAATAAGATAGAGATCATCAAAACACAAATGTAAAGATTTCACCCAGCTCCCCTCTAGATTAGAGGCTTGTCAAAATCCTCCTATAGAATTTGGAACAATATCCCCACCGCTGTGTGGTGGGTCATTTGGAAGGAAAGGAGAGCTATTGATTTTTGAAGACAAAACGTTCTCATTTGTGTAAAAACGTCTAATTTTTTGAAAATTATAAGTTTGTGGCTAAGCCTAATGTTTTAGAGCCTACTGCCATGATTGATGCACTTAGTTCTTTAAACTCACTGTAAAGTTCATTTTTTATGTACTTTATAAATCTTGCTAATTACATCAATAAAATCTGTAACTTACCATTAAAAAAAGTTTGAAACTGTAAATCATCAAAACACCAACCATACTATGTAAGGATGGTTTCCAGTGCTGGCAATTCAGCTACAGAAATGACCCCACATATAATATATACTACAGATTATTAATATAGAATCTCCTAACTTAAAAAGACTAGAATCATAAACCAATAAACTTCGAATCCTAACTCCGCTGTATTCAGTTACAGAAACGACCCATCAAGTTAACACTATCATCATCTCTATTAAAATGCAATATTGGTAATATGTTAATTCACCTAATCGTCATGTGCAAATTAACACATAAGAGAAGGGTAGTCCGGTGCACAAAGCATCCCGTGATCATGCAGGATCCATGGAACGGCCGCACCTGAAAGGGATGTGTTGTAGGCAGCCTACCCTGATGCAATATATCAGTGGATGATTCCACGGCTTGAACCAGAGACAATTTTTACCATTGATCAAGGCTCCCTTTCAATTAACACATAAGACACAAATGATTATTTAATTTTTTAAAACCGGTTCGAACCTATTACTCCATATACTACCAAAACAAGAGAGCTCGAATCCTAACTCCGCTGTATTCAGTTACAGAAACGACCCATCAAGTCAACACTATCATCATCTCTCTTAAAATGCCTTCTTGGTATTATCTTATTTCACTTAATTGTCATGGGCAAAATTAACACATAAGAGAAGGGCATCCCGGTGCACAAAGCATACCGTGATCATGCACAATCCATGGAAGGGCAGCACCCCAAAGGGTGTATTGCAGGCAGCCTACCCTGATGCAAATATTAGTAGCTGATTCCACGGCTTGAACCGGAGACAACTTTTACCATTGCTCAAGGCTCCCCTTCGATTAACACATAAGACACAAATGATTATTTAATTTTTTATAACCGGTTCAAACCTATTACTCCATATACTACCAAAACAAGAGAGCTCGACCCAAAAGACTAGTCTAATAAGTGGGTGAGTTCGTTTAGCCAATAACCCTTTAATATTTCTCTTTTTAATCGATGATCGACAATTGTCACATAACAGAACATGTAACCCCATACGTCACAAGCTGAGCTCTTACCACTAAGACCAAAGTCAACATAAAAGACAAATTATCAATAAAAAGGTTAATCATTATTCTCTAATAATAAAAAAAAAAGAAAAAGGACAGCCCGGTGCACAAGACATTCCGCGTTCACGCAAGGTTTCGGGAACAGGAAAAAAACAACAGAGACATGCCTTAGATGTAACAAGATGACAGCCACGTCTTTGAGGAGGAAAGGTAACAGTTTTTTGAGCCCATTTAGGAGATGCCATTGGATTATTAATTGTAGTTTTTAAAGGAGTATACTGAGATTTTATACTAATGGGTACTGAAAATGGCTTTGTAATTCCACTAAAAGAAAGCATTTGGTTTGCAGGTGCTGTGTAATTTTGATGTTTGTGGGCTTTAAAAGATAGTACTTGTAAAATGAGGCCTAAACACAGTGTGTGTGTGTGTGTGTTTATTTGGGAGTAAAGTGTGTATGGTCCAAATTGAGAACTCTTGCCTCCACTTAAAATCTAAGAGTGAAAATCTTAATTTTCATTTTGCTGGCGTTTCGACATAGAATCCCAAATAATTTTTTAAAAATATTTTTTGGGTGAAATTTGATATGAAAATAAAAAAGTGTTTGGACATATTTTTTGGAACAAATTTTTTGGCTCAAAAGACTCTTTGACCTCTTATGAAAATGAAATTTGATGTGTAAATGTTAGTTTTTTGCTCAAAAACAGCTCAAGGCCAGTTTTTGGGACAAATTTTGCTCAAAAAACATAAACAAACACTTTTTTGTCCCAAAAAATCCCTCCAAAAACTATGTCCAAATGAAAGATCTTAAAATTTTCTAGATGGTGTGTTCAATTTTCCTTTCCCTTTTCTTTTTTTTTCCACTCCACAGTTTATCGTATGTAGTTGGCTTAAAAATTTCGAAAAAAATATTTTCATGACAACTTACTTTCCTTAAATTAAGAGAAAATTACTTTCCAAGTAGCAATAGAGAAAAGAAGTTTTGAATTTGATAATTTACACTTATATCTCATCCTTACACCAAATATCACCACACCCTCCATCCCTTACGCTTGTCACCACCCTCTACCCTCACCAATACCCCCATCCCACCCCTATTAGATTGTTATGAACTTATTTTACTATTTGAAAATCAAACGTCGAAAAATAACTGTCAAAAAATAAGTATAAATATAACTTATTTCTTAATAAAAATATTTTCTTATTTCACATGAAAATTATTTTACGTCATACCAAACCCACCCTCCATGTTTGATACGATTTGAGATTGCTTTGGTTTCAGTTTTCAGCTCACTATTAAGTTATCTTCAAACATTAATTTTCATACTTCAGTATTTTCAAATATTAGTTTTAAAAGTATTGGTTCACCATCAATATTAGAATTTAGAATTAATATACTAGATATTAGTTTGAGAAGTATTTTAAGGGCGTGTTGGTATTAATGAAAATATTTTTCCACAAAGAAAAATATTTTTCCTTAAAGGAAAATATTTTATTAGAAAATAAGTAAATTTCATACTTATTTTCGGTGTTTGGTTGCCACAAAATAAAATATTTTCCTAACCATCTGGATATGATGGGTAGGAAGTAATATGTGTGAGGCATGAGAGAGAGGGGTAGGGGTGTGATGCAGCCCGAAGTGCTGATCAACCGAAGGCAGCGACTGATCAACCGAGGAGGCCCATTACCCGAAGTCAAGCTAAGCTGCTCCATGACATGCACGTCCAGCTGACTACGATGGGAAGAAGCATGTGTTCGGAAGAGGAATTGCCAAATGATGAAACCAAGGGCTACATCTTCAAGTTTGAGCCCGATGACAAAGTTCCCGAACAGCAGCTCTTGACCCCGGGCAGCGCAGAGCCGAACACAACATCTTGTGTTCGAAGCCAAATATGCGCCCGATGACAAATGTGTTCGAGCAGGCAATAGAAAACAGAAGCCAGGCTCACCGAAGTCAAGGATGCCGAGCACATTTAGACTCAGCCCTGCGTGGCTTATTTCTATTGGTCACCTGTGACCTATTTACTAGTTTACCCTTAGTATTTCCTATATAAGCATTGTTTCCTTTCATTGTAATGGGAGTTTTTGGAATATTGATGAATTGAATGAAAGTGCCGAGCACATTTCTTCTTGTCTCCGTCGTGAGCAAAACCCCGGTGAGGGCTTTTAAGGACTTGTGGCTTTCGGTTAGCCCGATTGAACATTCCTCTTGATCATTCAGTTTGCAAGAGGCAATGTTCTCTTGAGGATTGTTGCATAGTTAGGGTGATTCTTGTCTCCCTTTTGATCGAGCTTTGGGACAGGTTCCCCTCTGTTCTTTCGAAAGAAGCAAGTTTTGTCTTGCTTTTATCTTCTTCTTTACTTGTTCTTGTTCCGCGTTTGTGCTAAGCAACACCTTCGGGTTTGCCTTGCACCATCTTGGTATCAGAGCACGGTTTGGGCTTGTTTCTACAACCCCAAATCCTGTTCAAGTTATCTTTTATTTTCGTGCGTTTTGTGTCTTTGTGTCCGTTTCGTGTTCCTGTTTTGTTTTTGTTACTGTTGGTGTTCTTACAAAAAAAAAAAAAAAAAAAAAAAAAAAAAAAAAAAAAGTGCTAAAAGAAAAATTCAAAAATTGTGTTTGATTGTTGGTTGTTTGGGAAAAACAATCTTTGATTCTTGTTCACCATCGAGTTCTGATTCCAACGAATACCCGACGTACTGATTTTGTGACTAGGGTTTCTTGGTGAATTTTTGGACTATTTTGAGCTTCCATGGTGACTGACTCGAACCCCATTAAGTTTGGAAGAGACCGATGAAGAATGGTGGTTCTTGAGTGATTTGGGTTTGCTTGTTGCTTGAAAAATCGAAGTTCTTAAGTTTGAATCGTTGTCCGTACGCCGGAAACTTGTTACAAAATTTCGTAACAGTGTACGACACAACGAGCAAGTTCTTAGCTCGAAGAATTTCGTTTGATTTTCCTCCGATGTTGCTGAGACCGGAGTTGAAAAGGCAGCCCAGATTTTGTTAAGAATTGTGGACAGTGAACCGAAGTGAAATCATCCGTACGCCGGAGCAAAGGTCACTGTTCCATTGAAGAAGAAGGGGTAAAAGTTTGAATGTTAAAACCCCAGGTGAAAAATTGTCGGCTGAGAAAAGGAAAGTGGATAAGGTAAAACCCTATCCGTACCAAAGGGGACCACTCTTGTACGGACAGGGGTGAGTGTGATCGAAAAAGATTCCAAAGGGAATCAAAGGGTAGATTCTCCTAGGTTTTCACTTTCTTTCGTGTCAAAATTCTAGTTGGTGGATCTTTTGAGTAATTGTCCTACTCGAGGTCGTACCAACTCATTTGAGCTGATAGGAACTCGTGCGAGGAGGTGACCGAAGTCCAAACTTTCGTAGAAATTTCTTTTGACTCCCCGAGCTCAGTTAAAAGGCGTCCTTCCATCGCGTCGAACATCACTTCACTCTTCCCGAAGAGACAGTGACTATTGTCGAACTTGAAGGATCGTAGAGGACCGATCAATTGGACGAGCCACTGTTAACAAGTCCTTGAGTGATCAAAAACCGAACCCATAAATTGAGTGGACCCGAGCGCCACCCATCAAAGGTGAGGGAGAGTGTGAGGTGATTTCTCACCTTAACATTTGTTTGATCTTTGACTTGTGCAGGTACCATGGCTGGAAACGAAGGCAAAGGCATTGAGAGGCCCGAAGTGTCGTTAGCCGATATCATGGCTGCGATACAAGGCCTCAGTGCTCGAGTAGCTAACCTCGAGCAGGGAAGTGCATCCGTGGGCAGAAATGGGTCCGGTGCTGGAACCAGCGAATCCACACCGATGAAGCCAGATCTGTATGCTGAGCTTCTTCGACAACATCAGTTGACGAGTGAAGCAATTCGAAGAGAGCTTAACTTGAGCAATCCCCAAGCACAACAAAACTTGGGCAATACTCAAGCTGGAAATCAAAACTTGGGCATTCCCCGAGGAGAGAGGTTACCACCTCCGAGGGCCCGAAGAGACCTTGGTGCTGTAACCGAAGAGGCTGATGAAGAGGAATTTCCCGAGGACGAGTATGAACGTGAGCTGCCGTTCGCTCAACGATGGCAAGCTCACCGAGGTCGTGGAAATTTCCGAGGTCGAGGCCGAGGCGCAAATGTTGGAAGAAATATTGAGCGTGAGGCTGATGATCGAGTAGATGAGTATGTCGAACAGGTTCGTGGTGTTCGAGACTCAAATCTGAACAGTGTTAAGATCACTCTTCCTTCCTTTAAAGGAACCAGTGATCCCGATGAGTATCTTGAATGGAAGCTTAGAATGGAGCGCATCTTTGAAACCAATGAGATGACCGATGAGAGGAAAGCTGCCCATGCCATTGCTTCGTTCGAAGCTTATGCATCAACATGGTGGGAATCTGACAAGAGGCACAGAAGGAGAAATGACTATCCAGTAGTCAGTACGTGGCCACAGTTGATGAGAGCTATGGATGGTAAGTATTTGAGTGCTAAGTACAGGCAAACTCAAATGCAAAAGCTATATGAGCTGAAACAAGGATCGAAGTCAGTTCAAGAGTACCATGATGAATTTGAAAAGGTTCGATTGAATCTTGACCTGACCGAAGATGAAGAACAAGCCATTATCCGGTTCAAAAATGGCTTGACCAGGGATGTGTCCTCTCAGTTGAGACTCCACGTGTACCACACGTTGGGAGATTTGTTTGATGCTGCTACCGAAGCTGAAAAATTGGTGAAGGAAGAAAAAGCAAACCGGTATCGAGGAGTCACTACTACTACTCCCTTGAACCGAGGAAAAGAATGGAGAAGTCCCAACCAAGCAAATGCCAACACTGTTCGAGATTCGAAGAGACCCTTCGAGAAAGGTGTGACCGTTAACCAACCAAGAGAAGTGGGAGGTAAAGTGCAATTAAACTCTCCTAGTGCTTCAAACATTCAGTGTCACAAGTGCAGAGGTTATGGTCACATGGCAAAAGAGTGTCCAACTCGCAAAGCTATGCTTCTGCTCGAAGATGGAACCGTCCATGAGCAAGCGAGTGACACCGAGGAGGAAATTATCGAGGAGACTGACCGAGCTGAAGGTGATGATGATCATGAGGCTGCCGAAGCTGATCATCCGGAAATGTTTCTTGTGGTTCGAAGGAATTTGAGCTGCATGACTCTTGAAGAAGAGGACAACCAAAGAGAAAACCTCTTTCATGCCCGATGTCGAGTAAGGGGAAAGGTGTGTTCGATGATTATTGACTCTGGTAGTTGTGCCAATGTAGTGAGCCAAACTTTGGTTTCACAAATGGGATTACCAACGATGAAGCATCCCCACCCTTACAAATTACAATGGCTGAATGAGTGTGGAGAATTGAGGGTTGTCAAACAAGTGTGGATCAAGTTTAAAATCGGCGAGTATCAAGATGAAATGGTATTCGATGTGGTGCTGATGCAAGCTTGTCATTTGCTATTGGGTTGACCATGGCAATATGACCGGACAGCTGTTCACAATGGCAGATCCAACACTTACACCGTAAAGCTTGATGGAAAGAGTTTCATCCTCAAACCATTGTCTCCAAAGCAAGTCTCCGAGGACTATAAACGGATGAAAGAACTGAAAGAAGCGGCTAAAGCAAAGCTTCCGATGGGAGCAAAATTGGGAGCCGATGAGACAAACTCACCGACCGAGGAGAAAGGAATCTGTGCAATCATGCAACCCGGTGAGATCTTACGAGGCAACGACCACGGTCAGATGATGATTTGCCTCGTGCACAAGGGTATCTTTCTAAACTCTAATGATGATTTTCCTAATGATAACCCTTTGCCTTTTTCTGTTCGAAAAGTTTTGCAGGACTTCGAGGACATGTTTCCCGAGGAAATGCCAGGTGGATTGCCTCCGTTGAGAGGAATCGAGCACCAAATTGACTTCGTGCCGGGATCTCAAATCCCCAACAAACCTGCATACCGGTGTAATCCCGAAGACACCAAAGAGCTCCAAAGGCAGGTTGATGAATTGTTGAACAAGGGCCTCGTTCGTGAGAGCTTGAGTCCTTGCGCCGTTCCAGTTATCCTTGTCCCGAAGAAGGATGGAACATGGCAAATGTGCGTTGACTGTAGAGCAGTCAACAAGATAACGGTAAAGTATCGTCATCCTATCCCTCGATTAGATGACATGCTAGATGAATTGAGTGGTTCTTCATGCTTTTCAAAGATTGACCTCAGGTCCGGTTACCACCAGATCCGAATGAAACCCGGTGACGAGTGGAAAACCGCATTCAAGACCAAATTCGGTCTCTATGAATGGTTGGTAATGCCATTTGGCTTATCCAACGCCCCGAGCACATTCATGCGATTGATGAACTACGTGCTCAAACCGTTCATAAACAAGTTCGTTGTCGTTTATTTCGATGACATACTTGTTTACAGTCGAACCATGGATGAGCATGTCGAACACCTAAGGCTTGTGCTTGAAAAGCTTCGAGAAGAAAAGTTGTATGCCAACTTCAAGAAGTGCGCCTTCGGTGTCGATCGTGTAGTCTTTCTTGGATTTGTAGTCAGTGCTAATGGTGTCGAAGTCGACGAATCAAAAGTCGAAGCCATCAAAGATTGGCCAACTCCGACCTCGGTATCACAAGTTCGTAGCTTCCATGGGTTAGCTAGCTTTTACCGAAGGTTTGTTCGTGACTTTAGCACCGTGGCAGCTCCTCTAACCGAGCTGGTTAAGAAAGACAATCCATTTGTGTGGGGGGAGTCCCAAGAAAGGGCTTTCCAAGAGTTGAAACGGAGGCTTTGTTCTGCCCCGTTGTTGCAACTCCCTGACTTCGGCAAAGCATTCGAAGTCGAGTGTGACGCGTCTGGAGTTGGGATCGGAGGAGTGCTGATGCAAGAATCGAAGCCGATCGCTTACTTTAGCGAAAAGCTTAAGGGTGCAACTTTGAATTATTCAACATATGACAAAGAGTTGTATGCCCTCGTTCGAGCACTCGCCCATTGGCAGCATTATTTGTGGCCTCGAGAGTTTGTGATCCGAAATGATCATGAGTCCTTGAAGCATCTCCGAGGACAGGAGAAATTGAACCGAAGGCATGCCAAATGGGTTGAATTCATTGAGAGCTTTCCCTATGTAATTCATTACAAAAAGGGAAAAGACAATGTCGTGGCCGATGCGCTATCAAGGAAATTTGCTTTAGCGACCACTCTCGCCTCTAGGCTCATGGGATTTGAAAGCATCAAGTCGATGTACGATGACGATCCCAAGCTGAAATGCGTTCGAGACGCGATCTTGAGTGGCCGAAGAGTTGAGAAATATCAGTGGCACGATGGCTACCTCTTCAAGAATGGGAGGGTTTGTGTGCCAGTGTCATCGTGGAGAGAGCTCTTAGTTCGAGAAGCTCACTCCGGTGGACTGATGGGACACTTCGGTGTCGACAAAACTCTTGGTATCTTGACCGAGCAGTTCCATTGGCCCAAAATGCGACGAGATGTGGAAAAGCTTTGCAACGCTTGTCTCGTTTGCAAGAAAGCTAAATCGAAGTCCAACCCTCATGGTTTGTACACCCCGTTGCCTGTGCCTGATCGACCTTGGGTTGATATATCCATGGACTTTGTCTTGGGGTTACCGAGGTCGGGGGGAGGACATGATAGCATCTTCGTTGTGGTTGATCGATTTTCGAAGATGGCTCACTTTATTCCTTGCAAGAAGTGTGATGACGCCCAGCATGTAGCTACATTATTTGTCTCTAATGTGTTGAAATTGCATGGTGTTCCTCGTACTATTGCGAGTGATCGAGACACAAAATTCTTGAGTCATTTTTGGAAGTGTCTATGGGGCGCCCTCGGCACCAAACTACTTTTCTCGACGTCTCACCATCCTCAGACTGATGGACAGACCGAAGTAGTTAACCGAACCTTGGGATCTTTGCTTCGGGCAATGACCAAAGGCAAGGTTGGAAACTGGGCTGATCGTTTGCCCATGATGGAGTTTGCATACAATCGAACGGTGCATCGAATGATTAACATGACCCCGTTCGAGTGTGTGTACGGATTTAACCCTTTAATTCCACTTGATCTAACCCCATTACCTCGAGATGTTGTTATCGACTTTGCAGGTACTCACCGAGCCAAAGCTCTGCTCGAGTTGCATGCGAGAGTGAAGAAGAACCTCGAGGACGCCTATGCAAAGGTTGCCTTAAAGAAAAACAAGGGGCGTAAAAAGTTGGAGTTAAAGAAGGGTGATTGGGTTTGGGTTCACTTCCGAAAGGAACGTTTTCCGAACCTAAGGAAATGAAAATTGGCTCCTCGAGGGGATGGTCCATTTCAAGTGCTGAGCAAAATAAACAACAATGCTTATGTCATCGACCTCCCAGGTGAGTATAATGTGTCCAACACCTTCAATGTTACTGATTTGACTCCTTGTGTTGTAGGCCAAACATCACAAGCAGAGGATGACTCGATTTCGAGGACGAAATCCTCTCAAGAAAGGGAGGATGATGCAGCCCGAAGTGCTGATCAACCGAAGGCAGCGACTGATCAACCGAGGAGGCCCATTACACGAAGTCAAGCTAAGCTGCTCCATGACATGCACGTCCAGCTGACTACGATGGGAAGAAGCATGTGTTCGGAAGAGGAATTGCCAAATGATGAAACCAAGGGCTACATCTTCAAGTTTGAGCCCGATGACAAAGTTCCCGAACAGCAGCTCTTGACCCCGGGCAGCGCAGAGCCGAACACAACATCTTGTGTTCGAAGCCAAATCAGCGCCCGATGACAAATGTGTTCGAGCAGGCAATAGAAAACCGAAGCCAGGCTCACCGAAGTCAAGGATGCCGAGCACATTTAGACTCAGCCCTGCGTGGCTTATTTCTATTGGTCACCTGTGACCTATTTACTAGTTTACCCTTAGTATTTCCTATATAAGCATTGTTTCCTTTCATTGTAATGGGAGTTTTTGGAATATTGATGAATTGAATGAAAGTGCCGAGCACATTTCTTCTTGTCTCCGTCGTGAGCAAAACCCCGGTGAGGGCTTTTAAGGACTTGTGGCTTTCGGTTAGCCCGATTGAACATTCCTCTTGATCATTCAGTTTGCAAGAGGCAATGTTCTCTTGAGGATTGTTGCATAGTTAGGGTGATTCTTGTCTCCCTTTTGATCGAGCTTTGGGACAGGTTCCCCTCTGTTCTTTCGAAAGAAGCAAGTTTTGTCTTGCTTTTATCTTCTTCTTTACTTGTTCTTGTTCCGCGTTTGTGCTAAGCAACACCTTCGGGTTTGCCTTGCACCAGGGTGGGAGGTGGGTAAGGTGAGAAGGGTAAGGGGTATAAGGGTGGGGGACTTTAGGGTGGGTGGTAGATAAGGGTGGAGGTGGGGGTGGGTGGTAAGAGTAGGGGATGGATGGTAGAAGGAGACAATGGGCTGAATTGTCGTATTTGGCAAATATTTTGACTACTTTCACAAAAGAAATATTTTTCTCTAATTGAAAAAAATTACTATTGTTTTGGAAAATATTTTTCAAAATTTTTAACCAAACAAAGCATGAGAAAATTGAGAAATATTTTACTTCATACCAAACACACCTTAAGTGAGAAATATTTCTACCGAAAAAAATTATAAGTTCACATACTACTACTTTTCAACTTCACCTTGAAATACCCAAATTTCATCTTCAACATATATTCCAAAGGTCACAAGTATAAGTGGTTTTTGCCATAGCATTTGTGAAGTTTCAATTATCTTTTAATGTCAAGATTATACTTTACGGTTTTAAAAAAATAGTAATATACTTATAAATCAATAATCTTAGACTCACTTATGTAATCACCTTGTCACTAGAGTTGTTCGGTATAATTTAGTTGTGTACTAAAATTTCACTTTCCAGCATATATATTCAATGTTCAAACACTTTTTTTAATTTATCCTTCACCACTTTCCACTTATAAATATGAAAGAACTTGTGAGTTACAAATCATCAAACAAGAATAGAATACGTGGTGCACATAATTTAGGGGGTAATCATCGATTATCTAATCAAACAAAATTAAAGGTAACATCTCTTCAAATCTGTTAATGAGTTGTCGTAGTCATTCTACTTAGCTAATTACATGTAAATATAATCTGTACTGATATTTTGCACGAATGAAAATATATTTTTCTTATTTCAGATTATTTATACTAAACCCAATTTATCCTTAACTTTTTCCAAAACCATCCAGGCTTTAAATATTTGTGGTGCTATCCAAATCTTGATGTAATATCAGAGCATCGAGCAGTTAACAACTACTAAATATATTGTGAAGTTTTGAGATTTATCATCGTTAAAATGTGGAAAACAAAGAAACAATTTTGCGGCTCAAAACTGTGTATATGAATATGGCAACTACTACAAATCTACAATTATTTTATATATCATAGTTTGAATCGGCATGTAATTTAAGAAATAAATAAAACTTTTCATACTTGTGGTCTAAAATAAGTCCTAATAGATATTTGTGTGATTATAAATTATTTTATTAATGATAAAGTAGTATTTTTTGAAATTAAATTATTCTCAAATCTAAAAAGCTACCATTGGATTGACTAATAAAAAAATTGTCGCTACATATACTTGAGCAGAGGGATTACATAATTTTTGATTTGTTCAATGAGTTGAATATTCAAACCACTTAATTAAAAGATCTATATTTTGACAACAAAGCTTCAACGAACATTGCATTTAGACCATATTTCAATAGCATGAGAAACAAAGAAAAAAGGATTTCCATTGCGCAAGTTTAAAATCAAGCAAAGTATATATAATTAGCACTCTCTATATTGGAACCAATTGACCAACAAACTAGTATCCACTTAGCCCGGGTTCGAGTTATGGGTGTGGAAAATCCTTGGCAGAGAGCATTTACCCTCGAATTGGGGCTTTATGTGGCGCAAATTTGAATTAGTTGGGGCTCTAATGAAGGTACCAGACACCGGATGAAAAATTAAAAAAAAATATTTTACACCATCCACTTGAAATGGAATATTGGAGAAATTGAAAGTTACAAGTTATGACAAAGAGATAGAAACAGGTCTCGTCATTCTTTTTTATTTACTAACAGCGTCTCGTGAATAATATGTAATCCGAATCTTCATCAAAAATTTGTAGTTTGGGAGTAAAATATTTATTATTAAAGATGACTTTTTTTCCTAGTGTAAAAATAGGCATATCGACCTCTCAAGTTTCAAAAGAAGAAAATGGGACAAAAAATTAATTAACTTAAGTGAGGGCCGAATTGTAATATTTAAAACTTATGGGTAGATGAAATTTTTTTAAAATTTATAAAAACACCCCAAATTCAAAAAATTCAAATATTTTGTTTTCCCTCCTTCCCACCCACTTTTACTCGCCCATCTATTCAAATAATTTCAAACTTTTATTTTCCTCTCTCTTTCTTCTTTCTCTCTCTTTTTTCTTCTTCATTCTCCTTCTTTCTTCAAGATTTCTTTTCAAAATTTCATTTCATCATCATCTTTGTTATTTTTCTTTCTTCTTCTTCTTCGTCTCCATTTTATTTTCTTCTTCGTATTCATTTTATCTTTTTTTCGTTTTTCTCTCTTTTCTTCTTCTTCTTCATCAATGTTTCTTTCTTTTTCATAAACATATTTTTCACATGTTTATACAATTTTGGAGTTGTCTTTCACGACTGGAAAAGATGTGTACACATCTCGTCAAATGTGTACACATATAATAAATACGTGTACACATATAATTATGTGTACACATATAATATATGTGTACACAACTGACTGATGTATACATATTCTTTTATTATAGTGGTGGAGGACAGTGGGGTGGTGGTAGAAGGTGGTGGAGGGTGATAGGAGGTGGTGGTGAGTAGTGGATGGTGGTAGAAGGTGGTGGTGGGTGGAAGAAGGTGGCAGTGGGTGGTGGTGTAGTGGCGGATGGGCAAAGGAGTGGGGGTAGAAGGTGGTGGAGGGTGATAGGAGGTGGTGGTGAGTAGTGGATGGTGGTAGAAGGTGGTGGTGGGTGGTAGAAGGTGGCAGTGGGTGGTGGTGTAGTGGCGGATGGGCAAAGGAGTGGGGGTCCGAATTGGGGGCTGGGGTGGGGATGAGAAAGTGGGGGCTTTATGCAAATAAAAAAACTTGTGGACTTTTAAAATATTAGTAATTAGTATTAATATTAAAAGTGTCCCCTCATCCAATTTTTAAATACCGTCCCCTTTTCTTATTTGAGGAAAGTCCCCCCCCCCCCCCCCAAAAAAAACCCTTTTTCCCAAGGCTCGAACCTCATAGCTGTCGGATTAATGATAGATACTACTAGTACTATTAGTGAAACCCTAACTATATCAAACATGTTGTGAATAAATTAATGGAGTGTCGAGGCTACCCATGCTACATGAACAGTGGAGGCCATCCCTTCAACTATTCATGAACAGTGGAGGCCATCCCTTCAACTATTCAAGACTATTCATTTTCCTTTTCTGATCTATAAATAGCATAGCAAATGCCAATGTAAACTACATTTTCTTCCGAGCAATAAAGATACTCCCCCTCCTCTCTCATTTATTTAAGTTATTATCTTTTATAATTTTAGCTAATTACTTTAATTTTATAACACGTTATCAGCACGAGGCTCTAATTATCTCCAAGTTGGTTTAAATCTCTACTGAATGTATGGTGCAACTTAATAAACACAAAAAAAAAATAATGAATATTGTTGTGCTAATCCTTATTTACTTGCAGTATTAATTTTGTTCAGTTTAATTTACTTAACAAGTATTTATTAACATTCTATTGGTATATTGTGTCTTCTCTAAGTTAAAACAATCCACATGCAGTAACATATCATAGTTATTAAATAGAGTTCTAATATTAAAATAATATAAACTTCAACTTTCAAATTGTCAGAACTTGCAAAAAGTTAAAGGAAATAGAATAATAATAAAGTAATGTGACCCACACATTTTATATGTTTCCACTACTTGAAATCTTCACGTCATTGTAAACTTTTGCATTGTTTTAAATTCTTTCTCTAACTAATTTAATTCTCTACTTCAGTTCTCACAATGTCGAATTTATCCAAACTTGAATTTGTGGCACTGGACATCAGCGGAAATAATTATATGTCATGGGTACTTGACGCTGAAATCCATTTAGATGCAAAAGGTCTTGGAAATACTATCATAGAAGGCAAAGAATCATCTAATCAAGATAAAGTGAAGGCCATGATATTCCTTCGTCATCATCTTCATGAAGGGTTAAAAATAGAATATTTAACCGTAAAAGATCCACTTGAATTGTGGAATAATTTGAAGGAACGGTATGACCACTTGAAACTTACCGTACTGCCGAAAGCTCGACATGAATGGATGCATTTACGGTTTCAAGATTTTAAAACCGTAAGTGACTATAATTCTGCTGTTTTCAGAATAACTTCTCAATTAAAATTGTGTGGAGAACCAATTAGTGATGATAATATATTATAAAAGACTCTCTCCACTTTTCATGCCTCAAATATGGTGTTGCAACAACAATACCGTGAAAGGGGTTTTAAGAAGTATTCTGAACTAATAACATGCCTACTTGTGGCTGAGCAGAATAATACCATGTTGATGAAAAATCATGAATCTCGTCCCACTGGATCTGCTCCATTCCCCGAAGTGAATGTAGTAGCAGCATATGATAAGTCTGAAAAAAGACTAAACAATTACCGTGGTCGTGGCCATGGTCGCGGACGTGGACGTGGTAGGGGACGAAAATATTATCGTCACCCTGGAATAAAAATACATGAGAACAACAGGGGTTCTCAGAATTATCCTTCAAAGGCTAAAGATAATATTTGTCACAGATGTGGCATGAAAGGTCATTGGGCACGTGTTTGCCGTACGCCTGAACATTTTGTCAAGCTTTATCAATCCACCATTAAAAGGAAACAAAATGATGTAGAGGCGAACTTGACTTTTCAGAATAATGATAATGAAACGGACCTTGCGAATAACCTTGCTGGTAATGAGGCAGATGCCTATATAAATGATGGTTTTGAAGGCCTTGAAAATTTGACTCATTTAGAAGCTGAAGACTTCTTTGAGGATAATAACTGAAGAATGATCATCTTACTGAGAATGCAATTATGTTATTTTATGTTTTCACCTAGTTTAATCTTCATGTGTTTAATTTTCATAAATAATCATGTATTGTTAATTTCTACATTTCTAGCTTAGTTTCTTATTATGTTGTTAATCTTTCATATTTCTTATAATGTACCTTTTATTTCTTTATGAAGAATAATGGAAAATTCCCAATCTTCAGTTGGATCCAAGATCAATAAAGATGATATATGTCTTCTGGATAGTGCCACAACACACACAATTTTAAGAGATAAAAGATATTTCTCTTATTTGATAATGAAAGAAGCCAATGTTAATACAATATCTGGTAGTACAAAATTAATTGAAGGCTCAGGAAAAGCCAATTTATTACTACCCGGAGGAACACATTTGACTATTGATAAAGCCTTATATTGTAGTAGGTCTCAAAGAAACTTACTAAGTTTCAAAGACATTCGCCAAAATGGTTATCATATTGAGACTACAAATGATGGAAGGATTGAATTTCTTTATATTACTGCAGTAAAATTGGGTAAGAAATATGTACATGAAAAGTTACCCTCATTTTCATCCGGCTTGTACGACACAAGTATTAGCATGGCTGAATCACATGCGATTGTAAACAAGAAGTTTACTAATCCAAATGATTTTAATATATGGCATGATCGGTTGGGCCATCCCGGTTCTAATATGATGCGCAAAATAATTGAGAGTTCACATGGACATTCATTGAAGAACCAGAAGATTCTTCAATTTAAGGAATTCTCTTGTGCTGCATGTTCTCAAGGCAAATTAATTACTAGACCATCAACAACTAAAGTAGGGATTGAATCCCCTGCATTTCTGGAACGTATACAAGGTGATATATGTGGGCCTATTCACCCACCATGTGGACCATTTAGATATTATATGGTTTTAATAGATGCATCAACAAGGTGGTCACATGTATGTTTATTATCAACTCGCAACTTGGCATTTGCGAGATTGCTTGCTCAAATAATAAGATTAAGAGCACAGTTTCCAGATTATGCAATTAAGACAATTCGTCTTGATAATGCTGGTGAGTTCACATCTCAAGCCTTTGATGACTACTGTATGTCAACTGGAATAACAGTGGAATATCCTGTTGCTCATGTTCATACACAAAATGGTCTAGCAGAATCATTTATCAAACGCCTTCAACTAATAGCTAGACCATTACTTATGAGAACAAAACTTCCCATTTCAGTATGGGGACATGCTATTTTGCATGCAGCAGCACTTGTGCGCATCAGGCCAACAAGTTATCATAAAGCCTCCCCATTGCAGTTGGCTTTTGGTCAGGAACCAAATATTTCCCATCTTAGAATTTTTGGATGTGCGGTATATGTTCCAATTGCTCCACCACAACGCACAAAGATGGGTCCTCAAAGAAGGTTGGGAATATATATTGGTTATGAATCTCCGTCTATCATTAAGTATCTTGAACCCATGACGGGAGATTTGTTTACTGCAAGATTTGCAGATTGTCATTTTGATGAATCAGTTTTCCCAACATTAGGGGGAGGTAAAAAGCAGTTGGAAAATGAGATAGATTGGAATGCATTATCATTATCTCATTTGGATCCTCGTACAAATCAATGTGAACTAGAAGTTCAAAAGATAATCTATTTTCAAAATCTTGCAAATCAACTGCCTGATGCATTCACTGACCTACCAAGGATTACTAAATTTCATATACCAGCTGCAAATGCTCCAATTCGAGTTGATGTTCCGGTAGGACAATCTACCTGTGCAAATGAGTCTAAGGCACGCCTGAAGCGTGGTAGACCCCTCGGTTCTAAAGATAAAAATCCTCGAAAAAGAAAAGAAGCAAATGAAAAAGATGGTCATGACATGGAGGTGGTTGCTCAAGCAGCATCCCAAGACATAACAATCGATAATACCTCAAAGGAGGTTCAGGTACCTAAAAATGATGAAAATCAAGAGATCTCAATAAATTATGTCTTGACAGGAAAAAGGTGGAACCGAAATAATATTGTTGTAAATAATGCTTTTGCATATAATGTTGCTGTTGAAGTAATGCAACAAGATGAGGATCTTGAGCCAAAATCTGTCGGTGGCCAAAATGGAAAGATGCAATTCAAGCAGAATTGGCTTCACTTGAGAAACGTGAAGTTTTCGGACCTATTGTTCGAACACCTGAAGGTATAAAGCCAGTTGGATATAAATGGGTTTTTGTGCGAAAACGAAATGAGAAAAATGAAGTCGCAAGATACAAAGCACGACTTGTGGCACAAGGATTTTCGCAAAGACCTGGAATTGATTATATGGAGACATACTCTCCCGTGGTGGATGCAGTAACCTTCAGATATCTTATAAGTCTGGCAGTGCGTGAAAAACTTGATATGCGTCTGATGGATGTTGTCACAGCCTATTTATATGGCTCGTTGGACAACGAAATATTTATGAAAATCCCTGAAGGATTCAAAATACCTGAAGCATTTAAAAGTTCCCCGGGAAACTTGTTCAATAAAGCTTCAAAAATCCTTATACGGATTGAAACAATCGGGTCGTATGCGGTACAACCGCCTTAGCGAGTACCTACTGAAAGAAGGGTATATAAATGATCCAATTTGTCGTTGTGTCTTTATAAAAGGGTCTGGATCTGAGTTTGTTATAATTGCTGTGTATGTTGATGACTTGAATATTATTGGAACTCCCACAGAGATTCCAAAGGCAGTAGACTATTTGAAGAAAGAATTTGAAATGAAAGATCTTGGAAAGACAAATTTTTGTCTTGGTCTTCAAATTGAGCATTTGATAAATGGAATTTTTATCCATCAATCAACATACACTGAAAAGATTTTAAAGAGATTTTACATGGATAAATCTCATCCATTGAGTACTCCGATGGTCGTGAGATCACTTGACATAAATAAAGATCCATTTCGCCCTCATGAAAGTGATGAAAAGATTCTTGGTACTGAAACACCATATCTTAGTGCAATTGGGGCATTAATGTATCTTGCTAATAATACCCGACCAGACATTGCTTTTTCTGTAAACTTATTAGCAAGATTTAGTTCGTCCCCGACACAAAGACACTGGAATGGTATCAAACATTTATTCAGATACCTCCGAGGAACAATTGACAAGGGTTTGTTTTATTCAAGTGAATCCAACTTGCCACTAATTGGTTATGCAGATGCAGGATATTTATCAGATCCACATAAAGGTCGATCCCAAACAGGCTATTTATTTACTTGTGGAGGTACAGCTATATCGTGGCGCTCAACAAAACAGACTTTAGTTGCTACTTCCTCAAATCACTCAGAAACAATAGCTATTCATGAAGCAAGTCGGGAATGTGTTTGGCTGAGGTTAATTACTCAACACATTCAGGAAATGTGTGGATTTTTGAACAAGGAGGTTCCGACAATATTGTATGAAGATAATACTGCATGCATAGAACAATTGAAAGAAGGATACATTAAAGGAGACAGAACGAAACATATTTCACCAAAATTCTTTTTCACACATGATCTTCAAAAGAACGGTGAAATAAAAGTTCAACAAATTCGTTCAAGTGACAACTTGGCTGATCTATTCACAAAGTCATTGCCAACCTCAACATTCGAGAGGCTCGTGTACAAGATTGGAATGCGCCGTCTTCGAGATATTAAGTGATGTTTTCATCAGGGGGAGTAAATACACGCTGTACTCTTTTTCCCTTAACCTAGGTTTTGTCCCAATGGGTTTTCCTAGTAAGGTTTTTAATGAGGCAGCTAAGAATGCATATTACAAGTATTTACATGGGTACCCAAGGGGGAGTGTTGTGAATAAATTAATGGAGTGTCGTGGCTACCCATGCTACATGAACAGTGGAGGCCATCCCTTCAACTATTCATGAACAGTGGAGGCCATCCCTTCAACTATTCAAGACTATTCATTTTCCTTTTCTGATATATAAATAGCATAGCAAATGCCAATGTAAACTACATTTTCTTCCGAGCAATAAAGATACTCTCCCTCCTCTCTCATTTATTTAAGTTATTATCTTTTATAATTTTAGCTAATTACTTTAATTTTATAACAAAACACTAATAATTCACCATATCCAAATATAAATGGGTCGGGTCGTGAGTGGTATTTTAGGCCCATTTGGTTCCTTGTGAAACCGCCATCTCCAATAGGAAAAGGGTAGACTAGTCCAATAGCTCACCTCACTCTACTGTAGATTTGCAATAGGCGGTTCAATTAGGGCATCTTTCTCCAAGGCGGTTTTTCAACACTACATAAATACATACATTTTATTACCAATTTTTTTTCCAGTAGCTTACATATGTGCTCCATCACATTTTGAACTACTCTGATTTGGTAAGTACAATCTTTTCAATGTCTTATATTTTAATGTATTTTTTTTAGTCGAGGGTCTATCGGAAACATTCTTTCCACCTTCGTAGGGAGACCCGACTTGTGAGATAACACCGGGTATTACTGAAGCTGATTCACTTTATATTTATAATAAAAAATAGGGTTTATTTGTAGGGTAGAGGGGTGGGACCATTATTTACTGAGTTTCGAACCTTACAGCATAGGTTCTCAGGGATTTCTCGGTTATTAAAAGAAAACTAAGGTTGATTTGTAGTTTGCTTTACCTGAAGTTCAAGTTTTTGCTCTTTATTTTAGTTTGTTGTTGTTGTTGTTGACTAGTAACAAATTTATGTGTTACTGAAGCTGAATCGCTTTATTTGTAAACTAGGGTTTATCTGTTGGGTAGAGGGGCGGGCCCGTTATCCACTGAGTTTCGAACCCTACAACTTAGGTTCTCGGTTATTAAAAGAAAACTAAGGTTGATTTGTAGTTTGCTTTACCCGAAGTTCAAGTTTTTGCTCTTAATTTTAGGTTTTTCTTTTATTGTTTGGAGATTTTTAATTAATGGCCTCGTTGTTTGTTGTGATTTTAGGGCTTTTTGGTTTCTGATTGAAGATGTCACATGGGGGTGGTGGTGGTGCCGAGGCGCATGCCCGGTTCAAACAGTATGAATATCGAGCCAACTCGAGTCTTGTTCTAACAACTGATTCTCGCCCTAGAGACACGCATGAGCCGTCCGGGGAACCTGAGTCTCTGTATGGGAAAATAGACCCTAAGTCGTTTGGGGATCGTGTTTATAAGGGTAGACCTCCGGAGTTGGATGAGAAAATCCAGAAGGCTAGGAAGAAGAAGGAACGGGAACCACTTGTCTCTGAGCCCACTAGGCAGAGTAAGAGGAGGCGGATGCAGGAAGAAAGTGTTCTTACTTCGACAGAGGAAGGGGTTTACCAGCCCAAAACGAAGGAAACTAGGGCTGCTTATGAGGCCATGCTCAGTATAATTCAGCAGCAACTTGGTGGACAGCCCCTGAACATTGTGAGTGGTGCAGCTGATGAGATCTTGGCTGTGCTAAAGAATGATATCTTTAAGAATCCTGATAAGAAAAAGGAAATTGAGAAGCTGTTGAATACCATATCGAACCAGGTTTTTGATCAGTTGGTGTCGATTGGCAGACTAATCACTGATTTTCAAGGTGATGGCGATGCAGCAGTTTCTGCTGCAGGTGATGGTGATGAAGCTCTTGATGACGATGTTGGTGTAGCAGTTGAGTTTGAGGAGAATGAAGAAGAAGAAGAAGAGGAGAGTGACCTTGATGTGGTGCCAGATGATGTAGAGGAGGATGATGATGTGATGGAATCTAATGGTGCTGGCACTATGCAGATGGGCAGTGGCATTGATGATGATGAGATGCAGGAAGCCGAAGAGGGAATGGCCTTGAATGTTCAGGATATTGATGCTTATTGGCTTCAAAGAAAGATCTCTCAAGCTTATGAGCAGCAGATCGATCCGCAACAGAGTCAAAAGCTTGCTGAAGAGGTTCTTAAAATTCTTGCTGAAGGTGATGACCGGGAAGTGGAAACCAAACTGCTGGTGCATTTGCAATTTGAGAAGTTCAGTCTGATCAAGTATCTTCTGCGAAACCGGCTAAAGGTAGTCTGGTGTACTCGTCTTGCAAGAGCTGAAGACCAAGAAAAGCGGAAGACAATTGAAGAAGAGATGTTGGGTTTGGGGCCAGATCATGCTGCAATATTAGAGCAGCTGCATGCTACTAGGGCAACTGCAAAAGAGAGACAGAAGAATTTGGAGAAAAGCATTAGGGAAGAAGCTAGGAGGCTTAAGGATGAGACTGGAGCAGATGGGCACGTGGAAGGGAAGGGACTCGCTGATAGGGATCTTGATAATGGTTGGTTGATGGGCCAGCGTCAGTTGCTCGATCTTGACAACCTTGCCTTCCATCAGGGTGGTCTATTAATGGCAAATAAAAAGTGTGAGCTTCCGCTGGGATCTTATAGGAATCATAAGAAGGGCTATGAGGAGGTTCATGTGCCAGCATTGAAGCCTAAGCCACTAGCTGATGACGAAAAGCTTGTCAAGATCTCATCTCTTCCAGAGTGGGCACAACCAGCTTTCAGTGGGATGACCCAATTAAACAGGGTGCAGAGTAAAGTATATGAAACTGCCTTATTTTCCCCTGAGAATATTTTACTGTGTGCTCCCACGGGAGCTGGAAAGACTAATGTAGCTATGCTCACTATACTTCAGCAAATTGGATTGAACCGTAACGAAGATGGATCTTTTAGCAATAACAATTATAAGATTGTCTATGTGGCACCCATGAAAGCTCTTGTTGCTGAAGTAGTTGGCAATCTCTCCAAGCGTTTGGAACACTATGGTGTCAGTGTGAAGGAATTGAGTGGAGATCAAACACTAACTCGTCAACAGATTGAAGAAACTCAAATTATTGTGACAACCCCGGAGAAATGGGATATCATAACCAGAAAGTCTGGTGATCGCACGTATACACAGCTTGTCAAGCTTCTTATCATTGATGAGATACATCTCCTGCATGACAACAGAGGTCCTGTTTTAGAAAGTATAATTGCTAGAACTATCAGACAAATTGAGACCACGAAAGAGCATATCCGGCTGGTTGGCTTATCAGCAACTCTCCCAAATTTTGAGGACGTGGCCGTGTTTTTGAGAGTTGATCTGAAGAAAGGCCTCTTCCACTTTGACAATAGTTACAGGCCTGTGCCATTGGCTCAACAGTATATTGGAATTACTGTTAAGAAGCCGTTGCAGAGATTCCAGCTGATGAATGATGTTTGCTATGAGAAGGTGATCAGTGTGGCAGGAAAGCATCAAGTGCTTATTTTTGTCCACTCAAGGAAGGAGACAAATAAAACAGCGCGTGCAATACGAGATGCTGCACTTGCTAATGACACAATTGGTAAGTTTTTGAAGGAGGATAGTGCAACTCGGGAAATTCTTCAGTCCCAAACAGAGCTTGTCAAGAGCAATGATCTCAAAGATCTTTTACCATATGGTTTTGCAATTCATCATGCTGGGATGGTTAGGACTGATCGTCAACTTGTGGAGGAACTTTTTGCTGATGGCAGTGTGCAAGTGTTGGTTTCAACAGCAACCTTAGCTTGGGGTGTCAATTTACCTGCTCATACTGTCATTATAAAAGGCACCCAGATATACAATCCGGAAAAGGGAGCCTGGACAGAACTCAGCCCCCTCGATGTTATGCAGATGCTTGGCCGTGCGGGAAGGCCTCAATATGACACTTACGGTGAAGGAATCATCATAACTGGACACAGTGAATTGCAATATTATCTTTCTTTGATGAATCAGCAGCTTCCTATTGAAAGTCAGTTTATATCTAAGTTAGCTGATCAGTTGAATGCAGAGATTGTCCTTGGGACGGTGCAGAATGCCAAAGAGGCATGCAAGTGGCTCCTCTATACTTACCTCTATGTTCGAATGGTACGAAATCCCACTCTCTATGGTCTGGCTGCTGATGCCCTCAAAACTGACATCCACTTGGAGGAAAGGCGTGCTGACTTGGTAAGCACATTCCACTAGCTGGTCTATTTTTTGTGTTTAGTTTCAGTTTTCTCGGAGCTGTTCAAATTTTATTATTGTACACTGTGTTTAATATCTCGTGTTCTCATGAATGTTGAGGAGGAGGTAATGTATGTGTGAGGACACAGCTGCACATGAACATGGTTATACAGAGGTCTGCATTTTGCGGTCAATTAGATTCATGATTAGGCACCGATCACAGTAAACTGTTTAGATCCTATCTTATCCAAAAAAAAAAAAAAAAGAGAGAGGAAAGAACTAATTAGATCCTATGTGGCCTTGTAGGAAATATGATGAGAGCTAAAGCCAATTGTGTTCATGTGCTGCATGTTAATGTGGATAGCTTAATTCTTTTCATCAACCTCCTCACTGAAGACTGAACCCTATTCTGACAGACCTCTTTAGAGGCTGTTATAGTAATAATTCATGGTAGTCCTTGACTAAAAAATAGTAATTGTGCATGGTAGTAACAGCTAATGGATCTGCAGTGTGTTTTCTGTCCATTATATTTGTTGCTGTTTTACTGTGGGTTTTTAATAAATATATTTAGCTTTAAAACTGTTAATATTTTCATTGTTAGGACAGGGAGCATCGAAATTATTTACGGAGCTCTCAAATGCATTCTTTTTCAGGTTCATTCTGCTGCTACATTACTGGACAAAAACAACCTGGTTAAGTATGATAGAAAAAGTGGATATTTCCAGGTGACTGACTTGGGTCGCATTGCTAGCTATTACTACATAACTCATGGGACAATTTCCACTTACAATGAGCACTTGAAACCGACAATGGGTGATATTGAGCTTTGTAGGCTCTTCTCTCTCAGTGAGGAGTTCAAATATGTTACAGTAAGACAAGATGAGAAAATGGAACTAGCAAAGCTTCTGGATCGTGTTCCCATTCCGATCAAAGAAAGTCTTGAGGAGCCCAGTGCCAAGATTAATGTTCTACTGCAGGCATATATTTCACAGTTGAAGC
The DNA here is from genome assembly GCA_037355625.1 of Petunia x hybrida. Taxonomy (NCBI): domain Eukaryota; kingdom Viridiplantae; phylum Streptophyta; class Magnoliopsida; order Solanales; family Solanaceae; genus Petunia; species Petunia x hybrida. Next base: position 2,258,345 of record JBBBVM010000048.1, read on the forward strand.
TTGAAGGATTGTCTTTGTCATCAGACATGGTTTATATAACTCAGGTTAGTTCTGGCACATACGTGACTGTTACATGGTTGCTTCTGTCTTTTTGATTTCTTTGGTGCACTCTGCAGAGTAATCTGATAACATTTTTTTTTTAAAAATGGTGATTTTATTTGCAGAGTGCTGCACGTCTGATGCGAGCCCTTTTTGAGATAGTTCTGAAAAGAGGATGGGCTTTGTTAGCTGAGAAGGCTTTGAAATGGTGCAAGATGATAAGCAAGAGGATGTGGAGTGTGCAGACACCACTTCGCCAATTCCATGGCATTCCAAATGAAATCTTGATGAAATTGGAGAAGAAAGATTTGGCTTGGGAGCGGTATTATGATCTTTCATCACAAGAGTTAGGGGAGCTTATCCGTTTCCCAAAGATGGGAAGGACGCTTCACAAGTTCATTCATCAGTTTCCAAAGCTCAATCTTGCAGCACATGTTCAACCAATTACCCGTTCAGTCCTAAGGGTTGAATTAACTATTACACCAGATTTCCAGTGGGAGGACAAGGTCCATGGCTATGTAGAACCTTTCTGGGTTATTGTGGAAGACAATGATGGTGACTATATTCTTCATCATGAATATTTCATGCTGAAGAAGCAGTATATTGATGAGGACCATACTTTGAACTTCACAGTCCCAATTTATGAGCCATTGCCTCCTCAATACTTCATCCGTGTTGTGTCTGACAAATGGCTAGGGTCCCAGACTGTTTTACCAGTTTCTTTCCGGCACCTGATTTTACCAGAGAAGTATCCTCCTCCAACTGAGTTACTAGACTTGCAACCTCTGCCAGTTACTGCATTGAGGAATCCAGGTTATGAAGCACTCTATCGGGATTTTAAGCATTTCAATCCAGTTCAAACTCAGGTTTTTACAGTCTTGTACAACTCGGATGACAATGTCTTGGTCGCAGCTCCGACTGGTAGTGGGAAGACAATTTGTGCTGAATTTGCAATATTGAGGAACCATCAGAAAGGACCTGATAGTATCTTACGTGCAGTGTATATCGCACCCCTCGAGGCTCTTGCAAAGGAGCGGTACAGTGATTGGAAGAAGAAATTTGGCGACTCTCTTGGAATGAGAGTGGTTGAATTAACTGGGGAAACGGCGACCGATTTGAAACTGTTAGAGAAAGGTCAAGTAATAATCAGCACGCCTGAGAAATGGGATGCTTTATCTCGTCGCTGGAAACAGCGAAAGCAAGTTCAGCAGGTCAGCCTTTTCATTGTTGATGAACTGCACCTGATTGGTGGCCAAGGCGGTCCAGTACTGGAGGTAATTGTCTCTCGGATGCGGTATATCTCAAGCCAGCTTGAGAACAAGATTCGTGTTGTTGCTTTGTCAACTTCCTTGGCTAATGCCAAGGATTTGGGGGAATGGATTGGGGCTACTTCTCATGGACTTTTCAACTTTCCGCCCGGGGTCAGGCCTGTGCCGCTAGAAATACACATTCAGGGTGTTGATATTGCTAATTTTGAAGCTAGGATGCAAGCTATGACAAAACCCACGTACACCGCAATTGTACAGCATGCAACGAAAGGAAAACCAGCAATAGTGTATGTTCCCACGAGGAAGCATGCACGCCTCACTGCGGTGGATCTGATGACTTACTCGAGCTTGGACAGCGAAGACACGCCTGTGTTTTTGCTGCAATCTGGAACAGAGCTGGAGCCTTTCGTGGAGAGGATCGACGAGCCTATGCTAAAAGAGACACTCAAGTATGGTGTGGGCTACTTGCATGAAGGCCTGTCTGCCACAGATCAGGATATAGTGAAGACATTGTTTGAAACAGGATGGATTCAAGTGTGTGTAATGAGCGGTACGATGTGTTGGGGAGTGCCCCTCTCTGCCCATTTGGTGGTGGTTATGGGAACTCAGTACTATGATGGTCGGGAAAATGCGCACAGTGATTATCCAGTAAGTGATTTATTGCAGATGATGGGTCATGCCAGTCGACCTCTTGTAGATAACTCTGGGAAGTGTGTCATCCTCTGTCATGCACCACGTAAGGACTACTACAAGAAGTTCTTGTATGAAGCATTCCCAGTTGAGAGCCATTTGCAACACTATCTACATGACAATTTCAATGCGGAGGTGGTTGTTGGAGTTATTCAGAACAAGCAGGATGCTGTAGATTACCTTACATGGACATTTATGTACAGAAGGCTCACTCAGAATCCAAACTACTATAATCTGCAGGGTGTTAGTCACAGGCATCTATCAGATCACCTCTCAGAGCTGGTGGAGAATACTATCAGTGACTTGGAGTCGAGCAAATGTGTCACTGTAGAAGATGACTATTTGCTTTCGCCCCTGAATCTTGGCATGATTGCATCATATTATTACATCAGTTACACAACAATAGAGCGTTTTAGCTCGTCTTTGACCTCCAAAACGAAGTTGAAGGGATTGCTTGAAATTTTGGCTTCAGCATCGGAGTATGAACAGCTGCCAATAAGACCTGGTGAAGATGAGTTGATAAGAAGGTTAATTAATCATCAGCGCTTCTCTTTCGAGAATCCCAAATACACAGACCCTCATGTCAAGGCTAATGCTCTTTTACAAGCCCACTTCTCTAGGCAAACGGTGGGTGGGAATCTTGCTTCTGATCAGCAAGAGGTACTTCTTTCTTCTACTAGGCTGCTTCAAGCAATGGTTGATGTAATATCTAGCAGCGGATGGCTGAATCTAGCACTTCTAGCAATGGAAGCGAGCCAGATGGTCACCCAGGGAATGTGGGAGCGTGATTCTATGCTTCTCCAGCTCCCACACTTCACAAAGGATTTGGCTAAGAAGTGCCAAGAGAATCCGGGTAAGAGTGTTGAGACTGTGTTTGATTTAGTGGAGATGGAAGATGATGAGAGGCGTGAGCTCTTGCAAATGTCAGAACCACAGCTTATGGATATTGCCCGTTTCTGTAATCGGTTTCCAAACATTGACTTGACTTATGATGTGCTGGATGGCAGTAATGTGAGATCAGGAGACGATGTGACTTTACAGGTGACTCTCGAGCGAGATCTCGAGGGTCGAACAGAGGTTGGACCCGTGTTTGCACCTAGATATCCCAAAGCTAAGGAAGAAGGATGGTGGCTTGTTGTTGGCGATACTAAAAGCAACCTATTATTAGCTATCAAGAGGGTTACTCTCCAAAGGAAGTCCAGGGTCAAGCTGGATTTTGCCGTCCCTGCAGAAGCTGTCGGAGCGAGGACGTACACACTGTATTTCATGTGTGATTCTTATCTAGGTTGTGATCAGGAATATACTTTTACACTTGATGTGAAAGAGGGAATGGCTGAAGAGTGATTTAGCTTTACTTTTTGGTAATTTGCCCCAGCTGCTTGATGTACTACTTTTATACAACGTACTGAGACTAAGTGCTATATTTTTTCGCATAGTAGATCTCTCCTTGACTTGTTTCATGAACTAGTTTGTTCACGGTAATATGAAGAGTTCTTCTGTAACTTTTAAAATTATGAAATGCTGGTGGCAATTTCTTGTTAATTTGGGATTATTGTTGGTCGCTTGCGTTGTAGTTGAAGTTTTCTTCCTTTTTCTTCTACTCACTTGGCAGGATATTTAGTTTCAATGGGAATATAGAGGTTGGTCATGTTGAGTAGTCTTTTTAGTATATTTTAATGTTTGTATGTTAACCGACTGTATGGAGAAATATCTATCACATGAGACTGAAGTTAGTTGTCCTGTAACATTTAACTTAGCAATCATAAATTGTTCGGACAAACAAACATCATTATAGAGAGGTCGAACAATATTAGTAATGGAATACTTTAGTTAGTCATCATAAATGTGACACTCATCGGTCTCAGGATTGCCTTGACAATAGGATTCAAGAGGATCTTGATTTTGCTGAAGCTTGAATCGTAGATGAGCTTTTGCTTGGCTAACTTCTTCAACTTCATCCCATGCCACCTTACACCCTTCAGACTCTCTGTCTTCAGCACATACCTCCTTGGCTTCCATCACTTTTGCTTCTATCATTTCACTAAGCTGTTTTTCTCTCATTTGTGTTCCTTTGTACTTGGCCACTCCTTCACCACTTGAACTACTACTCATCATCATCATCACCTTTTGTTGCACTCGTAATTTCCTCGCCGGAGAACACCATGATCTTAAACCAGGATGGCTAGCTAGGGAGATATTCAAGCTTAATGCCATCATAAGAGTCAACTGGAAAGGTGTAAAGTTTTGGTTTGGGAGAAGAGGAAAGGGATATGAATGAATACATAGAGAAAATCAAATTGTAGACAACAATTATAATAGTGAGTGCGAGTATTTCTATGGGCCGTCCTTGTCCAAACTCCAAAGTCTTTCATCTGCAATGCTGTGTCACTTTAATTAAGGGCTCGTTTGGTATGAAGATAAGTTATGCAAGTATTAACTATGCATGTATTAGTTATGCACATATTGACAACACATGTATTAATTATGGATGTATTAGCAATGCATGTATTAGTAATGTAGGTATTAGCTATGCAGATATTATAGTGTAGTGATCATTTCTTGAATTAAAAGTTTTGTCCAGAGGCGACTTTTGCCACTGCTATTTGGTTTCAGACCACTTTTTTCTTGGTTGTGTAAAAGTAGTCACCTTTTGGAACTTCAATCCTTGTGGGCTGAACTTCATACCACAAGGGTTGAAGTTTACGCATTCTATACCTAAAAGTTCAGCCCTTGCAGAGTGAAGTTGAACTTCACACTTTAGGCATGAAGTTCAGCCCACAAGGATTGAAGTTTCAAAAAGTGACTACTTCTGTACAACCAAGAAAAAAGTGGTCTGAAACCAAATAGCAGTGGCAAAAGTGGCTATTCGTGCACTTTGCCCTTTCTTGAATAATTAATATACTACAAATTAATATGTACAATGTTATAATTTAAAATATTTAGTTACTCTTTAAATAAATTAAAATATATTCTATTATTATGACGGTCAGTTTTGTCATTTAAAATTTTTATACCTACATTGCTAATGTCCACATTACTAATTCCACCTTCTATCCCGTATAAAATAATATATAGATTCCCGCATAATTTATGCAAGTATTAGCTATACGGAATATACCAAAACACAACCAAATGTTGTATTAAAATTATGCAGGATTCTATAAAAGGGAAACTTTAAACCAAACATGGTACTAATTTATACCCATTGTCATAGTCTTCCCTCCAAATAACTGTGCCTAGAAGGTGGGCTCATATGCAAAAATATGACACGGGAAGCAATGGTTTGCCTTTTTGCCCGCGCTAAGAAATGGTTTGCAAAAATGTCCCCGTTAAGATTTAATGAAAAAAATGTGGGGCCAAGACTTCCCGCTATATTTTTCCGCTTTTCAACACTTATCCCTTCAAGTATTGGCAATAGGCAATACTTGCTGCACTTGGCCGTAAGTCTTGGCAATTGCCAAGACTTGCCATTGACCCCTGCTCGATTTTCCAACACTTGCACGACAAGTATTGGCAATAGGCAATACTTGCTGCACTTGGCCGTAAGTCTTGGCAATTGCCAAGACTTGCCATTGACCCCTGCTCGATTTTCCAACACTTGCACGACAAGTATTGGCAATAGGCAACACTTGCTGCACTGCGTCGTAAGTCTTGACAATTGTCAAGACTTGCCCATTCCAGTTTTCCCTGCATTCTCGCCATATAACTTGAAGTATTGGCAAAGCAACACTTGCCCTTGAAGTATAGCCAATTGCCAAGACTTACAAATTTTTTGCCTTGAAGTCTTGGCTTGCGGACTAAATAAGGGCATTTTATTAAAACATTCCTTAGCGCGGGTAATTTTGTAAAACCACTCCTTATGGAGGGCATACGGTAAAATTTTTTGTAGAATGTGTCAATAAAATATGGTAAATTACGAAACTATGACACTTAAGGCCATGGTTTACCTAATTGACCTCACTAAGTGTGGTTTAGCAAGAATGGCCTTGCTTAACTTAAGTGGAACATTTCAGGACGATACTACCCCTTAACAAATAATAAAAACACGCGATCTGTCCCTTTCCTGTCCTTTATCATTCTGCGACTTAATTCCAGCAAAAAAGAAGCTTCTGCAACTGATAAACCCTAAGAACTCTAAATTTCCAGGAAAAAGAAGATTCAAAGGTAAGTTTCTTCAATATTTCATTAGTTATACGTAGTTTTTAAACTAAATTTTCCATAATTACATCTTAAATTCGTAGAATTTGTTTAGTTTTTGTATAATAACAGATTAGCTATAGGGAGTTGTGAATTTTGATGATAATGATTGAAAACTACTGTTAGATAACCGACAATTAACGTCACATTGATTTTCAATTGATGCAAAAAAAAATTATATTAGTTTGAATCTGTATTTGCTGCAGAATTTACGAATAGACATTGCAATTACTCTTATTTAGTTGCAACTGCGTTGCTTTTCCCTAAATTAACTTGAAATAACTTGTAGATGATATTTGTAAATTGTCAATAACAGAAAACGCTTTTTAAGATCTGTTCAATGGGAATTTGTTTCCAATGCACTCACTGCCTTGTGGGCAGCACTTGCAGCTGTGCTGCAAACAATTGCTTGTAGATAAACTCTACATGTGTTGCCTAATATGCGGCACTTTTAATCGTATGGAGTGGTGCTTGTGGGCAACACTTGGAGATCTAGTTCAAACCAGCACATGTAGAGTAGCTCTACATGTACTGCCTAATAGGCAGCAGTTTAGAACTCATAGTAGGTGCCTTTTAAGTGTTGCCTTGTGGACAGCACTTGAAGGTTTGATGCAGAATAAAATGTAGAAAAATCTCTACATGTGATGCCTAACAGGCATCACTTTAGTTGTGTTGTTCATGCTGTAACTTGTCTACTGAATTGCCCTACAAATTGTGGCTGAAGGACAACACTTTGAGTAAAAAAGTGTAGACAAGTTGATGATACCGATCGGAAACTAGTGCCCGATAACCAACAATTAACGTTACATTGATTGTCAAGAACTTGATTTTTTTAATAATATTTTCAGTGTGTATTTGTTGTAAAATTTAGTGGTAGAATTGAGAGTATTCTTTTATGATTGGAATGATAATACTTTGCCCTAAATTAACATGGAATAACTTGTAGATAATCTCTGTGAATTTTGGTTGCAAGGGAACACTTTTTAAGCTCTGATGCACAGGAAAATGTCCGCACTGCACTCACTTGCTTGTGAGCAACACTTGAAGTTGTGGTGCAACAAATATTTGATGAGAAATTCTATATCTGAGGCCTAATAGGTAGCACTTCTTATCTCAGAAAGTGGTGTTGCCTTATAAGTGGTGCCTTGTGGGCAGCAGTTAAAGGTTTGGTGCAAAACACCCTGTAGAGAAGTCTCAACATGTGATGTCTAATAGGAAACACTTTACCTGTGGTGCAATCTCTACATACACTTGCCATAACTTGTAGTAAATTTTCTTACAAGTTGTCACTGAAGGCCAACACTATAAGCATTGGTGTAGAGAAGTCTCTACAACTTATTACCACTCGACTTCCACTGCTTATGCGTATCACTTAACAAAGGAATATTGATGCTTGCTTCTATCTAGTTAATCTATTCGTCAAACTCTAAACTCATATTTCCATTTCATTGCGTGCAACATTTGAACGTCAACAAATTATATCTACATTGGGCCGAAAAAGAGTTGAACGACAAGATTGCTACTCTGACAATAAGTAACACTTCTTCAACAAAAAGATACTTCACTATTAGCTTTGTAAGCAAAGAATCTACTAACATTTAGACTCTTGACTTTATTGTTGAGTTGATTCTTGCTTTTGCTAGCAGGTAAATCCTATCAGCGACACAAGATTTGTTGTCAAAGATGGACTTGATGAATTCACCGTAGACTTAATAAAAAGGTCATGTGACTGCTTGCAGTTTTAAACGGGCGAAATACCATGCACCGACGCCATTGCAGCAATAGATAGAAGAAACTTGAACAAGTCGACTTATTGTGCACAATAATTCACAAGAAGCACTTGGACACAAACTTATCAAGGAAAAATTCCCCCAGTATGAAGTGCTAGATCGTGGGACGTACCACAAAGTATAAAGGAATTCATCAATACATCCATCAGTTATAAAATTCACTTCGGAAGGAGACAAACAAAAAGATATGTTTCAAGAGCAGAATCTTTCAAGACTAGGATCAGATGCTCGCGCTGTAAAAGATTAGGACACAATAGAACGAGTTGTCTTTATACTCCAGTCCAACATCTTCATGCAAGAAGATACAGAAACATAGTCGTGACATGAATTTTCTTATGAACTTGCATTGAATTTGTTAACAATACTTTTTATTTGGTTGTAGTCACAAATATGGTCATACTCACTGTAGTCACATGAATACATTCAATCCACAAATTTAAATTTGATCCATGATTTGCATTGAAAGCGTGGTAAATAAGTACTGATTTTCCATCAACCCCTTCACCCCCACTGCACTTAAAATGCCTTGAACTATGGGAAAATAGACAACAATTATACCAACCTCATTCCACACCTTCGCTCAGACTAACTACCCCAAAGTGTTGCCCGGGCGGCAGCACTTTAGGTTCAACTCCTCAAAATCTTCTTCTAATAATTGCCATGAACTGCTGCCATGGAAGCACTTTTTCCAAGTGTGCAAGTGACGTTTAAAAAAAAAAATGATTTCCTAGACAACACTTTTTTCCACCGCGTCCCAATTTCTACTAGGTAGTAGCGCTAAAGTGTTGACTCTCAAGTAGCACTTTTCACACCTTTTAACATACCCAATTCAGAACCAATAACCATAAAGTGTTGCCTAGGCAGCACTTATCCTCCAATATGTCACAAATTTTTCAACACAATGGCTTGAAAATAATGCCGCAGAAGCAGCACTTCCCGACCCTTACCACATAACTAAACCCCCTAGACAAATAGCTTTAAGATGAAGCTTCCTAGGCAGCATGTTGCTTTCATCACGCCCTGATCTATCCCAGACAATAACTTTGGAGTGTTGCCGCCCAGGCAGCTCATAGACATTAACAACTAATAAAATTATCCTTTAAAAATAGCCTTGAGCTATTGCCTGGGCAATACTTTACCTAAACTCCTTGTCAAATAACAAGTCCATCCACTCCCAACAAGATTAAAATCTAACTAAAATCAACTATATATAACACATGTAGTAACACTTAAAATATAATTACTAACATTAATATAGCGTAACAAAATACAAATTTAAATGTAAATAAAGAACAAAATCACAAAATCTATTGTATTATTACAAAACTACATAGAATCAAAACATAAGTTTTTTCTAACTTTTCTGCCGTACAAAATGTCCTGATCTCAATATTAATACATGGTGTATCTGACACAACATCTTGTGACTCACATAACAAACGGAATGCCGGCATATCAAAATCATCATCCAATCCACATGTTTGCCCTTTCCTAGCAACGACACCCTCATAAATGACTGGTTGATCTATAAAGTTTCCAGATCATCTATAGATTGGAAATCATAAGGTTCACTATCGATAACCTGAAAAAACAAACCACAACACTGAAACCACAGAAAAATAATCATAACAATAGAAAAGTAATGTAAAAAGCATATAAAATGTATTACGACGTACCATAATGAACTCAAACTAACAACTTTTCTCGTACAAGCAAAAAATGCATTTTCAACATCACAAAAAGAAATAATAATAAAAAGGACAATAGCTATTATTAAACAGTAAGCAAAGCACATCGAGACAGGCAGCACTTTAACTACAAACAGAACTCATGCTTGAATGTTATGATGTCAACTGTTGCCCACATGGCAACAATTTCTACAACAAAAGAAAAACACAAGACCCAATGGAACATATGGTTGAATCTTATGTCAATTGTTGGCCAATGGGCAACAGTTTCTACACTAAAAGGAAAATAAAGTGCAACACCAACACTTTGCTAAATATTACATTAACTACCTAATTAATATGATTTATGTCAAGAGTAACAGTTTCTACAGGAAAAGAAAATAAAGTGCAACACCAACACTTTGCTAAAAATTACATAAACTAGCCTAATTAATATAATTTCATATAACATATTAAACAAATATTATCGATTAACAACAAAATTTAAAAATTGGCAGAACCAAAAATTGGATTAATAATAAACATCAACAAAGGTAGAAAAACAAAACTAAAAAAAAAGGAGAAAGAAACAAACCAAGACGTATAACCCTAATTCGCAAGAGAAAGGAAAGGGAGATAGAGAGAGAAGAGAAGGGGCGGCACGTCAGAATTAGGGCTTATATAACCCTAATTTGCAATAGAAAGTGGGAGAGAGGGAGAGAGAAAAGAAGAGGCAGAATTAGGGAATTATAATGGTTAGGGGCAAAATAGTCTTTTCGCATGTTTAAAAATAAGCAGGAGGCCATTTTGCTAAAGCATTTCTAAGTAGGGACAAAAAGACATAACCAAGGATAAAGGGGTACATGGGGTGAAATTTTTTGAATAAAATAAGCCCAAACCCCGATGTTATCATATTAAAAGCGTATTGTACTATTTACTATATATTCATCACTTATAATTCTTTTCTTGTAAAATACTTTTAAATTATATTGTTTGCAAATAATTTAAGTACATTTTAGCTATTTTAATATAAAATGTACTTATCAGTAATATATTAAACACACCAACTACTTATAGTAATACTTATATCAAAATATATAACTACTTTTAATAAAATCAGCTTCAAACATCTAAAATTCCTCTTCGAGACTTAATGTTTAATAGTTAGTCCATTCGATCCAGTTTATGTGAATCTATTTTTTCTTTAGTCTATTCCAAAAAGAATGAATCCTTTCTAAACTAGGAACCAACCTAACTTTAAATTTACTAATGTACCCTTAATGAGCCAAATAAATATCGACGACTTATTTAGACCACAAATTTCAAAAAATTTCATTTTTTCATTAAATTTTATATCAGGTGAAATATGTTCACGTAAATTGAAACGAAGCGAGTTGTAATTTTTAATCACACAACCCAAAGGGCTTGAGTGGACATTACAACTAGAAATGGGGTAGTTTTGTCAAATTCCATAAGACTCGCTTGATTGCATCGCCCCTTTAATCCCTCCTATATAACCGCTATATTTATATTTTGAGAGTGAGCCAAAAAAACAAACAGTGAGTGTGTAGTAGGTGAAAAATGGATGCAGATTATGGAATTGCAAGAGAACTTTCTGATCTCCAGAAGCTTCGATCTCACTATCAACCTCAACTTCCTCCTTGTCTTCAGGTATCGGGCCAGCTTACGCGCACCTCGACTATTTATTCTGCATTTGTCGTTATCAATTTTTGCTTTATTATTTCTATGTTCAAGTTTCGATTAGTATATTTAGCATTTTTATAATTAGTAATAATAATAATTTCCGGACAAATTTGTGTGTGTTTATAGATCTGGCATTGTAAATTGTACACTGTACATTTTTTTTTATGTAATGTGCATCTTGTCGTAGTAGAATTAATCTTATATCGCACGATTATCTGGTCGATTATAAGTCGTCGTGTTTAGAGACGATTTGTATATTAAAATTGTTGAAAATAAGGTGATATAGTAGTCTGTGAGAAGAAAAAAAAGAAGGGAGAATGTGTTCTCCTTTGATGTCAAGTACCTCGCAGAACATACATTTGTACGATACACTTCTTTGTTCGATTTTAAGTCATTGTGTTTATACATGCGATTTATTTATTAAAATTATTGAAAGTAAGGTGATCAAGTAGTTTGTGAGATGAAAAAAGGAGCGCGCGTTGTCCTTTGATGTCAAGTACCTCGCGGAACATTTGTACGATACACTTTTTTTTTTTTTTTTAAAAAGTTTAGGCTACATTTATGTTTTAGTTTAAATCAATGACGATTTACAGTGCCTGAGCTATGTGGAAATTTATAGTACTGTGTAAGTTGGATAAAATCATTTTTTTTTGTGTATATATGTAGGTTTTTGAATTCTGTTTACGTACGGAAGAACTTTTGATGTAGTGGTAAAGGTGCTTCAAAAATTGAATTAGTCCACAAATTTGAATCCTAAGTGTGGCAATTCTTGCATTTTTTGGAATACCCTTTGTTAGGATTCCTGGCTCCGCCATTGGCGAATTTTATATGGACTTTCTTTCACATATGCAATAAGCTTTCAAAGTTTTTCAGTTCTTTTATCTGATTTTTCCGCTAGATGTTTTTTTATTTTAGTTATTTACCAACTTTGACTGTATTGATCATTGAATAGTGCCCAGCTAGCTATTGTAATCACTGGTAATAAAATGTGTCACCAGTTCTATATCCACTAAAAAAATGCCTTTTGAAATTATTGAGCGAGATAGTTGGTCAGAGAGTGACATCCTACTAACTCTTTTAAAGTGAAGATTTCCTGAGTTAATTTAATCTGTTTTCACTATCACAGGGCACTACTGTGCGGGTAGAGCTAGGCGATGCAACCACTGCAGCAGATCCCTCTGGTGAACACACAATAAGTCGGTCTTTTCCTCACACTTATGGACAGCCATTGGCTCATTTTCTTCGGGCAAATGCCAAGGTCGCTGATGCTCAGATTATTACCGAGCATCCAGCAATGAGGTACGTGTTATGGTTCTTTTGTTTACTTGCTGATAACATCAGTGTTGAAACATGAGATGTTTGTTAAATTCTATGTTCAATATAAGCATATGATTATTCTTCTGTTTTGGTGACTGAAAGTTCCTTCCTTTTAGTTCTTTTAATAGAATTTCTCTTGCAATTACCATCTTTGGAGTCTAACTGAGGAGACTAAATTTAACAGTTCATGTCAACACTATTACACTAATGTGTTTAATTACGGAGTATGTATAAAACGACGACGAAATCTCTCTCAGCCATGGATTTCCATGATATGAGTTTCTTTTATTCTTAATCGCATCAGAAAAATTTCTGGTATCCTACTTACAGTGTATGATGTGCTCACTGTGTACTCTTTCTCTTTAGGGTTGGAGTGGTTTTTTGTGGGAGACAATCCCCTGGAGGACATAATGTGATATGGGGTATTCATGATGCTCTTAAAATCCACAATCCCAACAGTACCTTGCTTGGTTTTTTGGGTAGGTACTTCTTTTATGTTGGTGCTCTATGTTTTGTCATGTGCCTACTCATGTACTCCTCTATAAATTGCTATCCTCTTGTCATCCATTACTGGAATTTTAGGGCAAAAAACCCTTTGACCTACTTCACCATGTGTCACGTCTATATGCTGAGCATTACCAATTGTTTCTGCTCATGCTCTCCTTTTCAAATGCCAACAGGTGGTTCTGAAGGTTTATTTGCACAGAAAACTCTAGAGATCACCAATGATATTCTTGCAACCTATAAGAATCAAGGTAGAACCTGGTTCTGGATGAAGTTAATATTTAGACCACTTTGTCTTTAAGCTTATCATTAGTGGATTTTTTCCCATTAAGGTGGTTATGACATACTGGGCCGGACAAAGGATCAAATTAGAACAACTGAACAAGTCAATGCCGCCATGGCTGCATGCAAAGCATTGAAATTGGATGGCCTTGTCATTATTGGAGGTATTCATTGTGCAACTTGTCTTGGTTCATAAAATGGATCTTGCAGAATATACATAATATATATTAACACATGCATTGATTTTTGAAGGGGTGACATCAAACACTGATGCTGCTCAGCTGGCAGAAACATTTGCTGAAGCAAAATGCCCAACAAAAGTATGCTTGGGTTGAGGCAGTTTTTTCATGTCTAATTTACTGTTATGTTTCTCACTTTTCATGAATAGAAAAAAATAACCTAAATTTCTACTTCCCAAGTGTTTTTGCAGTATACCAACTTTAATCACTGCTTCTTTTTCCAGTTTATTATCCTCTCATCATGGCTGGTTCATACTTGTTGATTGTCCTTTTCTTCAGGTGGTTGGAGTTCCTGTTACATTAAATGGAGATCTAAAGAATCAGTTTGTTGAAACAAACGTTGGTTTTGACACAATATGCAAGGTATTAATCCAATTATGGCAATCATTTTAAAGGAAGCGTTTATTTAAAGACCATGTGTGCGTGCGTGCGCCTGGTAAAAATATTCGTAGTATGCAGAATTAGCATCTAACACCTTTTCCTTTTCTTTTAGTGACATTATCCTTTAGACTCCTGATCATGCTTCCGACTTTAACATTGATGGTCTTGCTTTATAGTGGTGGGCAGGTTGCATGTTCCCTTTTACTTTTTGTTTAGATTTGAATGGAATATGGGGTTGAAATACTTTCAGCAGATACTGAGTGTTATCTTTGTAGGTTATTTTGATGACTTTTATACTAGGAGCTGAAAGTCCTTATTTTCTTTTTGTGATGCTATTTCGTGCTCCGATTAAAACAATTTTTTTTTTTTTTTTTTTTTTTTAAATTGTGTTCATCTCAGGTTAACTCCCAACTCATTAGCAATGTCTGCACCGATGCACTCTCTGCAGAAAAGGTAATTTACTCATTCATGTCCTTGACATCTCTTCCAATTTCTATTGGAATAGTTGGGATAATTTTAAATTATATTTTTTTGGTGGGTTTTATTTTCTTTGGTAACATAATTTTCTTATCACAGAAAAAAATTTTCTTTGATAACATAATTAATTTTATTAAATGTGAAGGGCAAACTAGCTCGTACACAGGAGGTATGCCAAAATGTAGAAAACCTTATAGAAAAATATTGTTTTCCACAAACAACACCCAATTTTCTGGTGGATTTATTTCTAATTCATATATTTTCTGGTGGATTTATTTCTAATTCATATATTTGTTTTGATAGGTGTTAACCGGCTGATGATTATGTCTAAGACCTTATCTTTCGTATTTCTTGCCTGTCTTTACCGTATAACCCAGTAATCTTCCCTTTCAGTACTACTATTTCATCCGACTCATGGGGCGAAAGGCATCGCATGTTGCTCTAGAATGCACTCTGCAGTCGCATCCTAATATGGTTCGTTTCACTGCTTCTTCACTAAAAAACTAATGAACCGATAGGGTTGTTAGAACATGCTCTCTATTAGAGTTTGTAAGTGTTTTCTTCATAGTGTGTTATGTGATCTTGCAGGTGATTCTTGGTGAAGAGGTAGCTGCGTCAAAGCTTACTCTTTTTGACATCACAAACAAAATTTGTGATGCAGTTCAAGCAAGGGCTGAACAAGGTTATCTTTTTCTTGTTTTGTCTTTCAAGTTGCTTCCAGATAATTGTCTGCTCACTAAGTTTTTGGATTCAGATAAATACCATGGCGTGATCCTGTTGCCGGAGGGACTTATTGAAAGTATTCCTGAAGTGTATGCTCTACTGCAGGTAAAATACAAACAAAAGAATTTAATTTCTTAGCCTGTCTCACAAGTTCCGCTTGTCACATCCCATTTACTCATCCAAGGAGAAAAAGAAACAAAGAGGAAAGAGAACAAAGAGGCCAAAAGAGAAACATTTTCAAACCTTAATTGGGCTTCGATGAGTCTATGTTTGGAAATCAATTTTTGGTTGTCATAATGCCTTCTTATGAACCTGTGCATTCCAGGAAATTCATGGTTTACTCAGGCAAGGCGTTTCTTCTGATAAGATTTCCTCTCAACTATCACCTTGGGCGTCTGCCCTGTTTGAATTCTTGCCACCATTTATAAAAAAACAGGTGCCACTTGTGTCTTGGAATTGAATACTGATATATGACCAATATCAAGTTTCACTAGGGTAGTTCTTACATGAAATGCTTGGGATGTTGCAGGTCCTCTTGCACCCAGAGTCAGATGATTCTGCCCAGCTATCTCAGGTAACAATTCTCCCATTTGGACTGTGTGTCTGGTGATTCATATGAACTATATTTTTGATTGATTGTTCTTTTATGCTTCCTCCACAGATTGAGACCGAGAAACTTCTAGCTCATCTTGTGGAAGCTGAAATGAATAAGCGAACGGTATAGATTCTGTTTTCCTCTATTCTAGAACCTAGAATGTAGCATGTAATATTTCCAATGGATATTCTCTTCTGACACCAATGACTGGTAGAATGTAGGGACAAATAAAAGAGATATCCAATCACTGAAGAAATTTTGAGAAAGGATATATATGCTGATCTGCTATTGTTAGCTTTTCAGCTTGAAAGTGTGCAGTGGCACTGACTGGAAATTCTCCACTCCTGTGAATTCCACATTGGTGTTGTCTGTTATTTTACATTTCTTTGAGAAATTACTAAAATAATTTTCTTGGAAACAACTCTATGCAATCTGTGCAGAGAGGGTTAGGGACCACATATGTGCACGTTTGGGTGGGGAGAATAAATTGATCAAGTTTCTCCATTCTATTTTCATGGAAACAGCTCTTCTCCATAACGTTTTAATGAATGCTAAATCTGAAAGCTGCTTGCTAAAATTTCCTCCAACATACAAGGCCATGTTATATGAACTCTTTATTGCTTTGTGGTACCTGTGTTCAACCGGTAAGATATGGGTATAGCTATATTACTCAACCCATGTACAATATAAGGTTGTTACTGCATATTTCATACAGATCCTTTAGCCATGCTATGTTTCCACTAGGCACTCTTTCATTGTAAGCTTCTCTTTGCTTCAAAATCATTGTTATTCCTATTAATAGATGGTGCATCTGGAAAAAATGAAATACATATGATCTTAATTGTTCTCTTGGTCAGCGTTACCTTTACATGACATGTCTTTTATCCATTATGACTTTACAGAAAGAAGGAACTTACAAGGGAAAGAAATTTAATGCAATTTGCCATTTCTTTGGTTATCAAGCTCGGGGATCGTTGCCATCAAAATTTGACTGTGACTATGCATTTGTAAGCTTTTATTATGTCTAGTTTCTTCCTTTAATATAATTGAGACATGTAAGACTGTCGTACAAATAAGATTGTAAAAAGATTGCAACAGAAATAAAAGAAGATTGTAACAACATTACATTTCCAGGTACTTGGTCACATCTGCTACCATATTTTGGCTGCTGGCCTCAATGGTTACTTGGCTACTGTGACTAATTTGAAGAATCCTGTCAACAAGTGGCGCTGTGGGGCTGCTCCTATCGCAGTAAGTTTCGTACTATAATTTGTACAGATGTCCCATTAAAGCTTGTTAGGTAATGGAGAAATGGACTAACTTTTATTTACTTTTTATGAAGCTGTAATAATTACATGAATAATGCCACTACCTTGTAAAACTTAACATAGAGAAAAGGTTTACTTTATAACTGTTTGGTGTTATATTCTAGGCTATGATGACTGTTAAGCGTTATGGTCGTGGTCCTGGCAAAGCATCAATTGGAAAACCTGCTGTGCATCCTGCTACTGTGGATTTGAAGGGAAAATCATATGAGTATGTCAATCCTGACTTTTTGCTTATTTACAAGTGAAGTAAGAGTAAATTGAAGTTTTTTTATAAGGGAGAGAAAGTTGAACTTTTGAAGTCGAAAAGTAGGAAGAATGGAGTAAATTCTACGGAAAAGTTCTCTTACGAGCTTATATTCTTAGGCGAATCCTGTGCACTAACGGATTTGTTTCTTTGTTTTGATGCAGACTATTGAGTCAAAATGCAACAAAGTTCTTGTTGGACGATCTTTATAGAAACCCAGGTCCCCTCCAGTTTGATGGCCCTGGTGCTGATGCAAAGGCTGTAACTCTGTGTGTTGAAGACCAGGATTACATGGGTCGTATTAAGAAATTGCAAGAGTATTTGGACAAGGTTGGTATACATTTTACATTTTTTTTTTCTTTACTTTGGTTTGCTGCATCTTTTTCATTAATTGTCTACTTCTTTCCAGGTCCGTACAATCGTGAAGCCAGGATGCTCGCAAGATGTCCTGAAAGTAGCATTGAGTGCTATGTCTTCCGTCACGGACATTCTTTCTGTGATGTCCTCACCTTCAAGCAGTGTGAACACGCCGTTTTAGATGAGAACCCCACTTTTAACCTTGAGAAAATTTAGAGGAAGTCCTATTTATCAAACTATATATTCATAACCTTTTCCTTTTCTCGGATTTTGCAGACTTTATTTAGGCTCAGAAATGTTACTTTAGTAGATTAAGACAATATAGAGGTTTTCAACTGTCATTAGTTTGTTTTGTGCTTTTGCAATTTTGACAATTGCTTTGGAACATCTTTATTTTGATGAAAGAGGAATACCAGTTATTTTAGTCGTAGGGATACATGCTGGGCAATCGTTCTCTCTTTTCTACCACCCTAGAATACTATCATAGCAAGAATCACTTGCTCAATTCATTCTTATACATACATTGCAGTTGCTTACAACTAAAATGTAGTAATTTAAATCTCGATCTATCTTTCCTCTGAACTAGTTGAGCTATTGGTCTAAGCAAAAAGATATTGGTCTGTGATAAGAATGTGCTCATGCTAGCAGCCACATGAAGAATGCCGTCCACAATGTAAGTGATATGGAAGCCAATGTGTACGCCCATAACATAATCACTGAACACTCGCTCTCACCAGCTCCAAACAACTGTGTTATGGTGCCTGCCAAATGAAACAAGACGATTTAAAAACCCTTCTGAAAGATTTTATTGCAATTATACCCACATTTGCATATACATTTGGCCGATATGGTTTGCTTGTTTTCAAAAGTTTCTCAATAGAAGGAAGGTTTCTCTTTTACCTCCCTTTCTTGTTAGTACTAACTACCAATTTATTGCAACGATCATAGTTCCCACAAGAATCTAAATTACAACGCTATCGGAGGAAACTCTACATGAGTCTAATATTGGTTGGAGGATCTTTACTCTTTGCAGAAAGTAACCAACAAGAAGAAACATTTTTATCAGGATTAAACTGTGCTCATACGAACTAAATGATACTAGACAATAGATGGTTTAACACCAAAAGTAGCCTGAACAAAAGCTGAGCAGAAATATAACTTGTTGAATCAACTTACCAATGTTCATTGCAGGTGGAACTGCAAATTGAAGTAAAAGAACAAACTTATATAATGGATCATCAGGCACCAAGCCTAACTGAGAAGCTACTTTGACAACACCAATACCAATGACAGGCATGACTATGTATTTGACCGCGATAATGCCAACAAGAACAGACTTCTGAACTCCTGAGCCCCTCAAACCTTTTAAAAGGTTACCTCCCATGATTAGCGTGAGAAGTGGGATGGCTCCATCTCTGCATTCATCATTAACAAGTGAAGTATATTATCAATTTCTCGATCAAGTTCATTGGTCCAATAAAGCAACCAAAATGGTGACTATTATGACAGTTTCTTTTAAATTTATCACATTATAACCACTTTCAGTTCATATATCCTATAATAGTTATGCTTATGTTTGGCACAATGGATATAATAGGCAATTACGCAGCTCAAATAGCACATCATATATGAAGAGCAGTTCAAAAAATGATTGACTGTGCAAAGATGGACCTCTCATCTGCAATATATTTAAACAAGCTAGAGAGTCCCATACCCAAGTAAAATAGCCGTATCTTCGACCACATGGAGAGGAGCGGCATCACCTATAAGTGACTTTCTGATCTGAGGTATAAGTCCAACTACAAAACCTGCAATCTATACAAGGCCATTGATCAATACTACTCATGCACATTTACAATATCAAGCCATCTTTGCCTTGAACAGATAGATTTGTACTTATTCAGCAAGTAGATTATGGCGACTACAAGGAGCAGAGGATTTACGAAGTGATAACCTAAAGTTGAGCATTTCACTGTGGTCTGTGAGCTACATATCAAGTCCTTGAGCTACAGTAAAAAGTTAGTAAGGGGTTCTTGGATTGAATTATAAGAAATTTAATCTCCATATAAAATCATGTACGACAGTGTTTGGTTTCCGGAATAAAAACTTGAATAACTAAAATAATCTCTGTATAAGTGCTACAACGTTTTAGGTTACCGTATACAAAGGCACCCCTAAGTTTCTCAGCCTGGTGCAGATGCCTATCATATTAATGAAACGTTGGAAGTTAAATCATGTTGAAACCACCCTACAGATTCTGGATCAGGTGCTTGTACAAGAATGCTGCTATATGATATTTCCCATAAGAATGATTCTTTACGCATGGAAAATAGAAAGCCAATTCTTTTGAAGTACAGTATCTTAGCTGCATTATTCCTCAAATTGGTTTAACATTTTGTGACAATAATTAATTGGATGTGCATTCTGAAATATCTCCAATGAGTTTTCCATCTAGAAGCACCTAACAATTACAAGAACTAAATTTGAATTAACACATCGCTCAATACAGAAGAGTTCAGTAAAAGGAACACAAAAAGGACAACAGTGGGAAAATACCGCTGCTGTGGTAGAAGGGGCAAGTAATTTCTTCAGGTTGATCTTCCTTGAAAGCTCTCCCATATATTGTTTTAATTTAGTTCCTAATGGCACCTGTGACAGTAATTCAGAAATCAAAATGGCGTACCACTTGTCTCAATACCAAAGTGCACCGTTACCATCCTAACCATCTCAATCACCTAGTTTCCAGGGAATGTCACTAGAAAAACAGAATAGCAATGTTATACAGCGTAGTGCTTTATACCTCTCGCCAACACTATTTTACAGCACCTTCTGTGCATCAGGTGAAACAAAAGTTCACCACCTTCATTTACCAAATACACAGAGTAGTCAAGGAGAGCTTCTCTTTCATGTTATGCGTATGCATCCGCTCAAATTTTCCATTGGGGAGCAGGGTGGAACTGTACTATTTAGTTAGCTTGAAGCATGCATGATTTAAATGTGGAGATAAACTCAACCTGAGCTTTATGATCAAATCTAGTAGAGGGCAATGCAGGTTGTTCAGATTGGTGCTTTGATCCTGTGAAGTCATTTGTCGGAAGTAGTGGTTCTGTAGAGACTCCAACTTCTGATATGGAGCTTTCTCTGGCAGATTTACTCATGGAGGAATCATTGACTTCAACCGCTTTCGAGCTCTTACTTGATGATATTCTGACAATATTATACACATATGACCACAGATAAATTGCCCCTACCTGAAGAAGAGAAAGTTACAAGGAAACATTGAATTAGATTTCCCTTCAAAGGTTATCATTTTACTATTTCAGTGTTTCCTCCCCTAGTTAAGGCCAGAAAGGCACTTTTCCCACAAGTGTGTTAATTAAACATTTTTCACAGTGGAGAGGTAGCTCATGACTAAAATTATACACCACAAGTTCACATCGGAGACCATCCAAAGCATGAAAACTCTTGCGAAACCACAAATAGTTAAAAAACACATACCGCCATGGAAAGGGAAGCATAGCCCATTCCATATCTGTGACAAACATCAGGATCTCCAAATGGGCTTCCTTTCTCCTTGCAAACAGCTGGAATTATGATGAAAAGCATGTAACCCATGTTTCCTGTTCACGTTATGGCCTCAACATTATGCGGAGAAACTAGACAAGGCGCACAAGATCAATTCACAAGGAAACAATGTTTTAACAAGAGAGCTATTTTTTTTCTCATCTTCATAGGATAATTGTTTGATAAGTTGGGATTCATTTTCTTTCAGGATGCTGAAACATTTGTAGGCATGTTCTATAAGTAAATTGATGACATGTTTCCAGATTTCCAGCGTTAACTTTCTTTTTGTTTAGTAGTATTTCATCTACTGGATTTCTTCAGCTTCTCTACATTAAAATGATATTTTGATCGGATGAGTACTCAAAGCAATAAACTTTTGGATCCCTGCCGCTCAGAGCAGAAAAACATTTGTATGACATGGTATCTCATAAGACTCGTATTACTCAAATGAGCCTTGCAGTGGCAGTGGTCACTGGTCACTGAAGTCAACAACTGAGGACAGTATATGATCTACTTTTATGTTTTGGTGAGAATACTGCTGTCAACTTTAAGTTCAAGTGGAACAGAAGAAACTGTCTAAGACGAAGGGTCAGAATTCAAAATGTCAACGCTGATATCAGCGGACATGAAAGGGTAACACTGCAGCTGTCGCTAGCAGAATATCAGTTACTAGCATCACAATCACCTGGACAATAGTCATCTTTGTGTGATGTTCCTTCTGGTTTTACATACCTGCAGCACAGAGGCCTACAACGAGTCCTCGTAGATGCTTAGGAGTTCTTGTTATCTGAATGACCACCCAACCAAGAAACGAACCAATAATAAAAGTGATGAGGATATTCAAAGGCATGAACCACCTACAATTGCAACTGAGTTAATGGGATAGAAAGGGTAAATAACAGCAAAAGGTTCTTTTACATGAATTGGATAGAGATTAGAAAACTCACAATCTTTTCATGCTCTCGTATGTAATTGTATTGGCTAAGTTGCTCGAAACCAGGGCTGGACTGAGTACATAAAACACAATCTGTTCATAGAAAATAATGCAGCAGGAAACATCAAATTTCTAGGCATAGAGAACCACACAATAAGAGTATCACAATTACGACAAGTTGGAATTGAAATGATGAGAAATTTTGGTCCTCTTGTGCCAAACACTAGAGGGCGAACCTTGTTACGTTGATGTATTTTCACTATCTACACAAGGTGGGATGAGCTAACAATTTCACAGTACAAGTACGAGTAAAAAGAGAATCAACGAGCAAACTGCAAGACATAAAATATGCACTCACATTATTCAAATGCTTCCTTGCATCCTCTCCTAACAAAGCGAAACGATCCAGTGCAAGAACTAGTCCAAGTGCCGTTATCAAAAGCACTTTGAGAACCGGCATTGATGCTAAAATAAAGAGATCCAGAAGCCCCATGTTCGTGTTCCTCTCGTGTGAATGTTGAGACAGGGAGCAAAGTATTCTCAGCTGAAGTCAAATGTATTCACAAGCACTACAATAAATAAATAAAAATCAAGAATGAGACTATGAGAGGATCAACTGACACTCAAGACACTTGATAGGCATTACAATGAAGCAGCAAATGAGAGATGTTTCTGACTATCAAACAGTAGCAACGCAAAGAATTTAGCTAAGGGTGTTCAAAATTTAACATACATGCATAATTATAGTCCCTTCGTTCAAAAAAGAATGACACTATTTCTTTATTATTCCGTTTAAAAAAGAACTGCAGAATTCTAAATTTGAAAACCATTTAACTTCAACTTACCACTTTACCCTTAATGAGACCTTTATAGCCACGAATTTATCTACGTCTTATTTTAAAAGTTCATTTTAAAAGCCTTCTTCCATTTCTTAAACTTCGATCCAAGTCAAACTATACCATCACTCGTGGAAAGGGGGGAGTAACAAGTATGTCTTGACTGAAGGGTGTTTAACCACTCCAGTTATCAAAGCAACCAAACTTTTGCAGAATTAATATTATAAGCAGAAACAACAGAACCAAGAAAAAGAAACAGAACCAACAGAACCAGATTTGATCATACAGATATATTGTAGAAAAGCAAATGAATTATGATCAATCAAACAGCTCTCTTAAAATGCATAGTGGATCAGAAAGTATACATAGAATTTACAAACAATGGATCAAAGAAGTTAAAGATTACAAGAATCACCAGCTGAAAACGTGTCTGGTGAAAGCAGGAGTGGCTATTCTTGAAATTTCAAGAAGTACAAATATGGAATAAATTCCCACCACATTCCTTTCTTTGTAAATGAATCAGTTATATTTCTTATTAAAACAAGATAAGTAGATAACGAGTTTGCATGATTGGTTCACCGAATTGTTTAGGTAGGTGTGTTACAAGAGAAGAAAAATTTGACTTCTCCTAAGTGAAGACATATATATAATTAAATTCAAGAAACATAATAGACGTAACCAAAAAGAAGACAAATGATTGATAAAGATAATAAATGCACAACGTGTTTGCATGCATCTGTAATATATTCAATAACATCTTCTGCTCATTTCTCTGTCAAAAATATGCACGGCAATTAGATTTGCTCGCACCCGATATTTATACCAAGACATGTGTATTATATATATGATTTCATGTAGATACCGGATGCTAATAAGTATTTTACCGTATTGTGTTTGTGTATATAAATTCTTTATCTGCCTAATATTAATTTTTTTTTTATGTAATATCAAATAGTACATGAGGCTTTATATGTGCATGGCCTACTATTTGTTCCTCCAGTAATGTCAAACAGTACATGAGGTTTCATGTCCGCATGGCCTATCATTTTGAGGTCGTTTAGTTGGTGAGATTAGATTAATAATTTCGGGATTAAATTTTGGATTACATTTATCCTATGTTTGATTGATGAAATTAGCTAAAGCGGGACAACTTTTATACCAAATTTATGGTATTATTCTATTTCATATAAGAGGTGGTATTATTAATCTCAGAATAATTATAATCTCGAATTTGTGGAATGTCCCTCTTTTTTAGTCCCGAGATAATCCATGCCATTTTTAGCATCTTAATACAAAGAAATAATATATTAGTCTTCGTTTTTTTTTTTAAACGGTTCTTTTAATTCAAAGTCATTATCCATAAGTAAAAAATATTAGTGTCGTGAGATTTCCTAAATAGGAGTATCATACTTGTGCACCTACCAAAATAATTAGTGTGTGGTAATGAATGAATTGTGCGTACCCTATGTAAATGTGTGTCTCACGTTTATGCAAAGAATTTAAGTATTTAGTCTATAATTCTTGTCCTTTAATTTGTGGTCTCTTTTCCAAAATGTTGTTCCCTTTCTTTTTCGTACGTACTCTTTTGTTCCAACTTCATAATTATAATCGTTTTACATGAGTATTATGACTATTATCAAAATATCCAAAAGTATCACAGTACAAAGAAATAATGACGCTTTTTATTAGTTGAAAATGTTAAAGAATAGAGAAAAAAATGTTAAATATAATAATAGATACCGACCGCTTGCCTTTCGGCCTTAGCCTTCCAAACAACCAAATAGTGTGACCGATCTATGGACAAAAACAACCGATGATGCTAGGGACACTACTAGAAAAATCGGCATTTTCGACTGCCAAATCGGTCGAAGATCGGTCGACAAAATGTCGACCGATCTTCGACCGATTGAGGTGGTCGAATAAATTTAGGTCGAAATAGGCCTTCGACCGACTTTCGGTCGAAGAACATGGAAATTTTTTTTAAAGTGACGAATTCTTCGACCAAAAGTCGGTCGACCTTTCGACCGACTTTCGGTCGAAGGCCTTTCGACCGGCTTTCGGTTTATGGTTCAACTATCACTACTACTGGCTAGAACCCGAACTAGACTCGGCATCAGACTCAGACGACGAACTGTGTCGACGTCTGCTCTTTCGCTTTCCTTTGGATTTTTTTTTTGGCGCTTAAGGAGCTTTTGCATCATTTCATGCATTTCTCTTTGATGAGCCTCATTTTCTAAGCGCATAGCTTCATTTTGTCTCTTCAGCTCTTCGATCTCCTTTTTCACCCGAGCCATTTCTCCAGGATCAGCAGAGCTTGCCCTTGATCTACGTGGATCAGGGGTCAGCTAACACGTGACATAGTCCGTCTGTCCCAAGATCGAAACTAAAAGAAATAAAGAACTAAAACTAATTAAATAATTTAAAATTCTGAAATAAAAACATAAAAAACCTATTGTATTATGATTGCTCAAACTCTGTCCAATTTTCTTGAATTGTGGTTAAACGTTCTGGCACACCCATTAATAAACATCTATTAACATTAATCATAACAATTAGTTAACTTTTTTTTAACCCCACTCCACTCCTCTCTCGAAGAAAATAGTGGTGCTTCCACTTTTTGGACCTACGACTCGAACCACAACCTCTTAAGTTTAGGTGGAGGGTGCTTACCATCTGAATAATCCTCACTTGTCACAATTTTTTAACTAAATCACCCTGATCTCTTACTTAAATTGTATATAGTAACCAAAAACCTTATTTTGTAGAAAGTTCGGAATTGTGAAAAACTTGATGCATTTTTTATTTTTTTAAAGTGATATTTGGACTTAATATTAGTAAGTATTATTTGTCTCTTGCAGGCTAGTGAGTCAAAATGCAACAAAGTTCTTGTTGGATGATCTTTACAGACACACAGGTCCCATTCAGTTTGATGGCCCTGGTATTAACTTATCACGGTATTAACTTATCCCGATATTAACTAATCCCGGTATAACTTATCCTTGGTAGCAAACGACCCCTTTGTGTTGAAGACCAGGATTACTCATAAAAAGGTACTGATTTTTATGAAGTTGTATTATGAAGTTGCAAGAGTATCTGGACCAAGGTACTGATTTTTCAACCAGAAAGATACTACTCATAAAAACAACAATTATACTACTAATATATGGTAATTTAAATGTTTCAAGATTTCTGTTTTCCTCTAAACTAGTTAGGAGATATTGGTCTAAGCAAAAAAATGATGTACAAGCAACTAGGCTCTGTGTGATAAGAATGTGCTCGCGTTACCAGCCACACGGAGAATGTTGTCTGTGCTCATGACAGCAGCCACATGAAGAATGCTGTCCATAATGTAAGCGATACTGAAGCCAATCCGTAAGCCCATAACAAAATCACTGAACACTCGCTCTCGCCAGCTCCAAACAATTGTGTTATGGTGCCTGCCAAGTGAAACAAGATGATTTACAAACCTATCCAAAAGATTGTATTGCAAATATGAACCTACATTTGCATTTACAACAGGCCTATATCGTTTGCTTAACATCTCGATATCTTAATAAAAAGACACCAGTTCCTGAGAAGACTACAGGTTTCTGACAGTTGTTGGAGGACCTTTACTTCTTTTGCAGAAAAGTAACCAACAAGAAGTATTTCTATCAGGATTACCTTGTGCTCATACAGAATAAAATGATAATAGAAGACAATAGATGGTTAACGAGAAAATGGTCTGAATGAAAGCTGAGTATAAGCATAAGTTGTTGGATCGACGTACCAAGGTTCATTGCAGGTGGAACTGCAAAGTGAAGTAAAAGAACAAACTGATATAATGGATCATCAGGCACCAAGCCTAACTGAGAAGCTCCTTTAACAACAGCGATACCAATCACAGGCATGACAATGTATTTGGCCATGATAATGCCAACAAGAACAGATTTCTGAACTCCTGAGCCCCTCAAACCTTTTAAAAGGTTACCTCCCATGATTAGCGTGAGAACTGGGATGGCTCCATCTCTGCATGCATTAACAAGTGAAAGTGTATTGTCAATTTCTCGATTAAGTTCTTGTATTGTCTATAAAGCAGCAGCCAGAATGGTGACTATTCAATCGAGACAGAGCAGTTCCAGAAATGATTCGACTGTGCGAACATGGATCTCTCATCTGCTATATATTTAGACAAACTAGCCAGTCTCATACCCAAGTAAAAGAGCTGTATCTTCGACCACATGGAGAGGAGCTGCATCACCTATAACTGACTTTCTGATCTGAGGTATAACTCCAACTACAAAACCTGCAATCTATATAAGGCAGTTGGTCAATACTACTCGTGCACAGTTTAAAATATCAAGCCACCTTGACTGGAACAGATAAATTTGTACTTATTCAGAATAGATTATGGCAAATGCAAGGAGTAGAGATCAGGATCTACTAAGTGATAACATTAAGTCATGAATTTCATTGTTGTCTGTGAGCTAGATATCAACAGATCAAGTCGTTGAGCAAGGGTCGTTTGGTTTAAGGTATAAGAAAATTTAATCTCCATATGAAAATGTAGCAGTGGCTGTTTCCATGATCACGGGTTCGAGCCGTGAAAACAGCCACTGATGCTTGCATCAGGGTAGGTTGCGTACATCACATCCTTTGGGGTGCGGCCCTTCCCCGGACCTTGAGTGAACGCGGGATCTTTGTGCACCGGACTGCCCTTACTTAGCTTATACAGCTTATGGTTTCCAGTATAAAAACCTGAATAACTAAAATGATATCTGTATAATGGATACAATGTCAGGTTTCCTATTTATGCGTAACTTACTTGGAGTTTAAAACCAGAAACCATAAGACAGAGACACCCTCAAATTAAGTGATCCTTACATAACAGTCCATGTGTATTATTCACCATATTAATGATTTCTGCATTATTAATCACCACATAGCAATCCTGCATATGACTCACTGCATGAGCAATTTCGTTTTTTTGAAGAATCGCCGCATGAGCAATTTCTATACTATAGTACCCAGATAACTAGACTGTATACAAGATGAACCTTAAGTTTCTCAGCGTGCTGCAGATGCCTATCATATTAATGGAAATGTCGGACCTTAAAACACGACAACCACCCTACAAATTGTGGATCAGGCGCTTGTACAATAAGGCTGCTATATGATAAGAATGATTCTTTACGCATACAAAATAGATAGCCAATTCTTTCTAGTACAGCGTCTAAGCAGTTTCATGCATTATTCCTCAGAAAGGTTTAACATTTTATGACATTAATTAATTCGACGCGCATCATGAAAAATCTCTAGTGTATCTTCCATCTAGAAACACCTAACAAATTACAAGCACTAAACATGAATTAACACAATCACTCAATGCAGAAGAGTTCAGTAAAAGGAGCACAAAAAGGACAACAGTGGGAAGATACCGCTCCTATGGTAGAAGGGGCAAATAATTTCTTCAGGTTGATCTTCCTTGAAAGCAGTCCCATGCATTGCTTTAATTTAGTTCCGAGGGGCACCTGTAATAGTAAGCCGGAGATCAAAATTCTGAAGAGGCATTATCCCAAAGTAGTACCCTTGTCTCAATACCAAAGTGCACCATTACCATCCCAACCATCTCAATCACCTAGTTCCCAGGGAGTGTCACAAGAAAAGCAGAAGCGCATGTTATACAGCATACTGCTTTATACCTCATGCCAACACTATTTTACAGCACCTTCTGTGGATCAGGCAAATTTTCATTCATGCTATTTGTATGTATCCGCTCAATTTTCTATTGAGGAGGGGGTGGTTGGAACTGTATTATTTAGTTAGCTTGAAGGATGAATGAAAGAAATGTTGAGAATCAACCTGAGCTTTATTATCAAATCTTGTAGAGGATAGTGCAAGTTGTTCAGATTGGTGCTCTGATCCTGCGAAGTTATTTGTCGGAAGTAGTGGTTCTGTAGAGATCCCAATTTCTGATATGGAGCTTTCTCTGGCAGATTTACTCATGGAGGAATCATTACCTTCAACCTCTTTCGAGCTCTTACTTGATGATACTCTGACAATATTATACACATAAGACCACAGATAAATTGCCCCTACCTGAAGAAGACAAGTTACCAGGAAACATTGAATTAGATTTCACTTCAAAAGATGTCGTTTTTACTATTTGAGTGTTTCCTCCTGTAGTTAAGCTCCGAAAGTCCCTTGTTCCACAACTTCATTACTTATACATTCTTCAGAGTGGAGAGGTAGCTCATATATAAAGTTCAACACCAAGCATGAAAGTTCTTGTGAAACCAACTAAACTAGTTAAAAAACACATACCGCCATGGAAACGGAAGCATAGCCCTTTCCATTTGTCTGGCAAACATCAGGTGCTCCAAATGGGCTTCCTTTCTCCTTACAAACAGCTGGAATTATGATGAAAAGCATGTTGCCCGTATTTCCTGTTCACGTTCAGGGCACAAAATTATGTGGAGCAACTGGACAGGGTGCAATAGATCAAGTCACACAAACAATGTACCATAGAGCTGTTTTTTCCCTCATCCTCACAGAATAATTTTGTTTGAAATAAGTTGGGATTCTATCCTGGGATTGATTTTGTTTCAGGAAGCCAAAACATTTGTATGCATGTTCTATAGACCTACAGAGTTAAATTTCATTTCGTTTAATATGCCATCTACTGGACTTTGAATACATTTTTACTAAACGCGAACACTTTGAATATCCCACTGAATGCTGGTGATCTATCACATAAAGTGAATAAGTTCCTAGATTTTCTTGACCTTCCACCACTAGCAACTGACCGGTGAAAAACAAAAGGATGCACTAGGATGATATAACAAACTTAATGTCCTCAGCTTGTCCACCTTATAATGGTATTTGATCAGATGAGTACTCAATGAAGCACACGTTTGGACCTCTGTCTCTCAGAGCAGAAAACACTTTCTAGTTTCTAAGACATGGTATCGCAGAAAACTCATATTGACGAACCTTATACAGAGGCAGCATCGTTGGAGTCAACAACTAAGGAGAGTATAGGATCTACTTTTAAGTTTTAGTGGTAATACTAATGTCAACTATAAGTTCAAATGGAGAAGAATTCACAATGCCAATATAGATTGCGGCTGAACATGAAAGGGTAACACTGGAACTGTATCTAGCAGAATATCAATTACTAGCATCACAAGCACCTGGACAATAGTCATTGTCGTGACTGATGGTCTTTTTGGATTTACATACCTGCAGCACAGCAGCCTACGATAAGTCCTCGTAGATGTTTAGGAGCTCTTGTTATTTGAATGACTGCCCAGCCAAGAAATGAACCAATAATAAAAGTGATGAGGACATTCAAGGGCAGGAACCACCTACAATTGCAACTGAGTGAATGGTGGAACAGTACATGGTTCATAAGTGAATTGAATAGAGATTAGAAATCTTACAATCTTTTCATGCTCTCATATGTAATTGTATTGGCTAAGTTGCTCGATATCAAGGCTGGATTGAATACAAAAAACACAATCTGCTCATAGAAAAAATACAGCAGGAAACATCAATTTCCTAGGACATGGAGAACCACTTCATAAGAGTATCACAATTTTAAAAAGTTAGAATTGGAATGATAGGAATGTTTTGTTTTATCTTTTGAAACAGCAAGAAAATTACTATATACTCCATCAAGGAAACCAAAATACACTCCTCGTGGGTTTATCAAACATACTAGTTAGACGGATAGTCACACTTTGATGGGATTCGTAGTGATATCTACGAGGGTCTTAACCTTAACAACTTGGGAAGGTCTCACAGGAATGGAGTGTTAGTTTAGAAATGATACAGGCCATTTAGCTGGTCACATATTCGCTTCGATGAATGCATAAAAAGAAAAGACACACATAGAAGTACACTTCAAGTATCAATGTGGTTGGTACAGGCAATGAATTTTTTCAATCTCTTCACCAGTGTCTAATAAATTTAGCATAACTAGTTGGAGAATGGTCTATGTCCCCTTTTTTGCAGAATTAAGTCCCTATAAGAACTGAAAAAATAAATTGCCTTATAAACATGGAATACTGTCAAAAAACTCTGGACCTTATTCAGCATATGCTTTTCTCCAACTTCATCTTAAATACTAAGACTTGGTTTGCTAGCAAGATTCGAGCTCGTGATGTCCGCCTCACACTTAAATATTGCCTTATTATCAGCATGAGATGACAAAATTCCCTATTCTTACTCTAGAAGTAAGATTTTTGTCTATGTATCTAAAGGTTATGAGGTGCTTGGCAGATAGATATCTCAACATCATGAATTTTACATTCACTCATGCAACTATCTGAACCAAAACTACTTTCCTGGTGAATTGTCTACTTGTAGCACTAAACTTTACATGCAAAAATTTATTTCAAATTTACCAACTAGAGCATGAACCTTGTAGTGTTGATGTATTTTCTCTATCTACACAATGCTGGGATGAGCTAGCTAACAAGTTCACGGTACAGTTAACGAGCAAACTGCAAAGCATGAAATATAACTCACATTATTCAAATGCTTCCTTGCATCCTCTCCTAACAACGCGAAACGATCCAGTGCAAGAACTAGTCCAAGTGCCGTTATCAAAAGCACTTCGACAACTGGCATTGATGCTGCAATGAAGAGATCAAGAAGCTCCATGTCTGGTTTCTCTCGTGTGAATTTTGAGACTGGAAGTAGAGTTTCCTCAGCTGAAGTCAAATGTATTCACAAGCGCTTGAGAAATACGTAAATAAATAGAAAAATCAAAGAATGAAAAGATCAATCGACACTCAAGACACTTGATAGGCATTACAATGAAGCAGCAAATGAGAGATGTTAGTTACTATAGGGGTGGAGTCAAGATTTCAAGAGGATGGGTTCACCACTCCCAATGGTGGCGCTATAATATCCCAAGATTTCGGCGAACAACCTTCGTCGTATATAGGTCAAATAATACTATATAGGGTGATATATTAAGTTTTTAATATCTATACACAACCGACACTTGCAGCCTAGTGGCTAAAGGTGTTCATGATTTGTTCAACCAAGGGGAAAATCAAACTAGTCGAACCAATGTAAGTAATAGAGCAAACAAAAATATTAAAGGAGCATTTAATTAAGTGGAAATCAATCTTTACTACTGAGTGCAAGTGAACCATCACTTAACCAAGTAAACGATTCAAGCTTTTAGAGCATGGATTCCCCAGAAATCATATTGGACGTATATTGACAAAAATGTACATAATACACCTAAATTGGTGGATGAATCATGGGTTCATTTGAACTGCTATTAGGCCTATACATCTGCCTGGGTGACTATCAAACAGTAGCGACTCCAAGAATTTAGCTAAGGGTAGTATTCAAGATTTTATATATATGCAATCAGAGGTGGACCTATGTGCCACAAAAATTCAATATATGTAGGTATAAATACTTTAAAAATCGGATAAATATAATATTCAGCACCCTGAGTTTTCGGTATATCTATATTAAATTCAATGATGCCCCATCGTGCTCAAATCTTGAGTCCGCCTTGCAATATTATAAAAAGTAATCAAAGCAACCAACCTTTTTGCAGAATCAATAATATAATAACTGAGAGAAAATAAGCACAAACAAAAGAACCAAGAACTACTGTAAAAAAGCATGTGAATTGTGATCGATTTAATACATCAAACACCTCTCTTCAAATGCTTAGTGGATCAGAAAATAGATATAGAATATACAAACAACGGACCAAAGAAAATAAAAAGTTGCAAACATTACCAGCTGAAAATGTTACTGAAAATGTGAACTGTGTGTCTATTCAAAGCAAGAAACTTCAAGTAGTACAAACTTGGAATTAAATCTTATCAAAATTTCCTTTCTTTGTAAATGAACCATTTATGTTATTACTATAACAGAATAATGACTTTGCACAAATGAGTTCATCAACTTTATAGGTGTGTTACAAGACAAGATAAGATTAACAAGTGTTAAGAATTACGAGGAAACATTATTACAATATTAACTAGTGACAATGTCTGAATCATGTGGAGTTATTAAATTCAAGAAACATGGAGACTAGACGCGGCGAAAAAAAGAAGGGAATATAATGAGTTGATTAAAGATAATAAATAAATACACAACAAGTATGCATGTATTATCTGTAATAAATTCAATAAAATCTTCTACTCAAAGACTCAATTGTCAATCAATATCTGCCTAGTACTAGTTTTTTTTATGTAACGTGAAACAGTACATGAGACTTCTTATCTGCATGGGCTGCATGGCCTACTACTTAATATTTTATATTAATATTTGATATGGAGCCGTTTTCGTAACGAAATTAAAAAGTGGACTATTTATGCAAATATTCCAAAGGTGGGCTGCTGTAAAGTTATTCCAAATGAAAGGGTGCTTTCATTGAACAGCCACTTTGAAGGCTGCCTTTCATGAACAGCTACTTCACCAATGAAAAGGTGCCTTTTCATTGAACAGCCACCTTGAAGGCTGCCTTTCATGAACAGTCATTTCACCAAAAGACACCTTCATGCCTTTTCACTCCAAATCTTGTGGCTATAAATAGAGAGGCATTTTGCCTCATTTTAATCATCCAAAAATTTCATACTCTCTCTCTCATTATTTTCTGCATTTGTTTTCAAAACAAAAGTAAGTTCTGAGTCAGTGTGATTTGCTACCATTATTTGAGTTCGCTGTTCACTGTGATTTGAATTACCGCTATCACAGTGAGGATAATTCCATTCTATCCTGGGAGAAATTAATCCACAAACCTTGGGTAACTGTGAGGGGATTAGATTTCTTAAGGACAGGCAGTGTATACTGTTGGCTTGGAATTTTTCTACTTCATCTTATTTCTGTTTTGGTCATTATCGAAAGTGCAGACAGATAACAATATTTGGACTTAATATTAGTAAGTATTATTTGTCTCTTGCAGGCTAGTGAGTCAAAATGCAACAAAGTTCTTGTTGGATGATCTTTACAGACACACAGGTCCCATCCAGTTTGATGGCCCTGGTATTACTTATCCCGATATTAACCTATACTTGTATAACTAATCCCGGTATAACTTATCCTTGGTACCAAACGACCCCTTTGTGTTGAAGACCAGGATTATATGGGTCGTATTATGAAGTTGCAACAGTATCTGGACAAGGTACTGATTTTTCAACCAGAAAGATACCTACTCAGTACTCATAAAAACAACAATTATACAACTAATATATGGTAATTTAAATGTTTCAAGATTTTGTTTTCCTCTAAACTAGTTAGGAGATATTGGTCTAAGCAAAAAGATGATGTACAAGCAACTAGGCCTGTCTGTGATAAGAATGTGCTCGCCACGAAGAATGTTGTGTGCGCTCATGCTAGCAGCCACATGAAGAATGCTGTCCATAATGTAAGCGATACTGAAGCCAATCCGTAAGCCCATAACAAAATCACTGAACACTCGCTCTCGCCAGCTCCAAACAATTGTGTTATGGTGCCTGCCAAGTGAAACAAGATGATTTACAAACCTATCCAAAAGATTGTATTGCAAATATGAACCTACATTTGCATTTACAACAGGCCTATATCGTTTGCTTAACATCTCGATATCTTAATAAAAAGACACCAGTTCCTGAGAAGACTGCAGGTTTCTGACAGTTGTTGGAGGACCTTTACAATGAAATGATAATAGAAGACAATAGATGGTTAACGAGAAAATGGTCTGAACAAAAGATTGAGCATAAGCATAAGTTGTTGGATCGACGTACCAAGGTTCATTGCAGGTGGAACTGCAAAGTGAAGTAAAAGAACAAACTGATATAATGGATCATCAGGCACCAAGCCTAACTGAGAAGCTCCTTTAACAACGGCGATACCAATCACAGGCATGACAATGTATTTGGCCATGATAATGCCAACAAGAACAGATTTCTGAACTCCTGAGCCCTTCAAACCTTTTAAAAGGTTTCCTCCCATGATTAGCGTGAGAACTGGGATGGCTCCATCTCTGCATTCATTAACAAGTGAAAGTGTATTGTCAATTTCTCGATTAAGTTCTTGTATTGTCTATAAAGCAGCAGCCAGAATGGTGACTATTCAATCGAGACAGAGCAGTTCAAGAAATGATTTGACTGTGCGAACATGGACCTCTCATCTGCTATATATTAAACAAACTAGACAGTGTCATACCCAAGTAAAAGAGCTGTATCTTCGACCACATGGAGAGGAGCTGCATCACCTATAACTGACTTTCTGATCTGAGGTATAACTCCAACTGCAAAACCTGCAATCTATATAAGGCCATAGGTCAATACTACTCGTGCACAGTTGACAATATCAAGCCACCTTGACTGTATCAGATAAATTTGTATATATTCAGAGTAGATTATGGCGACTAGAAGGAGTAGAGATCAGGATCTACTAAGTGATAACCTTAAGTCATGAATTTCATTGTTGTCTGTGAGCTACATATCAACAGATTAATTCGTTGAGCTAGGGTCGCTTGGCTTGAGCCTTGAGGTATAAGAAAATTTAATCTCCATATGAAATTATGTGGCAGTGGCTGTTTCCATGGTCATGGGTTCGAGCCGTGGAAACAGCCATTGATGCTTGCATCAGGGTAGGCTGCGTATATCACACCCTTTGGGGTACGGCTCTTCCCCAGACCCTGTGTGAACACGGGAGCTTTGTGCACCGGGCTGCCCTTACTTAGATTATACAGCTTATGGTTTCCAGTATAAAGACCTGAATAACTAAAATGATATCTGTACAATGGATACAATGTTAGGTTTCCTATGTTATGCGTAACTTACTTGGATTTTAAAACCAGAAACCAGTTGACATATCACTAATTTTGGTAACGTACTCAATCATATATATGTATTAGCATTGCATGGATCAGAGTATCTAAAAGACAAACACACTCAAATCAAGTGATCCTTACTTAACAGTTCATGTGTATTATTCACCATATTAATGATTCCTGCATTATTAATCATCACATTGCACTGCATGAGCAATTTCGTTTTTTTGAAGAATCGCCGTATGAGCAATTTCTATATTATAGTACCCGGATAACTAGACTGTATACAGGATGAACCTTAAGTTTCTCAGCGTGCTGCAGATGCCTATCATATTAATGGAAATGTCGGACCTTAAAACACGTAGACAACCACCCTACAAATTGTGGATCAGGCGCTTGTACAATAAGGCTGCTATAAGATATTTTCCAGATAAGAATGATTCTTTACGCATACAAAATAGATAGCTAAGAGTGATTCTTTACGCATACAAAATAGATAGCCAATTCTTTCTAGTCCAGTGTCTAAGCAGTTTCATGCATTATTCCTCAGAAAGGTTTAACATTTTATGACATTAATTAATTCGATGTGCATCATTAAAAACCTTTAGTGTGTCTTTCATCTAGAAACACCTAACAAATTACAAGCACTAAACATGAATTAACACAATCACTCAATGCAGAAGAGTTCAGTAAAAGGAGCACAAAAAGGACAACAGTGGGAAGATACCGCTCCTATGGTAGAAGGGGCAAATAATTTCTTCAGGTTGATCTTCCTTGAAAGTACTCCCATGCATTGCTTTAATTTAGTTCCGAGGGGCACCTGTAATAGTAAGCCGGAGATCAAAATTCTGAAGAGGCATTATCCCAAAGTAGTACCCTTGTCTGAATACCAAAGTGCACCATTACCATCCCAACCATCTCAATCACCTAGTTCCCAGGGAGTGTCCCAAGAAAAGCAGAAGCGCATGTTATACAGCATACTGCTTTATACCTCATGCCAACACTATTTTACAGCACCTTCTGTGGATCAGGCAAATTTTCATTCATGCTATTTGTATGTATCCGCTCAATTTTCTATTGAGGAGGGGGGGGGGGGGGGGTTGGAACTGTATTATTTAGTTAGCTTGAAGGATGAATGAAAGAAATGTTGAGAATCAACCTGAGCTTTATTATCAAATCTTGTAGAGGGTAGTGCAAGTTGTTCAGATTGCTGCTCTGATCCTGCAAAGTTATTTGTTGGAAGTAGTGGTTCTGTAGAGATCCCAATTTCTGATATGGAGCTTTCTCTGGCAGATTTGCTCATGGAGGAATCATTGCTTTCAGCCTCTTTCAAGCTCTTACTTGATGATATTCTGACAATATTATACACATAAGACCACAGATAAATTGCCCCTACCTGAAGAAGACAAGTTACCAGGAAACATTGAATTAGATTTCACTTCAAAAGATGTCGTTTTTACTATTTGAGTGTTTCCTCCTGTAGTTAAGCTCCGAAAGTTCCACAACTTCATTACTTATGCATTCTTCAGAGTGGAGAGGTAGCTCATAACTAAAGTTCAACACCAAGCATGAAAATTCTTGTGAAACCAACTAAACTAGTTAAAAAACACATACCGCCATGGAAACGGAAGCATAGCCCTTTCCATTTGTCTGGCAAACATCAGGTGCTCCAAATGGGCTTCCTTTCTCCTTACAAACTGCTGGAATTATGATGAAAAGCATGTTGCCCGTATTTCCTGTTCACGTTCAGGGCACAAAATTATATGATGAAACATTTGTATGCATGTTCTATAGACCTACAGAGTTAAATTTCATTTCGTTTAATATGTCATCTACTGGACTTAGAATACATTTTTACTAGACGAGAACACATTGAATATCCCTTTGAATGCTGGTGATCTATCACATAATGTAAATAAGTTCCTAGATTTTCTTGACCTTCCAACACTAGCAACTGACTGGTGAAAAACAAAAGGATGCACTAGGATGATATAACAAACTTAATTTCCTCAGCTTGTCCACCTTATAATGGTATTTGATCGGTTGAGTACTCAATGAAGCACACGTTTGGACCTCTGGCTCTCAGAGCAGAAAACACTTTCTAAGACATGGTATCGCAGAAAACTCATATTGACGAACCTTATACAGTGGCAGAATCGTTATAGTCAACAACTAAGGAGAGTGCAGTATCTACTTTTAAGTTTTAGTGGTAATACTAATGTCAACTATAAGTTCAAATGGAGAAGAATTCACAATGCCAATATAGTATCTAGCAGAATATCAATTACTAGCATCACAAGCACCTGGACAATAGTCATTGTCGTGACTGATGGTCTTTTTGGATTTACATACCTGCAGCACAGCAGCCTACGATAAGTCCTCGTAGATGTTTAGGAGCTCTTGTTATTTGAATGACTGCCCAACCAAGAAATGAACCAATAATAAAAGTGATGAGGACATTCAAGGGCAGGAACCACCTACAATTGCAACTGAGTGAATGGGGGAACAGCACATGGTTCGTAAGTGAATTGAATAGAGATTAAAAATCTTACAATCTTTTCATGCTCTCATATGTAATTGTATTGGCTAAGTTGCTCGATATCAAGGCTGGATTGAATACAAAAAACACAATCTGCTCATAGAAAAAATACAGCAGGAAACATCAATTTCCTAGGACATGGAGAACCACTTCATAAGAGTATCACAATTTTAAAAAGTTAGAATTGGAATGATAGGAATGTTTTGTTTTATCTTTTGAAACAGCAAGAAAATTACTATATACTCCATCAAGGAAACCAAAATACACTCCTCGTGGGTTTATCAAACATACTAGTTAGACGGATAGTCACACTTTGATGGGATTCGTAGTGATATCTACGAGGGTCTTAACCTTAACAACTTGGGAAGGTCTCACAGGAATGGAGTGTTAGTTTAGAAATGATACAGGCCATTTAGCTGGTCACATATTCGCTTCGATGAATGCATAAAAAGAAAAGACACACATAGAAGTACACTTCAAGTATCAATGTGGTTGGTACATGCAATGAATTTTTCCAATCTCTTTACCAGTGTCTAATAAATCAGCATAACTTGTTGGAGAATGGTCTATGTCCCCTTTTTTGCAGAATTAAGTCCCTATAAGAACTGAAAAAATAAATTGCCTTATAAACATGGAATACTGTCAAAAAACTCTGGACCTTATTCAGCATATGCTTTTCTCCAACTTCAACTTAAATACTAAGACTTGGTTTGCTAGCAAGATTCGAGCTCGTGATGTGTGCCTCACACTTAAATATTGCCTTATTATCAGCATGAGATAACAAAATTCCCTATTCTTACTCTAGAAGTAAGATTTTTGTCTATGTATCTAAAGGTTATGAGGTGCTTGGCAGATAGATATCTCAACATCATGAATTTTACATTCACTCATGCAACTATCTGAACCTTGTAGTGTTGATGTATTTTCTCTATCTACACAAGGGTGGTATGAGCTAGCTAACAATTTCGCAGTACAATTAACGAGTAAAATTGGAATTGATGAGCAAACTGCAAAGCATGAAATATAACTCACATTATTCAAATGCTTCCTTGCATCCTCTCCTAACAACGCGAAACGATCCAGTGCAAGAACTAGTCCAAGTGCAGTTATCAAAAGCACTTCGACAACTGGCATTGATGCTGCAATGAAGAGATCAAGAAGCTCCATGTCTGGTTTCTCTCCTGTGAATGTTGAGACTGGAAGTAGAGTTTCCTCAGCTGAAGTCAAATGTATTCACAAGCGCTTAAGAAATAAATACATAAATAAATAGAAATCAAAGAATGAGAGGATCAATTGACACTCAAGACACTTGATAGGCATTACAATGAAGCAGCAAATGAGAGATGTTAGTTACTATAGGGGTGGATTCAAGATTTCAAGAGGATGGGTTCACCACTGACAATGGTGGCGCTATAGTATCCCAAGATTTCGGCGAACAACCTTCGTCGTATATAGGTCAAATAATACTATATAGGGTGATGTATTAAGTTTTTAATATCTATACACAACCGACACTTGCAGCCTAGTGGCTAAAGGTGTTCATGATTTGTTCAACCAAGGGGAAAATCAAACTAGTCGAACAAATGTAAGTAATAGAGCAAACAAAAATATTAAAGGAGCATTTAATTAAGTGGAAATCAATCTTTACTACTGAGTGCAAGTGAACCATCACTTAACCAAGTAAACGATTCAAGCTTTTAGAGCATGGATTAATTCCCAGAAATCATATTGGACGTATATTGATAAAAATGTACATAATACACCTAAATTGGTGGATGAATCATGGGTTCACTTGAACTGCTATTAGGCCTATACATCTGCCTGGATGACTATCAAACAGTAGCGACGCCAAGAATTTAGCTAAGGGTATTCAAGATTTTATATATATGCAATCAGAGGTGGATCTATATGCCACAAAAATTCAATATATGTAGGTATAAATACTTTAAAAATCGGATAAATATAATATTCAGCACCCTGAGTTAATTTTCGGTATATCTATATTAAATTCAATGATGCCCCATCGTGCTCAAATCTTGAGTCCGCCTTGCAATATCATAAAAAGTAATCAAAGCAACCAACCTTTTTGCAGAATCAATAATATAATAACTGAGAGAAAATAAGCACAAACAGAAGAACCAAGAACTACTGTAAAAAAGCATGTGAATTGTGATCAATTTAATACATCAAACACCTCTCTTCAAATGCTTAGTGGATCAGAAAATAGATATAGAATATACAAACAACGGACCAAAGAAAATAAAAAGTTGCAAACATTACCAGCTGAAAATGTTACTGAAAATGTGAACTGTGTGTCTATTCAAAGCAAGAAACTTCAAGTAGTACAAACTTGGAATTATTTCTCATCAAAATTCCTCTCCTTGTAAATGAACCATTTATTACTATGTTATTACTAAAACAGAATAATGACTTTGCACACATGAGTTCATCAACTTTATAGGTGTGTTACAAGACAAGATAACATTTACAAGAGTAAAGAATTACGAGGAAACATTATTACAATATTAACTAGTGACAATGTCTGAATCATGTGGAGTTATTAAATTCAAGAAACATGGAGACTAGACGCGGCGAAAAAAAGAAGGGAATATAATGAGTTGATTAAAGATAATAAATAAATACACAACAAGTATGCATGTATTATCTGTAATAAATTCAATAAAATCTTCTACTCAAAGACTCAATTGTCAATCAATATCTGCCTAGTACTAGTTTTTTTTATGTAACGTGAAACAGTACATGAGACTTCTTATCTGCATGGGCTGCATGGCCTACTACTTAATTGAGAAAATATGAGAATTAATGTCTTCATGGCCTATTACTTAATTGAAATTTGAAAATATACACGTATGAGTACACTCACTTTATGTCTTTAACCTTTAAGCTTTGAATGAGAACAATAACTCTTGAACATTTATTTTCAGGCGAGCTTAACATTGTAATACAAATAAATAAAATATTAGTCTTTTTTTTTGCTAGCCTGCATGATTTCAGATATTTTTCGTTGAGCCGAGGGTCTTTCGGAAATAGCCTCTCGATTGAGATAAGGTCTGCGTACATATCACTCTCCCCAAATCTTATTTGTGGGAATATACTGAGTATGTTGTAATTTTTTTCTTCTTTTCTACCGTTCTAAATCCAAAGATTGTGCACCCACTTGATAAATTAGTGTGTGGACGTGTGGTGCACCCGTCAATGTGTACCTATGTAAATGCGTCCCTCACGTTTATGCAAAGAATTTAATTATTTAGTTGATTACCCTTTTTAGATGAGTTTTTCTCCTCTTTTTTTCTGTTTTCATACTTTGTTATTCTCTTTTTCCAACTTTTATCTCTTTTCTAGAACGTAACGTTGTTCCTTTTCTTCCCTCTCATTCGTTCTTTTCCTCCTATTTCATCTATAATCTTTTACATGAGTATGTTCAAGAAAATAATGATGATTTAATACTAGTTAATAATGTCATAAAATGGATAAAAGGAAATAATGAGTTTTCTAATTTCTATTTTTTTAGTTTCCCATCCGGTGTCCGGTACCCGACCCGCATTGGAGCCCCGACTAATTCGAATTCGCGCCACGTAGGGCCCCATTCGGGGGAAAAATCACACCCATACCCAGGACTCGAACCCAAGACCTCTGGTTAAGGGAGAAGTAGCCCCATATCGTAAACGATAACTTTTGCATCAAGAATTCAGCTCACACATGACACAGGAAGTACGGTCACAAGACCGAAATTTAAAGAAATAGAGAAATAAAAATTAATTACAATTAAAATTTGTGAAATAAAAACTTGAGAATTTATTATGATTAGCTCATACCCCATCCAATTTTCTTTAATTATGGTTATATATTTTGACACACTCATTACGTTAATCATACTGTAAGAAGTACTCCTATTTGTCTAAATTGCCCCGATCTCTAACTAAAAATGAATATTTAGTAACCATATAATATAACCGTATTTGTACTAGTAAGTATGGAATTGGAAACAAACTTAATTAATGGCTCTTTAAATTTTAAAGTTACTGTATATACTTTTTTGATATAAGGAATTTTAAAGTTATATACTTATTTGGACTTAAATATATTTATTTTCCTTTTAAAGGGAAGGATACTAAAAACTGCAAAAAGACAAGAAGGTCCTTTTGTAAATGAACAGTTTAATATAAAGTAATGAGTCAAAAATAAAAGTGAAAATTGGAGACTGTGTGAAGCAAATTTCACCTTTTCTGTAACTCAAGCAAGTTCTCCCCCGGCATTACCTTGTTTGTATATATGAGGGGATGTTTTGTGTATCGAGCTGTCATTTTTTATTGTTTAGTTTAAACATATTCCTTTCACCCCTCCCCTCAAACACGTCGACATGTAGAGCAAGTTAATCGGAAATAAAAATTAATTAATTCTTTTTTCAAATTTTTTATTCCACTAAATCACTTTTAAGTAAACTAGGATTTTTTTTCTTTGTGGAGAACTACATACTTACTGAATTAAATTAGTGGTAGCGGCAAGGGCGGAGCCAGGATTTTATACAAGAGGGTTCAAAACATCACATCAATAATTTGATTATGTGACCTACAACTATTTTTGAACCCCTTTAGCACTCTACTAGACTTTTTCATTATTTTAAGGGATTCAATAGCTTATATATATACCGAAAACACAAAATTTTACCTTATTCACACTGTAATTTTTCAAAGAAGGGGGATTCAATTGAACCCTCTTCACTGAAGGTGGCTCCGCCCTTGGGTAGTGGAGAAGAGTAGAGGTGTGTACTCGTTATCCATTGAGTTTCGAACAGTACGTCATTGGCCCTAGAAGATTTCTCGGTTATAAAAAAAGTAAATTAGCCACTAGGGTTCACATTGCCAAGTCTGGAGCTATAGTGTCCCAAAGTGTGGAGCTATAATGTCCCAAAGTGTCGGCGAACAACCTTCATCGTATATTGGTCAAATATTACTTTTTGGTGATATATTAAGTTTTTAATATCTATACACAACCGACAAATGCAGCCTAGTGACTAAAGGTGTTCATAATTTGTTCAACCTAGGGGAAGAATAAATTAAACTAATCGAAACAATGTAAATAATAGAAGAGGAAAAAAGAATTTAAATGAGTATTTAAGTGGAAATCAATAGCTGGTACTGAGAGTAGTGAACCAATCACTTAACCAAGTGAACTATCAAGCTTCTAGATCATTGATTCATGGACATCATATTATTGATATTAGACATATTTTGACAAAAATTTATGTAATATACCTAATTTGGTGGATAAACTATGGATTCACGTGAACCGCGGTTAGTCCTACATATCTGCCCTGGAGTGACTATCAAACAGTAGCAACGCCAAGAATTTAGCTAGAGGTGTTCAAGATTTTATATATATGCAATATTATAGAAAGTATTACTTAGACTGACCGGTATAATTCTCTAGTCTCCGGTTATCAAAACAACAAACCTTTTGCAGAATCAATTATATAACTGAGAGAAAATAAGCACAAACAGCAGAACCAAGAAATATACTGTAAAAAAGCATGTGAAGTGAGATCAATCAAATACTACATCAAACAGCTCTCTTCAAATGGAGATAGAATTCACAAACAATGGACCAAATTAAAGAAGATAAGAAGTTGCAAAAGTTACCAACTGAAATGTCACTGAGACTGTGAACTGTGTCTCTATTCAAAGCAAGAAACTTCAAGTAGTACAAACTTGGAATTAAATCTTATCCAAATTTCCTTTCTTTGTAAATGAACCATTTATGTTATTACTATAACAGAATA
The DNA here is from genome assembly GCA_037355625.1 of Petunia x hybrida. Classification (NCBI taxonomy): domain Eukaryota; kingdom Viridiplantae; phylum Streptophyta; class Magnoliopsida; order Solanales; family Solanaceae; genus Petunia; species Petunia x hybrida. The sequence goes on from JBBBVM010000048.1 coordinate 2,302,598, forward strand.
ACAACTTCGGACAAATGAGTGCACTGGCTTTATAGGTGTGTTACAAGAACCATCAAGTGACGTGGTGTAGCGGATGGGGCTACTCCTCTCTTAACCAGAAGTTTCGGATTCGAGCCCTGCAGGATATGGAAAAGTCATTGGTAGGAAGCGCTTCCCCCGAATGGGGCCCTACGCGGCGCGAGTCCGAATTAGTCGGGGCTCCAATGAAGGAACCGGACACCGGATGAGAACAATAAAAAAGTGTGTTACAAGAGAAGATAAGATTGACAAGTGTAAAGTGGAAGGATTATTAGATTAACATGTAAACGTGACTGTAGTAAAATTCTAGAAACAACGTACGGGACGTGGTGACTAGACGCAGCGCATAAAGATAATAAAAACAAATACATGCATGTATATATCTGTAATTATTATATTCAATAAAATCTGCTGCTCAATATTTCTCAATCAAAATCTACACGGCAAGATGCTTTTTGCACATGGTTGTGTATAAAAGTTCTACATATCTGACTAATATTAAAGTTTGTTTTTATTCGTAAAATTTTTGTGTAGGGTCTATTTAGCACGCGCTAATTGATTTGTAGCCGTCAAAAATAAATTCGCTGAGAAGTTTTGTTCAAAGCCCTAGTATTTTATAATGAGACTTTATATAAAGCTTCAGTAAACTAACCCCAGTATAAAATACGGGGGCTTTGAACAAGACTTTGACAAAATAATGAGACCTTTGAACATGTTAGTTCAAGGTCCCATTATTTTGTTATGAGACTTTATATATAAAGCTTTAGTCCCATAACAAAATAATGGGACCTTTGTTATGTGATAAATCCCATTATTTTGTTATGGGATAAAGTCTCATAACAAAATACTGGGGCTGTGTGTTATGGGACTGAAGCTTTATATATAAAGTCCCATAACAAAATAATGGGGCTTTAAACAAAACTTGTTCAAAGCCCCAGTATTTTATTATGGGACTAGTCTGAGGTGTTTTCCAACGCTAATAGAGTGTAAGTGTGCGCGCGAATTTTTAGCTATTTCTCAATTAGTTTTGAAACGGTGGATAAAACTCTTTGAGCGCGTCCAAAAATGACTACGCATCAAAATTTTCCGTAACCAACTGCCTGTCTTTCCGCGTTAGCATTCCAAATAACTAATAGTGTGATCAACTTGTGTTAAAAACAACCAATGACAAAACCTAAACTAACCCCAGTATAAAATACGGGGGCTTTGAACAAAACCTTGACAAAATAATGGGACCTTTGAACATGTTAGTTCAAGGTCCCATTATTTTATTATGGGACTTTATATATAAAGCTTTAGTCTCATAACAAAATAATGGGACCTTTGTTATGGGATAAATCCCATTATTTTGTTATGGGATATAGTCTCATAACAAAATACTGGGGCTGTGTGTTATGGGACTGAAGCTTTATATATAAAGTCCCATAACAAAATAATGGGGCTTTAAACAAAACTTGTTCAAAGCTCCAGTATTTTATTATGGGACTAGTCTGAGGTGTTTTCCAACGCTAATAGAGTGTAAGTGTGCGCGCGAATTTTTAGCTATTTCTCAATTAGTTTTGAAACGGTGGATAAAACTCTTTGAGCGCGTCCAAAAATGACTACGCATCAAAATTTTCCGTAACCAACTGCCTGTCTTTCCGCGTTAGCATTCCAAATAACTAATAGTGTGATCAACTTGTGTTAAAAACAACCAATGACAAAACCTAAACTAACCCCAGTATAAAATACGGGGGCTTTGAACAAAACCTTGACAAAATAATGGGACCTTTGAACATGTTAGTTCAAGGTCCCATTATTTTATTATGGGACTTTATATATAAAGCTTTAGTCTCATAACAAAATAATGGGACCTTTGTTATGGGATAAATCCCATTATTTTGTTATGGGATATAGTCTCATAACAAAATACTGGGGCTGTGTGTTATGGGACTGAAGCTTTATATATAAAGTCCCATAACAAAATAATGGGGCTTTAAACAAAACTTGTTCAAAGCCCCAGTATTTTATTATGGGACTAGTCTGAGGTGTTTTCCAACGCTAATAGAGTGTAAGTGTGCGCGCGAATTTTTAGCTATTTCTCAATTAGTTTTGAAACGGTGGATAAAACTCTTTGAGCGCGTCCAAAAATGACTACGCATCAAAATTTTCCGTAACCAACTGCCTGTCTTTCCGCGTTAGCATTCCAAATAACTAATAGTGTGATCAACTTGTGTTAAAAACAACCAATGACGCTAGCGGGGACCACAATGATGTTGAGGTGCAAAGCATGATCAGTACAGAAATTCATAGGGGGAAAATTTATTTATAACGTAAAATTTTGAAACAATTATGGTTAAATGTTTAGTAAAATTTATTTGTATTCGGTGTTTACACCAAATCAATAATTGTAAGGCATGTGTATTGTATACGTGCATCTATTACTTAATCATTATTAGTTAACATGAATAAACTTTAAATTTTCCCCCTATGAATTTCAGTACTGATCATGCTTTGCACCTCAACATCATTGTGGTCCCCGCTAGCGTCATTGGTTGTTTTTAACACAAGTTGATCACACTATTAGTTATTTGGAATGCTAACGCGGAAAGACAGGCAGTTGGTTACGGAAAATTTTGATGCGTAGTCATTTTTGGACGCGCTCAAAGAGTTTTATCCACCGTTTTAAAATTGATGAGTAGCATTTTTAGACACACTAAGTGAGTTTCATCCACCATTTTATAATTCATTGATAAATAACAAAATTACCCCTCACACATTTACAACCTCTAGGTGTTAAACAACACCCAGATAGCCACAATACAATATATATCATCTGAGACTTTTGAACTAAACTCCAGTAAAAAAATCTGGAGTTTTATTCTAAGTTTCAGAAAGAAATCGAAATTTTATATTTACAGTCCAGTATATTTTTTTGGGACTTTAAACTAACATGTTCAAAATTCCAGTATTTTATACTGGGATTCATATTTAAGTAATCCCAGTATAAAATATTGGAATTTTGAAATTTTGTTCAGAAATCCCAGTATAAAATACTAGATTTTTTTTGAATCTGGCTAGTCTTCAAAGAGTTTTACACTGCTGGCTAGTTTTCATTTAGTGCGGTTCAAACAGACTATAGGGCTAAATTTTACTAGGTATTTACCTTAAATATTATAATCCACTCATTAATAAACATTTAGTAACGATAATTATAACAAGTACTTCCTATTTGTCATAAATTGCCCTAATCTCTTACTAAAAATAAATATTTAGTAACCATACAGCCTTATTAGTACTAGTAAAGATGGAATTGAGAAAAAACTTAATGGCTCTTTAAATTATGTACTTATTTGGACTTAAATATATTTGTTTTTCCATTTAAAGGGAAGGATACTAAAAAATGAAAAAAGACAAGAAGGTCCTTTTGTAAATGAAACATTTTAATATAAACAAATGAGTCAAATATAAAAGTGAAAAATTGGAAACTGTGAAGCAAATTCACTTTTTCTGTAACTCAGGTAAGTTTTCTCCCGGCATTACTTAGTTTATATATAGAAATTACTGTTTAGTTTAAATCTATTCGCCGAGTAAACGCGAGATATTTTGTATACCGATTTGTATTTTTCCCGTCCCGTAACCACGTCGACATGTAGAACGAGTATTCACATTTTCCACATGCATTAGTTAATTAGACTCTTTGTTTAACGTGCGGAACTAAAAATTAATTAATTCTTTTTTCGAATTTTTTATTCCACTAAATCACTTTTAAGTAACCTAGGGTTTTTTTAGTGGGAGTAGAAAAGGGCAGAGGAGCGGTTCGTTATCTATTGAGTTTCGAACAGTACGTCATTTTCACTAGAACCATTGAGTTTCGAACAGTACGTCATTTTCTCTAGAAGATTTCTCGGTTATCAAAAAAGTAAATTAGGTTATAAAATTTAAGTTGTTTAAATGATTTATATTAGTGACAGCGGAGAAGTTGCGGGGTTGTTATCCATTGTCCATTGAGTTTTGAACCGTGCGTTATTGGAAGGATTTCTTAGTTATTAAAGAACTAAATTAAGTTATAGAATTTAAGTTGTTTAAATGAGTTATATTAGTGGTAGTGGAGAAGGGTAGAGGCGCGGGCTCATTAGCTAATAAGTTTTTTACCGTGCATCATTGACCCGGGGATTTCTCGGTTATCAAATAAATAAATAAATAATGTTGTAGAATTTAATTTATTAAATGAGTTTGATTTTTAAAAGTTGTGAAATTTGTATAGAATCATAGAACAAGTTGAATGGTGTCAAGTATTTTAGAAGTTTTGAAATTTGTATAGAATCATATATCTAGTTGAGTTTTGAACCGTGCTTCATTGGCTCTCGTCCCACTTGTGGGATGATACTGGGTATGTTGTGTTTTTGTTGTAGCTGCTTCATTGGCTCTCGTGGATTTCTTTGTTATCAAAATGAATAAAAGTCCAACTTAAGTATTAGAATGGAAGTTTTCTAAATGAGCTTGATTGTTAAAAGTTGTGAAATTTATATGGAATCATATTACTAGTTGAAAATTGTTAAGTATTTTATAAGTTAACAGTGCTCCTTTGGACAGAATGTTTTTTTATTTCCCTTTTTCTTTGCGTGCACTTTCTTGAGGAGCTGACGATTAGAATGAGGAATTTTGATACATATGATATGTTGCCTTGTCACTAGTTTTCGGAATGGATAAGAGTGATTTAGAGATGGAGGATGCTGAAAAGAAGGCCCAAGATGTGGAAAATAATGTGTTAGAGTTGCAGACTGATACAGTTGATTCCAATTTGGAAGCTGAAGGGACCAACTTGCAATGTGTAGCAGCTGAGTTACCAGTCAAGTATGAAAACGGTGTTAAATTAGAGACAGAAGACCCAGGTAGCAACAGTAAGAGTGGGGCTAAGAGCCTAGTAAATGGCGATAATGAGAACGGAGAGCAAAATATTGATAGTGTAGTGGGCGATCAGAAGAATGTTAATGATAAGACAGAGGATCAGAGCGATTCAAAGGGCGAGCACCTTAGTAATGTAAGTTGTGAAGCGGAGGACCAGAAGAATGGCACAAGCGGGACAGAGGCACATGGTGATGTAGTCACTGATGACAAAAACAGTTCGAAAATTGAGTCACAAGTCCCAAACAATGCTGAAGGTGAAGGTGATGAGAAGATAACAGGGGGAGCAGAAACACCGAATCCAATCAAAATTGAAAGCATAGAAGGGGAACTTGAAGGAGATGTGGTGCTGCAGAACAAAGAACCAACTACTGATGCTGCACAGGATGATACTAGTAGTGGTAATATACAGCTGCCTGATGATGAAATACATAAAATTGACGAAGGAGAGGTGGATGAAGTTCATCAGAGTGAGAAGATGATCTTTGAGGTCAATCAGAATGGGAACGGGATGATGATTGATGAACGGAAGGATCCTCAAGTTGAAACAAATCCTGGAACTGTTACCACTGATGGTGATGCTAGGTCTGGTGTTTTGCCAAAAGTAGAAAACGAATTTAGTGATATTGCTACTGAAAAAATGCCACCAGCTACTTCAAAGTTTATGGGAAGACCAGCAACTGCAAAAGCTGGACAGCTTAGTGCAGAAGCATCCAAGACTATTTTTGAAGAAGCAAAGGTACTTGTTATGACATACCATACGGGTTGATTTATCGACAAATTGGTGAAATTTTCTGTATTTTTCGGGATTGATCATTTACCTCTCAAATTAGATGGCTGATGATGAGGATGATCATGAGGATGGGGACGATGATGGGTCCCCTGAGGATCAAGCTGCATTTATGAGAGAACTTGAAAGCTTTTATCGGGAGAGGGCGATGGAATTTAAACCACTTAAGTTTTATGGTCACCCACTTAATCTCCTAAAGTAAGTGTTTTGTGGTTTTTTTTGTGTATTGTTTTCTCATCCTGTTCTTGGTATAAACATTAGATCTTTTCATGTTCTTGCTGCTAGATTATGGAGATCTGTGATCAGATTGGGTGGCTATGATCTGGTAGGCCTTTTCTTCTGCTCTTGTATTTGATTATTTCTCATTTGTACTGCAAGAGTCATAGATTTCACAATGATGTTGTACAGTTGACGTGACTGAGTCTTGATTATGCTGTAACTCTGTAAGGTGCACTTTATATTACAGGACTCTTATATGGTTAACCCCAAAACCACCTCCTTCCTTTTCTGTGAAATACATGGATCTGTCTTATTGCTTTTAGAAATACTTCCCTCCTACTTTAGGTAATGACAAGGCTCTCCTTGTGAAATAAGAGCTCAAACAGTACTACTTGATATTCATCTCCCTGTTTCTTACTGTTCTCAGTCTTCTCTTGATTACTTTTCTTTTCACTTCTGTTTTGCCTATTTGTTTTCTAAATTTTCCTTAGGACTTCTTTGGTGGTGTTGGTTCAACGTGTGCAATTCTTTTCCTCTGTTCTCTGTGTTGTCTTTCCTTCCTAATTTGCTGCTCTCAGATTCCGTGGATCATTTCAGTGCTTAGACATCGTGGTCCGTCAGTAGCTATCTCTGCATGTCCTTCAATTATTCAAGTCACTATGCTTTGATGTAGTCGAATATATGTAGGATTTAATTTGTTTAGCTGAAAATATAGTTAGACAGATGCATGGTGGCAAGGCCTGATTTTTGCTTGAGTTAATTTAATCCAATTCCAAATAGTGGTTGACGGGATTCTTTCAAAGTGGACTGCAGAGGATAGTTTATTTTATTTTATTTTTATCAAGAATTGTAGAGGAGCGGTTGGTCAACAATCAAGTGCACAAAATCAAGGAATTGTGTCTGGATTAACAATGATTTTGTGTGGTCATTTTGTTAAAGGAATTTTGCTGCTTGGTCACACAGCTGTGTGAAAGGCATCTTAGATGGCTATGTTTCTCTTCCCAAAAGTATCTCTGTGTGAACAGTAGCTGTTAGAGAGGGTAAACTTGTTTATTCGTTTTTTTTAAAATTTATCTTAGGTTGCATCATGCCCTTAATTGAGGCCTGATTTGGAAGTATTCTGATAAGTGGAATGAAATTTGAATTTCCAACCTAGGACCTTTTCATTCTTAGAATCTTAACCCTGTGAAAAGTACACCAATCTACCCCAGCAAATCCCCTTTTCCTGTATTGTAGATCTAAAATAAATAAAATAGAAGTCTTCCACCCTAATTGCATAAACTTTTAGATGAGTCGCTGGTACATTCTCTTCTGTCACTAGATTGACTAATTAATGACTTATTCTGCTGTGAGATCAATATCATGTTATTCTCGTGTGCTTTTGATGGTGTACTACTAAGCTATTTTATCTCTATAGGTAACTGGATCCAAGTTGTGGCGGCAAGTGGGAGAGTCATTTAATCCCCCCAAGTGAGCATTTAGTTTGTCCTATTTGTTTCTGTGCTTTGACAACTTGATATGAAAATTCTCATTTACATTGAAACATGTAGTTCTTTCTTGTCAAGCATCAAGTTCCCCAACAGATACAAGGCAGATGTTTATCATTGTTTTATTGTTGCCAAGATTTTGAGGTTTTTGTTTGCAAGCATTAAATACATGCCCAACATCAAGATCTAAGTGCTAAGAAAACACTAACTGCATCACTATTTATAATCTAGTAATAAAATTGCGTCTTTTTTTTCCTGTTATTTCTTGGTCAAATATAGTGGACCAGGATCCTATACGTGTGTTGGAATGGTGGCCAATTGGTTCTGGTGTTTGACTCGCGAGACTTGAAGCCTAAAATACTTACAGGTGCTTCTGAAATGGGAGTCTAAGCTCTATCAGATGTGACTGGATGTTTCCTTAAGCACGGTTTAGTTCTCTCAATGTGAAACAAGTGTGGATGTCTGATGTCTCCAATTAGATGAAGAATGGGGCTGCAATGAGCAAGATATCTTTAAATGCTAAAATATGATAAGAAGTTTCTGCAATGATAATCAACTGAATAAGACAATACCAATGCAGAAGCTTATATTTACTATCATTTAAACTCTGTCTAGCTGCTATTTTTTGCGGGATTTGATAATCTGCTCTCCCAGGACTTGCACTACTATATCCTGGACATTCCGCACTTTCTATGAGAAGGTAATATCCTTAAGTTCTCTTCCCTTTATAGCTATTAGCATACTTTGCGACTTTTCTCCATCATGATGTTAATATTTCATATAAAGTGATTTTCTTGGACCTGAACTATTTCACCGCATTAATGGGTGTGTGGTTTGCGAAAGTCAGCTCTCATGTGGGTTGTAAAGGAGAGGAGTGTAGGAGGTTTGCAAAAGTTAGCTCGTATGTGGGTTCTATGTTTTGGCATACGGCTTGTAAACGGGGATTCTCCCATCATTAATATATTGTTTAAATTATAAAAAAAGGGTGGGTGGTTTGCAAAGGGTAAGTTTGGCAAACTTGCAAATCAATGATAGCAGCATCTTCTTTTGAGGCCCATAAAGTTACTTCAATATTTTTTTTTTTGATTTCTTCTCTCCATTTGTGGTTTTGTTTTGTGTTTTGTTTTTTAAATTTACATTTCATTGTTGGGTTGGCATTTGGTGATCTCGCTGTGAGATGGCAGCTTCACATTCTGGGCTCATTTTATCTTGTTGTAAAAAATACGTAGATCTGTCGTAAAGAAAGAGAAAGCATATGTAGATCTGTTCTTCTGGGTCTTGGCACGTTCTGAGGAGCCAATATTAGATATTTAAGTTGAGTAAAGAGCAGCATCTGCGTGCATCTATCCATGCATGCTGTTGTTTTTGGAATAGAATGTGTGCTAATAACTTAATTCTCTCTTACTTTTGTTTCCATATTTCTGTTTTCTCATGGTTCCTCTGCATGTTAGGCACTTCTAGAATATGAAAGGCATAAGAAACAAAGCGGCGAGCTTCAACTTGCTATTGCTGCTCCTCCTGTTTCATCAGGTGTTGACAATGAGGTAAACTTGTGTTTACATTGTTGATATGTGGTGTATTTCCACATCCTTTACGTGTCGTAGACCTTCTAATTGATCTGTAGGTAAGCTTAGGTAGTTAAGAGTTAAGACATCAAAGTATTTTGACTTTGCTCAAGGTCTAGATCTTAATCTTACTGTTGAAAAGTACCAGAAAGACTACAGGAACAAACCCCTTGATCTTAATCTTACTGTAGAAAAGTACCAGAAAGACTACAGGAACAAACCCCTTTCCCAAACACAAAAATGAAAAACTCATTATGATCTGATTTTGGTAATGTTGGTTTCTTGACGGTGGCAATAGGCGAGTAGGTGGGTTAGGATTGGGCAGTGTAATGGGTCAGTCTAACCCACCAAGGCTATATTATGGTAAAAACAGGAGTAGTTATGATCCATCCTGCCCAAGTTCATAGTCCCTTCATATTGTCAACTTTCAAATAATATTCTTACTATTTTCTATTCTAGACATTCTTTACCTTCATTTCCACTTCCCTTGTTGAAAGTCTCGAATTCATTAGAATTATTTAGCCTCTACATTTTGCTCAATATGTCAAATAGCTAAGCTATTCTATTAGCTCGTTTTAGTTTTAGCAATCAGTTGGATAAAATAAATAACATCTTATTATAGTCTTTTTTGAAAAAGTAATACTAATAGTTCATACTCTAGGAAGAAAATGCCAGTCTTTGGGAAAGAGAAGAAAATACTTTTTTTTGGACTGAGCTATTGGTTTGAGTATCTCATTTTAATCTCTATACTGGTAGATAAATAGTAGGGTCCACTTAAAGGCCATGAATAATTTTGAAAAATTGAATCACGAGAAGGTCATACTCAGCCTTTATGATTGAATACTAGTATATTGGATTAGTAAGTTGAAGGCCAATGTACAACCAATTAGGCTGCACTCTAAACTCTTTCCTCCATTACTTTGTGACGGGTTATCATGGATTCAGCCCTTTAGACCTGTCCTTGATTGTAGTTTTAATTTTCCTTCTCAATTTTTTTTTTTTAATTTTTTTTTAAAATCTTCCTTGATTTCATTATAGCCTACTTCTTATGAAAATTTGGGCCGGTTGGCATAGTAGAAAAGGTTCCCAATTTCCATCCATAGTTTACTGTGATTGCCTCTAAAGAACATATTGTAAAAGTCATTTCCAATCACATTCATATTAAAATTCTTTTAATAGGTTTCATTTAGATTATTAACATTTACTTTACTATTCCCCAAGAAGAACTGTTTCCTCTCTCTTCTATAAATCAGAAAATCTCTCATTAATAACAGTACGAGATGGTATCAAAAGAATGTTTAAGTGACTTTGTGGCTCAATACAGTTATCCATCAAGATAGTCCAACTATCTATATAAAACTCTTCTTCTATGGAATATTCACATGAAACAAAAACCCGAAACGTATTTTTCTAACTAGATGAAGTTTTTGATGAACTTTTACATATTGAGATTTGATGATTTACTCCAGTTTTGTTTGATTCTTGTTTAGAATAAAAATTAGATCATGGAGATAATCTTTCCTTAATCTAATCAACCAATGTAGCCTTGTGGGTGTGTATATTGTACAAAGTGAGCTATTTAAAGTAATTGTGCAGGGAAATGGTCACCAAGCTTCAGCATCAGGAAGGACACAAAGAGATGCTGCTGCTCGTGCTATGCAAGGATGGCATGAGCAACGCCGTGTTGGTTATGGTGAGGTTGGTGAGCCTATGGTTAAGGATTGAAAACTTCAAATTGTGTAGAGGTTTTTGGACATTGGATTTTTTAAGGTTGATCATGTCTATGACATGTATTAGTGATTTTGGTATTTTTCCATCTTTTATAGGATAAGAATGCCAACAATGTGCCAAAACATGAGACGAACCTCAAAAGCACCGGTAAGGTTCTTCGTCAATTCTTTGCCAACTTCACTTCTTCATATATCTACGTCTTGGAGCCCTTTTTCCCTTCAACATTTCCCAATATGAAGTCTAGCATTTTCCAAAACATTGGCTTGTATCGTCTCATTTGTCTGTACCAAGATCATCAGATTTTTTTTGCTTTGGCTATTCTTCTATTAATAAGGAATTGTGACTGCGATAGAACTGATGATATCTACTTCGCTTTACAAGGTCAGAATTATCTATGCCTCAACTTCTTGTTGCATGCAGGTTCTCTTAAACACAAGAGACAAAATGAAGTGGAACAACCAGTGAAAGCAGCACGAACTGAAACATCTAAGCAGTTAAGTCATACTTTATCGTGATCCTTTCTTCTGATGTTTTCATTTCTTAAGTCAATCTTAAGTTGTTGAATTCCAGTATATTTCATTATCTATGCTAGTGGTACTTCATATATTCTTCATTCCATCATTTGAAATTGCATTTGTCCATTTAATCTTAATATGTTCTTTGTTGGGTCTTTTGAATTGCGTGCAATTTCAGCTCACTATAGGGCACAACGGAAGAAAAGGTATATGTAGGTGATACCAACTAGTTCAGATTTAGTTTGTCATTTAAATAAGTCTGATATCAAACTCCGTTAGTCTTGTCAAACTTACATGCCAATAGAGAATGTAAGTTTAGTGGTGTGCTTCTTTGCCCTCCACCTCTGTTTATTCCTCCTTTATTGAAATCTACCTAAATTGCACCATTTGAGCACAAACATCTGCATTGATGGGGCTTCTTACACATGCATTCTCCAAAACTTCTTTTCTTTTTTATTTATTTATCACAATGCGAAGGATCTTATTCAACGTGGATCTTTTGATAGCTAATGAATGTTAAGTTGAATAATCTGTACTAAAGTTAACAAGGTTACTTATGTCTAGGTTCATGAGCACTATCACTTAATAGTTTAAGACAATTAGGCGACTACTTAATCAGTATTACACAACTGATTAATTGGTGTGGCTTAAATTATGCAACTTCCTTAAATTGGAATCTGAAAATCATAGGAATTGTAGTGCTGAGGACAATAGTTACACGCATTCTCTAACTTTTGATTCTCTCTAGCTTATTATTCTTCTCAACATACAGAAGACCAACTTGGTAAGTTAGCAGGGTCATACTGCACTCATATGGATAAGCTTGCTGCAGCATGGAGATTTCACTACATGTTAGAAATTTGAATGGGTTTATTGTAAGCCAGCAGTTTGTATCAAAAAATTGTTCCTTTATGAACCATTTTCAAATTATTGTACACCAGTATAACACCCAAATGAAGAGTACTAGACACTTGAGTAGTATTGTTCTGCCCTCTCTGTTCTGCCCTCTCTGTTTCTTGTTCCTCTGGTTCTGATGTAAAGTTAAATTTCTTTCCATCTGCCAGGTTGGTTACACCAGTTGTTGATGTTGGACCCCCTGCTGATTGGGTGAAAATCAATGTTCGGGAAACGGTAAGTTCCTTCCAGAACAAAATAACCTCCAGGTCATGCATTCCTTTTCCTCCTCATAACTTGTAATGATTTTATGTGAACAGAGAGATTGCTTTGAGGTCTATGCTGTGGTTCCTGGGCTTATGCGAGAGGAGGTATATACCAATTGTGCTACTTGTATCCATCGAGTCCATTCACTTTGTTTTCGTGTGTGCGCTCTCATTATTTTTTATATGTAAGGGCACATTATCTTGTAGTTTCCAAACGTATATCAACAACTACGTCTTCATCCAAAACAAGTTGGGTCAGCTGTGGGTCAGCTATATGAATCCTCACTGATTGTATCAATCGTATATGTATATCTTAAATTAGAATGGACAATGTACTCTTTGATGTTTATGCCTTATCACTTGGAATCATTTTCAAAAGGAGTCCAGAAAAAGATATGTAGCTGTCTCTGTAAGATGGTCCACATGTATCCAGTAAAAGTATTGATTTGAACTCTTTTCTATCTCTTAAGTGTTAAGACTAAACCCCACTAGCTGCTGAAGAACACTAGGCAAAACTGTGTATCTTATAACATCTGGTCCAATTTGTTTTGTTTTTTTTTTTTCCATTTCAAAGTTATCAACATGGAAGAACCAGGGTTTGAATCTTATTAGAATAAAAAAACCTTGGTAGATACTTCCATCTCTGCAAATGTTGGGTGGTGGACGAAGTTATCAGATACTTGTACTAGGTGGAGGATGCAGGTACTTCATGGTGGAATAGTCGTGCTGCACACAAGCTATAACCCATACCCTGCTGTTATAAACAGTAACGTAGTCGACATAATTTTATTTATTCAACATCATTTGTGAGATAAAACTCCACAAGGTCACCTTTTTAAAAGTGTTATGACAAATAATTGTTACTCCAACTAAAACTACCATATAAAGTTGATGTTTTCTCGTCTTGACATTGGTAAGAGATTAAGGATCAAATTCTTAGATATGTATCTCCAAAGAATCTGATTTTTTTTCTTCCATTTTCCCCTTTCATAACTTTTTGACAGTGACTTGAATAACTGCTAGCTTTTACATTCAGCGTAGGGTAATTTAAATTTTTAGCACCATAAGACCCTTGAAGCATTCAAGAAATGGGTTGAATGATCGTTTTGACTTCTTGTTGTTTTGCCATTTGCCTTTCATCCATTTGACACCATCACGAAGCTCTGATGCCCTTATTCTTGGTGAACCTAGGTGCGCGTTCAAACTGATCCAGCTGGTCGCCTGGTCATTTCTGGTCAGCCGGAGCAACCTGACAATCCTTGGGGTGTTACTGCCTTCAAGAAGGTAGACCTTGCTATCTACTATTTGGACTTTGATTGAGGAATTCAATTATCCTTGCTTTACTTGATATATTTTTGCTACTCCCTGCACTGAATGTTTTTTTCTGGGAGAAACTGTAATGCTCATAGCCATGAAAATGCAGAAAATTATTCCGTCATTTTGGGGGCTTGGAGAATAAAATTTAGTTGAATGTGTAGTCTGTACTTTTTCTTTGGTCTAAAACTTGAGTGTATTCATGAATTTTCCTGTTTTCCTATGTTTCATGGGTGACAAATGTTTAATATTTTTCAACTCTGCACTACAATGTCAGTTTTTATTCATATGTTCTCTCATTTTTCTGGTCAATCCCATTCCAATTGGTACGGGATAAATACTAGCGGTAGTTAAAACAATTGGAATAATCCTGAGGAATTTCACTGTCGTTTTTGTAGAAATCCAGATCTTGTCTTCAAAATATTACTGAAAATGGAACTGATGTTTCTATGTATCTGAAACATTGTGATTGTTAAGTTTCTTTGTTGTTGATCACACCACTCCAAGAAGTCTACATCAAAGCATGGCCAGTTGTTTAGTCTTTTCATTCCGATAACTAAACGGTTCTCCATTTTATTGATTCTTCGACATTCTTTGTTTTTTCTTCAGGAAATCCGCTTACCTGGTAGAATCGATCCGTTTCAGACTTCTGCTATTTTAAGCCTTCACGGACGACTATGTGTTCGTCTACCCTTTGCACAGTAAATATCTGAGTTGAAGGTATCTTGAATTGAGTAGAACTTGACAAAGTAGGAGTATTGGTTGTGGACTAACAGTGTGAATGCTACTATGCTAGGCCTTAGTTGTTGGAATTGTGTATATGTGTTTTGAACAAATTAGTTGTGGACGCTCCATCGGTCAAAACACTAAATCTAGGGCCCAGACTGCAAAGGAGGCATTTTCGGCTTCAGCCGCCCCCAGTAACTTGAGTTGGTTTCTTTACGACTTCAACAGTTTTGTGATGAAAATAGAGGAGTTTTATGCTGTCGCAATGCTAATGTTGTATTGTTACAGTAATTTTTCTCTTTTTAGTATTTCAAAATTCTAATTTGGCAAAATACATACTCCTTTACAACCCCCACCTCGAACTTGGACCAAATACTCTTAGACACACCAAATGGTCCTCAACTGTGTCTAATACACAGAGCACTCCACTGTGTAATGTATATTCATTTCCTGCGAGCTTGGGTTCTGAGGAGGTAAACTCAAGCCCAACTTTTTTTTGCAACCAATTAATCAACCCTTTTGACTGTAGAAATGGATGTGTTCATTTAACCACGTACAGGTAAAGGCTTTATTAAGTCAAGAAAGAGCTTAGAACACTAGGATAATCTGTGCAAGTTCTTCAGTCGCTTGTGTAGATACAATCTGAAGTTGAACCCGGCAAAATGCATTTTCGGTGTTCCAGCTGGAAAGTTATTGTGTTTCATAGTTAGCAGAAGAGGTATTGAATTGGATCCAGCTAAAATCAAAGCCATTAGGAAATTGCCACCGCCGAAGAGTAAGAAAGAAGTCATGAGCTTCTTGGGACAGCTCAACTACATCAGCCGTTTCATAGCCCAATCCATCATCATTTGTAAACCTATTATCAAGTTGTTGAGAAAAGATGCTGTGATCGAGTGGACGGAAGATTGCAAAAAATCATTTAATAGGATAAAGGAATATTTGTCCAGCCTGCCCGTACTAGTTCCACCCGAACCAGGGCGACCTTTGATACTATATTTGTTCGTGGTAGATTCAACATTTGGATGCGTACTGAGGCAGTATGACTCAACAGGAAGAAACGAGCAAGCAATATACTATCTGAGTAAGAAGTTCACCCCTTATGAAGCTAAATATACACTGCTAGAGCGCACATGTTGTGCATTGACTTGGGTAGCATAAAAGTTGAGACACTATTCGACATCGTATGAAACCTTGCTGATCTTGAGAATAGATCCTCTCAAATACATTTTCCAGAAGCCGATACCTACCGGAAAATATGCCAAATAGCAGATGCTACTTAGTGAGTTCGACATCTCCTTTGTCACTCAGAAGGCGGTGAAATCTCAAGCCTTAGTAGATCATATGGCCGAGAATCGTGTAGATGATGACTACGAGCCTTTGCATACTTACTTCTTAGATGAGGAGGTCATGTTCATTGGAGAAGACATTGCAGAAGGGTATGGTGGTTGAAGACTATTCTTTGACGGAGCAGTAAACTTCAAAGGAGTTGGCAATGGGGCGGTGTTGATTTCTGAGACAGGCCAACATTACCCAGTCACAGCTAAGCTCAGATTCCCTTGCACTAACAACATGGCAGAATATGAGGCTTGCATCTTGGGACTTAGATTGACACTGGACATGAACATACAAGAATTATTAGCAATTGGAGATTTCGATCTGTTAATTCATCAAGTACGAGGCGAGTGGGCAAAAAAAAACTCCAAAATATTACCGTTCCTGAAGTACTTAAAAGAATTGAGCAAGAGGTTCATCAAGATAGAATTTCGGCATGTGCCTAGACTGCAGAATAAGTTCACTGATGATTTGGCTACCATATCTTCCATGATCCGGCACCCCGACAAGAACTACATCGATTCAATACCCATAGCAGTGAAAGAACAACCGGCGTATTGTTTTCATGTAGAAGAGGAATTTAATGGAAAGCCATGGTTCTACGACGTCAAGAATTTTCTCAAAGAAGGCATTTATCCAGAAAATGCTACAAGCCTTCAGAAGAAGACATTAAGAAGATTGGCAAATGGTTTCTTTCTGAACAGAAAAGTCTTACATAAAAGAACACCCGACTTGGGTTTCTTGAGATGTGTGGATGCCAAAGAAGCCGTGAGGTTGTTAAAAGAGGTGCACAGTGGGACTTGCGGCCCATACATAAATGGTTTTGTGCTTGCAAAGAATATCTTAAGGGCATGTTACTTCTAGATGACCATGGAACATGATTGCATAAAACACGTGAAAAAATGTCATCAATGCCAAGTCCATGAAGACATGATTCGGGTGCCTCCGAGTGAGCTGAATGTTATGGGATCACCTTGGTCCTTGCCGCCAGGGGAATGGACGTCATCAGACCAATCGAATCCGTTGCGTCAAATGGACATAGGTTCATATTGGTAGTCATTGACTATTTCACCAAATGGGTGGAAGCTGCATCATACAAGTCGGTGACAAAGAAAGCCGTGGCTGATTTTGCACGGGATAAAATGATTTGTCGATTTGGGATTCCCGTGTAAATCATCACTGATAATGGGTCCAACCTCAATAGTGACTTAATGAGAGCGACCTGTGACACTTTCAAGATCAAACACCGTAATTCTACTGCATATAGGCCTCAAATGAATGGAGCAGTTGAGGCAACTAATAAGAATATCAAGAAGATACTGTGCAAGATCCCTGACAATTCAAAACAATGGCACGAGAATCTACCCTACGCATTGTTGGGGTACCACACCACTGTAAGAACATCGACAGGGTCAAACCCTTACTAGTTGGTTTACGACACTGAAGAAGTAACACCAGCGGAGGTGGAGATACCTTCTCTAAGGGTCATTCAGGAAGCAGAGTTAAAAACTGTTGAATGGGATAAGTGAAGAATGGAACAGTTGGCACTCATCGACGGAAAAAGGATGAATGCAATATGCCATGGACAGTTGTACCAGAAACGAATGGCAAAGGAATTTAAGAAGAATGTCCAGATGAGGCCTTTCGAGCCCGAAAAACTGGTTCGAAAGAAGATATTCCTTAATCAGGAAGAGGCAAAGGGCAGGTTCCCGCCAAATTGGCAAGGGCCATACATGGTTCATCGAGTTTTGACTGGAGGAGCATTGATATTAGCATAAATGGATGGTGAAATTTGGTCGAAGCCAATCAATGGAGATGGTGTCAAGAGATATTACATCTGAGGACCTGCACTAGTTAGCAGTTTTACTCTTTGTGCAAAATCTCGTATAATCTGGAACTACGTAATGACCTGATTCCCCAAGTAGGGATACGTAGGCAACCTACCCCAAGGTTCGGTCGCATTAATATAAAAATTTTATTTTCCCCACGAAGTAGACACTATGGCAGAATTTTTTTGAGGACCTCTCAAAAATTCAAGAGGACAAGCAGAAATTGATACTGGGGCAGAAATTTGGAGATTCCCTCAAAAATTTCAAGAAAAGCAAACACAGAAACTGGGGCAGAATCTAAGAATGGACATTAGTAGGTTTTGAGAGGCAACATTTTCAGTATTGTACTTATACTACACAATGCGGTGTACGATTCAATGGAATAAACACATTTTAATGAATTCTTTCTCAAAATGCATGCATGTTTTCTCTTTGTTTGATTCCTTTTCTTTTATATGCCCCATAGCTTGACTAAGGCCCGACACTCAGGAAAGAAGACACAACGAAAGGAAAGTGTGAGCAAGACGAAGAATGCATAAATCAAACCTTCACCCCTCATAACTTACAAATTTTCTTTGAGCGCAGGCATCGAAAAGCAAACCATATGAAAATAAGCACGACAACATTTCAAGCAATATTGAAGACACAGTAACACCATTCTATTTTTAGCACTTCACTTTACTCGTTGTGTGCAGGGTATATATCCTGGCGCAACAGGCAAATATCTCCTAACGATAGGCGCTTAGTAGCTCCTGACGAGCAAATGGATATCTCCTGACGAGAATCACTTAGTAGCTCCATGCGAGCAAATAGATATCTCACGACGAGAGGCACTGAAAGCTCCTGATGAGCCGATGAATATCTCCTGGCAAGAGGCACGTAAAGCTCCTGACGAGCAGATGAATATCTCCTGCCGAGAGGCACTTAAAGCTCCTGACGAGCGGATGAATATATCCTGACGAGAGGCACTTAAAGCTCCTGACAAGCAGATGAATATCTCCTGGCGAGAGGCACTAAAAGCTCTTGACGAGCAGATAAATATCTCCTGAAGAGAGGCACCGAAAGCTCTTGACGAGAAGATGAATATATTCTGACGAGAGGCACTGACAAGACAACGGTAGATACTCCAAATGATAGGAAAGTCCACTCTATCTTCATAAATATTATTTGCAATAAGCTCACCTTTACTGCAGGAAACGATCTGACATCTTAGCAACACCAAAAAATATTATGTTACCCACCATTCCAAGACATGTCTAAATTCTAAAACCACATCTTCCAAAATTCACTACAGAATTGGTTGTTTCGTCAACATCTTTGCCCGAAGATTCTTTCATCATCCCTGGGCAAAGAGGAGCAGTTGTTGACACCCAATTTTGTCCCTCCTTTTACCATTAGTTCCAAAAATGCAATAGCAATTTTACCATACAAAATTGCACTAGTCATCATGCAATCGACCATGTCGTCTTTGTCATCAATCCCCTATTCATACAACTACTAATTTCGATACGTTTATATTGCATAAATACGTCACGTGGATCACTTTTAAAGACACTTGAACAATCTGTGACTATTTGCACAATTAGTACATTCAATTACTTATTTTTTGTAACTATTTACATTACTTAAACCTATCCATAATTATTTTAAAATTACTCTTTATTTTCCTAAGTCACCAATAATATTCCCTACATATTATTAATTTTTTTTATATTTTTATTAATATTTTAAAATTAATTTTACTCTTTTATACGCAATTTATACATATTTGGAACACTTTGTATACACTTATATACATATGTACGTCATATAACATTTCTCACTCACTGCATATACACTCACCTCACACGTACACGCGTGGCACTATCCTGTCCGTCCGCTCCCTCAATCCAACGGCCAAAACATAACTTTCCATTTTTAACTACCACACACCCCAAAACTAACAACAACAACAACAACATACCCAGTGATATCCGACCAAGGTGAGGTCTGGGGAAGGTGAGATGTACGCAGAACTTACCTCCACCAAGGTGGAGAGGCTGTTTCCAATAGACCATCAACTAAATAATGTCAGTGAGAAACATATTCTGAGAGAAGCAAAATGACAATATAAAAATATATGGCATGAAACACTGCTAGGAAGCACTCAAACATGTTCAAGATAAACAGAAAGCACCAATGAAAAATAATATGCAGAGTAAGCTTAAAGTAGAATATACCAAAAATTGCTCGATTACTATATATCCCTCTACCCTAATCCTCGACCTGTCTAATCCTCGCCCCAATTTTTCTTTAGTCTACCTCTACCTCTCCGCAGGATTAGCACTGCCAACCCCTCGTACCTCCTCACCGGCGCATCTGTGCTCATCTTCTTCACATGCCCAAACCACCTCAATCTTACTTCTCGCATCTTGTCCAGCACTGCGGCCACTCCCACCTTGTCGCGAATGGCTTCGTTCTTGATCTTATCCATCTTGGTATGCCCACACATCCATCTAAGCATTTGCATCTCTGCTATACTTTGGGACCTAATTAATCTAAATTCGAGTAAAAAAATCTTTTTTGAATGATAAAGTGGTCTCTATAAAGATGACCCAATTCTCATTCAACCTGTGACCTTTAGTTAATGATTGAGATATACATCATCTAGCAATCACTGCAAACTTTGTGGTTGAATGGAGATGCCTTTTGCATATATTTGTCCCAATATGTAGGGGGATGTCAATGGTTATTCACAAATCATTCATAACCAACAGAATCGTCACAAACCAATTATGAGATTTTTTTCTTAAAATCATAGATTTCAATTTAAAGTTATAACCGTAACGAGAATTAGGTTAGATTTTTTATTTTAGAAAAATAAATTGAAAAAATAACGAATCGAACCGAATAAAATTAAATGCTTAAATAATATTTATGTATAAATATATTTATATATTTCTAATAAAGCTTTAAATTAAAAATGCTTTAAATATTTTACCTTTGGCTTGAGCCTTAGGGTAGAGTTAGCAACTCCAAGGTACAATCGGATTGTATTACTACCAATGCTACAATCAAAGTCGAAACTACTGTGCTTCAATACTGAATTATAATCAGTAGTTCTCGATTCAAATCTCCTTTAAATCTAGTTCCCATGAAATGATAGATTTGTTTTGTAAGATTTTCACGAGTTGTATAAAGGTTGTTCATTTTAAATGAATATTTATTCTCTTTACAGATTTATACCAAATTATCTCAGTTTTAAATCTAATTTAGTGTAGAACAGTAAATGATAGTCAATTATCTATTTGAAGAAACATCAATCATCTACTGGTTGATGATGGAGCCCCCAAAACTAATGGAAAGGAGTATAGAACCGTGCTTGGTAAGCTCTAGTACCTTTATTTACCCAACCTGATATCACATATTCGGTAAACAAGCTTACTCAATTCAACACCTCTCCCTCTGTGGTTCACTGGAAAGTAGTTAAAGGTATTCTTCGGTATCTTAAGGAAACATCCCAGTATGGTATTCATATTTCCCCACATAAATCAATTGCCTTAAATGCCTATATTGATGCTGATTGGGCAGGTGATATCAATAATCGTTGTTCGATCTCTGGTTATATTGTTTATCTAGGCAGGACGCCTATCTCTTGGTGTTCTCGCAAGCAGCCTGCTGTTTATCTAGGCAGGACGCCCATCTCTTGGTGTTCTCGCAAGCAGCCTGCTGTCTCCTGACAACGCTCAACACACACCTCGGCTTGAGGTATGAACGGTCATCGCAATACAATTTACCCAACTAGGAGTCGGGATCGAATCCACAAGGAACAAAGTGATGCGATCAAAGTAGTAGAGGAACTAAACCTATTTGACTAAGCCAAACTAGGATAACAAGGTGATGGAATGATATTAATAGCTACAAACTACACTAGGAAAGCAAGTAAATGCGATCTATGGCCTTCTCACAATCAAGGAAAACAAGTTTTGAGCCTAGGATGCAATTATAGCACGGGGTTTATATATTATGGCCGGGTCGTTCTAATGTAATCTCTAGAATCCTTCCGGCCTAGAAGGGATTTATCTCAACGGCGCTCGTCAAAGCTATGGTTGAGCTTGTAAAGCACTACCCATTACCCGAGGAAAGAAGACCTCTTCCGAGCGTAACTACTTTTAGATGAGTTAGTCTATGAAATAGCCTATCAACTCAAATCCTCGCTAGCTTCACTATTCTACGCTAACTAATCTCTCCCGAGTCTTTAATTAGCAAAGTAGACGGGCAACTCAAGTGTCGCGAGCACAAGAGTCAAGCAATCAAAATAATGGAAGCGAGATAATCAAAATCCAACAATATAAATTCCTAGTCATGACTCATTCATATATTCATGTCCAAAATCATATCAATTAATAACACAAATAGCCATGAAATATATTCACAAAATCAATTCTTCAATAACATCAACAACACTAAATATATTCAATACAAAGCATGAAAGTAAAGAAAGGAGTACTAAAGGTTGAAAATTTCTCAATGGGTTGCTCCAAATCTTCACTCTCTTGGTGTTTTTGTTGATGGATCCTTGCTCCAAGATTGTAAAAATGGCCAAAAGATTGTGTTCAAATGAAAGCTACAAACTATTTATGTGTTGCCAAAATGAAAAACCATCATTTTCCACAATTCTCCCTAGGTTAAAATGAAGAAATTCTGAATTTTCACGCCATAGCCACCCTGGTACTGAAAGTTAACCCGCTAGCCACATTTTTGCTCCTCAACTTAGTCACTGTTTCACGCATAGCCACTTTTCTGCTGCATTTTTGACAGACTAGCCAGCTTTCTTCTTTTTCTTCAACTTGACTTCTTTTTGACTTGTTTCTTCCATAACTCTTCTCCAACATATTCAACCTACAAAATACAACAAAACCATGATAAATGCACTTATTTCATCAATTTAACACAACAATAGCTCAAGTACAAGTATGTAATGTGTGGTATTTTAGCCACACATCACACCCCCAAACTTAAACTATTGCTTGTCCTCAAGCAAAGTACAAACTACTAAATTCAAAATTGCATTACAATCATTTTTAACACCCATAAAGCCACAAGAAGTCAAAAATCAACTTTTAGCTCAACAACCATGACATAGGTTGGTATCAACAATTAAGCCAAGCCATGTGAAATACTCTTTCTTTTTCAAATCATTATTTCACAAAACCAAGTTCTCATTAATAATACAAATTAAAAGGAAATCAAGTCATGACACAAGAACTTCAAAGTTTGTCTCTGTCACAAGAGCTCACTTCTTTGCTCGCTCACTTCAATTGAAAGATGAAACAAAGTCCTCAACTCAACTTCACAAGTGCCCTCACCACACAAGAGAGTATCCCAAACACGCAAAAATGCAATATTAAACACAAATAGGATATATGATAGAAGAATTCACTCACTCTCTCAAAAGAAGTTCAACTTGCACACTAGAGATACCATAAGCTTGCCCTTCATGTACATCTCCACTAATGTAGGAATTCTTGACCCGAAATCAATTAGGACTTTGTTAGGGTTGTAATGTAGGCTTTTGATCAAAGGTGGGGTAAAATTTGGGCAAATAGTGACTACACACCTCCTTGAGCACTACACAGTACAAAAATTGAAAGCACGCTTCATTTTTCTTGCACTTACACCTTGCTAAATTGAGGATTATACACTAGTCTTCCCCTCTTTATTCATCAATTCCATTTTTCTTCTTCTTTTTTTTTTTTTCACTTGCTTCTTTTTGTTTCTTTTCTTTCTTTTCATTTTTCTCTTCATTCTTTTTTAGAAATTTTCTTTTCAACTTACTTTTGTTGCTCTTTTCTTTCTTTTGATTTTCATTGACTTCCACACTTTCACCATAACTCGTGCCACCCCCAAACTTAGGTTTTTGCCTAAGTTGCACGTCTTTCAATGCACTCGAGGTAGGGCCAAAAAGAGGGTTAGTGCTTTAAGCACTTAGAATTGGTCCGGGTTAATAATGTGGTTACCAAAAGAAAGGATATTAAGCTCAAAGGGGTTGATTAAGGTTATAATGCAAGGGTACGCTTTTTAGATTACTAGCGGGCCAAGGAAAGCCTAAAGTCATTTTTCAAGTCAAGCATCACCTAGGATTTCGCCTCGAAGTACACTTAGGGCAAGTTCTAGATCTAAAGCGCACAAATGAACACACCAACGCCTCACCACACATGGCACAAGCAAAGAGAGGAAGATAATTATATTCAAGTCCTAATTAGAAGCAATTGAACTCTAAAGCTCACTCATAGTCTAATGAGAACTAATTAGTGAACACAAGAGCCAAATTGAACTTAAAGATCATAACACAATCTACTAATTTAATTTACTTTTCACTTTCTAAAATAACATTCACATGGCAAGGATCAAATAGTGGTGGTACCAAACATGCCCAAAGTTGGCTAAAGAGCAAAAATCCACAACTAGTCATCATTATGTACAACCAACTACTAAACTAGTCCTAAAAATGCCCGGTTCAAAACAATTACTTCCTTGGAAAAGAACCATGGCAAAGAAAAACCAAGGAGGTTATTTTAAAAATTTTATACAAAAATGGTATTTACAATGAAATTGGTTGTTCGGACCCAAATGAGGCTTTTGTACCCAAGTGGGATGCCTACGTATCACACAAAGGTGAATCAGATAAAAAGAAGCAACATCCCAAGTGTAGTTCATGGGAGTACTTTTTGTTTTTGAAAGCTTTTCTCTTCTTTTTTTTTCATTTTTTTTTATAATAGTATAATACTACCAATTTCATGAAGTCAAATAACATTATTCCAAATTAAGACATAATATTATCCCAAAACAATTAAACTCCTCCCCCCAACTTAAAATATTGCCTTGCCCTCAAGGCAACTAAACAATAAAAAGCAAAGTTTGAGGGCTCCCTGAAATGTGTCTCTGAGTAAGTCCTTTGTTTATGCTCCTCCTTGGAGTCTCTCGTTGACTGTCCAACTTTCATATGCTTGAGCTACTTCAGAGTTCAATTTTTCTCTCTTTCTTCATTCTGTCCATTTTCCCATGACTTGACCCCTTCTCCTTGATCCCTTCCAGATGCACTAGAAGCCATTTTGTGTCGACAAGTACCTGAAGAATGATAATACAAGGTAAAGAAAGGTACAATCAGTTAGAGTAATGCATCAGACACCAGTATGCTAAAGAAATGTTCACAATTGATAAATATCAGCACTATGCAAACTTCAGTTTCCCCGCCACATCCAACACTTTTGTCATCACCTCAAATTACTCACACAAGTTTTACAATTGATAAAGCACACTTTTATCACTGTTGAGAGGTCTACAGCTAACAATTAAACTCTCAGGAAACTACTATGCAAGTTAAAGCAGGCCAGACACACATAAACATTCGGATGCCAGGAGTAGCACAAGCAATTAGGTGCTCTGTTAAAGGTGTTTTACTGCCACATAATTTTTACCTCTCACACTTAGAAGCTAAGCAGATCAACCATGTAAACTTAACAGTCAGTAACCATGTTCATAACAGTGCACTTTATCAATCAGGTATGACTTCATAATTAAGCACAAACAGGTCGCACATGACATCTTAGGGTACTTAGACTTTCCCTCGTAACAAAATTTTCACAACCAACAGGCCGCTCATGATTTTCTTAAACTCCTCACAGAATAAGCCTAAAGACATTTGTTAGCGCACAGTCAATTCACCCAAAAATAACTCTGCCTTCACCAGACACAAGCTAGTCATTTCACTGTCCCAAACTCTACTTCAATAAACTAGCAAGCTCAAGAACACAGAGTCAAGTCACAAACAAAACCCAGACAGTCACTTTTATTCCACTGATGCATGTACACACTGCCTAGAACCAAATAATTTACGCAACAATGAACCACAGACGCACAGAATTTATCTATGACATATGGAGAAAAACAGCCTGAGGTGCATGAATCAGGAGATTAGGACATAAAACTCATCCAAAAAATAACATTCAGCTCACGGATAAAAGTTCAGCCTCTAAACATTGGTATCGCAGCTTCTTTGAAATTTCAGAATTTCCATTCCGATCAAAGCTCAAACCTAACACACAACAGGTGATTTCCTTTATACAAAGCCAAGCATTTTTCAAATTGATCAGCTAAAAACAGCAGCTCTTAACATATAGATTCAGAAAAACAGTTAAGACACGATCATAGAGTGAAAAAAATTCATTGAGACAAATGATCGAACATCTTGCGGGCAGAGCATTAACAACTGTAAATTGCACAAAGCTATGCACTGAACACCCTCCCCAATTCATATATAACAGCACCAAGGGCCTCCATGCCCGTCAACATTCAGCAGTCATACCAAATTCAAACAATTGAGAGGGGAAGAGGGATTTTAGGGGATCGGATTTGATGACAGGGGCAGAAATTCATCAAGCGAGAAGGAGAGACAGGAGAAAACGATTTGCCTGAGCGACGACACGACTGGTGGTAGTGCAACAGTATTGATACAACAGCAGTGAAGGGATAAGAGAGATAGAAGGAGAAGACGGGTTGAATTGAGAAGGAGAGGATAAAATCATACCTGCGTAACTGTGTCTCCGATGTCACCTGAAGCTGGAACTTTGTCTCCGATGGTGTAGCATCAGTGGTGAGCAATGGGGATTGATCTCACAGTGGCGGTGAAGTGGTGCGTGAAATTAGCCGGGAAAAAAAATTGAGATGGAGAGGAGAGGAATTACCCGAGCAACTGAAACTGGTGATCGGAGTGGCTGAATTTGCGGCGTCATCTGGTCGCCGGGCAAAGTGGTGATCAGAGATGGTGGTGGTCAGCGGTGAAATAGTGGTGAATCGTACAGTGGTGACTGGTGTGTGTGCGCGTGTTGTCTACAGAGTGTTTTTGACTTCCTGGTGTAAAATTAAAGTGGTGAGTGCGTGCGTGCGTGCAGGGCCGTCTCAACCAAATTGGGGGCCTAAAGCGAAACTTCACGGGGAGGCCCTGATTTTTCTTTTTTTCAAAAAAAAAAAAAAAAGGAGAAGAAAGATTGTCATATTTAGTTTTAATTAAAGTCTACTTTTGTCACTTTTTTGGATGCGAAGCCTTTATAATAAATTTGTTCTAACAATTCCATTTCAATTGAAAATATAGCTAATTCATTTAATTCTCTTGAGACATCATTGATCTTAGATAAGATTTAATAATTTTAATGTTAAAAATGATAAATTGATATAATAATGTCAAAGTAGTATTTGGTGCTGCTTCAATATAATGATTGTTCTTGCAATTGCTTGTATATTTGAAGAAGACACCAAAAAGAAAATTTTGATCTTTGTAACTTATAAGAAGCAAGTTTGTAGAAAGCAGAGAGTTTGAGTTTTTATTCAAAAGACTCAAATATTCAGCAAGAAAAGAATAAGAATAAGAATGGTGAAAAAGAGTAATTATAAGATGTAAGTTAGCCAACAACAAAATAGATACCCATCTAAATAAGGAATTAAGGATACTACAATTACTAAAAAAGTAATAATTTTTCCACTCTCCTATTATGTGCTCTCCCTTAAATTTTTCTTCAATTTTGAGATTGAATATACAAGAACTTTTTTTTCTACAATATAAATAGTAATATATCTTTAGTAAAAAGTGGGGCCCCAATTTATTGGGGGCCCCAAGCCATTGCTTTATTGGCTTTATGGTAGAGACGGCCATGCGTGCGTGTCTATTGTGTGAGGCGGGCCGCCCTCTTTGTGAGGCGGGTCGCCCATTTCAAAATACAGAAAGCGGTCCATTGCAAAATACACAGAGCAAAATCTGGAGCAGTTTTTGTACAGGGTTGTAACTGTCTAACTTCCAAAATGTAATCCAAATGACGTCCAATCCTGAAACTTGGTAGAATGATTAAAAACAACAAATGAAATTAATCTACAAGTGAAGAATACAAAAAATTAAAATTCTCGGGTTATCTCCCGAAAAGCGCCGTTTTTAACGTCGTGGCACGACGAGTACCAAAATCACACTTTTCTCTCCATTTTGTAAATGTGAATTGTCTCCCCAACTTTGAATCAAGCTTTTCATTGTGCTTTCGGGGTGGTGGTACGAATTTCAAAGTTGCAAAGGCCGAATACTTCATTTTGCACTTCTTGGCCTTCAAGTGAGGGGTGTCGTTTTGTCTCTTTACCGTGGCAAATTCAACAATATACCCATTTTGCTCATCAACACCAAAATCATCCAAAGGTGTTTGTTCTTCCATTTCCATTGCCTCATCCACACATAGAGTTGAAAAATGAAGTGATTGAGGTCCCAATTGTTTTAACACCAATGGAGCACCACGCATGACATACTCCTCTTCAAATATGCTAGAGTCTTCATCACAAAAGTTCTTCATTTCCGCTCTAGACTCGAACACAACTTTCTTGCCTATAGCATCATCACCAAGTAGCTTGAAGATATGATCACTTCCATGAGTTTCCATGATTTGACTTGTGCTCTCTTCCACAAATTCGCCCATTTCTAGCATATCATTCACAATTTCTTTATGTTGAGCCTCAGAAGCTTCAACCATCTCATGCATTAAAAATTTCAAGATTCGAGCTTCAAGATCAATTTGGTTCACCTTTTCTCTTAGTTCTTCTCTTTCATGTTCGAGATCCCAACCATCTACATTTAAGTCATGAAGGCATGCTTCATGGACTTTCATTTTTCGAGCTTGATCTCGGAGCCAAGCTCGGCTCACAATTTCTTCTTCATCCCAATTGTGCTTTTCTTCAATAATTCTTTCTTGATATTCAAGCACATCTTCCATGGAGGATTCTTCTTGGAACTCAACCTCATCTTCCATGTAAAACCTTTGTTGAGATTTGGCAACACCCATAGTTTGTTGATCATTGAAAGTGTCAACCAATTGGCTCAATTGAGTCTCCAAGTTGTGAATTGCTAAGCCATTTTGATGGATCGTTTCTTTTATCTCATTGAAGGCTTCGGCATTCTCACAATTATTTTTAAGTATTCGCTCCATCAAATGTTCCAATCTTTCATGTTCATTGCATTCATCTTGTGAAGTCGATAGGTCCATCTCTTCTTGAAACTTCTCTTGGATGCCTTGCCACTCGGGTTCAAGCTCCATGTTCATGTTTGCATTTGCCCTATCAAACTCATAAGAATCATTAGCATCATTATAAAAATCATTGGAAGAAGAATAAGGAATATTAGGACAACCGTCCCAATGGCCATTTTGACCCCCGCACTCATGACATATGTCCCACTCAAAGGGTTGAGAAGGTGCACACAACTCGCCCCCGAAAACAGTTTGACAATCTTGCCAATGGTGAGGTCCGCCACAATAAGGACAGGGATCACTCATGTATGGATTTTCAATATTTGACCAATTTTGGTTCCATGATGCCATTTCAAGATAATTATCACTAAGCTAAACTAACTAACTAATGCAAGTAAACACTACACACAAACAAATATTTATAATTTACAAAGAACATTACTACTATTCACAATTTACACGATAACGGTTCACAAAGTTTGGAACTAAGCCAACTAGCTCAACTCCTCAAACTACTCTAATACGCCAATTGTTCCCCGGCAACAGCGCCAATTTTGACAACGCTCAACACACACCTCGGCTTGAGGTATGAACGGTCATCGCAATACAATTTACCCAACTAGGAGTCGGGGTCGAATCCACAAGGAACAAAGTGATGCGATCAAAGTAGTAGAGGAACTAAACCTATTTGACTAAGCCAAACTAGGATAACAAGGTGATGGAATGATATTAATAACTACAAACTACACTAGGAAAGCAAGTAAATGCGATCTATGACCTTCTCACAACCAAGGAAAACAAGTTTTGAGCCTAGGATGCAATTATAGCACGGGGTTTATATATTATGGCCGGGTCGTTCTAATGTAATCCCTAGAATCCTTCCGGTCTAGAAGGAATTTATCTCAACGGCGCTCGTCAAAGCCATGGTTGAGCTTGTAAAGCACTAGCCATTACCCGAGGAAAGAAGACCTCTTCCGAGCGTAGCTTCTTTTAGATGAGTTAGTCTATGAAATAGCCTATCAACTCAAATCCTCGCTAGCTTCACTATTCTACGCTAACTAATCTCTCCCGAGTCTTTAATTAGCAAAGTAGACGGGCAACTCAAGTGTCGCGAGCACAAGAGTCAAGCAATCAAAATAATGGAAGCTGGATAATCAAAATCCAACAATATAAATTCCTAGTCATGACTCATTCATATATTCATGTCCAAAATCATATCAATTAATAACACAAATAGTCATGAAATATATTCACAAAATCAATTCTTCAATAACATCAACAACACCAAATATATTCAATACAAAGCATGAAAGTAAAGAAAGGAGTACTAAAGGTTGAGAATTTCTCAATGGGTTGCTCCAAATCTTCACTCTCTTGGTGTTTTTGTTGATGGATCCTTGCTCCAAGATTGTAAAAATGGCCAAAAGATTGTGTTCAAATGAAAGCTACAAACTATGTACGTGTTGCCAAAATGAAAAACCATCATTTTCCACAATTCTCCCTAGGTTAAAATGAAGAAATTCTGAATTTTCACGCCATAGCCACCCTGGTACTGAAAGTTGACCCGCTAGCCACATTTTCGCTGCTCAACTAAATCACTGTTTCACGCATAGCCACTTTTCTGCTGCATTTTTGACAGACTAGCCAGCTTTCTTCTTTTTCTTCAACTTGACTTCTTTTTGACTTGTTTCTTCTATAACTCTTCTCCAACATATTCAACCTACAAAATACAACAAAACCATGATAAATGCACTTATTTCATCAATTTAATACAACAATAGCTCAAGTACAAGTATGTAATGTGTGGTATTTTAGCCACACATCATCTCCCGCTCTTCCACCGAGGTTGAGTATTGTGCGGTTGCCTCTACCTTGTCTGAAAAAAATTGGATCACCCACTTGCTCAAAAATCTTCATGTGCCCCTCATTGCTCCTCCTATAATACTTTGTGATAACCTTGGGGTCACGTACATTGCTGAGAATCCAGTACATCATACCAAAATGAAACACCTTGAGGTGGATCTTTACTTTGTTCGTCATCAAGTTCGTCGTGGCCTAGTCAGAGTATTGCACATCCATTCGGCTGATCAACTAGCAGATCCGCTGACCAAACCATTGCCCAAATCGGCTTTCCGTCGCATGCTTCCTAAGTTAAGCGTTGTCTCTTCACACCTAACTTGAGGGGGGCGTAACAGTGCACGTACTATACTCAGTACATACTGTTAGATTTGGATACACTTACCTCAGTTATTTTAGGCTACAATTTTGTATTAACTTTATCTTTATCAGTAATTAACTTTATCTTTATCAGTAACTTAGTTGGTTTAGCATTACTGTTTTTCTGTTCCTATCTTGTAGGAGTTAGCTAAGCACAACTTACTTGCTTTCTCTGTATATAAACTCTACAGGAGATTCATTATCAATACATACTTTTCATTCTACTTCTCTGCATTTATAGTTCTCAAGGCTTTCAGATCTGTAATTGTATGACCCTAAAGATGCAACAATCAAAATAATGTAAAAGTTCTATTATGACTTGTAGCTACTGTAGAAGAGCTTGTTGTATGGTTATTCTTTCTTTTCTTCATTTGTAATATCATAAGAGGAAGAATGTGATAGGAGGTTTTTCAATGCTTCTGAGTATTGCAACGTTCACTGTGTATTGAGTTTTGGCGTATTTTCTATTGTTGTATGTTTGATCTGGTTCAGTTATTGTACTTATGCCAGGATTACAAGTAGTCTTACATAGTGAAGGATTACACAATCCATACGAACACATAGTTCACCCAAGGTCTACCGTATTTGTTTCACTAGTCGACGGCGTAATCACATGTATAAGAGACATGAACTACACCATATAAGCCACAATCTAAAGTCGTACCTGTTACAGAATTCGGTCCGCACTTTTCAGAGAAGACTATCTTCTTGGTTCTTCTAATGAAGTTGTGGAACTTCATCAGGGTAGAGAAAGAGAGTTTTTACGTTGGAAGAGAAGGGAAAAGTATGTTGGTTTTCTTCTGTTATAGAAGAAAGTAACGTTTGATAGGAGTTCTATCCCTAAAGTTAGGACTCCTCTTTTAATACTTCTGAAGTAACACTGTATTTCCCAAAAATGTATCAGGTTTTACAATTAAATTTATATTTAGTTAAGTCTAAGGCGACCATTTTATATCTCAATTGGATCGATTGACAAGCAATTTACGTTGGCAAATAGTTGATTTTCAGGGGTTTAATTCGAAGACAATACGAGTATCGATCTCAAAGATGTAAATACGATGTCAAATCTAAATAAACAATCTGAAGGCGAATGTAAACAGAGACAGAGACAAACAACGAACTAGCACTTTACGATGATGTAGCTTCAATCGAATTCCTTGTCGAAGACAAATTACGGGTTGATTTCACTTAAGGCTGAATGCTTAATTTTAAACAGATTCGATGGAAAAGTTAGATACGATGACGAATGAATGCGACAGAAATATGTTCGATCAAATAATGCGATCGAAAAACAATACTAACAATCCACTTGATATGATCAATACTAACGAGCAAGTTGAGTATCTAACGACAATGAGTAAACGAGATCGAAAGTGGCGAATCAAAATAATGAGTAACGCAATTAGCAAGCAGACAACGAAACAAGCAAATGTAGATAAACAGATAAATAAATAAATAAAGCGATAAAAGCTTATTGTATTTGAAGAATCGAAGGATGGTGCTGCAATGAAAGAGATGGATCTTCTTCCACGTTTGAACCAAACCGCGACTGAAGTTTAAATACAATGATTGCTTTGAGTACAATAAGTTGACAGTGATATGATGAGAAAATAACTATGGTCGAATGAGGGAAAAGAGAGCAGCTTAGAGAATGAGAGTAATATTGTTCAGATGAACGTGTCCCAAAATGAAGGCATGAGGTCCTATTTATAGGTTGAAATGATGGAGAATTCCCAACCCTAGAAGAACTTCACTTCCCCACGTTTCTCTTTCAGCAATTGCCCACCTTCATCCACTTCCGCCGAATCCGCTAAGTCTGTTCCGATAAATTTGGGATGAGGACAAGCTGAGTTATCCGTTCGAGTATTGCTTTCGAAATTATCCGATCATAACTTCTCATAATCGATCACACAATCGAAGCTGCTTCTTTCCGATCACGTCTTCGAAATCAACCAATGCCTTATCACATAACCAAATCCGTCCTTCTTGTGATCGAACAGAAATCGACCAATACAAACACAACTCTTCAAAATCAAAGTGATTGTATCAAAATCAACTCTAAGGTCCCATACCTCAAGCGATCCTCTGAACCTATTGAGAAAAGTAAGATTAGAAGAGAAAAATATGGAAGATCGAATTATGAAGAGTTTGCAAAATTTAAGACCTGAAAAGTACCATCAAAACTTGTCTTACGGGCTACGACATTCTTAAAAATATTGATACACGATATTAAAACTTCAGTTATGAATAATAATGTTCAAATTCTGATTTGTAATCAATGAAAACGTTTTTTAGATAGTTCATAGTTAGTTAAGAAATTCTGAAAGTTAAATGACCAAGTGAAGGACCTATCTTTTTTTTTGCCCCAATAACTATGCTCAATTGCACAAAAAACAGTGTCGACGTGTGGGGCGGGGGAGTATACCAGGTGCTTGAGGTGTAAGTCTGTCACGACCCAATTTCCAAGGGCTCGTGATGGCACCTAAACAACATTTGCCTAGGCGAACCAATGAAACAAGATGCGGAAAAGAACAATAATGTGAAAAGATCATAAATGGATATATAAATATAAAAGTGTGAAGTCCAAAAGAATATATCCACAAAAGAATTGGAGCATTCTAAGAGTGACTCAATAAAGTATGAATATACATCAAAGAAATCTGAGTCCTATCTCTAAGTGACTCCGGCGGTATGCCACCACGGTCTGTGTGGTCGGCTCACCTAAATCAAAAGTCTCAGAAGCCTCGGGAACCGCTAACGTCCGGGCTGCTGACTGGATGAAGGACCTGCGCACGTAGCAGAGTAAGTTATGAGCCGAAGCCCAGTAAGATCACCGACAGGCCCGCTAAGGTACCCTTGCGGGACAAGTCGCTACATGCATCATAAGCAACAACATACTATAGTAATCATACAATAAAGTAGTGAAATCATAAATAGATGTAACACATTCCATACACACAAGTAGTAACCAGAAGTCTCAAGGATTATGCCCATCCAACGTAAGGCATAGGTCAACTCAGCGGCGGTTTGGAGGTCCAATCTCTACTCCCGTGCCGACTAACCTAGACCTACGATGGACTAGCAACACCACGACTAAGTATCAACCATATACCGTGACCCGAAGTCAC
Organism: Petunia x hybrida; assembly: GCA_037355625.1. Classification (NCBI taxonomy): domain Eukaryota; kingdom Viridiplantae; phylum Streptophyta; class Magnoliopsida; order Solanales; family Solanaceae; genus Petunia; species Petunia x hybrida. The sequence goes on from JBBBVM010000048.1 coordinate 2,336,552, forward strand.
TATCACAATCATGAATAAGTAGACCAACGACCCGTAGTCGTTGGCTCATCTCAAATCTGTCTACGATCGCACCACACCCCCTGTCAAGTGCGTCGTATCTCAATAAATCAAGTGACCACACCACACCCCCTGTCAAGTGTGTCACATCTCAAAGATCAAGTGTCCACACCACACCCCCTGTCAAGTGTGACACATCTCATAGTATAGGCGACACCACACCCCCTGTCAAGTGTCCCTCTAACATTATTAATATCCACGACATTAATAACAATAACAGAAATAATAACAGAAATATTAATAACGATAATATTTCACAGTCACCGTAACCCAGGTTGGTTATGCTAGCTGAACGTAAGGCGAAGGTTAACCCGACCACAGTTTGGGGGTACAATCCCTACTCCCATGTCGTCCAACCCAAGGTTACGTATAGACAGCACTACCCAACCCGGCACGTGAACAAATCAAGTACCAATATCATATAAAAGCCGGCAAAATCCTCGGCAAGACATTTATCATGACATGCCGGCAACATCCTCGGCCATGTCCCAAGTTCTTGCTATCTAAGCATGGCGTAGCAAGCGTTACTACGATATAAATTTAAGCTACCTCGACGTAGCGTTTAGACCGGCACATACCTCTTTCGAGTCACAATCTCGCTATTTATAACAAACAATAATAGCAAGTAATTCACATTATTAATCCTAACCATTGTTAGGTATATATATGCGTACATGAAGCATACTAGCATGAAGGAAGAGTCCACAAGCACAATAGAGGTCAAGTCTCACTTACCTCGAAATTCGGGCTCAAATGCCGGGAAGAATCTCCTTTCCCGCTCGCCTTGTCCGCGAAGGACTCTCCACTAGGTCTATTAAGACAAGATATAGCACATATGAGTGCTCAATTATAGCTATTTAAGCCTATAGGCATCCTAGGGTAAAAATTACCAAAATGCCCCCAGGTAGGGCCGAGCCCTAAATTTACAAAATGTACTTTTCCGGACTCCCCACGCTCCCGTGAGTCCAAAAGTACACTTAGATTCCACATGCGAGCCTTGCTCGATGTCTTTCCCCAATTCTTAAGAATTTAGGGTTCTAACCCATTTCCAAGAATCAACCCTTTGATTCTTGTGTTAATCAACATAAAGATGGATTGAAAGGGCTTACCTTAAGTGTAAGTATGATTGGGTCTTCAAGAAATACCCAAAAATCTCCTCAAGAGCCCAGCAAATGATTTTTATAAGTTATGAACCGAAATGGCCTTTTTATAGCAGTTTTTTTTTTTTGCCTCTGTGACAGCTTCTTTTGAAAAAATCATAACGTTTGATAGGAATGTCCAAATGACCTGAAACCGGTGCCATTAGAACCACAACTCAAAGGGCTACAACTTTCATGTTTTGAGGTTTTCCTAATTCCTTACGGATTGGCCGAAAAATCAGCTTTTATCCGGCTGTTTGCGCCAAAACAGAACAGAAAAGTCGCACCAGATTTTCTACTGTTTTAGGGGCAAAACGGGACCCTACGAAGCTCGGAATGATCCCAAATTTGGCACACAAGTCATAAAATACTTGGGTGACATGCTCGTCAAGAAGGAACTCAATTCGGACTTCCAGAACTCAAAAAGTGGGTCCCACGGCAAAGGTTCAATTTTCGACTTTCGCCAAAATAGCGAAATTTAACCAAACGACCTCGGAATCCAATTCCAAAAGTTGCTACAAGTCACAAATGACTATACGAACCTAACGGAACTTTCGGATCTCTCATCGGAGCTCATTTGCTAAAATCGAGCTCGGAAACCTCTTTTAACTCTTTTAAACTTCCGAAACGGGGACTTTATCAAAAGTCCTATCAAACGAGGTCCGTTTTCAATTTTGAAGGTTGCTACATATCATAAATGACGAGACGGACCTAACGGTGCGCTCGGATTTTCCATCGGGGTTCGTTTACTCAAAACGACCTATCGAAACCCCAAATTCCTTTCCGGAATTTCATAAACGGATCCTTTTCTCGAAAACCTATCAAACGGACTCCGTTTCGACTCAGATTTCACAGACGGGTCATAAATGACCTAACGGAGCTTTTGGGACTGTCGACACGCAAATCGAGGTCCCGGATCCCGTAACGACTATTTGAGGGTCGTTACATTCTCCCCCACTTAGACTCTCGACCGTCCTCGGACGAGCCTAAGTCTAAGGTAGGATCCACATACTAGCCACGGAGCTGGCACGGATTTCGAGGACCCCTCGGTACCACCCGAAATCAATAAAACTTAAAAAATGCAAATTCAGGCTTAGAAAATACAGGGATTTCATACCTGAATCATCGAACAAGCGCGGATGCCTCTCACGCATCTCGGACTCAAGCTCCCAAGTGGCCTCGGCAATGGAGTGATGCCCCCACTGAACTCTCACAAGAGGGATCACCTTCGATCTCATCTTACGGACCTCTCTAGCCACAATAGCAATAGGCTCCTCCGAATAAGCTAAGTCGCCATCTACCTCCACGGAAGCCATATCGATCACATGAGACAGATCGTGAACATACTTCCGGAGCATGGGCATATGGAACACCGGATGAACAGACAGAGAACGAGGCAAAGCCAGTCTATAAGCAACGGCGCCAACGCGCTCCAATATCTCAAAAGGCCCAATGAACCTAGGACTGAGCTTGCCTTTCTTCCCAAATCTCATAACACCCTTCATGGGCGACACTCTGAGGAATACCCGGTCCCCAACCATGAACTCAAGATCTCTCCGCCTCCGATCTGCATACGATATCTGCCGGCTCTGAGCCGTGCGGAGTCGATCCTGAATAACCCGGACCTTATCTAAGGTCTGCTGCACCAAATCGGGCCCCAACACCTGGACCTCACCAGACTCGAACCAACCGATAGGCGAGCGACATCTCCGACCATACAATGCCTCAAACGGAGCCATCTGGATAGAAGCCTGATAGCTATTATTATACGCAAACTCTGCTAGCGGCAAATGGCCTCCAAAATCAATAGCACACGCCCTCAACATATCCTCGAGGATCTGAATGGTCCGTTCAGACTGGCCATCAGTCTGCGGGTGAAATGCAGTGCTGAGATCGACCCGAGTACCCAACTCTCTCTGAAAAGATCTCCAAAACTGAGCTGTGAACTGAGCACCTCGGTCAGAAATGATAGAAACAGGAGCACCATGCAATCTCACAATCTGCTCAATGAAGATACGAGCCAGACGCTCCGAGGTATAAGTAGTCCTCACTGGAATGAAGTGAGCCGACTTCGTCAGTCGATCAACTACTACCCACACCGAATCATGCTTACCCACGGTCAGCGGCAAACCAACTACGAAATCCATAGTGATCTGCTCCCACTTCCACTCGGGAATGGGCATAGACTGGGTCACCCCGGCTGGCCTCCGGTGCTCATACTTCACCTGCTGGCAATTCAAACACCGAGATACATAATCAGCAACATCCCTCTTCATCCCTTTCCACCAATACAGCTCTCGAAGATCATGATACATCTTCGCAGTACCCGGATGAATGGAATATCTCGAACTGTGAGCCTCTGCCAAAATCATCTGCCTCAGCTCCACAATGGCTGGAACACATACCCGGCCGTTAAGCCGCAAAGCACCATCATCACCAATCACGAACGAGGACACTCCCCCACTCAGGACCCTGTCCCGGAGATCTCTCAGATAAGGATCCTCGAACTGCCTTTCCCGAATCTGGGAAGCTAAAGACGACTGAGACCCCACATATGCAAGCACCCGGCCTGGAACAGAATCATCAAACCGAACCCCACTAATGGACAAAGCCTGCAACTCACGGGCCAACGGCCTCATATCAGCATCAAGATAGGCGAGGCTACCCATGGACTTCCTACTCAAGGCATCGGCTACAACATTAGCCTTTCCGGGATGATACCGGATAGAAAGATCATAATCCTTCAGCAGCTCTAACCAGCGGCGCTGTCTCCCGTTCAAGTCCTTCTGAGTGAACAAGTACTGGAGACTCTTATGATCGGTGAATATCTCACATGGCTCGCCATAAAGATAGTGCCTCCACAACTTCAGTGCAAACACGACAGCTAACAGCTCCAAATCATGGACAGGATAATTCTTCTCATGGACCTTCAGCTGTCTCGAGGCATAAGCTATCACCTTACCCTCCTGCATCAGAATGCTACCCAGGCCAACACCCGAAGCATCACAATATACGGTGAATCCCCCGGATCCACTAGGCAAGGCCAACACTGGCGCTGAAGTCAACAGAGTCTTAAGCTTCTGAAAGCTAGACTCACAGGCATCGGACCACAGGAAAGGAACATTCTTCTAGGTCAACTTTGTCAGAGGTGCTGAAATAGAAGAAAACCCCTCGACGAACCGCCGATAATAACCTGCCAAGCCTAAGAACTCCGAATCTCTGTAGGAGAAGTAGGCCTAGGCCAACTCTGAACGGCCTCTATCTTCTTCGGATCAACACACACCCCATCCTTGGTCACCACGTGACCTAGGAAAGATACAGAACTGAGCCAAAATTCACACTTGGAGAGCCAAAATTCACACTTGGAGAATTTGGCATACAACTGCTGATCCCTCAGAGTCCGAAGAATAACTCTCAAATGCTGCTCATGCTCCTCCCTGCTCCTCGAATAAACCAAGATATCATCGATAAACACAATGACGAAGGAGTCAAGGTAGGCCTTGAACACTCGGTTCATCAGATCCATGAAAGCAGCTGGGGCATTCGTAAGCCCGAAAGACATCACCAAAAACTCATAGTGGCCATATCGGGTACGAAAAGCAGTCTTGGAAACGTCCTCGGACCGAATCCTCAACTGATGATACCCCGACCTCAAATCAATCTTCGAGAAGAAGGTAGCACCCTGAAGCTGATCAAACAAATCATCAATACGCGGCAAAGGATACCTATTCTTGATAGTAACCTTATTCAGCTGCCGGTAATCAATACACATCCGCATAGAGCCATCCTTCTTCTTCACAAATAATACCGGGGCACCCCATGGAGACACACTGGGCCTAATGAAGCCCTTATCGAGCAAATCCTGAATCTGCTCCTTCAGCTCCCTTAACTCAACAGGAGCCATACGATACGGGGGAATAGATTTAGGCTGAGTGCCTGGCAATAGATCAATGCAAAACTCTATCTCCCGCATAGGCGGCAAACCCGGCAAATCATCAGGAAACACATCCGGATACTCACAAACAACAGGAACTCTATCAAAGGATAACTCCTCTGCCCGGACATCCCGAACTGAAGCAATATATCCCTCGCACCCACTAGATATCATCCTCTGCGCCTCCAAGAAAGAAATGATCCTACTCTTCGGAGAAGGCCTGGAACCTCTCCATACAACCCGAGACTCACCCTCTGCCCCGATCGTCACGGACTTGGCATGGCAATCCAAAGTCGCATGACAGGAAGCCAGCCAATCCATGCCCATAATGACATCGAAATCAGACATATCGAGCAGCATCAGGTCCACTAAGGACTCTACACCACAGATGGAGATCATACACTGCCGATAACCCCTATCTACACATATAGAAGACCCGACAGGGGTGGCAACCATAAAGGGATCATCTAAGAAGACCAGATCCCTGCCCAAGCAAGGGGCAAATCCCGGCGACACATACGAATAGGTAGACCCCGGATCAATAAGAGCATAAGCATCGCGGCCACAGACAGAAATAATACCTGTGATGACATCATTGGATGCCTCACCATCCTGACGAGTCATAGCATAGACCTGCGCCGAGCCTCCTGAACCCGGAGCTCTCTGAGACTGCTGTCTAGGAGGAATCTGAGAAACGGGCCTGGCGGCCTGAGGACCAGATGGTACCATAGCTGCGGATCCCTGGCGACCTGATGAAACATAAGGGCAACTCCTGACATAGTGCTCTGGAGACCCACACTCAAAACATCCATCACCTCTACCTCCTCTACCGCCTCTACCACCTCTGCCACGACCACCTCCAGACGAACACCTCCCATGATGCCTCTGATGGCACCTCCCGCACTGCGGCGGACCAGACTGCGAAGAGCCACCCCGCCTCTGGGATGACTGAGGCCTCGGGGTCTCTGAAGAAAAATCCTGGGCAGGCAAAGCAGCAGCCTGGGGCCTAGACTGAGAACGGCCCTGATGACCCTGACCCCTCTGAGCGGATCCACTATACCCTCCAGACTGACGCGATCTCTTGGCCGCCCTCTCCGCGTCAGCCCTGGCGAAGATATCCTCCATCCGCCGCGCCACATCAACTATCTCAAAATATGACTTGTTGCCCATATCAGGGGCAACAGCTACCTGCAAGCGGGGATGAAGACCCTCAACAAACGGAGGACCTTGTCCCTCTCCTGAGCCACCATAGCCGGCGCAAACTGAGACAACCACAAGAACCTGGTGTCATACTCTGAAACAGACAGGTTTCCCTGCCTCAACCCCTCAAACTCGCGCCTCTGAGCATCGTGCTGACTCTGGGGCACGAACCTGCTCATGAACATAGACACGAACTCAGCCCAAGACAAAGGAGGGAGGTCACTAGACCTCTGCCGCATCATGGAGACCCACCATGTCTCCGCATCTCCCGATAATCTGAAAGAAGCACACTGCACCCCTAAGGTGTCTCTAGTACCAAGAACTGTCAAAATCTTCTCACACTTCTGAATGTACCTCTGGGCTGTACATGTAGCTGAGGTACCGTCGAACTCTGGAGGCTGAAGCTTCATGAATGACCCTATCCTCCTGGCAACCTCCTCAGTGCCCATAGGAGGAGTAGAAATAACAGGACCTGCCTGAGGAGCAGAAGCAGAAGGCTGGGCAGTATGATCAGGAGCAGCCTCAGAAGTAGGCGTGCTCATAACAGGTGTGGTCGGCTGAGGAGCCGGAACAGGAGCTGCAACATCATCTCTGACAGGGACCAGATGGCTAGACAAGGCCATCAGTCTCATATACTCCTCTGAAGAGATCACAACGGTGCCTGGCACAACAGCAGGCACAGGGGGAATAGATGCTGACAGAGTCGCTGCGGACACCGCAGGGATAACTGTGTCATGCCTAGTGGCTGACGGGCGACCTGCCCGAGTCTTCTTAGCAGCTGGCGGCTGCGTAGGTGCTGATGGCTCTTCCGCAGACGCGGGTGTAGAAGATGCAGCCCTCCTGGCTGAGGATGCTCGCGTCCTCGCCATCTGATACAATACACGAAAAAGGGTCAGCACCTATATAAGCTACTCAGCACGAATAGAGATGAAACGAAGGGAAAACATTTCCTAACATGCCCTTGTAGCCTCTCGCTCATAAGTATGGTCGACAACATACCCATAAGCAAGACTCTACTTAGACACTGCTCCAAGACTCCTAGGACTCGAATTAGAACCTAGGGCTCTGATACCAAACTGTCACGACCCAATTTCCAAGGGCTCGTGATGGCACCTAAACAACATTTGCCTAGGCGAACCAATGAAACAAGATGCGGAAAAGAACAATAATGTGAAAAGATCATAAATGGATATATAAATATAAAAGTGTGAAGTCCAAAAGAATATATCCACAAAAGAATTGGAGCATTCTAAGAGTGACTCAATAAAGTATGAATATACATCAAAGAAATCTGAGTCCTATCTCTAAGTGACTCCGGCGGTATGCCACCACGGTCTGTGTGGTCGGCTCACCTAAATCAAAAGTCTCAGAAGCCTCGGGAACCGCTAACGTCCGGGCTGCTGACTGGATGAAGGACCTGCGCACGTAGCAGAGTAAGTTATGAGCCGAAGCCCAGTAAGATCACCGACAGGCCCGCTAAGGTACCCTTGCGGGACAAGTCGCTACATGCATCATAAGCAACAACATACTATAGTAATCATACAATAAAGTAGTGAAATCATAAATAGATGTAACACATTCCATACACACAAGTAGTAACCAGAAGTCTCAAGGATTATGCCCATCCAACGTAAGGCATAGGTCAACTCAGCGGCGGTTTGGAGGTCCAATCTCTACTCCCGTGCCGACTAACCTAGACCTACGATGGACTAGCAACACCACGACTAAGTATCAACCATATACCGTGACCCGAAGTCACTATCACAATCATGAATAAGTAGACCAACGACCCGTAGTCGTTGGCTCATCTCAAATCTGTCTACGATCGCACCACACCCCCTGTCAAGTGCGTCGTATCTCAATAAATCAAGTGACCACACCACACCCCCTGTCAAGTGTGTCACATCTCAAAGATCAAGTGTCCACACCACACCCCCTGTCAAGTGTGACACATCTCATAGTATAGGCGACACCACACCCCCTGTCAAGTGTCCCTCTAACATTATTAATATCCACGACATTAATAACAATAACAGAAATAATAACAGAAATATTAATAACGATAATATTTCACAGTCACCGTAACCCAGGTTGGTTATGCTAACTGAACGTAAGGCGAAGGTTAACCCGACCACAGTTTGGGGGTACAATCCCTACTCCCATGTCGTCCAACCCAAGGTTACGTATAGACAGCACTACCCAACCCGGCACGTGAACAAATCAAGTACCAATATCATATAAAAGCCGGCAAAATCCTCGGCAAGACATTTATCATGACATGCCGGCAACATCCTCGGCCATGTCCCAAGTTCTTGCTATCTAAGCATGGCGTAGCAAGCGTTACTACGATATAAATTTAAGCTACCTCGACGTAGCGTTTAGACCGGCACATACCTCGGTCGAGTCACAATCTCGCTATTTATAACAAACAATAATAGCAAGTAATTCACATCATTAATCCTAACCATTGTTAGGTATATATATGCGTACATGAAGCATACTAGCATGAAGGAAGAGTCCACAAGCACAATAGAGGTCAAGTCTCACTTACCTCGAAATTCGGGCTCAAATGCCGGGAAGAATCTCCTTTCCCGCTCGCCTTGTCCGCGAAGGACTCTCCACTAGGTCTATTAAGACAAGATATAGCACATATGAGTGCTCAATTATAGCTATTTAAGCCTATAGGCATCCTAGGGTAAAAATTACCAAAATGCCCCCAGGTAGGGCCGAGCCCTAAATTTACAAAATGTACTTTTCCGGACTCCCCACGCTCCCGTGAGTCCAAAAGTACACTTAGATTCCACATGCGAGCCTTGCTCGATGTCTTTCCCCAATTCTTAAGAATCTAGGGTTCTAACCCATTTCCAAGAATCAACCCTTTGATTCTTGTGTTAATCAACATAAAGATGGATTGAAAGGGCTTACCTTAAGTGTAAGTATGATTGGGTCTTCAAGAAATACCCAAAAATCGCCTCAAGAGCCCAGCAAATGATTTTTATAAGTTATGAACCGAAATGGCCTTTTTATAGCATTTTTTTTTTTGCCTCTGTGACAGCTTCTTTTGAAAAAATCATAACGTTTGATAGGAATGTCCAAATGACCTGAAACCGGTGCCATTAGAACCACAACTCAAAGGGCTACAACTTTCATGTTTTGAGGTTTTCCTAATTCCTTACGGATTGGCCGGATAATCAGCTTTTATCCGGCTGTTTGCGCCAAAACAGAACAGAAAAGTCGCACCAGATTTTCTACTGTTTTAGGGGCAAAACGGGACCCTACGAAGCTCGGAATGATCCCAAATTTTGCACACAAGTCATAAAATACTTGGGTGATATGCTCATCAAGACAGAACTCAATTCGGACCTCCAGAACTCAAAAAGTGGGTCCCACGGCAAAGGTTCAATTTTCGACTTTCGCCAAAATAGCGAAATTTAACCAAACGACCTCGGAATCCAATTCCGAAAGTTGCTACAAGTCACAAATGACTATACAAACCTAACGGAACTTTCGGATCTCTCATCGGAGCTCATTTGCTCAAATCGAGCTCGGAAACCTCTTTTAACTCTTTTAAACTTCCGAAACGGGGACTTTATCAAAAGTCCTATCAAACGAGGTCCGTTTTCAATTTTGAAGGTTGCTACATATCATAAATGACGAGACGGACCTAACGGTGCGCTCGGATTTTCCATCGGGGTTCGTTTACTCAAAACGACCTATCGAAACCCCAAATTCCTTTCCGGAATTTCATAAACGGATCATTTTCTCGAAAACCTATCAAACGGACTCCGTTTCGACTCAGATTTCACAGACGGGTCATAATGACCTAACGGAGCTTTTGGGACTGTCGACACGTAAATCGAGGTCCCGGATCCCGTAACGACTATTTGAGGGTCGTTACAAAGTCTCTTGTCAAGAGGCATTTTATAATCAATTCTCTCCCGGCTGAGTCTCGGCCAAGTTTCAATTCTGGGGTTTACTTGACTAGAAAACTGGACCAACTTCATTACATAGTTTGTTGAATACTCCAAATCTCCAATCTTCACACCTTTCTTCACGGCAGACCCTTCCACAAGATTCGTGAGTGCCTAGTGAGGAATGACATAAAAGTAAGCAATTCTCCATCTCATGAATATTAGGAGTAGTAGACACGCTAAGCATTGTTGTTTCAAATTTATGAACAACCTCCGTCATAAATAATACTAATGCATGATGCATCTAAAGTTATTCCTTTTAAGCTATATAACTTGCATAGGAATATAAAAATAAAAACTCTAATTAAAACTGTAAAATATAATTTAAAATCAATCAACTAGATCCGTTATCAACTTCGATAGTCAAATAAATCTATTCGATAATCGGATAAATCTATGTTGAAATAATATCAAGAAAACTATATCACTGAAAGAAATATTTTGCTTCTTTAGTCGGAAATTTTTTCATTTATGTGATATATATATAGTGCATGCTTGTGTATTGGCATGATATAGTATACTTGCATGGAACATACACTTGAACTATCCTCATTACAACAGTCAACACATTAAAAACTGTAATAAAAATGTCTAAAATAATAATTTTCTAATTTAAGTGATTAAATGTATATAATCCATTAATTAATAAATTCTTAGGATTTCAAGGATATAAATAATGGTGATCTATGCAGTAGAGAAAGATCATTTCTAGAGAAAAAATGTTTCCCCGTAGGCCGTATTCATTCACCGGTCTTTTTCCTTTTTCCTATTAGAACATTTAATTGGAGTTGACTTGACTGGAAGTCTGGAACAAATTGTTGCATACTTGCATCAAAGTTGGGCACAAAGACAAAATTTGAGACGAGTAGAGTACTTTTATTCATCAATCTTTAGTACTTCTATGCCCTAGTTACCCAAAAATTTCGGTTCTATCAGAGACGTTTGAGGCCAGGAATACAAGAATTTTAATTAAATGAAGTCTTTAATTTTGATGATAAGTTATCAAACAAAATTTCATAAAACTTGTCGTTTAAGGCAAACAAAATATGAAATTAAATATCTTGGTTTGTCAACCCTTTCAGCTTAATTTAGTGGTGATTTAACTTGAATGAAACCTTTAATTAGCTGATTGGTGAATAATTATTTAGGCTATATACTTTGTAAATTATGAGAGGATTTTAACTAGAATGAAACCTTAAATTAACTGCTTCCGTGTCTCTTATCCTATGATAAGCAATACACAACAATTTAAAATTTACAATTAACAGAACTGAGATACTCCTATCACTTAACCAAAGAGGCAACTCACCAATGGGGTTTCTTTTGGAACAATTATTGACTATATATGGACGTATAGTTTGGGTTAGAACAAATTCACAAAGTCTAGTCCTTGTGATGGTTTGCCTTAGATCTTTTCATTGTTCTATTGCTAATACTAAATGCTAAGGAGTTCTCCACACGTTTCCAGTGTACTACTAAAGGTGACATGCCTAGTAATTTGAACCTTTTCTAAATACAGTGCCATCCACAAATTTCGTTAGTGGGGAAAGACATAATCATATTATATCATCATACTACTATAAAAGCATGTCCTCAAGAAGCCTAAAAGTCAGATTACTAAAATACTCCTTCAAAAATTAAAAATACCCTACTTATAAAAAAGTTAAATAAAAATATCAAGTTTATTTGAAGCTAAAGGATGTAATCTTTCAGATTATTAGAACGGATGTCACTTTATTTGTGAATAGGCACTTCCCACTAGGTCTTAATAATAAGTTGCTTGAGAGACTAATCTGGGCAAGCCATCATTTGGGAGAGACTTAAAAAACCTAATAAGAATTAATTCTATGTGATGATTGAGAGCAATAGCAGCGTGTATTTGAAAATGAAAAGTCGCACTCGGAGAAACCTAAATGGCTGATATTAATAAATCGGGTTCTATATTTTCTACTCTTTAATACTCATTGGGATATATATGTTGAAATTTGATTTTTACAAATATTAATGTAGATTATTATGGGATGTAATCTTTCAGATTATTAGAATAGATGTCACTTTCTTTGTGAATATGCACTTCCTACTAGGTCTTAATAATAAGTTGCTTGAGAGACTAATCTGGGCAAGCCATCATTTGGGAGAGACTTAAAAACCACCCAATAATAATTAATTCTATGTGATGATTGAGAGAGCAATAGCAGCGTGTATTTGAAAATGAAAAGTCTTACTTGGAGAAACCTAAATGGCTGATATTAATAAAATCGGGTTCTACGTTTTCTACTTTTTAATTCTCATTGTGATATATATGCTGAAATTTAATTTGTACAAATATTAATGTAGATTATTATGCGATTATCACAAAAAATCGGGTTCTACGTTTTCTACTCTTTAATACTCATTATTTAGTATGCATATGCGACATGATTGGGGCAGTTTGTTGGTATTAATTTGATAGCATACATGAAATTATGTGAAAGATATTTTTTAAAGGTAGCAAGATATGAATTAGGCTTGCGTTGATACTTAAAATTACTCTTTAGAACATGATGAGGAAATATACTAGGGAAAATCAAATGTATATTTGTTTGGAATAAAAGATCAATTTTGAGAAAGAGTTATGAACCATTGCTTGGAGAATTGATACATAAAATCAAGATCCTACGGAGTGATGGAGGAGGTCATGAAATACTCTCCAAACTCTCATCACATTTAATTAAATTCAAATTTCACAAAAAATTTGTACTTTATTCCGTAATGTATAATTGCTTATTCAATACTTTTTAATATTATTGTACAATACCGTGTATTACAAGACTTGATCTTCACGTGCATCGCACGTGTCGAGAAACTAGTATTCATAAATTCTTAGTACCTCTATGCCCAGTTACCCAAAATTTTCTACTCTATCAGAGACATTTAAAGCCAGGAGTACAATGATTTTAATCAAATGAAGTCTTTAATTTTGATGACAAGTTATCAAATATATAATTCGGCGAACTTGTCGTTGGGGGCAAACAAAATATGAAATTAAATATCTTGGTTTGTCACCTGTTCAACTTAATTTAGTGGTGATTTAAGTTGAATGGAACCTTTAATTAGTTGATTGGTGAACAATCTTTAGGCTATATACTTTGTAAACTATGAGAGGATTTTAACTTAAATGAAACCTTAAATTAGCTGCTTTGTTATTCTATGATATTTTGTACACAACAATTTAAAATTTACAATAGTAGAACTGAGATACTCCTATCATAAACCAACGAGGCAACTTACCCAATGTGGTCTCTTTCGGAACAATAATTGACTACATATGGACGTATAGTTTGGGTAAGAACAGATTCACAAAGTCTAGTCTTTGTGATGGTTTGCCTTAGACCTTTTCATTAGTTTCATAGTAGCTACTTAGTTGCAACTCTATATAAATGATAGTACATCTTTTAATTAGTTACATCATACTTAATTTGCAATTAGACATATATGAGAAAGAAGTGTGAGATGGAGAGAATTTTGTCACTTATTTCGTTATTTCTTCTGTATGTTGCATTAGCTGTTCACATGGTTTCATTTTCCCTTGGGAATCCACTAATTTGCTCTTCTGATGATTCCCGTGCACTTCTACAGTTTAAGCAATCACTTGTCGTGGCGGACTATCCAGGGTGTAATTATAAATATGGCTATGCTGTATTTCATTGTCAATCTTTTTATCCTAAGACGATGTCATGGAATAGGAGTACAGATTGTTGCAGTTGGGATGGAATTACTTGCGACAGGTACAGTGGTCATGTGATAGGTTTGGATCTCAGTAATAGCAAATTTGAAGGAACTATCCATCCTAATAGTAGCCTTTTTCAGCTTCATCACCTTCAAACACTCGATCTTTCTGTTAACAATTTTTCAGGTTCTCAAATTCCACAGGGCATTAGTCAGTTGGTCAGCCTGAAGCATCTCAACCTTTCTTTTTGTTATCTCCAAGGAATGATTCCATCAGAAATCTCACACCTGTCTAAATTGGTTTCGCTTGATCTCTCTGGTGATTTTGATCAGCACTCTCTCCAGTTTAGTCAGGAAGGATTCAACATACTTTTTCAAAACTTAACCAAGTTAGAGGTACTTTCACTCTCCTATGTAAACATCTCATCCAAGACACCCGGTTCACTTGGAAGCCTTAAATCCTTAAGAATTGCTAGACTTTCTAGTTGCAACCTTGTAGGACCTATTCCAGAATCCATCAGAAATCTTTCACAAATCACTCAATTGAGTCTTTCAGACAACCGTTTAGAAGGCCAAATTCCCGATGTTTTTTCCAACCTACAAAAGCTTACACAATTAGAACTAGCGGAGAACGCCTTCATCGGCCCATTCCCAACTTCTCTTGTAAACTTGACAAAGCTTGAAGTTTTGGATTTGGGAGAGAATTCACTCAGTGGTCCACTTCCTTTGACTGCTAATGGGCTTCAAAATCTAAGAGAGCTAATTTTGCCTGAAAACTCACTCAACGGCTCTATCCCGTCTTGGATGTTTAGTCTTCCTTCATTGACTTTTTTAAGGCTCTATAACAATCATTTCAGTGGACCACTTTCCGAGTTCAAGACCAACTCTCTAGAAATTCTTGATTTGTCTGAAAATCAACTCTATGGTCCCATACCTCAATCGCTTAGAGATCTTGTGAACCTAACTTATCTCCTTCTTGGACAAAATAAGTTAAGGCTTTTGTGGAGTGAAAGATTTCCCAAATTTCTTATTGAATTTAAAGGAAATAGAGGATTTGGATCTCTCCGTAAACAAAATTCAGGGGCAGTTTCCAAAATGGTTTGCGGGTTTTAGTTCATTGCGATTCCTTAACCTCTCTCACAACAACCTTACAAGCTTAGACCATGTACCTTGGCAGAGTATGGAAATTGTTGATCTTCAATCAAACTCACTCAGTGGACCTTTACCATCCTCTCTTTGCCAATCAAGTTACCTTCAATTTCTAGATTTGTCTTATAACAATTTGAATTCTAAAATTCCTAATTGTTTGTTTGCTTCTACCTTGCTCACGGTCCTAGACTTACGAGCTAATAACTTTCACGGTCCCATCCCAGATAACTTCCAGAAGAATAGTTGGCTAGTTCATATTAGTTTGAGTAAAAACCAATTGGAAGGTCCAATCCCGAGATCTCTAATCAACTGTACATCCTTACGATTTCTTGATTTAGGAAGCAACAAAATCCATGATACATTTCCCACCTGGCTAGAGATGCTACAAGAGTTAGAGATTCTCATATTGAAATCTAATAGATTTTATGGACCCATTGGAGGTTTACGAAAGAAATCCTCATTTTTAAAGTTGAGGATTTTCGACCTCTCTGGTAATTCGTTTACTGGCTCTTTACCTACTGAGGTTTTCCAAGGTTTCAAAGCTATGATGAACGTGGATGGGCACAAATCAAAATTGGAATATATGGAAGAATTACTGAATTTTAGTTTTTTTGTAAGCTATGAGGAATCAATGGGTTTAGTGATGAAAAATCACGAGACTGAATTCAGAAAGATCAATAATATGTTAACAGCAATCGATTTATCAAGGAACAAGTTTGAGGGGGAAATCCCGAAGTTCATTCAGAACTTAAATTCACTTATGCTACTGAATTTATCTCACAACAACCTCACAGGTCACATTCCAGTTGAAATAAAGAACATGAGCTGGCTTGAAGCTTTGGACCTTTCTTTTAACCAGCTCATTGGGAAAATTCCAGGGGAATTGACAAGTCTAACATTTCTTGCAGTTTTAAATCTGTCACACAACCATCTTGTCGGACCTATTCCTCGAGGTAATCAGTTCATTACATTTTCAAATGATTCATATGTTGGAAACCCTGGTTTGTGTGGATTTCCATTGTCTAATGAATGCTGGCATAAGAGTGCACCACCAGTAGTACCGTTGGTTGAACAAGAAGGCGATGAACCCAGTTTTGCTAGTGAAATCACTTTGACATCTGTCTTAATTGGCTATGGTTGTGGCTTGGTTTTTGGATTAATCACATTGTATTTCATATATCGATATGAAAGGCCAAGATGGTTCATAGTCTTTTTTGCAAGTATCACTCCTGGAAATCCATACAGAACTAAGAGGAGAGGTCAAATACGCCAAAACTTTCGCAGAAGAGGACACTAAAATCTTTGAGGTAATTTATCAATAATCATGTTATTGTTCCTAATTCATTCTTTTTCTTGTCCACATGAAAAGCATACATTTTATTACCAACACTTTGTAAGTCATTCATGGGAACTCTTAGTCAAAAATTGATAACATTTTAAGTGGAAAATATATGTATCTTTTTGTATTGCCATCGCACTGCACTTATTTCTGTGACGTTTTTCCGAATGATTTTAATAGTGCTATATCTACTCTTAAGCACAAAAAAAAAGTCTATTATCTTAGATGTCTTACAAGATCAATTCGGATTGGCTTTGAAGTGTTTAGAAAATGTGGTTCGGGGGATTATATCTGAAATAATTTGGCATAAATTGATACCGACTCCTCAAAATTTGGTAATATCAGCTCTATTAACAACTACTTATGAATTCGAACTAAAAGAATAGTTGTAAAAGTTTATTGAGGAACTCCTCCCCTGAAATAGAAAAAAGTTTTTGTCCATTAAAAAAGTAGTTCTTTTAGTAATCATGTCTTAATTGCTCAAATGGTCTTTTAGGTTATTGATTGAATTCTTCAATTTACTTTCAAAAGGGACATGTCTCTGACAGCCTTGGGGAGATAAGGGGGGTAATATGCACAGTTCCTTAGATACTCAAAAACTAGAATTTTGTTTGTTTCATTGTTCTTTTCGTTCTCAATAAAAAATCATAGTGAGTGTACATAGATCGAAAACTTTACCCTATTGTAATTCATCTTTACTATTACTTTTCAGATTGCCAGCTGGAACTATCAAGGAAGAGAGATCAAAAGGCCACTAAAGTGTTTGCTTGGAGTAAAATTTTCAATAATTTTGTGATCTGTGCAAAGAATAAAGGAATGCAGAACGTGTGTTGCTTGGGAATTGTAGTTTTTATCATATGTTATGTTAGTATTTGTTTAAAGTATTTAGCTCGCCTCTGACAAGAAATATTGTAATATATAAACAACTTATTATGATACAGTTTAATTATATTTGTTTTTTGTGCAATTTCTCACACAATTTCTTGTGAGAAATTGTTGCTATATTCAGAGGCGAACCCGTTTCTTCCTCTCTACATCCACCACCGGCTATATCCTGGCGCTTATAGTTTAGTAGCCTTCATATTCAAAACTAAGTCTTAGAAATTTCACAAACAGTTAAATCACTTATCTATAGAGTAGTACTTAAAAAAGGTAACCAGGGATGCTAATCCCGAGAACTGGCTGCACATTTTTTATCTATTTTTCTCACGTACTTCTGCAAGAACAAAAGCTAATTGCTATTCTAAATACATAGCCTCATGCTTCACAAAACACGCCACAAGATTTACGGTCGTCTAAAGATTGTTACATTAAGGAGTGTTTCTTCTAATTCCAATGAAGAAAAACTACTACTAATAACTTTGTGGTCTGTTTAGTATGACATGAAGGAACATGTGAAAGTCATTTTTCAGTATTTTACTTTATTTGTGGTAGAAAGTCATTTTCCTAAACTATCTCGACTATAACTTAACAAACACTCTTTAACTCAATGGTAGGGCTAGGAAATTATAACTGAGGTCTCAAAATATATTAGGAATGTTAAATCCGGGATTTGAACTAATAATCTATAGCAACTTTAGATACATAGGAGTATATATGGTTGACTTTCCCGTCCTATTTGTTAGGTAAAAAAAAAAATTAGTTGCATGAGACACTATATTGGAAGTGTTAATAGGTGATAGTGTATGATCAAAGACGTTGTGGTTCCTGTTTAGCCACAAATTCTATAATGTAAAGGGGAATAATTTGCTTCTAACGGGCCATGGATCAAAGATCTAGTGGTAACGTACTCCAGGGCCTATCCAAGAATCATGCCAAAATTTTATAATTGATCCAGAATTAATTCTCCATAGAATACCTCTTTGGCAAAGGTGCCAACCCTTGAGAATACTCCTCCAGATGGGAATATGAGTTGAAGTAGATGAAGAGCGAATATGTTTAGTGAGTATTATAGAACCCCAAAACGATGTAGGGTTGTGAAAGAGACACCACAATAAGCTCGTAAGGAGAACATTATTTTTAGAAGGAATATCCCTTACTTTTGACTAGTCCTTATTTTTTATAGTCAATATACACAAAAATGAATACCAGTGGATACAAACAATGACTGGGTGTATACAAACGGTCTTTTTATTTATACACAGTGTCTATACCAAAAAATATGATGTATACAGTCAGATTTATAATGTATACACACTTTTTTTAGTTATATTTTGTGTATACATATTTTTTAACGCTGTATACACATTTTTTTTGTGTATACAACATCAATTAAAAAAAAAGGCAACAGGTACGGAGCAACAGGTACTCCGCCGGAGAAGAAATAGGAAGTAGTAGCGTCATCTTCTCCGGCACAGACTAGCAGAGTAGGGGTCGTCTTCTCCGGCACAGACCAGCGGAGTAGGGGCAGATCCACAATATTATAGCAGCGGAGCAACTCCATCATTGTCGTCGGCGACGGAACAGACCAAATATCCACCATCGTATTCGGTGAAGATGAAGGATGCAGCGGGCTAACAGATCTGACGGAGTGCAGTGACGGGGGTTTGTGGAAATTTTTATACATGGAAAATGGTTTCTTGAAAATATTTTTTGGCATAGAAAATTTTTTATATATATGCTAAAGAATCATAACAATATCAACAAATTTGAGAGTATTTTGATGAAACATTTAACAAGCAATTTATAGTAGATATAACTTCCGATGTAAATGAGTTATTGTTCTCCTTTTGATGAAAAACGATTGTCGTCATTTCAAACACGAAAAAATAATTTTCTCGCAAAAAATATTTTCCATGAAGCTGTTATTAACGGGGAGATGATAATTTTAAGCTACTTGACTAAAGTAGAAGAGCATTTGGCCAAGTTTTTGGAAAGCCAAAAGTGCTTAATTTTATAGAAAAATGCTTATTTAAAAAAAAAAAAACAGAGTGTTTGGCCAAACTTTTAAAGAGATAATACGTACTTTTAAGCGACAACAAAAATTGTTTTTCTGTTGTGGGAAAAAGATGTAAAAGAAGCTTTTCCCTACCAACAGAAACATAAGTTGTTTTTAATTACTTTTATTACAAAAATTATTCTTACTAAATATACTTATATTCCAAATTGCTCATATTGATTAAACCAATGAGTATCAATTATAAACAATACCTTATTCTTTTTCTCCTTGCCTTTATTCGTAATTTTAGCCTCACGAATACTTTTTGAAAAGTTTGGCCAAACATGAATTGATACTTAACTATTGACAAAAGTCGTTCTTGAATGAGCTGACCAAACATAAGTTGCTACTCTCCAAAAGTACTTCTACGAAAAATACTTTTGAAAAAAAAATTCAATATAAGCATTTTTTAGGCGCTTGGTCAAACAGACTTTGAGGGTATTCTTTTAACCAGAACGACCGCAAAGTCAAAATTATTCTACTTTACATAATTTTGGGTTCGTTTGGTTTATGAGCAAGTTATAACGAGATTATAATCCCTGAATAATAATTTAAGGATTAAATAAAAATGATATTATTTAGTGGATATACTTTTATGGGTAAATGTTTAGTTCATTTGACTAAAAAAGGATATAATACAAAACACATGTTTGATTTAAAGTAGATACAAACTTGGATAAATTATTATTTTCAATTTTGATCTCAACTTAGTCAAAAAATTTTGAAAGAAGAACTTTAGAAAAGGAAACAAATAAATTATTCTGATGTTAATCCCGAAATTAGTAATCGCAGTACAATCCCGAAATTAGTAATCGCAAAAATTAGAATAATAAAAAACTTGGTATGAGACAAAAATTTTAAAATAACCGATCTAACCAAATCATTGGGACCCCTTCCTATATGTTATATGTACATGCTCCCGTTTGGACATGAAACTTGGGGAGTATTTATCAAAAGATATTTCAAAAGCTTGTTGTTTATAAAAACAAAATGCAAATTTTGACAAATATTCAAATCCCAAAAACTGGCTGAGAGCATAATTTGGGAGAAAAAAACTTTTTTCACCCACAAAATTTCAACTTTTTTTCAAGTTAAATGTATGTTCAAACATGATTTCAAATTGTAATGGTTTAGGGTTACAAATTCTCAAAATAGAATGAAACTGAATGTATTAATGAATTCGTAAGCTATTACAAGAATTGAACTCGACTCACCCAAACCACTACTAAACTAATACATGAATGTAACTAACAAGAACATAAAAGAATTATAGAAGAAAAAGAAGGAGAGAGAGGACGAGAATTAGAGAAGGAGATGGGAGAGAGATTGAGGAGGAAGAAGATCAAGATTCAGCCAAAAACTAAACTAACTCCCCTCCCCAAAATTAGTTATATCTAACTCCCTTCTAGCTAACTCAACTTTTAATCTCCACCCTTCAACTTCATTAACTTTCTTTAAATCTGATCCTTACACGTAGCACTCCTAATATCCTGAATTCACTTGTTTCCCACATCGAATCTAGCTAACAGCTAGCTCATTACACAAATTTCCAAAATTATTTCTCAACTCAACTTGAAAAAATTATGTCCAAATCTATGTCCAAATGCTAGCTTAATTCCTATGTAGCTGTGGTTCACTTAACAATTTGTGGGGAAATTCAATCAAAAATTCACCTTGTTTTCAAAGCAAGCGACATCTTTCAATGTGTTTGGACAAGCCTTCTTCTATTATGAGGGTCTTGAAATTGGCAGAAGAATATTTTCTTTTTAATATTGTTTTATACCTACTAAATTTTCACTGATAACCTATTTAAAGATACTTTTGACAAAATATTAAAGGAATTTTTACATTAAAAGACAAGCAAAACACGAAAATTACCAAAAACGGCTCCTATTTGCGAATATTACCCAAAATGTCATTCTTTTCACGAGATAGCAGCCTGCCGCAAGTTTATACAAGTTTATACACGTGTATAAAATTGTATAAATTTGTATAAGTATGTATATGCGAGTGAATAAATTTGTATAAATTTTCAGATTTCTTTAGTATTAAGGATGTTTATATGAATTTTTATTTTTTTGTGTATATTTTTGTATTTCTCTCATTGCCAACGCATTTCTTTATGTATATTCATGTATAATTTAATTTTTGGGAGGAGATTTGTGTGTATAAACTTGTCTAAAGCAATGATATAGACAGAATCAACAACATAACTTTAGTGAAGTACAAAAAGTAACGACACCACCAGTGGGGGAGGATGTGTAGCTAGGAATTTTTATTTTGAAGGAGTGCTTAAATTTGTAATTTTAGGGATGGATGCTATCAGCTATGCATGAAAAAAAAATATGGCATGCTATTTGTAATTTTGGGTGGTGGGATGCAGAAAATTTCTCAAAATATAAAAAACCTTAATAATATTACAAGTGCCACCACAAAGAAAAATGAGTAAAAAAGAATGCCAGAGTGGAATTTCCAACTGGCTGTGTGAAGTATAGCAGATAACTGGTTGGTTGAGAATTGGATACACAAAAATCTTTAACTATCTTTCAAAAAAAAAAAAAAAAAAAATGGCAACTCTTTCATGGTCATTGCCATATGCTCTCTCTTACTCTTGCAATCTTCTAAAAGGTATAATTCTTCTTCTTTTTTTCCTGTTTATCTTGTTTAAAAAACAGTACATTAACTCCCACTAGTTTTGTTTCTTTCACTTGTACCAGGCACTAATAGAAAAGGAAACCCATGTATCTTTAGCTGCAAGAACACATTGCCTGATGATACAAGAACAAGGTATCTTTAATTTGCTTTCAGTTGAAATGCATGAGTCGTGACTATCTCATCTAAAAGTTTGAAATACTATAGAGAGCATACTCTCAATGTACTACTTAATTCTGTTATGTTTAGCACGACTCCTCTCGTGTGGGCTTATTTCTTTTTTTTTTTTTTTTTATCAACATGCAAATAGCCCAGGAGGCCAGGACCTCTGGTGTTTGACCATATCGTCTAAAAGTTTAAGCTATATAGAAAGCACACTATTAATTACTCCCTCCGTCCTCCTTTATTTGTCGTACTTTCCTTATTAGTCATCCCAGAGGCCAGATAGATTGTCATATTTCTAAATGTAGAAACAATTTAACTTCAATATTCTCATTTTACACATTTATAGTGACACAAATAACTATGGCTTAAGTCAAACTATGACAAATAAAGAGAGACGGAGGGAGTACTTAATTTTATTATGTCTTGACATCCTCCTTTAATGTTGTGATTTGATATGTTAGATCAAATTATCAGAGTGAATTTGTTTGTTTCTTGATTTTTTTTATCTTATTTGATTCTGAATTTTAATATTTGGATAGTGTGCAAGTTAAAGGAGAATGTCTAACCAAGAGAAGAGAGCTACTGTTACAGGCAGGCTCTGTTGCATTTTCTCTGTCTGCTTTTACTTCGATTGCATTGGCAGAAAACGGTATTTCTTTTGACTAATTTTATTGCTTTGGCGTCGCCTCTTTCATAATGTGTATCTTCCTTAAAAGGGGTCATGTTATTGCAGATGCAACAGAGGATTTTCGTGTTTATTCAGACGATGTCAACAAGTTTAAGATAACGATACCTCGTGGTATGGTTTTACATTCACTTTAATTTTACTTCTTGAATGTAAAGTATTTTAGTTGCTCTTCATCACTATAGACATGTAAGAAGTGGGATAATTATGAATATAGCATATGCTAATGTACTAATTTATAGTTTTTTTGGCCTAATATTGAGAGAACACGATGGTAACAAACTGAAAAAATTACTTGCAGATTGGCAAGTAGGTGCAGGAGAAGGTGATGGAGTAAGGTCGCTCATAGCTTTTTATCCTCAAGAAGCTTCTAACTCAAATGGTATTAGTTGGACACTGCTATGGATCGGTTGTTTGAGCTTTAGTATTGTTGTACTTAACCTTACTTATTGTTTGCTTCAGTCAGCATAGTAATCACAAGCCTTGGTGCTGATTTCACCAAATTGGAGTCTTTTGGGAAAGTGGATGAATTTGCTGAGAATCTGGTGGGGCTTAATCAATCTTGAACTTGTCCTATCTTTACTTTGCAATTCTCTCCCAATTTTGCTTCAGTTGGCAGGCTTACTCCTTATGATGTTTGACAGGTTAGTGGATTAGACAGAAGCTGGCAAAGGCCGCCGGGAGTAGCAGCAAAACTCATAGATAGCAAATCCTCTAAAGGTATATATATGATCCATCCTTTCTATACTTAGTAAATCTTGAATGGATGCAATGGGTATTTAGTGGTGCTTCTGATTAGGGAATCACATTTGGTGGAGTAAAAATGCTTTTTCGTTCTGTTTCATTTAGCAGTGTTTTGGCAGGCTCTCATTAATTTCCACTAACTTACTGCTAAAGAACCACATTATGGACTTCAAACGCCACAAATTATCGTTTTGAGGTCTTACTTACAAAACAAGCGCCATCTGTATGCAATGCAAAGGACACTCGAAGTGCTTTTATAATATGACTGCTAAAGACCACCCACCCTTCATTTGAGATACTGATTTCTAAAGAGGCAACAAGAAAAATTGTTGAAATTATAGCCACCACACTAATTAGTACAGCCTGTGTCTTCATATTGTATAACTAGACCATTTTAAGAGAATCTAACTTCAATAATGATAAACTTCAGATGAAAGAGCACAATTTCTTTTTTTCGATAGATAAGAGAGCAAATCTCCATATCCATTTAGAATGTTAGATATAGCTTCATTTCAGAAACTTAGCAATTGTATCTCAATGAAGCATTTCTTACTTCTCATTTCCTTTACTTGAAAATTTGGGTGTTTTTACTTGCACGTTATGTGAGAATGCCCGATACCTTGAGAAAGTTTCAGTTTAAGGCTGCTGATGATTGTCATTCCTTGTCAGGGCTGTATTACATTGAGTACACTCTTCAAAATCCAGGTGAAAGTATGAGACATCTATTTTCAGTGCTTGGAGTAGCAAACAATGGGTATTACAATAGGCTGTATACTCTTACTGGACAGGTCAGCTTAATGAAGCAAAAGCACAACCCCTAAACTTACTTTGGTTTTTCAGATGTTCACTATGGGGGGAGGATGATAGGTTACCTTTACCTGGAGACTGTAGTTAATTTTAACATATTATTCATCGTGCAGTTTCTAGACGAAGAGGCAGAGAAATACAGTGTCAAAATAGAGAAGGTGAATTTACAGCAGTTTCTTCTGCATTTCTGCTTACTAATAATAATAGTCTTTTGAAGAAAGATGCATCACAGAAATGTTTATAGTTCCCAATTATTTAGTCTCTATGTTTATAAGATAAATTGTTAAGGATAAATGGGAAATTCAAGTTAAATTATTTTTAAATTTAGAAATGTGACGTTCTTTTTGGTAAATACTACTAATAAGGTATTGGAGTTCCACATGTTTGGAATCATTGTCTGAACTTTCTTGCTTGGTGCAGGCTGTTTCTTCCTTCAGATTAATATGATGACATATTAGTGAGCGATATCACAAAATTTTGGCTAAAGCTTCTGGTTTGCTTGTTGGTGAATGGCAAACATCGTCGGTGATATCAGCACAGTGGATCTTCCAAGCCCCACCATAGGAACAAAATTCAAGTTTTGGGTAAGCTATATTCTGATGACTCTGGAAAAATGGAGTTGTAGGAATGAAGAAACTACTTGGTCAATGTTAGAGCTAGTATATGCATATATAATATACCAAAATTGTATTGTCTTATTTTGAAAAGTATGACCATGGTTCAGATATAGTATGACCAAACTCCATACACTTTCACATAATGTATCTCATTTTAGCAGTTGTGACAACCTGCAAGAATTTGGTGCCAAGGGCATGTCTTTAAAGTTGTGCACTTGTGCTTATATATTTTGTAGTTCCATCAGGACCTCTTCAGTTGTTTGAGTTATATAGTCATCAATGATGAATAGACTAATGAAATGTAAACCAAATGCACTAAGTTATACTGAACTGAATTGGATTCCATTAGCACATTTCTGGTATAACATTAAGCTTTTGAAGATTTAGAAAATTGGCAATAACCCTCATTGTATAATAGTAACGTACAAAATCCCTCTCCCTTTTCCTGTATGAGAACTTTGTAGTAATGTACATGTACTGATATAGATCACTTTCTTTTGGACTGCAACTATCAAGCTGCACATCTTCGTTTACTACACCTTTTTTGATCTTTATGTACAGTCAAACCTGGTTATAATAGCCTTCATTATAACAACATTTCAGTATAACATACTAATTTTCTCCAGAACCGGTTTTTCATGTTATATTTTACCTCTCTATAGCATCATTCTACCTATAACGGCAATGGTGTTCCTATGGCGGAACACTCTTTGTAAAATTACCTCTTTATAACAGTCATATTCAAATATTTTGTAATTATATTTTGTAAGAGATATATTATATATAAAATAAAATACAAAATATTTATGATAATTATAAATAATGTCAGTAAGTTGTCGGTATTTTACAACTAGTTAATTATAAAAATAATTATAAAATAATTTTTCACATTCATACCGTAAAAATAATTATAAAATAGTTGTCGGTATTATACAACTAGTTATGGATTTATTAACAATGTATTAACGTTACATTTTTTAATTAATGAAATATGAAAATCTATTGAGATTTTAAAATTAACATGTATTTTTTTGTGTACTTTTCGGTTATAACAGCTAAATGAGATGTAAGCATCAAATGTCAGTATACATATATAACACCTCACTATAGCGGCCATGAAAATTTCAGACAAACACTGTCACTATAGCGAGGTTTGACTGTACATTGACTTTTGATTGTCCTCACTAATCTGGTAATTATTTTTCGATTTTCTTAACAGTACTTACTGCTCCCACCAACTGCTCCAACTGGTGCTCAAGAGTCTTTTGCCCATTGACAAGATCTTGTATGACATGTGCATTGGCTGCAGTGTCAGCTATCACTCTCTGCTGGCCTGCCATTATCTGCTTCAGCATATGTTCAGCTGAATTGCTAACCTGCTGTGGTGGAGCTGGAGGTGGTTGGTAATTATTTGGGGCTCTCATGTTGCCTTGATAATAAGCATTACCAAACTGATTTTGACCCTAGTTGTTTTAAAGCTATTTTTGAATTGTAAAGTATGTACTTATTTCTCCCAAAAAAAGAAAAAAAAAACACTAATGGATTATTTTTCAATCTAGTGCCTCATTTTGTTCCGGAAGGGGAAATATTTAAATATGCTAAAAAATTGAAGATACTTTCTCCTTTTCAAATATCCACTATTTAACACAATCAATGCATTCACTGTGGTATAAAACTCACATAGACAAAGGTAAATCTTTTATAATACGACTTCATCACTTTCATTTTTCTGTGATTATGTTTGATTTGGTTATGAAATATAATACAAATAAATAAAGACATTCGAAATACTCCATATGTTCCAAAAAAGTTGACATATTTTGGATTTCGAGAATCAAACGAGTTTATTTTGACCGTGAATTTGAACATACAATCTTTAAGATTTTTAGAACGATATTTATATATTTATAAACTAAATAAAAAATACTATAAGTCACAATAATTAATAATTCAAAATATTTAAAAAACGTATGAAAATATTACGATCAAAGATAAACTCGTTGCACTCTCTAAATCCGAAACATGTCACTAAAGCTATAAAATTATGTGATTAAAGTAAAAATAGAATATGTTTAAAGTGAAATTTCTTTTTTTGGGGTAAATATAGAATGTCACTATATAAATTAGTGAAAAGTTCAAAAACATTTTTTTGACGAGTAACACCTACTTCTCCTAGGTAAGTACTTATCCGCTCCTGATAGTTACAACAAATCATATAATTTAACTATAAAAGTTAAAATTTAAAGTATAAATCCATATCACTTAATCATAATTAAGTAATAAATAGACATATATAATATATACTATTTTTTATTTATTAATTTGATGTAAACCGGATAAATTTTTACCCGAGTATAGATTTGAATATAGAAATTGATTTGAGTATAAAAAGAAGTCACGTGTTGATATTGATGAATATGCAGAAAAAGTAAGGTCTTAGATTTAAATGCAATCATAATTATATTATGTACGACTCCATTTTTAGCCTCACCTTTTTCTTACCTGCTCCTTTTCCTTTTTTCACCTTTTTCATTTTCTCTTTTAATTTTTTCATACTATAAATTTCGTAACATATAATTAAATCAAAACAAATTTAATTTCTAAAATTCTCAGTTATATTACCATCTCTTTATTTTCTC
Source organism: Petunia x hybrida (assembly GCA_037355625.1). Lineage (NCBI taxonomy): Eukaryota > Viridiplantae > Streptophyta > Magnoliopsida > Solanales > Solanaceae > Petunia > Petunia x hybrida. The sequence goes on from JBBBVM010000048.1 coordinate 2,364,296, forward strand.
CCAAAAAACTCTTCCAAATATTCTCTGTAAGTAAATTCAATTTATTCTATTTCTTTAAAATATTCAGATTTTTATTTCTTTAAACTCCTTTTTTTAAAAATAATATTTTATTAGGGTTTTAGCTATTTTTTTTCTTTTTTTTTCAGGTAATTTAATTTTTGAAAATCCGATAAAAAATGTCGGTAACTGAGACAGGTGGCGTAATAACAAGTAAAGATCATTTCACCGTCGCCGGCGCCGGAGTACAAAATTCTCCGGCGTCTATTCCGGCGGTGGTTCAGACTATGAATTTCGGTTACAGCGGCGGAGATAGTACGGCGGCGGCGGCGTCTTTTCCACCAATTACCGGTTCAACGCCGCCGTACACTTCGCCGGAAGGTTCCGCCGGCGCCGGTGGTAATTCGTCGGAGCCGATGAAAAAGAAGAGAGGGAGGCCTAGGAAGTATGGGCCGGATGGATCCATGGCGTTGGGCTTGTCTCCGGCAGCTCCGCCGCCCGTCGCCGGTGGTCAACACGGCGGCAGTTTATCGCCTGTTGGTCAAAGTGTTTGTGTGGGACCCACATCGCCAAATTCTATGAAGAAAGGTAGAGGGAGACCTCCTGGCTCTAGCAATAAACCACAAATGGACAATCTTGGTAAGAGTTTCAATGATTTTAAGAGTTTACGTTATATATACTGTCAGTGTAAATTATTTCCGCTCAGTAGCTGTGGTTTTAGTTTTAGATAAAAGAAGTGTTTCGTGTCCTTGTTCCACTTTAAGCTCATAGTTTGAATCAGAATGAAATTTAAAAAGAATGAAATTTAAAAAGAAGGTGAAGACTTTTAAGACGTGTGGTATATAATAATCATATAGGAGTATATATTTGTGGTGTTATAAATCATTTCATTAATAATAAAATAGTAATTTTGAAGTTAAATTATTTTCAAACCTAGAAAATTGACTTTCTTGTTCGGAATGGACTAATAAAGAAATTATGTCACATAAATTGAAAGAAAGATAGTAATTTTTAGTCTCTTATGGCAATCCACCCGGACCCATTAGGAACTTGTGATGATGTGCGTGGGAATGCTCCGAGTTCTAGCGACGGTTATTTAGTGGGGGCTAGAAGTGTAACATGTAGCAGCTAATTCTAAGGAGGCTTACATGTAGATATCATATTAGTGACTTGATAGTGTAAAAATTTTATTTACACCGAGTATATAACTTAATTTTTGTTTATTTATCAACATGCCTAGTGGCCCACTAGTAGTGGGTAGCGGAATATAGAATGTCTGTCATTCTCAAAAAGATAGAAGGACGTGCTCATTATCTATCGAGTTTCGAGCAGACCGTCATTTCGCCCTCATAAATTTTATGTGTTACCAAAAAAAAAAAGAGAGAGAATGAATGTTTGTGATTCTGTGTTTCATTATATAAGCAGTTTAGGATTGAGGTGAACATGCAAAAAGTCATTTGGATAGAATTTTTAAGACTTTATTACAGCTCTTGACTTGTTCTGTATATTGTAACTTTGTGAATATAAATTTCCTATGAGTTATACCTTTTTTCATTTATTGTTTTAAGAGTTGTTTAATAGACCATCATCCTTAAAACTCCTCAGAGTCATTTTCTTATTGCAGGATCGACAGGATTTGGATTCACACCACATATTATCACTGTGAATGCTGGAGAGGTTACCTCTTTAGCCTGTTTCCTTTTAATGCTATCGTGATCATCTTGTCTTTGGCTTAAAAGAATTCAGTTTAGTGAAACTTGGGCTCTCTTAGTTTTGCTGTCAATAATTCAGTTTCACTGTCGCGACATCTTAGAGTTTGAGTTAGGAAAGGTGATAAGCTGGTTAGTGTTAATTCGTTTTTGACGTTGATCCAAATATCTGCATGTGGTTTGACTCTTGGAATTCTTGTCTTTCTTTGAATTATTGCAATGGCAAGGATTCTTGCATATCATATATTTTGATGGTGAGTTTTGCATATATCAAGTCGCAGGGCACTATTTTTTGTATTACTGATCCTTATTATCCGATTTCCAGGATGTGGCGTCAAAGATAATGTCATTTTCTCAGCATGGCCCAAGGGCTGTTTGTGTCTTGTCTGCCAGTGGTGCAATATCAAATGTGACGCTTAGACAAGCTGCCACATCTGGTGGAACTGCGACCTATGAGGTTTACTATCTTTAGGTTTTGTTTTTACATTTCATGTTCTGCCATGATACTTCTGGAAACTTTTCTAGTCTTTCCACTCAACTTTATAAGAGAATGTTGCTGTCTGCTCAAGTTAATTGTATAGACAAAGGACATGGAAGTTCCATATTGCATTCTTATTAAAGTTCTTTCATTCATTTGTTAGGAGACAAATGTTTCTGTTGTTTGAGAAATAACCAGACATACAAATGTTCTTGCACAAGTTGTATAACTGACCTTTTATGAAATGTGTCTACTAAGAATTTCTAGTGATTATTCTCTGAAGTTCCTCATGAAAGGTCTGGTTCCACTCAACATTTTTTTTTTTTAAATTTCAATTTTCGTATCTTGTTCCGCTTGCAAATGGTTATGAAATTTCTTGTTAGACTAGGCCACTCATTTCTTTAATTGTTTAGTTGGTGCTATACTGCTATCTAAGTTTTGGCCGAGTGATCTTCTAGCAAAAACAAGTATTAAGTTTTTTGTTGTGTTTTTTCAAAACTATTTTCATGTACATCACCTTACCAGTATCCAACATATATTTTCATGTATATCAGTTGAGATGTACCTTCATACATTATGATTTGCTATGAATTTGTATTAGCTCAGAGAATTCACATATCTGCTCTTTTGTGTCGCTCTTTTTTTGATTGGCTACCTGTGCCCCTTGGGTTATTACCGTGTTTGAGTGCTTTTCTGACCTTTTCCTCCTGTAGGGACGGTTTGACATATTGTCACTCTCTGGTTCATTTTTGCTGTCTGAAATTGGCGGTCAACGGAGCAGAACAGGTGGATTAAGTGTATCGCTAGCGGGATCTGATGGACGGATTTTAGGTGGTTGTGTGGCGGGTGTTTTAACTGCTGCATCACCAGTCCAGGTTAGTCTGCTCATAAGTGTCCAAGATCAGTTTATGCAGCATGTATACCATCTTTTAATCATTTATCACGTAGAAATTTTGCAGTATCTGTATTATTTGGGAGCAGATGTTTCAAATTTATGTAGATTATTAGGTGGCCAGAGGTTCCTGTGTTCTCTTTTCTCTTCTTTGATTTTTCTATTTGATGTTTGGTATTTTCCTTCACTATTTTGACTCTTCGAGTTGCTTTGTTTTATTAGTTGTCTTTAATGATACACAAGTAATGCAAGAATCTTTGAAGGCAAAAGTGAATCTGTAATTTTTAATAAGCAATTTGTGTTTTTGGTGTAACATGGCCATTGCAAATGGCAGCCATGGTAGATTTTTCGTCATCTTTACATATTCAGTGGTAATACCCCTCTGTACAGTTTTTTCAACACCTTCTGGTTGCTAGCTTCATCAATGATACCTTTTAACGATTAAAAAAAAGTATCAAGATCTCTGCTTACATAGCGGGCACTAATTAAATGACATCTCTTCCAGGTTATAGTTGGTAGCTTCGTTGCAGATGGTCGGAAGGAATCAACATCTGCAAACCATTTTGAGGTGTCACCTGCTCCTGTGAATGCCAATCATGGTGGTATGACGGGGGCCATTAGCCCACCATCACATGGCACTCCTAGTGAATCATCTGGAGGGCCAGGCAGTCCCCTTAATCAGAGTGCTCCAGTTTGCTCCAACAATAATCTGCAAGGAATGTCAAGCATGCCATGGAAATGAGGTTTTTTCTACTCTCTTTTCTGACCAATTGTGGAAGCAGAACTCCTTGTCAACTAATTACTGAAGGCTCATAGGAGGCTCATTGTAATTTATTCAGTGTAATCGTAGTAGTGCAGAAATAACGATCACAGGCACTTTTTACCTTGACCAAGTGCTGCTGAGAAGTGCCAGTTCGATGATGCTAATTATCCCGCATTTTCTGTCTTGTTTGTTTAGGTCTTTGTTTTCTGTAATCATAGGACATGGTTATGGTTTGGGTTTGTGGTTCTAGTTCAGCTGTTGTAATGTGTTGCTGGAGGTAGTGTTATGACTGCAATCTAGGAAGTAGGGACGACTTTCAATTTTAGCTATCTTCAACTTAAGAGTAGTTTTGTTGCAATTTAATGACCTGGAAGAGTCTATATAGTTATGTCATTCTATATGTGTTGTTTATTGCTTTTCTGCCAAAGCCAATTCTCAGATTGTTTTTTCTTTTGAATATTAACTAGGACCATCTCATAATATTAGGCTATAAACTATAGCATAGGGATTATTGAAGTCTTAAAAATAGGACAGTTGAATCTGAAAGAGAACAAGAAATGTTTTGGTTAAATTATTGATATTTATTAATCAAAGCCAACAGAATGCTTAAAGTACAAACAAAACAACATTCAACAAACAGAGAAACAATGGAATGAATCAAAGAAACTGAAGTACTACAGATTTCACTTCTTTTTGAGTGGGAAAGAAGCCATTTTGTAGATTCCACAAAGACCTGCAGGCTTGCCAGTGTTTCTCTTCATCCTAATGTAACCCTTCTCTCCCCATTTGGGTCCCCAAGAGTTCTTGACAATGATATAGTCCATTCCTTTTGTGGTTCCATATCCAACTGCTGCCACTCCATGATCCAATGCAGTTCCACAATGTCCATCAAACACACCCTGCCACATTGCAATAGTATACTCACTCAGTACTTTTAAAATCAACATTTAGTATTTATTCAGTATTACAAGCATACTAGAGGAGAGGAGCCTGAGGTGGAATAATAGTACAAAGGGTGCAAGGATTATCAAGCTAAGGGACTTTACCCCTTTGTAGAATTGGAAGTCTCTGCCAGAAGCCTCAATGGCCACACTAATAGGTTGGTTTGCAAGAGCTTTCAAGAGACTTTGTTCATCATTGGCTGGTACATCATGGTAACCATCAATTGTCACCACTTCAGATTCATCCTGCACAAACATTATATATGTACATTCAATATATGTCTTGAAGGGGAGCCTTGGAGGCTTGGAGCAACTGATAAAGTTGTCTTCGTGTGACCTATAGGTTACGGGTTCAAGCCTTAGAAACAGCCACTAATGTTTGCATTAGGTTAGGCTGCGTACATCACACCTCTTGCGGTGGGGCCCTTCCTCGGACCCTGCGTAACGCAGGATGCTTGGTGCACCGGGCTGCCTTTTTTTTTTTTTTTTTAAATTCAATATATGTCTTAATAATTTTGTACGTGACTTCTTCTTGCATGTTGAATGGATATAAATCCAATTGGACTACATATGTGATATATGTTTAGATTGGCTTACTCTCTTTTCATCACAAGTTCCTTCTTCCATGATGTAAGGGTAATCATCCTCTTTGTGAAGACCACCTTTGGAGACAATGAATTGAAAGGCATAATCCATAAGGCCTCCATTGCAACCATTGTTGTAAGTTGTGTCACAATCAATCAGCTCTTGTTCAGACAATGATGTCAAATTTCCTGTCGTTATTTGGTTTATTCCCTCTACGGCCGCTACTGTTGAAAATGCCCAACAACTGCCTGCAGTCCATATTTTATATTCACTATAACAATAAAGTCACAACCGTAGATAAAGTTTTGTGACTATAAAAAAAATAGTGACTATAGTACTTTAATGTGGTAAAATTCAGTTACTTTAATAAATTCGATACGTACCACATGAACCCTGGTTCTTGACATTAGTCACAGCACCTTTCTTTCTCCAATCAATAGACTTAGGCAAATCCACAAAATCTCTATAGGTGAATTCTTGTGGAGACTCATGAGTTGATCTCTCATGTTGAACATTGAGTCCTAAATACATCTTCTTGAACTCATCATGGCTTAAATCAGCAAATTCATTCAAACCAAGCCAATAATTACTAACCATCTTATTCCTCTCATCAATATGTTCCAAATTTTCTTTGAAAATATTAAATCTATGCACCTTCTCTTCAAAGCTCTTATAAATCTTGCTGTGTTTATCCATCCACGTTTCAAAAAGATTGATGAGGTTGTCAATGCTTGTTAAATCATCGGGGGAATATCCTACGATTGAAAAATCATTAGCAAATGTTGTGTATGTCACGAGAGATATGGAAAACAAAGCAAGAAATGACAACTTGGAAAAAGAGAATAATAAAGCCATATTTTGTACTAATGATAATTAGTAATAGAGATGTTGAGATGAATGAAGAATTAAGGAAAAGAAATGGGGTATATATAGGTTTAAAATTCTGGATAAGTTAGCTTTCAAGCAAAGTCTTGTGCATTATATTAATTGTATACTTAGTAGAAGATGGAGTACTAGCTAGCAGAAGTAGGAGGACTATGACATACTGAGACTTAAAGCGTGGTGCTTTAATTTTTGGCTTTGGATTGAAATTAAAGCATGTTTTGTTTCAAGATTCAACTTCTGACTAAACATGTGATTTATGTAATAATAATCTATTGTTGCACTATGAATTTTGTGACACTAATTTCTTCATTCATCATCTCATATATATAAGCATGAGTTGTTCGCTTATGTTGTCTTCGATATATAGGACTACGAGCCCGTTTGGGTGAGTTTAAAAGTGACTTATAAGCTTATAAGTTCATTAATATATATTTGGTAACCTCAAAATTTTTGAACTTATTAGCCATAAATTGCTTAAAAGCCACTTTTTGAGAAGTTAAGAAATCCTAACTTCTCAAAAAGTAACTTTTAAGTCACTTTTTGACTTATAAGCCACTTAAAATAAGCAGCTTTTAAGCCCACCCAAATAGGCTCTACAGGTTGAGTAGCTATTATTATGAAATTAAAACATATGAATTGAAAAGTCTGAAGTACTATACAGGTGAGCTAGAAATACATACGAAAGCTACTAACTAGTTCGATTTTTAGGTTGTTCTTTTCTAGTTATTCGAAAGGGTATAAGGAGAAAAAAACTAAGTTCACATTAGTAGTTTATTTTCTGAGATTAAATCGCATTTCTGAAATAAAATTTATGATTTGGAGTGCATGTGCATTTCTAACCGAAAGGCATTTTGCAAGACTCTTTGAAAATGCGACTTTGTAAAAAGCATTTATTAACGGGGAAAGTGCACGAAAGGCCACTTTTGTCATTGGTCTTTGGGCACAGGCCATTAATATCAAAATATTTAGTTTGTGGCCACTTTTGCCTAAAGAGATAGAACTTCAGTCCAGAGGCCGGATTGAAGTTCAGTCCTTAAAGATTGAACTTCAATCCAGGGCCATATGGACTGAAGTTCAGTCCAGTCTTTAAGATGGAACTTCAGTCCAGGGCCAAGATGGAACTTCAGTCCATGGCCATATGGACTGAAGTTCAGTCCATGGCCATATGGACTGAAGTTCAATCGATAGAACTTCAGTCCAGGGACCGTATGGACTGAAGTTCAGTCAATTATCAGAGACTTAAGTCAATATTTATTTAGTAAAGGCCCAAAAGTGGCCTCTAGTGTAAGACCAATAAAAATAGTGGCTTTAAACTAAATACCAGTATTAAAAGTGGCTACTGGGCGAAATTTTTACTTTATTAACGCATTTTTGAAAAGTATCTTTCTACAAATAGCCTGTTTGAATCCATATGTTCATTTTCTATCCGGTATACACATATATTGCACTGATTATATAAATGCCACTCAAATGTGAGATGAATAATGCAAAGTTCAATAGTGTGATTAAATTTTCTAATACCTCAAACGAAATGAGCCTTACAGCATACTTTTTTTTTCAAATGTAACTTAAATGGTTAATTGTAAATTCTAAAGATTCTTAATGATGCCCTTGTTTCAGAACTGTGCTAGTCTTTCTGTGTGCGGTGATTTGAAAAAATGATCTCCACAAGGGGTGGTCTTGAACTATCTGGCCCACTTAACAAAATCTTTAAAAAATGATTGGCAATAAGTTGTGAGAATAAAATAGTTTTACCTATATGCTAGAAATTCAGGATATTTCAGCATACATGGAACTTGCTCAATTAACCACAAGTTCTGTCTTATAAGCAAAAGTTGTCCGTTTTGCTCAATGTTCACAAATCAATACAATTGAAATTGGGATAATTACACTAAAAGACAAGCAAAAGATGAAAATTACCAAAAATGACCCATATTTTCGAATCTTACCCGAGCTGTCACCTTTTTCCCGAGATAGCAGTCGCCGCAAGTTTATACAATTTTATACAAATTTATACAATGTATAAAATTGTATAAATTTGTATAAGTATGTATATGCGAGTGAATAAATCTGTATATTAAAGATGTTTATATGATTTTTTACTTTTTTGTGTATATTTTTGTATTTCTCTCATTGCTACATATTTATATATGTATATTCATGTATAATTTAATTTTTAGAGGGAGATTTGTGTGTATAACCTTGTCCAAAGCAATGATTTAGACGCAATAAACAACATAAATTCAGTAAAATACAAAAAAGTAATGACACCATTGGCGGGGGAAAGTGTTTGCCGGTGGCTTAGTGGCTGGGGAGGGGAAAATTTGATAGCTAGGGTGTTTTTTATGAAGGAGTGCTAAAATTTGTAATTTTAGGGGTGGGTGCTATGCATAAAAAAATATGGCCTCCTATTTATAATTTTGGGTAGTGGGCTGCTTATTTTTGAAAATTTCCCATTGAAATTTCTCCCAAATAGGCACGATTTACACTATGTTCTTTGTCTACGACTACTCAAAATGGCCCGAACTCCTGCGTCATTAGAACTAATTTAAACCCCTAACTAGAATTTATGCTAGATATGGGCAAAGTTGGATGCAACACTTGGCATAATCTTGGATACTTGTAAATATTATTCATTATGTTTGAGAAAAAAATCCAATTAGTGAATCACGACTGCCGTTAGTGATTTGTAGTGTAGGTTGTACTTGTCCAGAAATTCTCAATATAGCTGTTCAAGTAGAAACATGGTCATTACATCATGCATTGAGAAAGGGCTATTCGATTGCAATCCAGAGACGGATCCAGGATTTGAACCTTATGAGTTCTAAATTTTTGAATAACGATTTCTTGTGTTAGTTACAGGGTTTTCGACATGATTTTTATATATATTTAATGATTTTTTTAACACAAATATACTGTATGCCACAAACCTATTGGATTCCGCCGAACCCTCACAATACCTTCTACATCCGCACTTGTGGCAATCCCCCACTCAACAAATAAGTACATATGATAACAAACATTTAACTATGCACAAATTCCATATGTTTAAAGGAGTAAGTGCGTACTAGCTAGTACTTGAGAAAAATAATGGTCACCAAGAAATGGGGCTACTTATTATAGTGAGTGGGATTTCATGGGTCCTCCATAGTTACTTTGTTAGACGGCTACCATTAAAAGGGAATTAAAATGTCGTGAATAACATGAACAATAGTACTATTTTTTCATTACCACTAACTTGGACGAAGATTTATCAAATTATTCTTATACTAAAAATGCACATTAAGACAATGAAAAAAAGAAAGACGATCTATAACTAACTTTAACTTTAAGTTGCTCTATGTAATGGGAGCTGTGGTTTGTCAAATTCCTATTTGATTATAATTTGTTTTACTATTTTATATTGCGCATTCCCTATTTTTTTTTTTTTTGGCCATGTTTAGTACCAAAATTGGGTAGTTTTGGTGGTTTACCAACTATTTCCATCATCATCACTTCATGCAGACAAACAGTGAACAAAAAAATTGGCATTTCCCCTCCAACCGCAGGCCTGGTTGTATTAGAAATCATATTCCCTCATGTATTAGTTTATGTAGCTTTATTTGACTATACATGAAATTCCCGGTAAAGTTTGTAGTCTTAAATATGCTGATATAATATTTGTGTGTGATCATAAATTTTTGAAACTTTTAGTATTAACTTTTTGAAATTTCCGATAAAGTTTGCACTCCTATCGTAACATTTCGAATGAAGTAGAGAAATTGTTTTCGATAGACCATCAGCTTAAGAAAAATAGTTCTGAAAACTAGAAAAACTTGTCACTAAAGATAAAATAGAAAATCTAAGCTAAATTATTGTCGATTTAAAACATTGTTTCATTCTGTTTGGTAGACTAAAAAGAAAGTGGCCACACATATATAAGTAAACTTTTTTTTTATAACATCGAAGGTTACTGCTGCACAATTCAAAACTCGACGGATAATGAATCATTCTCCAATCCTCTACCTTGTCTATTATCAATGACATGTTTTGTACAATATGCATCTAAAATACACATTCAAGAAAATTATTCTTACTACTGGCATGAGTACGTAAAGTAAACTTAATGCAATGTATGAACTCATAAATCACAATAAACACATCTAGAAGTACGTAGTATAGTAAAAAAAAAAAAATCTGCAAACGTTTATTACTTACCTTTAGTAAGAGAAATGCATGGCACAAATTAATTTACTACAAATTCAAATCCTAATGATTTCTTGAGACGCATAACATCAACAATAATATATACACAACCTAAATAACTACTATTTCTATTCGATCTCATCCTTCCCGGTCCCATTTATTGGATAACACTGAATATGTTGTTGTTGTAACGTAATTAACTACAGTACTTTCTTTCTAAGGTAAAAATGCATTAACATGATAACCTCCACCACCCCCCGCCGACGAGCTCGCCACCGGCAACTCGCCACACTTATGACACCTAGCAACCACTAAGATCCGTCGACACGACGGACACGACGAATGCGATCCAAGCCACGTGTCAATACATCCTACGTGGAATCCATGTCCGCACTGCGGCAACACTCTTATTTCATCTCCAGTTACAAACTCGGTCAAACAAATCGCACATTCCGAGAATTTTGTTAACTGTTCGTGCGAAACACTGAGCTTCGGAAATGAATTAAGGGTTTTCTTTTTTAAGCCTTTGTTCGCCGGAGAAGGAGGCGGAGGAGGAGATGAGTTTCTTGCGGCGGTGAAACGGCGGATCCAAGCGCAACGAGCAATGGCGACGAGGCCAAGAACGCAGATTAGGCCGCAGAGGAGTGCTGCTATGACTACGAAGAAATCGGATTCGACGGCGTCGATTGCCGGCGACGGCGAGTTATTGTTGCCGGGAATATGTGGAGGATCAGTACTAGTCATGAAGAAGAGTGGCGGCGTTATTTTGTTGATGTTGAAAAGGTAGGTAAGTTGGTTATAGTTGGAACTTATATTGTGAGTACTTGTGTCTAGTTAGGTGTGTTTTTATAATGGAATTGAGATTCTCACCTCTTCCATTCATTTCATGTTATTATTGTCATTGACCTTTTTTTGGGTAGATAACAACGTCATGATCTATAAGTCACGTATTCAAGTCGTGAAAATAACTGTTGATACTTGCATTAGAGTATGCTACATTACACTTTTTGGATGCAGTATTTTTTCAAATCCTGCGTAAATGCTTGCTTACACTAGCGTATGTTGTGTACATTCCATTCCTCAGATGCGGCCCTTTTCTGAACCCTATGTGAATGCGAGATGCTTTGTATACCGAATTTTTTTAATGTAATAATATACTAATGACCATGACAAAATTGTTAAAAAGAGGAGTAGTTAAATCATTAAATGAGAAAAATATTGATTGTGTCAAAGTTAAAGTATGATATTTTTCAAGTTATAAAAATTATATAAAATGTTATCATAATAAAAGAATTAGTTAGACATTGGAAAATAAAAAAGACGATGACTTGGTGAATGGAATTTGAGATGCATTTGAGGAAATGATCCCTTACACGATCCGTTATAATTGGAAATGAAGAAAATGGCCCTTGAAAGATAGTAGTACATGTTTATTCACTGATTGCCTATGTTATATTCTACATCAATTTTCTGTCAAAAGGACTAAATAACTTAAAAAAAAGTATTTCTAATGAGCCATAACATTTAAGTTAGATTTCACAAAAATATTTTGGAGTATGAAGATAGTGGAAAGAACACTAGTTAATACTTTGACTAACAAAAACATTCACACATGGCCATGGCCCAAGATAGACTAATAACTTGAGTCAACTATGATTGCAGTTTTAGAAAAGAAAAACTCCTATCGAGTATTGTAGGAGTATTGGTTTAGCTCCATAAGTATTTTTAGTGAATTTAAAACCTCACTTGCTGCAAAGGCTGGTTTTATTTATGCTAATTACTGCAAAATATTCATATTTTGTAGGAAAAATATAGAGTTACAAGTTGAAGATAGCGACTACGTGTACATTTATGATAGGGAAAGGATCGAGTCTAATGCTTATGCCTTGTAATACTTAGTAGTTCATAGCATTATCAGGATCCAATTCTAAATACAAACAAGTAATAACTAATCCACAACATTATAATTTCATATGAAACTTTTTTCATTTTCAATTTCCTCTTCGTACAAACTTACTACTCTTTCCGTTTCATTTTATGTGTCATAGTTTGACTCGACACGGAGTTTAAGAAATAAATGAATACTTTTGAATCTTATAGTTTAAAATAAGACATAGATGTTTGTGTGGTTGTAAATCATTTCAATAGTGACAAAACTGTAATTTTAAAGTGAAATTACCAAATTTAGAATGTTGTCATTTTTTTCGTTGATGCAAAAACAAGTCCACCACTCTTTCTTTGATCTAACATGCTTAAATAGTACCAAGTCACGTCAACAAGTTAAAATATTGATAATAATGAGGTCTAATTCGTGCTAATGATTCGAATTGATTTGAGTGCGCACAAAAACATGGATCTTACTTCGACTCTGCACCACACAATCAATCATTCCAAACATTAGGCCACAGGAAAAATTTCCAAATACAACAACAACAAACTTGAAAGTTGAAATATGTTTGGTATGTTGATTTTCTCTGGTGGGGCTAGTGACTAGTCTAACCACCACCTTCATATCTTTATAGTGGCAATCAAATATATACTGTACTACTTTGAGAAAAGTAGGCACTAGACAGTGCACTCCAAAATTTTGTAATAGCTTGCAACTGGTTGTCACATGTAGCTCTTTACCCTGAAGATTGAATTAGTGCAGCGACATGGACGAAAAGCTATGTGAATCTAGATTGTCCTTTCAGCTGGCTTTATGCAAAATATTTGAACTGTTTCTTGATGTGTATGACTCAGAAGAATGTGTATGCGCCTCATATTCCAAGGACGCCTGATGAACTTTACTTTGTCAACAATGTGCAGTTTTCTTGACAAATTTTTGTTTTTTTATTGCAATGCTTGACAGATTGATACTAAAATGACCTTAGTTGCGCGACTGTCCAAATGCTGCCGTATTAGTGTTGGATCGTCAAAAAATACACTATTTTTGGAGGATCCATTATAAACTTGGCAACAATTTTTGAGAGTCCGACCAACATAGCTGAATATAGATTATTATGAATGGGGCTAGGAGTGGTTTACTGTTGGGTCAAAAGACTAAGCAACCCAACACCAAATTATTGGGCTATCATTGGGACCCCGGGTGAGGTACAAGTGTTAGAAGAATTATTGGGCAAGAGGAAATAGAGTTGTTAAAGTTATCAGTTTGTGTGAGCTATAGGGAATGCTATTATGTATTGTTCTTAGGCCAAGTCTATGCTTATCATCGCTAATTATCTCTGAATCTTCTCACCTTCCTTTCTCGTATCCCTTTAATTCGTGTTTAGTTTATGTTGAATCTTTGTAATCATCACTTCTATTCAATCAAAGATTTCATCTAGTCCCATTGTGTTAATTTACTTAAGTTTCCTACAATGCAATGAAGAATACTACATAGAATAGGTAAAAATATGCGATGAGTTTCTCTTTTAATCAACCAATGGACTCGCGGGTGTGCAAATTGAGAAAAGAAAGGTTGATGAAGTGCAATCCTGGATTAGGTACCATTAAGTCAATTGACAATTTTTTTGTCATTTGATTTGGAAAAGTGAAATTCATGCACAATATTAATGGTGACTTCCACTCGTGCAGAAATAACATAGAGCCTGTTTGGGTGAACTTAAAAGTAGCTTATAAGCGTATAAGCCTATTAGTAAATATTTGATAACTCAAAAATTTATGGGCTTAGCTCTTATATGCTTAAAAAAAGTAAAAAATGAGCCAACTTCTCAAAATTTTGACTTATAAGCTGCTTAAAATAAGCTCACCCAAACGGGCTCATACTTTTTAACTTAGAGACAAAGAATCGGTCTTTTGATCTTTTTCGAGTCTGCTCTCGTCTTTTAAATTTGACTCCTAATTCAATTTGCACAAATTCTCTTTTTAAACATGTTTATAGATATTTCTCTTTAGCAGAGGGTTTATCGGAAACATCCCACCCTTCCCAGATCCCACTTGTGGGATATCACTGGGTATGTTATTGTTGTTGTTGTTGAATTCAATTCGCGCAAATGCATTTGGCGAGTCTCTCTTCATGTAGTCTATTTTAGCTTTAAAAAGATTCTCTGAGACACCCGATCGACATCATGGCTTAGGCACTTCTCACACGAACAAGGAAAGATCCCTTACAATAAATAAGAAGAGATTTCAATTTCTTACTATCTTTGGAATGTCTCATTCCATCGTTGTTTGTTGCACAAAATGCAGTTATTCAGAACACTAGGGGGAGGGTTGAATAGTATCCGATTTTTTTAAGAACTTAGTTCGTTTCGTCAGGAACCTAGTTCTTGACTAGTTTCTTTAATCAATAAAGTTATCACAGATCTAAAACAGAAACTAAAGAATACCGAGTTCTTACGTGGAAAACTCTTTGCTCAAAGGAGAAAAATCAAGACGCAAGCTTTGAGTTTTGCAAGCTCTTTCACTAACACAAACGAGAAACTTTTAAGCTACCGACTTTATAACCAAGGGGCTACACTCTAGACCCTACAAACTTTCAAAGCTAAGCTCTAGCTTTTACAAATTGTTCCTCACAAGAATCACCTAATACAATGCTTCTAGGAATAAGCAATTGGTAACAGTTTACAATCAGTTCAATGTGACAACAATATTAAAGAACTTATACTAAACTCGATCAGCACCGGGTTCTTCAATGGTTGTCTGCTTTTGTCCACTCTCTTACGATCAACTATGAATTGCCTTTTAATTCTCTCAACTCTCGCGATGAATGAATCAATGCTGTCAGCCTCAATTACTTGCTTATATAGGGTGTACGAAACCCTAGCAGCTTAGTAAGAAAAGATCTCTTGTGATATATTCCTTTTCTTAACACTACCCTTTGTTCACACTACATAGAAGCGGTCTAGGCACGAACTCTTATTGTTAGGATTAATACTTTTATACGTGCCAAGTTTGCAAGTTTTCCTAGTACTACATGAATTTGAAACCCGCAATTTTTTCGATCAGTCATGCCTTCTCATAAGGACTAGATCCTCCACCAGGTCCTTTGTTTGTCAATCTTTAAAACTCAAACATCATTCAACATTGTTACTGCTTACCAGCCTATCAGAAAGGTATTTTATTATTAGGATAAACTAATTTTGAACACCTTATTTTTAAGTGAGGAATGTTAAATAACTTGACTAGCTCTAGAATCAGTCAACTTAATCGTAGATAAGATAAAAATATCAATAAAATAGAATATTAGATTTATTTTGAAATAATTTTTTTCTCGTCAATGATTATTACACATTTGTAGGAGAGTCTTGGAGCAACTAATAATCTTGTCTTCGTGTGACCTATAGCCTATAGGTCACGAGATCAAATAGTGTAAACAACCACTGATACTTGCATCAGAGTCGGCTGGTATGTCATACCCCTTCGGATACAGCTAGGGATGGGAATAATTTGGTAAATACCCAATTTTCGAACCGAATCCAAAAATTTTGGTATTCCGGTATTGATATTTCGACAATTGGTATCGGTATTGGTACATATTTTATAAACATTGATACTCGATATGATATTTTATTTTTCTTAAAAGATATGGTAATACTGAATACCATGTTGAAATAATATATATTATTTTATTATCTTATATTAATATATATTATACTAAAAAATATAAAAAGCCTATAAATAAAAAATTACTAAAATATTAATTCATTTCATTTAATTCCTATCTTAGTTAGTAGTTACCTAGTCAATTTAAGAGATGAACACACTTCATTTTGAGTTGCATCTAGACAAGCTTGTCCTTCAAATGTGGTATCACTCCGTATTAGTAGTTCTTATTTTTTAGTGAGAGTTTAGGATAATTTTTTCGGCTACAAAATTACAATCAAATGTTTATATTTTAAAATTTATGATTAATTTTGTGTGGTGGTAGTGCTATAACTTTATTAGAATGTCATGTAATTATAAGTTGAAGGTGGCACGAAGTTTTCTACTAGTATTTTTTGTAAAATGAAGCATTCAAGTAAACAAACCGAATAATCGAAGTTACCGTACCGAACAAAATTGAAATCGAAAAGAGAAAAATCGAAGCATATCGAATTAAATTTGGTTTTGAATTGGTATAGCATTTTACGAAACTAATTACCGAACCTACTGAACCAAAATTCGCCAATACCATACTGAATTGACCGACACACACCCCTAAATACAACTTTTTGTAAGCGCATGATGCTTTGTGCACATATTTAAAAAGGAATATCGTCTTTTTATAAGTAGAAACAGTTTGCTTTTATGAAAAAGTTCTATACATAGTTTTAAACTACAAAATTTAAAACTATTTTTATTTGTTAAACTGCGTGTCAAATCAAATACAATCGTATAAATTGACACGGAGGAGTTTTAAACATTTGTTTTCCAAATATCCACGTGTCGTAGTTAACTATGTTGGATATCATCGAACTAAACAACATCATCATCATTTCTCTATAATTATTATCTCTATCATCTACCGTCCCAACTGTCACTCTTCCTCCGCCGGCCAGCCACCGTCCTCCACCGTTGATTCATTTTCCGGTGACTGTCCCTTCTTCACAAAATGGTAGCTCTTTCAAATACTTTGCTTTTATCAACAACCACCCCTTCTCTTCATTTCTCTTCTGGTAATTCTTTATTTTTTCTTTTCAAGTTTTCATTTTTACTTCTTGGTTTTCAACTTTTTGTTGTAATTTGGTATTTTTACTGTACCCCGTTTAGTAATTTCCATAATGGTTATGATTAGTTGGTTCTTGAGCTTTATCCGTGAACTGTTATTTATTGCGACTTATAGTACTTTTAAGGTAGTTTCTTAATATATTTATTTTGTTTCAAAAAATTTAAAGATTTTATGTCCGAATTCACGATCAAAATTAAGAAGATTGATTCTTAAAATCTGAATTGTGTCACTTAAATTGGGACATAGGAGTAACTTAATACCATATGGGAAGACTATTATGCTGGTCTTTTATTTTAATATTGTTGTCTTTTTTTTTTTTTCTAAAGATTTAATGGTTAAAGTAAACTCAGCATGTAGTCAATTGTGTTTCAAAAGGACCTTGAGGACTTAGCTAAACACAAAATCAAAATGGGATTAATAGCTACAGCTAATAAAAATTGTGCTTATTATTATTATTATTATTATTATTATTATTATTATTATTCTGCGTATTAGTCGTCTTTAGATAGAGCTTATAGAATCCTAGCATAAATAGATAATTTGGAATAGAAGCTAAATCAAAGAAAACCTAATAACCTCTAATACACAGAAAATAATAAGCAAAATTTTGACAAAACACTACAGGTGTGAGACTCTCTCTTGATGAGTCTTAAGGTTGGAGCTCCCTTTGATGAGTACTGTTATCTTCACCGCCTAAGTGCTCGATCCTTAAAACGGGAACACAACAAAGTATATGGTAATTTGAGCTTTCTCAGGCTCACCTCTCGAGGGTTTTGGGGGGAGGAGACGGTGGGTGGGAGGGAATATGGATTGCCAAGTTGCAAGTATTAGTTTGTTGGATTTAATGGTGCCTACGGGAGGGTCTAGGATCAGTTTGTGTGCCGTAAAGGTTTGGATTGATATTTCGTCATTTGTTGAACGAAAGCTTGAACGATTGGTTTTATCAGCACATCATTTGAAGGCAAATGGTTGGATACAAAATGAATTATATGCTTATTGCTAAAATCTTTTTAGAACTATGTGATGTTAAAAATTCTCATGACAAATATGATTGGTTGAGTTAATACATGAGCCGATCGTTTGTGGCATCGGTGATTCCTTCTTTCACCCAAACTTACATGAGTGCTGTGGTATAAGTCTAGTAACTTTATCAATGTGCTAGGCTCTAGTTTGAAGTCAGTGAACCAATGTACCAGTTGCACCAAGTTGGCCATCAGACCAAGGAGTGGAGGAAATTCATCCTCATCTAGAAGACCGTTGACCATTCAAGCTGGATATAGGTACTTCCTTCTTTTATTCTCATGTGCTCTAGTTGTACGCAGCTTTTACATTGCATATTGCACTTCTTTTTGTTTGGTGGTCACTTGACCTTCAGATAGATTATATTTTCATCTTAATAAGTTAATCTGAGCTTCTTCTTTTTTTTAATTGTTAGTATAAGTTATTCTGAGCTTTAATTAGACCAAATCAGTTCAAACGGTCAATCCGTGATAGAAGTACCCTCTGTCATGTCGCACGACAACCTTACTGACCTTCATTTATTTAGTTTGGTGGGTGAACTATTCTGCAAAACTATGAATAAAATGACTCTGGAATAACAGATGCAAACTTGGCTCTTGCCACTAGCTTTATTTCTTTCACAATGGTGATCCAACGATAGGAGAAACTATATTAATGGATCTCTCCTTCTTGTTAATTAGCAGTGATCGTGGACGGCCAAGCAGTGGCAGTATCTTTGTCGGTGGCTTTGTTTTAGGAGGAGTAATCATTGGTGCACTTGGTTGTATCTTCGCACCTCAGGTCATTATTCTAAGCTAAAACTCACTGATTCTTGGATAAAGTGCAGTAAAACTTGTATTGGTCATTGCCTTTGGTCGTCTTAGCTCTAAGTTAATTGTTGACGTTGCTTCATCACTCATTATATTAAAATGCCTTGTCCACGTTTCTTCTTTCTTGCTGTGTACCTGGGAGGAGTAGGCTGACTTAATTTCTCTTTCTACAGATTAGCAAGGCACTGGCTGAAACAGATAAAAAGGATCTCATGAGAAAATTACCCAAATTTATATATGATGAAGAAAAGGCATTGGAGGTAGGTTGATATTCTGCACGTCTTTTATTAGGAAGCAACAAGAGGGAAGAGGGTTTTTTTTTTTTTGGTTTTGGGGGGGGGGGGGGGGGGGGGGGCTTGTCCTCTTTGGAATCAAATCTTATTGTGATTTCTTGGACTAGAACGAAAGTGTTAATATCAAACTAACAGTTGAGGAATGAGGATGATATTCTTCTTTCTGTTTCCAAATTCTTCTAACGTGTGCATGCTGTTCGGTATGCAGAAACAGCGCAAGATATTAACAGAGAAGATTGTCCAGCTGAATGATGCTATTGATGACATCTCCAACCAGTTGAGGTCTGGAGACGCACAAAATGGAGTTGCTATGAGCCCAGATGAAGTCGAAACTGTTATATAAGAACACTTTATTTGTTTCATGTAAAGAGATCAACTTTCTGAAGCATTCCTGGTTGCAGTTTTAGTGTCATCATTGTTGCTAAGATTTGTGCAAACTGAGGAATAAAATGTGAATTTTCTATTATGTTTCCGTTTGGCCTATGACTTCAAACTGTAATATACATGCCTATATTCCTTTATATCTCACTACCTTAGTAATCCCCCTGTTCTTTTATCTTTTAGAAGATAGTTCATTTTCTACCTTGGCACATTATCCACCGGTGTGTTTTGTGGCGTCGTGCGGTTTACTTCATCATGGTAGAAGAGCTAAAAAATTGGTATAAGTTCAATTCTTGAAATGCAATCGGGAATTGAAAAGTTCTTTGGTATAAATTCATTGAATCACGAGGACCACTGGAGTTTTACACTACGGATAGAGCCATTTCATTTCCATACTGTTACTTCGATCCTTCTGCAAGATTATCATAAATTGTCCTCTTTTCTTGTACTAACTCTCTAGCAACTATTAGCCTGAATAATGACAAGGTGAAAGACAGAAATACAAAATAGTTAACTGGGACTGAACTCCTTCAGTTACATGCCATTATATATTGCTATCACTTGCCTCCTGTCAATGCATTTTGTAAATTGTGTTCCAACAATTATGGTAATAAATAAAGCAGTCAAATCAGGAGAAACGTGCAAGTGATAAAGGGAACTTTCCAGCAATCTGTGGTTGAGATTGTGAAGATGGAAGATACATACATAAGGACATCATCTTATCTCTTTTCAATCTTGATTGCACCACTCATTCCCTGACCCTCAGTTACAACCATGACTTCATTTCAACATTAAAAATTATATATACCAAATTAAGGAAGTATAGTTCATATATACAGCCATGGCTTCACATGCAGCTTTGGCTCCTTCAAGAATTCCCACAAGCGCAAGGCTTCCTTCCAATACCTCTCACTCTTTCCCAACTCAATGCTTCTCCAAGGTCTTACTTATTCTCCAAATAAAATTTTCTTGAATGTGCATGGAAATTTCTTTGTAATTATAGGCTTCTAATTATTGTTATATGTCTATGCAGAAATTTGAAGTAGCCGAGTTCTCTGGCCTTCGATCAAGTGGATGTGTGACATTTTCGAACAAAGAATCTTCTTTCTTTGATGTTGTGTCAGCCCAACTCACTCCCAAGGTATTAATGTTTGGCAATACAAGAAATGCATAGCTTATAATTTGATATAGTAGTATTCTGTTGTTTTTGCTACTTATTTATTTCTATCCCAAATTAGACCACAGGATCAGCAGCTCCAGTGAAAGGAGAAACTGTTGCTAAGTTGAAGGTTGCTATAAATGGTTTTGGACGCATTGGCAGGAATTTCCTCCGTTGTTGGCATGGACGCAAAGATTCACCACTAGATGTTGTCGTCCTCAATGACAGTGGTGGTGTCAAGAATGTAAGTCCAAAGCCTTTTGTTTAACCCAAAATAAACTCATTGACAGGAGTTGTTGGCTTCAAAGATAGAGATTAAGCTACAGTCAGTGGAGGGTGGTTAATTGTACACCCTTTGCCGGACAATTATACTGTATATATAAGTCAGATATTACCTTTTATGCATATTTCTTAAAGTATCTGACTTCTTGGCTTCTCCACTGGTAGGCTTTATTATCAATTTTATTAAAGGTATTGCAATATTATTGCAGGCTTCTCACTTGCTTAAGTATGATTCCATGCTTGGAACATTCAAGGCTGATGTGAAAATAGTAGATAATGAAACCATTAGTGTTGATGGAAAGCCCATCAAGGTTGTCTCTAGCAGGGACCCTCTCAAGCTTCCTTGGGCTGAACTTGGTATTGACATTGTTATTGAGGTATACTACTTACTCTCAATTCTCATAAACTTACTGCTATTTGTCCCCCAAAGCTCTTAGGACAGGTTTTTTGAACCAAAAAGAGAGGAGCAAATAAGAGACTGAAAAAGTCTTGTCAATCTAATAATATTCAATTTTTGATCATTTTTCCTGCTAAGTTTAGACATCATTAGAACAACTAATAGCTCTAGATATCATCTGTAATCTACATAGTTGACATATAGAGTATCATAAATAGTGCCCCATCATAACAGTTGAGTGATGCATATGTCCTCCACCTCACTCCTTCAACGCCATTATAAACTATTCGAGTTATTTTCTTCACTATGGTAAATCAAATCAGCATTGAACTTGTCAAATTGCAGCAGCTTTTTGACATTGAGCTTAATCTATAAGAGGCTCAGCATTTACAACATGACAAATCTTGAAAAGGTGCTATTAAGCGATCTAATTGTGTTTGTATGAAACTTCAGGGAACAGGTGTGTTTGTTGATGGTCCAGGTGCTGGGAAGCACATCCAAGCTGGTGCTAAGAAAGTTATCATCACTGCTCCAGCAAAAGGTGCTGATATTCCTACCTATGTTGTTGGAGTGAATGAACAAGACTACTCCCACGAGGTTGCCAACATCGTCAGGTCAGTGCTTCAGTGAATGAAGTATTTATTGTTCAAGTAGGTGGTCATCAATAAATAACTACGCTTTCCTCTATCGATAATGTTCCAAATCTGAAAGCTTCTTTCAATTGCAGCAATGCCTCTTGCACCACTAACTGCTTGGCTCCTTTTGTAAAAGTCTTGGATGAAGAATTTGGTAAGCATCAGATCCTGTTGAAAGCATGGTTAAATTTCTATGGTTTTGAATTATGCTTGACCATTACCAATTCACTTTGAAGGTATTGTTAAGGGTACGATGACAACAACTCACTCCTACACCGGAGATCAGGTAACCATACACGATATTGAATGGAAATTTGTGAAATATGAACCTCCTCTTGGTGCTTTCTTGTTAATAGACAATGAGCAAACCTTGGATGGAAGTATAAATTTGAAGCTCGACACTTAATAGGTTTGATTATGTTGTATGCAGAGGCTTCTGGATGCTTCACACCGTGACTTGAGGAGAGCAAGAGCTGCAGCATTGAACATAGTCCCAACCAGTACTGGTGCAGCCAAGGCTGTGTCTCTAGTGCTACCTCAGCTCAAGGGCAAGCTCAATGGCATTGCTCTCCGAGTGCCAACACCTAACGTTTCAGTTGTTGACCTCGTTATCAATGTCGCAAAGAAAGGACTTTCAGCTGAAGATGTCAATGCAGCTTTCAGAAAGGCAGCTGACGGTCCATTGAAAGGCATATTAGCTGTTTGTGATGAACCACTTGTGTCAGTTGACTTCCGATGCAGTGATGTTTCATCCACCATTGATTCCTCCTTGACAATGGTTATGGGAGATGACATGGTCAAGGTTGTCGCTTGGTATGATAACGAGTGGGGATACAGGTAAACTGAACATACACATTTGTGTTAGTGTATACCAGCAATTAACTTTGTAATCATATAATTATCCTTGAATTGCTAGTTTTTTCTCAGAGCATCTTATAGTATTTCAATCTGAAAAAACTTTCTGATTAACTGATGATCATAATCGGTAAAATTGCAGCCAACGCGTGGTCGACTTGGCTCATCTAGTAGCAGAAAAATGGCCCGGTGCATCTGCACAAGGTAGCGGAGACGCCTTGGAGGACTACTGCAAGACAAACCCTGCTGACAAGGAGTGCAAAGTCTATGAATAGTTGAATTGTCTACTTCCTTTTCCTTTTTGATATGGTGATGGGTAATTTTTGAAGCTAATTGTTTTCGCTGTCCAAATACTTATTCTAAGAGGGAATTAAGACCATTAATGTATATCAATCAAATCACACAGTTGAAATTATTTCTGATAACCTGTTGTCGCAACTAGTGTCGCTACAAATGTTTATCTGTGACGAGCTTTTGTGACGATCGTTTTTCACCGCCACAAATAACCTTTAGCCGCTGAACTTTTCTCAACGTCCGTCGCTACTAATGGTTATTCGTGGCAACTTTTTGACCATTCGTCGGGCTCTAATTGCAGCAACAACAATAACAACTACAACAACATACCCAGTATATCCTACAAGTGGGGTGTGGGGAGGGTGAGATGTACGCAGATCTTACCCCATCAAGGTGGAGAGTCTGTTTCCGATAGACCCTCGGCTCTAATTGCATTATCTACAAATTATACAGATGATAAAATAACCTTTCTATTAATACTTTACTATGTTCTTTCATTATTAAGTTTTATAAATACAATAAAGAGCCAGATAACATTGTAAATATCACATTCAATGAATATAAAACTAGAGGACTACATTCCAGGGAACTAAACAAACAAGGAATTATTCTTTGAATGACATTAATTTGAGGCACAAATAGTTCTAGCTTATTACATTACAAAAAAAAAAGAAGAAGGGAGAATTGTGACTAGTAATATGTAGCAGGGAGAAGAACCACTAGGCCAACAGAGATTCCAAAGAGAAGAACTAATAAGCCAGTGAAATTGACAATGAGTGCTTCTTGGCCTTTTTGAAGTTGTAAAGCTATAAATCTCTCAATCAAGCCTGTCTCTGCACTTACTATTGCCATGAAGAAAATGGCAATTCCATAAAGAACATGCCATGGAGCCAACCTTGCCCTTCTCCAATTTTGTGCTCCAGGGAAGAAGAATATCAAGAAGGAAACAAAGTACTGTCCAAAATAAAGATTCTTTTATTATCAATCAAAGTTTATGACTGAATTATCTTTGCTAAATTTGATACAGTCAAAACTCGCTACAAACATATATCTTCTATAACTAATTTTTCTTTGGAATATTTTTTTTCGTGTTATGTTATATTATATATTCTTTATAACAATATTTTGCTAAAGGTGCCAAAACATGTCTGAACAAACGTCTCCATTATAGAGAGATCTTACTATATTCCACATGTAACATGAGATGAAGATGAATTGGACGTCCCGATTATTAGAAACGCATTTAGCTAGCGTTTGGACATAGATTTGGTTGAAATTTGAGTTGAAAAAGAATTTTTGGAACTTGAAATTGTGTTTGGACATACATTTCACTTGAAAAATATTTGAAGTTTTGTGAGTGAAATATACAAAATTTTCCAAAAAATTCCAAAAAGTGGTCTTGGTTTTTGAGAAATCATTTTCAAAACTTGACCAAAAAGTGGTAAAAAATTATGTCCAAACAAGTTTTCACCCAAAAACATCCCAAAAATTGCTCCCAAATTCTATAAACAAACGGGAGCTTAGTGTAAGTCAGTCTTATAGCCAAGTTAATCTTTGATAATGATTCAAAATAAGCACTTGTATTAAAGTAACAATTTTCTGTCACTACTAAAAATGTGATTTTGTATCCAATAGTCAAACACAAATTTCTGGTTGCTGATGAAATTATTTCAAAATCTATATTATAGGTAAAATCATAGTTTGACTTGACACGAAATTTAAGAGAGAAGAAAAATTTTTAAAACTCGTGGTCTAAAATAAATCATAATATTTGTATGGTTAAATATAACGGTAAAAGTGTTGAGATGTGATTTACTCTTACCAGCAAGGCATATAAGCTGACAGTGGAAATTCCAATCCAGGAATGCAAGGTAAGTAGGTCTGATTTTCCAGTATCATGTTGGAATTTGAAAATTGCAAATAGTCCCACAATGCTAGAACCAAGACCTATGAAATGTAGAAACATGTGGAAGTATTTCCTTGTCTTTCTTCTTGCTGGCACAGTGGTAAATGCCATTATAGCTGAAACAAGAACAAATTAATTTACTAATGTTCATGACATTTAGCGTTGGATAAGTTTGAATTGACACAGAGTTTAAGAAATGAAGACTTTTGAAACTACTGGTCCGAAATATGTCATATATTTCTGTGGTTATATAGTTTCTTTAAATTGCTTTAGAAATGTATCACGGACTCATAAGTTAACAACTCTTACCTTCTCCAGAAATTAAGACAAATCCAATGATCATAAAGAACGGATGAAGCTGCATGCAGAGAAAGCCAGGTTACTACTTATTCTTAAGTTAGGTGATGTCAAAATTTGAAACTAATGGTATGAAGTATGTCAAACATCGTCACATAAATTGAAAGGGAGAGAGTAACGCAATAGAAAAAAACGTTACATTGAAAAGCTTTAGTTTGTTGCTCGACTTGAAAGATAGTCCTTCTCTGAACTGAAGCAACCAAACCAGCAGTAGACTTGTGATTGCTATGAATAACAAATGCGAAAAGAACGATAGTAGCGACGCCACTGGAACCCCCGACGTGCGGTAGCTTGCACGGCTCCTATTATTTCCTTTGTCAGCCATCTTCAGTACTTTCTTTGTGCTTGAGTTTAAACAGAAACAAGGAGAAAAGTTTTGCAAGTACTAATTGATGTTGTTGAATAAGTCTTTTTATACAATGTAGGCAAAAGAAACTAACTTACATTATGTCCATATAAACATTTTATTATGCAGACAATAAAATTCACATTGCTTGTAATTAGCCGGCTGATTTAATAAACACTTGCTATTGATAAAGATTTTGACTTGGTTTTGGAAGAACTTGAGTGAAACATTAGTGGTATTACGGCTCAAGGCACAATTATAACTGATGCCATATGCAACAAGTTAAACACGTTGATTGGTAACTACGAGAAGAAAAGAAATTCGGCAGGACGTGTTCATCTGAACCAGTGATTTCGACATAGAGTATAAATATATGTGTGAAATTCACTAGAATTCAACGATTATGTGGTCTAAACTAATATTTTAACAGTACAATAAGAGGAGTGTTAAGAACCTTAGATGTTGAACCTATCAAATTTAAACGTTGGATCCACCTCTTGTTATGCTAAGTTCGTAAAAATTTCGTCCAGAAGCCAGTTTTAACACTGGTATTTGGTTTGAGGCCACTATTTTCTTTGGTCTTACACTAGAGGCCATTTTTGGGCCTTTACTAAATAAGAATTTACTTAAGTTCTGATCATTGACTGAAGTTTTGTCCATATCTTTAAGGATTGAACTTCAACCCATATGGCCCCGGACTGAAGTTCTATCTTTAAGGATTGAACTTCAACCCATATGGCCCCGGACTGAAGTTCTAAGGACTGAACTTCAATCCATATGGCCCCGGACTGAAGTTCTATCTTTAAGGACGGACTGAAGTTCTATCTTTAAGGACTGAACTTCAATCCATATGGCCCTGGACTGAAGTTCTAACATGGCCCTGGACTGAAGTTCTATCTTTAAGGACTGAACTTCAATCCATATGGCCCTGGACTGAAGTTCTATTTTTAAGGACTGAACTTCAGTCAATATGGCCTTGGACTGAAGTTCTATCTTTAAGTGAAAGTGGCCACAAATTAAATATTTTTATATTAGTGGCCTGTGTCCAAAGACCAGTGACAAAAGTGACCTTTCGTGCACTTCGCCCGCTAAGTTCTCATGATTGCCCATCTCGTAATCGCCTATGTTATTCCAATTTCTCTTGCTCTTTCAGTTGTATCCTATTGTTGTATATACCGAGCTAAACTGACTAAGCTATTGGTTTTCAAAATGTCTTGAATAACATCTTCAGAAACAGAATCCAAGGTATAATTTAATTACAAACTTCTAAGAAACTTAAAATTCACTAAAAAGCATGGCCAATTGATAAAATTAGGAACTTCTCTACACAGCAGCTGGTTTTATCAATGGTAAAAAAATGTTACTATTATTACTACAGCTGGTTTAATTAATGGTAAAAGATGTTACTATTACTACTTCTGCTGCAGCTGCTACTTGAGTACTACATCCGTTTCAAAAAAGATGACACTATTTACTTATAGAATGACACAATTTTAAATTTGAGAACATTTTTGAGTTGAAATTACTACTTTACCCTTAATGAAATGCTTTATAGCCACATATTTATGTAGGCTTATTTTGGAACACAAGTTCCAAAAGTACAAGTTCTAAAAGTCTTCTCGCATTTCTTAAACTTCGATGTCAAACTAGGACATCCATTGTAGAACGTGGGAGTAGTAATTGCAGGTATTTACAAGAGAATGAAAAGAACCAATGTGAGGTACAAGTTAAACACTTCCAGAGTCAATTTTGTACACCAGTCCACTAGATGAGCCACTAGGTGAAAACTTTCCAACAAGCCAGGGCCTACATAATCAGACTTGAGACAGCTACCATTGTTTTTCTCTAAATTTGGCTATTATACAAAGTTGACGAGGACTTACTGCATCAGTAAAGCAATCAACTAGTTACGTGTAAAACTTGGTTCAATTAATGGAGAAATTCTAATTCTATTTTGCATGGCAATCACGCAGAAAATCAGAGAATGATGCAACAGTTGAGAAGACCGAGAAAGCTTTGGAAAATCCGAAAAAAAAATACGAGTAATGTGAGACAAATGACAGAGAATGAGTAATTCAGAATACATAAATTCCTTGTAATATCGCTTACTCCTTTAATAGGCCCTACAGTCTGCAAATTCGATCAGTTGACCTAGTGGATACCCTAGATCAACTTGTTATACCAAGAGAGAGTTCAAATTCTTGCTTTACACAACATGCTAAAAACTAGAGTAACTTTGTTGTGTTAACTCCACCAAACGTTCTTGGTTCCTAGACTGCGAATTGTGAATCATCTAATACTAGATTCTAAACATAATGTTGAACCATGAAACTATATTAGTTTTACTATATAATCATAAATATATTCATTAATCAAGAAAACATATTGAAACATGAACTTTCATTATCTCTTCAAATGTATCAGAGACTACAATTTAAAGAGAAAGGCTTTCCATTTATTTCATCAAGGTCTTACTTGACAATGAGCTTGGCTCTAGCATGGCCTCTGTATATCTGGAATTGCTCAGTGATTCCCAGATGTGCCATGAGAAGCCAGACATGAGTTAGTAGCTCTCCTCCTTTGCGAAGCTGCTGAGCGTGATGGTTTCCTCTACAATGTGTAGCAGCATAAGCAAGTATCTCCACCCATACTTCACTAATGATTTTCCACTTTTGCTCCTTCTCTTTTTCTTGCAGTGCTTTGGCAACTACGCACGCGTCAAACAACACACTCTTGCTCCTATCCCCTTTCACTTTGGCTGGTGCAACATCAGTACTCACTGTGAGCAACTTGTTACATGCTTCAGCTATGTCTTTTCCCAATTTCCTATCTTTGAAAAACTCTTTTGCTTCAGCACATGTATCCCTAAACCTGATCATACCTATCCCTATTGGCAGCATAAACGGGCATACTACTAAAAGATACAACATATAATCAGATAATTGCTTGCTTTGCTTGGAAACAGTACTTTCATCAGTGTTATTTTCCAAGTAATAGCAGAGATCAGTAGCAATGTGCCAAATAAGAATGCTTTGATCAAATTCTACCTCAGTAGACCAAACAAGCGATAGGCATGCATTTTCGTTAAGAGAAACACTGCCTCTCATTTTGCATAAGGCTGTAGGATCAGGCTCATTGCTTCCAGCTGCAAACTTGTGGAAATGGTTAAAGATCATATTTTTTAACTCTGGGGACACTGTTTCATACTTCTTGTACCAGTACTTTTCCAAGATTTCATTAATCAGGAAGAGTTTTTGCAACCTGTAGCATGGAGCAGGCTTGAACACAAGACAATATCTCAACAAATTGTATTGGGGTGTACAATTGGACCACCTCATTTTACTTGATTTTTGCAGACAAAGCTTCCTGAGGAGGAATTGGTTAAACTTTCCGTCATGTTTACCTTTGCTCAGCCAAATCTGCGTCCAATCTGAGTTGAGCAAAATGATCAATGCATATATTTCCAGGAGAAAGGCCACAACCAGCAGCAGGTAAGTGAGAATCAAGTCAAGGATGTGATAGTTACTCTTCTTATCCCTGAGTAAAGAAAATGAGATCAAGCTAAAACAAGTGCAAGAAAAAGTAACTGCACGAAGAATGCAGCCTAGAGTAGTATGAATTACAGGTGCTTTGGTATAGAAGGTATCATATGCAAATCCTAACTCAGCCTCGATCACATCAAAAGCTTCTTTTGATTCAAGTTTCTGGAAGTAAGATTGGCTGTTGTCTCGGTCTTGGAAGCTGAGGATGAGATCCACAAATAGGCGATTAAAAGTCTGGAACTGATCGTAAGCTTCAGATACTAGCAGCAATTTATCTCTACCAGTTTGGTAAAAATGATCAATGGGAACTGGGATTTCTTTAACCTCATCCGCCATCACGAAGTAGCCCTCAGCTTTCTTCAAATTAAATTCCTCCATGAATTTAGCATAGTTTGGTCCAGGGTCTGGGGGAGTGAGAATTGAGTCCCTGAGATTCTCCATTTTTGCAGAGCGGAGAGCCCATGTTCGCTCACAGTACTTGATAAGACCAGATATCAAGACAGGTAAGCTTAGAATTGGAAGCCAAGATGAGCCTGGCAAGGCCCCTAGTAAGATATAGAGTGCTAGTCCACTTTGCATTATCAGACCTACTAAATGCCTTAACCACAGCTCATTATCCTCCAAAGAATAAGCAGTAATTGTATCAGGACCGCCAAGATGCAGCAGCATAAATGGTGCCCAGAACGACATCAACTCATCCTTTCTGTTGCCATCACCACTCTTTTGTTGGCATTTATCCAATGTATTCTGAGAGATGACACCTAGTGCAACCGTAGCAACCCAATCTGATAGTAAGTAAGCTATCCATAGAGTTATTCTGATCCATAATCTCCCCACAAACTTCCTGCGGTTGCCTAAGAGAATAAGCACAATCTGCAAGGTGAGGCTTACAAGAATTAGTACTTCTACTTCCCATTCTTTAAATACTTCCTTCACGCTGTCTGGAAGCACTTCTATTAGCCTTCTCTTCTCAGCATTAATCAATATTACACTTGCAGCTGCCAAAAAATGAAGTTAGAACACATCACACATGCATAAGACACAACTAAAGATGAAGCAAACACAAAGCAGATACTGAGGTACCTCTTAAAAGCATGGTAAAATGATAAACTTGGGAACTTGCTTTCTATGCAGCTGGTTTCAGCAATTGCTGAAAATGTTACTGCTGCTACTTAGTAATTGCAGGTATTTGTAAGAGAATGAAAAGAAGCAACTTGGAAATACAATTTAAAGACTTTCAGAGTCAATAGTCCACGAGTCTACTAGAGGAAAAATGGAAAAGGAATATTAGATGCAAATAATCCAGGAAGCTAGGGCCTGCTCATTTAGTCATGATGGGGCCACACTGTAGGAACATTATGAGACTTGTTGACGAGGACTTATTGCATCAGTAAAGCAAAATGTGAGACAAATGGCAGAGATGGTAAACTGCAGCCTCTTGATTTAATGTTCTAATGCTTTATCCTTCTGCCTGCAGAGAATTTATAGTCTCTCATTTAAATTTTTATTTGTTCAGATTGAAGGCATGACTATCGTTCTCTTTCGCCTTTTGTCTATTGAAACAAGAAACTGCAATTCCAGTAGAAATGTTTGTTTAATTAAGGACTAGCTGTCATATAGGACATAACAGTTACAGTTGAGCATCACACACAAAGAAAGGAGCTTTAAAGCAATGTTGGTTGGAGAATTAGATCATTTCTTTCGGTGAACACAGACATTTATAGAAATGAACAAAAGATTACAAGAATATCAAACAAGAGAAGAAAGATAATGGTCTGGTGAACCATAGTTTGCTGATGGATAGAACACCAAAGTTTCAGTGACCGAGTTTACACGTGATCATTTTAAATTGAAAAAAATACTACAGAGCATAATAAGGGCCTCAGGGAGTAGGCATGAAATCCATAAATTATGCATAGGTGAAACTAAACTGCAACTGCTCTAACATTCAGAGGTTTGAGCTTTTCAGTCACAAGTAAAGTTACAAACCAAAAGTTCAATTGGATTTTTCCATCGGTACAGAACACATGAAGAAGCAAGTATTGCAGCCCCAGTAGCTAACTGCTGGTTAGCTTCATTTTGAAACTAATAGAAAATGAGAGGTGGTGATGAAGCTCTAATTGAAGTAGACCTGGAGATTCACTACTCAGAATCTTAGCTGGCTACATGCTAGTCTGACTTGCAACAGATTGCACTTCATCAAAAGTATGATCAGCTCATTCCTACTGACATCAAGAAAATGGTTTTGTTAGTCCACGGACCACAGAACAAAAAGTAGAGCAGGAAGCATACATATTGACGCCTCACATATTGTGGAAATATATAGTGCTCTTGAACTAATTATTGGTCTAGACAGTTTAAGGCAATAGCACAGAGAGAGAGAGTTGACGCAGATTTTAGGGGAAATAAAAAAATGAGAGAAATGTTCAGGGAGAAACTAACCGGGATAGTCACATGCTGGGATAATCTTTAACAGTGATAGTCACATGCTGGGATCTCTTGCGCTCAACATTCTGTTTGAAGTCTTGGTGCATGTTGGTTATGACCAATTCGCGGAGACTTCTTTGTATCATCAGTCTTGTGGGAATGCTCTTAAGTTTATGACAGCAACGGATATTTATCTCTTTGAGCTTCTCCATTGCCCTATCTTCCACATTCCAAATTTCCAAATTCTCCAGCATCCATAGTTTTAGAACTCGAAGCTCTTTGAATCCTCCCTCAAGGCACACCATTTTCTTCCCGACATAGGAATTGGCTAAAAGCCTGAGGACATTAAGCTGTGAGAGTTTTCCCAGAATCGGCATAGGGTCCTCTGTCAGCTTTGAAACAGATAATGTGAGTACTTTAAGCCCTTGAGGCAAGTCTTGTTCAACAGGTAGCCTTGGTAATTCACCCAGCAAGTTTAAGTGGGAAAGCTTTTCGAGTCTTGATAGTGACAAGGGCTTGCAACCAAAATGTGAAGGATGCCCGATATCATTTTTGGATCGTAACCTCAAAGATTGAAGTGCAGTTAAATCAGAAATCCAGTTGAGCAAGTCTTCACAATTGCTCAAACAGAATGTAATGCCTGCTTCTCGAAGATGTCTCAATCGATTCAGGCCATTCTTCACAGGGCTCTCATCATCTACAGACAATCCCCATAGTGTCAGGAGCTTAGGAAAGGAACTGCAGTCTGAATGCTTAGGCATGTCAAGAAGCATACCACTGAGATTGAGATGCCGCAAGTGCTTCAATTTCCACATGGAGGTGGGTAAACTATTTATGTTAGTGTGCTTCACATCTAGTGTCTCAAGATATGGCAAATCCCCTACTGATGAGGGAAGAGCATCCAAGAAAGTCCACCTTAATCCTAAGTATCTCAAGTGAAGTAAATCACCAAGATTCTCAGGCAAACTTGGTTTATACACCCCTTCCAGGTCAAGCACCCTCAGCAATCCGAAGCCCTTACCAATTATGCAGCGTAGAAGGCTGCCTACTTCCTTGGCTGGTGTGTCTTTCCTTTGGAAATTGAATGATAAGTATGAGCGCAGATGTTCAAGTTGGGAAGCATCAGTATAAATATTCTTACTGCTCGCGTGCTCAACAAGCCTTCTTACACCCTTAAGATCCGGAACTTCACCACTTGAAGTAGTACGGTGAACATGGAAAAGGCGGATGTTCTGGGCCTTGGGTAACAGATAGTCATGGAGAACACCTAGTAACCGACATCTTCTGGGACTGCCATCAGACCTCAATTTTGATATCTGAATCAAGCTCCGTTTGACTAGATCATCAAAGTTCTCTTGTACCACATCCTCTGGGAAGTTTCCTTGTTTGTGTTTTACAAATCCCTCTGCAAGCCATAATCGAAGCAGCCTCCTTACTGGAATATCATACTCTTTAGGGAAAAGCACGAGGTATAGTAAATACGGTTTCAAATGGTAAGGCAGATCAGTATAGCTACGTGACACGATATCCTTCGTTTCCCAGGTCGTTTGGCTGTTGAGTATCTTTCGAAGATAATCAGGACCACTTATTGGACTTTCTTTGGTTGACAACAGACTGCCTAGAAGGACAATATTAAGGGGTTGACACTTGCAGACTCCAAGAATTCGCTTCTTCAACTCGCGTTCTGAACCGTCTTCCCAAGAATGCCAACCAGCTTTCTTCAAGAACAAGTCCCAGCTTTTCTGTTCACTTAGGCCTTTCACATCATGGTGAATAACATTTGGAGATTTAGGCAACATCTCCTGCAGCATATTAATGGTGGTGGTGCTGACAATGAGAAGTAGTGTACTTCCATTTCTACTGTCCAAGAAAACAGTTTTCAGCTCGTCCCACTGATCACTCCTTACATCATCCAACACAATGAAGAAGTTTTCACCATTTAAGCACTCCAAAATTCTAGTAGTCTGCAGCTCGTCGGTTAGATCAGTGCAGTCCTTGGAATACCCCAACTGTTTTAGAAAGTTTTGCAGAACATCAGATTTATTAGACTCTTTCGAAATGGTGACCCATGCACAGCGAGACTTAAAATGGTTTTTGATTTTCCTACTTCCATAGATTGCACGAGCCAAAGTAGTCTTGCCTGAACCCATCTCACCAGCAATTCCAACAATCAGGCCCCTGCTATCATAAGTGAGACATTCCACCAAGTAATGCACGTCTTTTCTAATGCCAACTATCTCCAATTCTTCTTCATCAAAAGTGTTTGAATACATGAGTTTGGCGTGTTTTTCACGGTCTTCCATCAAAGTCTTATTGCTGACACACCTCGGAGGTCTTTTATCAATTGTGGGAACCGTTGAGTTCATAGTATAGCTATGTTGTTGCATTGCTCTATGTCTGGAATTCGACTCTGCAGAACCCTCATTGTTAATGTGGTATTTGCTATCTCCATTTTCAGCTCCACCACCATTCTGATCATCCAGATGGGTGGTCGTTCGTTGCTCATGGAACCCATTGCTGCATGACTGATGTCTGCCAATATCTCTGGGCTTTTCATCAATCAGCTGTTTAGTGTCTGAACTGATTCTCTTCATTTTCCTTCTCAGCTTTTGGCAGGCCATGAAGTTCTTGAGAAATAGAGTGCGATCCGTAAGGAAGTCCCACTTCTTCCTCTGACGGGCAATGCGAAGGGCAAAAGACTCAACAGCGTCCTCAACATGGTAAAGATTATCTAGACATTCTTTAGCCCATCTTATGACTTCCTCGCTGTCTTGTTGCTCCTCGTCCGTGTCAATGGAGAAGCCTTGCATTTCTTCTAGTGCTTGTTTGATGTCCATCATCTCGCTAGGCAGAATATCTTTGAGTTTCTCTATCACCACAGAAGCAACCGCCTTCAACTCCATTGTCACAGAACTCAGAACTCAGTGATGTTTAAGGTATTGAGATGGCAAAGTAGGTCTATCACTCTGCAAATATACAATGATCATTTAGGATACAAGGTTGAGCCAAGGAAAGGA
This sequence comes from Petunia x hybrida, assembly GCA_037355625.1. Taxonomy (NCBI): domain Eukaryota; kingdom Viridiplantae; phylum Streptophyta; class Magnoliopsida; order Solanales; family Solanaceae; genus Petunia; species Petunia x hybrida. The sequence continues at coordinate 2,399,103 of JBBBVM010000048.1, forward strand.
TGAAATGTTATGAAACACTAGCTACACAACATTAAACAATTCCTTTGATTAAATCTAGTACTACTTGAAGGTTAAATGCTATGTTGCTCCGATCCTCCAAAATGTTGCGCACCCATGTCGGATCCGACACGCACCTGACAGCATTTTCGGAGGATCCGAGCAACATAGGTTAAATGTGTTCAGTCAGATCATGAAGATCAGACTAGGAATTTTCCAAGAGAGATCAAAACCATACTATAGGAATTTTAGTACAATCACATTCTCTTGGCCTTCTTTTCTTTTCATGGATAAATATAGTTCTGGTTTCTCTTGATTATTGATGAATTCAGTCATGATATCCGACTAAATAGTCAGTTTTAAGTTCTAAACTTCAACATTTTCATATACAATTACTCCTCCAGACTGGTGCAGATTAAATTACACAAAATCAAATCATCAATATGAAATGCTTTTGAGTACTAAAATAAATGGGAAAAACATAAGTTCCCCAATCCGAAAAAAGTCATTTACACACTGATACTTTATGACCTAATACCGTCTATCCTTATGTTTATTGGAACTAACACCCCACTAAGTCCACAAGCAAATCAATGTTCGGCAGCGGAAAATCATTTTGGGAACATGCTTTATTGAGATTTCAAAAATAGATGCATACGCAAACACGTCCATCCCTCTTGGGCATGGGACGATGTTCGAAATCCAATCAGAATAATCTACTGCACATATAACAAGAGTCACATGGTAAAGGCATTTAACACTCGCTCCTACGTCACCGCCATGTCATTGCCACATCAATACAATGTCAGATTTCATAATGTCACCCAACTACTTCTTCACTAGCCACCACCAAACCAGCCACAGCACCAGCAACATCACCAAACTCAGTTCATCCACCACT